>JARWIR010000004.1:39120978-40320978 GCA_029959085.1 Nemophila menziesii | reverse complement strand
GAATTATTCTATCTTTATTTTCCTGTCTTTTGATTAATTAATTGCTACCCATTCGATTAACACACTAAGTCCCTAAGAACGAACTCAACTTATCATTAAAACTTGCATACGTCATGTAATACTTGCAGTACTGTGCCTGTCTAGGGTGAGTTGTTTTCTGAATTATTATTTATCTTATTTTATCACACCCTAGACGACACCACATACTCTGAACATCAATGAACAGAGGAAACAATTGTAAAAATACAACTGGAGATGTACTAGAAACGTGAGGAGATATACTGGTCTGATCGGGCTAAAGACCAGTGGATCAAATACGGTGATAAAAACACGAAATGTTTCTTTGCGTTGACTTCCCAGAGACGGAATTGTAACAAGATAGCAGGGATACATGATGATAATGGCGTCTGGGTGCAGAATGAGAGTGATATAAACCATCAATTTAATAATTTTTACACTAACCTTCTCAGTCAACAGGAACCTACAGAACTACAAGAAGCGCTCAGGGACATAGGCACAAAAGTTACACAGGATATGAATGATTACCTTACCAAAATCCCGGACATTGAAGAGATTAAGAAGGCGGTGTTTGACTTGAGTCCATCAAAAGCCCCTGGCCCAGATGGCTTGAACGGGAAGTTCTTTCAGGAGTATCAGGATATTATCGGCAACGATTTGGTAATTCTTGTGATTGACTTCTTCACCAATAATACGTCACTTCTACTTTTAAACGAGACCCTGATAACTCTAATTCCCAAAGGAGATATTCAGACAGGAGTGGGGGACTTTCGCCCGATTTCCTGTGTGGACTTAATATATAAAATAATTGTGAAAATCTTGGCAAACAGACTTCAACAGATTATTAACAGTATTACATCTCCTACACAGTCAGCATTTATCAAGGGCCGGGTCATACAAGATAATATCTTTATCGCACAGGAGGTTTCCTTCTTTATGAAAAGAAACTTGAAAAATAAAGAGAATTTTGCGGCGATTAAATTGGATATGGCGAAAGCATATGATCAGGTTTGATGGGAATTCTTAAGAGAACTACTTGTCAAACTGGGTTTCGCCCAGTAATGGGTAGACTGGATTTGGAACTGTATTTCATCGGTCAGATTCCAACTTAATATCAACGGAGAACGTCAACCCCCCTTTCATTCAGGTCAAGGATTAAGGCAGGGGGATCCTCTGTCCCCCCTGTTGTTTGCCTGGTGACGGAATCTCTGATATCGTTACTGGAAACTAAAGTTCAACAAAAGCGTATTTCAGGTATTCAAATAACACGTAACTGTCCGACTATTTTTCACTTGTTGTTTGCTGATGATTCACCTTTCTTTCTCTCATTGAGAGAAAAATGACCTGGAGGAATTTCAAGAATGTATTAGCACTTATTGTAGATGCTCAGGTCAAAAAGTTAATTTCGAGAAGTCATCAGTGTGTTTCAGTAAACAAACACCAGAGGATGTCCGACTACAGGTTACAGAAAGACTACAGGTTCGAGAAACACGGGATCTAGGAAAGTACCTGGGAATTCCCCTATGCCACAAACGGTCAAGGATGGAAACACTTACTTGGATAGTGGATAAAGTTTTTAACAAAGCACAAGGGTGGGTCGCGAAATTATTATCGGAAGGCGGGAAGGAAATTCTTATTAAAGCTGTGTTACAGGCTATACCAACTTACGCAATGTCTATTTTCTCCTTCCCTTTAGGCTTTTGCAGGAAATTGGCATCGATAATCGCCAAATTTTGGTGGAATTCACTCGGGAAAAAGAAAATTCACTGGATGGAGTGGGAAAAAATGACGATAGCTAAGGTAGTAGGAGGAATGGGATTCCGGGACCTCAAGAAAGCAAATACGGCTTTGCTGGCCTCCCAAGCCTGGAGAATTATGACTAATCCAGAATCTCTAGCGGCCAGGGTTTTGAAAGGTATATACTTTCCTCATTGTTCCTTTTTAGATGTGAAACTGCGACAGAATAAACATGGTCTTGGGCAAGTCTACTCGAGGGGCGGGACGTACTACGAGCACAGGGCATAATTCAAATTGGAAATGGTGAATCTACAAGTATTTGGAAGCATCAATGGTTCCCCTCAGGTATTGTTAAGGACAAGCCAATAAATACTACCCTGGAGACGGTGGACCAACTCATGAATCATCAAAATGACGGATGGGACTGGGAAGTAATTGATAACGTAGTCCCGGGGCCAGTTCATGGGGAGATTAGGAAGCTTTCACTACTCAATACGGAGGACCAGGACACATTTATATGGCCCCATGCTAAGACGAGTACATATATAACCAAGTCGGGATACAAAACCTTAATGCAGCAGAAATGGAACGACATGGCTCAAACATCTCAACAAGCTGCCCTTGGCAACCCAAAACCGTGGAACCGGGTATGGAAATCAAATGTGGCTAATAAAGTGCGGTCGTTTACATGGAAATCATGCCGTAATATTTTACCTACAAAGCAAAATCTGTACTTTCGGCACATAGTGCTTCAAAGTGTTGTAACTGGTGTGAAACAAAGACGGATACGGTGGTTCACATGCTATTATCCTGTACTTTTTCTAAACAGGTGTGGGCTGGAACAACTTTACAAATTAGGGTTCCCGAAGTGGACCCTGATTCTATTGGCGACTGGATAACAAATTTATGTGATACGCTGGATAACAAAATTTGTGAACAACAAACTTTTCTGGCATACATTCAACTAACACTATGGAACATTTGGAAAACAAAAATAAAAATGCTACACGAAAACACTCTTATACAACCAAAAGATGTTATTTTTACTATTCTTACAGGTATGAAAGATCTATTTGGACCGGAATGGATGCGAGTACCTTAGCTTAGTACACCAAACCCAAGACCGACGGAAACTGAGCAATGGAACACTGAAGAACTCCGGGACACCCGAATTATTTATACATGCGATGCACCTTTTAAATCCACAGCTGAGCCTGGTGGAATTGGAATTGTAAAACGTGATAATCAAACAGGTCACAGAGTGACTTTCTCTAAACCCATCTGGACGGATTCAGCCGCTGAAGGAGAAGCCGTTGCGGTCTTTGAAGCTACTCAACTCAGCATGGCCCACCCGGATAGTAAGATCGTAATCTGTTCAGATAACCTTGATTTAGTTTAAGGCATCAAGTCGTAGCCAGACGCGTTCTGTAAAGTTCGACCCTTTGTAAAGCGGATCAGACAGATGGCTGACAACCACCTGCATTTGGTTTTAGACATCTACCGCGACGATTGAACGGGTTGGCGGACAGAGCGGCTCAGAGTGCTAGGCAAGCAGCAGGCAACCCGACTGAGGGCAGCGGGTCGCGTTTATCGTTTACGACAAGGTGTATTCCTGTAATAACCATGACAGATGGTAACGATCTAAAAAAAAAAAAACTCATAAATTTATTTAACTCTTCTAAAATTAATATATGTATATGCATTTAATAGTAAAATTCGCATTTGAAATATAAATTTTCGGAAGAATAAATATTCTTTATGTCTCGTCTATATATATATTGATAGCATAACTGTTCCAACAAAAACAATGCTCACCAACCTAAACGTGCAGCGCCACCTCAATCTCCACCATCGCCGCCGTTAACGTCGCCGGAGAATCATCCCGTACCCCTCCCCGACGCACTTTAGCGGAATTCACACCACATTCATCACAACAAATTCACATCAGCCATTATTAGGGTTTCGTAACCCCCAAATTCATTAAATTAATTTTATTTTTTTAGCCCCGACACTCATATGGGGCCCACATTGAATAACGATCAGTGGTTCAAGTCCGATTTTTCTCCGTCATCATCGTCGGCTTTAACGGCGAATCACCACCACGATAAACCGCCCACTAAATTACTCACATTGCCCACGATCTTAACCATGGGCCGTGTAGCCGCGGTTCCGATTCTAGTTAGCAGTATGTTTAATCATAATTTTCAAAAATCAATTAATTAATCAATTCTATTTTATATGTATTTGAATTTTTGAATTTATATATCAAATTCTCCCCAAAAAGTGATCTTTATACCTAAATATACATCTTTTATACATATATATTCTCGAATTAAGCATAAACCAAGTATATATTAGTGTTCTAACATCAAATTCTTTTCTAATTCTAGCTTTTTACGTTGAAAGTTCGTGGGGCCCATCTACAACAACAGGTATATTCATAGCTGCAGCAATTACAGATTGGCTTGATGGATATATTGCACGAAAGGTACTTAAAAAAAATTAAAATTTAATTTCTCATTAACAATTAATTAATGAATTAAACTTTACAGATGAAATTAGAAACTGCTTTTGGAGCATTTTTAGATCCAGTAGCTGATAAGGTACTAATTCTTATTAACATTATATATTATTATTTTTTTATTAATGCCACGTGTCATATTTGCAGCTTATGGTAGCTGCTACTTTAGTTTTATTGTGTACACGACCTTTGGATGATAGTATATTTGGAGATTCATCATGGTTAATCACTATTTCTTCGATTTGCATAATAGGTAGAGAGGTAAATATTCTATTTATTATTTATTTATTTATTTATTTTTTGTTGAATTTAATTGTTTAAGAATTATGTTTATGTTAAATTTATAGTCTTTGTTCAAAAATTGCAATAATTTTGAAAGATGTGGGTATGATTTGGACTAAAAAGTAAAGATAGGATCCTTGGGGGTAATTTAGTCTTTTTATTCTTTTCTGATATTTGCAGATAACTATGTCAGCAGTTAGGGAATGGGCAGCTTCTCAAGGAAGCAAACTTTCGCAGGTATGAATTTAAATAATATGTTAGTTATTACATTTTGGTCCTTTTTTTAGGTGTTAAATGCAATTTTATTCCCCTTGAACTTTTCGATAAGACCTGAAATACCCCCACATTTATTTTAACTACTTGATTGCTCCCTTTAACTATTGTTTTTATGCTAAAAGATCTCGTATAGATTATTTTGTATAATATAGGGACCTATAATGCAATTAATTTAAAAGGTCTTGTTCTTTGTTGAATATAGATTATTTGGCATATAATTTAGGGACTTCTAGTTCAATTAATTAAATAATCTTGATCTTTTGTTATTCGACAAAGATAGGGACTTATAGTGCAATTCTTGATCTTTGTTGAATATAGACTATTTTGCATAATATAGGGACTTATAGTGCAATTAATTAAAATAGTCTTGATCTTTGTTGAATAAAGATTATTCGACAATGATAGGGACTTATAGTGCAATTAATTTAAAAAGTCTTGATCTTTGTGGAATAGAGATTATTTTGCATTGCATAATACAGGACTTATAGTGCAATCAATTAAAAAAATCTCGATCTTTGTTGAATATAGATAATACAGGGACTTATAGTGCAATTAATTAAAGAAGTCTTGATCTTTGTTAAATAAAGATTATTTTGCATAATATAGTGACTTATAGTGCAATTAATTAAAAAAATCTTGATCTTCTAATGTAGTACTATAATATAAGGACTTATAGTGCCAAGTAATTAACAAATATAACTTACATTGCATAATATATAGTGTATTTTTCTAAAATATAGGGACCTACTGTTCAATTAATTAAAAAAAACTTGATATAGATAATTTCGCATAATATAGGTGCATATAGCACAATTAATTAAAATATATAATTTATTTTCTCATTTCCATTATTTAAGGACCTATAGTGCAATTTTTGCAAAATATAGGGACCTATAATGCAATTAACAAAATATAACCTTTTCAAATAATTTCAGGCTGTTGCAGTTAATAATTTAGGAAAATGGAAAACAGCTACACAAATGACTGCTTTAACTATCCTCCTCGCTACTAGAGATAACAGGTTTTGCCCTTTCTTTTATACTAAATTACCAAATTACCCTTATATTTACAATTTCGTCCAAATCACTTCCACATCTTTCAAACATTATCCCATTTAGTCCATATATATCAACAAAAACATATGGGCCATCTGGTAATATGTTTAAAAGATGTGGGCTTGTGAGGGTAATTTTGTCTTTATTGTATTCTTTAGGGACTTAAAAGTAAAATTTTTTTTATTTTTTTTTTACAGTATTGGAGGTAGTACACTAGTGGCTTCAGGAGTTGGATTACTATGTATTTCAGCTTGGTTAGCTATATGGTCTTTAATAGTGTACGTACGAAAAATATGGAAAGTGATGTTTATGTAGGAGAATATTATGTTGTAACTTTTGATTATTATGGGACTTATTATTTTGTCCTAAAAAGGGCAAAAAAGACATTTATACACGCGAAGGAAGGAGAGGGAGAGAGGTTCATTTTTATGATGACTTTTTTTAACTTGCTATTATATCTATGATATGATGTAAAAGTAATGTTTGAGATTTCCTTCAAATATTTTGTAGTTTTTTATTTTATACTAGTTTGTTTAGATATAGTTGATACTATAATGATAGTTTGAATAATGAAATGGTTATTGAGATCACAATTCATAATTCATATCGTACACACTCTATCTTGCAAATATTGTTCATAGAAGTAGTTTTGTTTCAACATTAAGAGAAACAAATCATTTGTGAAAAATTTGAAACCCGGCTTGAAGATTTAATTGAGAAATTAAATGAACAAGTTTGAACATCTAGTATTTGGCTCATTTAAATTTAACATCTAGTATTTGACTCATTTAAATTTAACTTTGGTTCTTTCAAATTCGTAAAATTAAACAAGCAATGTATATCTAGAGTTTCAAAATTAGATGTGAAACCCTACTTTTAATAATTTGAAATACATAAGCAAAGTAAAAATACAAAATAGAAAAACAAATTGTTTTTTCAGGATTAAAAACCTCTTCAAATCAAGTTTAGATCATTTTAAAAATGTCTAAACCAAAAAGAAATAAGATCCAAAGGATTTTCTCAAGATAACTATTAATCTTGTAACTTTTTAGTTTTTATTTTAAATGAATGACTATCATACTAGTTATTTGGTTGTTTTGTCGATTCTAGTATCATTTAGGTTTGTAACTTGTAAGTTATTTTCTGTATCCATTTTTTTAGAATAGATTCAAGAATCGTTATGATGTTGAATTATTGATTTAATTTTGGATTTCTTGGTTATCGTAAGAGTAATTTTATCAATAAATAATTATCAAATATTGCGTTCTATATTTATAACATTTGTTATTTTCATTTTTATATCTATAATATTTGTTAATTTAAATACTACTATAAATGTAATATTTAAAAATTTGATTCTTAGCCTATCATATGGAGATCTAACGAGTCTTTAATGGAAGGAGAAAGGGGAATTAGCTTTATAAGGCCCAAGCCCTATATCACTTTGTATTTTAAGTCCCACCTTCTAAACACTACTTGAAAGTCAACTAGAAGCCAGTAAAAGACTAATATACCCCTAAACCTTATCACACAGTGAAACACACAAATCCCACCCCCAAACCCTAATAGGAAGCGGATCCCCCACCCCATCCCATTCTATCTATCTCTCTCGTCTCTCTATACCTAGTACCCACCCTCTCTTCTCTCTGCTGCAGCACTGCTGCGTCTCTGCAGCCATGAAATCGAACCCCCCAGTTGCTGCTGCTCGACCCACCATCGCCCTCCTGACCACAACCAACATCGAGCCACTGACCACAGCCAACATCACCACTGAGACCTTCCATCAACGCCCTCCTGTTCAGCCCCACCACCAGCTCCGATGTTCAGCCCCCCCACCACCACCACCCTCCTGTTCGTGGATCCAATCTTCATCGTAAAACCGCCGCCCTCGCGCGCCTCCTTCTTCGCTCTTCAGATCCATCTTCGCCGTCACTGCTGCACATCCTTGCCGCCGCTCAGCTTCCCTCATCGTTCGTGAATCCACCACCACCGATCTCCCTCTCCTTCATCTTTGCTCCATCGCCGCTTATAGGTCGGGGTCCTCTCTCCGATCTTGAGATCTGTTCATCTGACCACCTGGGGCCAGCCCGTGCTCCTCCCTCACCAGAACAACCCGCTGCAGGCGAGACCACCACCGCTACAGGCGAAAACCACCATCGCTGGAGCAGATCTGCATCTCCGCCGTACGCGCATCACCACCACCAACCTCTCTCGGCGTGAAGAAGAGGACAAACGTTGATGGGCCAGACCCAAATAGGGGTTGTTCATGTTGGGCCAGACCCACATTCGGGTTCATGGATTTGATTTTTTTTATTTGTAGTTGTAATTCATATTGGGTCCAGCCCCATTGTCTTTTTGTTTAATATGGGCCAGCCCCATATAGGGTATTGTGTGTAATATGGGCCAGCCCCATGTAGTGTACAATTTTTGAATTTTTGAATTTATTTCATTAATGGGCCAGCCCATGTAATATTTGGCAATAATGGTACAGGCCTGCATAGTTTATATCTTTTTGTTCTATTAATTGTGCAATACAAACATAATAAAAACAATCCATTTGGTATATATAAAGTTATTCTTAATGGGTACAGCGATTTGAAGAATATGGGTCTGGCCCCATATATAAGAGGTACTTGATAAAAAAAGAATTAAAAAAATCATTGCAAAAAATGTGTTGGGTCTGTACCCATTACGTTGTAGTGTAGTTCGTGGTAGTAAGTCGGGATGGGTCCGTACCTATAAAGAGGAAGGGTAAAATGGTCAAAATACAAACCAGCAAAGTTATGTATAGGCCTTTAAAAAAAGAAAATTCTGGTTGAGATTTAAAACAAAAAGTTGGGAGGTTTGGGGGTGTTTTTTACAATTTCCTCAAGGAGAAAGGGAAAAGGGAGAAGCTTTGAACAAAAAGAGGTAAAAAGAAATAAAGAAAACTTTTCTACTAAAATGAAATCGACCAAATGAATAATAGTGGTAAAAAGCAATAAAGGAAAAGGACAAAAGAAATAACTTTGACAGTAATGAGTGAATTCCATGAATGAATGAGAAAGTGGGCCCGTCAAAAAAAAAAAAAGAGAAAGTGGACCCCACACGTATCCGCGATAATTAAGGCCACCTTTTTCTAAAACTAGATCTCTGAATCTCTGAACCCTTTTCAGCCTTTTTCACTACCCAATATCCGTACCCTTAAGCTAAGCTAAGCCAAGCCGAGCCAACATTTTTTTCCCCTTTCATACAAAAGAACTACTCTTATTAGGGTCCTCCAAACATATGTTTTTTTTAATGGTAATTGAAGTATATATAAGGGGTTCTGAAGATTTGGTTTATGGTCTATAAAAACATATGGCTAGATTTTATTTAAGTAAACCACAACAAATACTAACATTTTAAAATAAGTAAAAAAAGACAAAAATTATATAAAAATAAAAAATAAGTGATAAAATATATAGACTACCTAGTCATTTAGTATCAACATGTTCATCTTCTACCGCCATCACCGACCACCTCCAACTCTGCCATCTAGAGCATACTCAATGATTCCAATGAGTATCGAGTTTTACAAAGTATCAGAAAAATCACTAGGTATTTGAATCGTTGACTATCATAAAAGAAATACTAAGTATACTCAATAACTTCACTAAGTATTACCAGAAACCACTGAATAAGCTCAACAAGTTCTCTAAATATTACACAAAAACTACAATAAAAAATGTTAAATCTTATTTTATTGATAGAAAGAATATTAAAAAACAAAAGAGATTAACCATGAAAAGCTTCAAAAATTGGCCATGGATCGAGCTTCTCTTCATCCGTGGATTGAGCTCTCTCCTTTTAAAATTGTTGGTTTAATATGATCACTAATCGGTAAATAATAATCACAAGAAATAAATATTGAAAGAAAATTACAACAAGTTACAATTAACTAGATAAGAATTGCAACCAAAACTTACAACAATATCCAGAAATTTTAAGTAAAAGTGTGAACTCTATAAATAATTCGTTAAAAAGGATATTCTAGGTTTAGCCGGTATTCTCAAATAAATTACTATTACTACTTTAGTTTAGGCTCAACAACATTTAGAGAGGGATAGTGTTTAGAGCTTTATTTCCTAGTTTGTTGAAGAATTCATTTGATGTAGTTTACAAACGACTCCAACTTCTCTTATATAGTAGTTTAGTGAGCCTTCATACAACGTCCACTATCAATGTTGTCTTAAAACTATCCATCATTAAGCCAAGATTATTTTGATATTTTGATAAAATAGCATGAACATGGACAACTTTCTTTACAAAGGGAAATGATGCATCTAGCCAATGCTTGTAACTTTTGTAACAACTGAGTCGTAAGTGCGGGAGTTTCCAACTGTTGGGAAATGAAGTATTCCAGGCTGGACGTTTTTCTTCTGATGGTTTTTCCAAACGTGGCCAATGGAAGTATATACGCGCCAACTCCAAAGTAAGTTTTATTTTTATTTTTTAATTTCCCAAGACTCCCCACGACTACACCACTCCATGCCTCGCCAACGTCAGGCAGGGGGGAATAAGGGGTGCGCGCGTGTGGGTTTCTTTCCACATACTCTTCTTGTCTAAAGTGTTGGGTTACTTGAATGATATACATGAAAGAAATAATATAAACTACAATGATTTCCCTTCCAAAAAATCAATTTAGTACACTTTAAAAAAAGACTTTTGGCCTTCTTCTTCTCCAAATACATGAAACTAATAAAAACAATTGGGTTGTCCTTTTAATTTCCAACACCAGACTCCCCTACGAGCTTAGTAAACATTCACCTCTGTCATCGTGAGACCATAATCCAACTCCCTGGAACTCAACCATAATACCTGACCCTAAGCAAGCACCATCAAAACACATATGTTCCCAATACTTGTTATAGTATTTGCCCCATTAAAGTACCCATCCACTTCCAATTTGACCATAACACCAGTTCAATCCATTTAACTAGACAGCCTTTGGCTAACATATTGATCCCACAACCTCGTTCTTTGCATCGTGCACGCACAAAATCTTATATTAGATGTAAAAATATCGCCTAGTGTCATCCAATCCAGAGCTTCTGAGTGAACGCAATAAAATGACTTCATTTCGTTCTTTCCACCAATTAGTCGATGCTCCGATTCTTCTTCCACCAATCAAATCACCGCACATCAATATTTGTTATTATCCCAATGTACTATAGTGGCCACCTCAACAACATGTAACTATTATAGTCTACACAATTCCATCACATGTGCTACATTATTGAATCAAAAAAAGCTCATGTAATTTTGTCCTCCTAGACAAACAATTATCTTCTAACTAATATTATCTAACTTTTGAAAAAAAAGAAAAAATAAATTAAAGTACCGTTAAGTAGAAACAAACAAATCACCACCTTTTAAAAAACTCAATTTCATACCCAAAACAAGCCGAGCCGAGCACATGTACACTTCATTACGTGACGGCAATCTCGGATTTGTCCACGTGACACCTTCAACCCCACTCTCCATCATCATCATCATCGTTTTCCCATACTCACCACCTCCACACTCTACCCTACTTAATAAATTCATTCCAAATCACTAAATAATACTCCAATTACACACACATATACATACATATATAGTTGCAGCAAATCTAGCGAGATTTCAACTAATCTTACTGAAACAAATCTCCGCAAATGAAACCCAATGGAGGTGCCGCCGTATTGAATCCTCCTACTATTATCACATTTGATCACAAACGGTATTATTTCAAATCTCACTCTCTTTCGGATCTGATAATCATAAAAATCTTATCTTTTTTTCCATTTTCTTTATAATTCTTTAATCTAATCTTGATCTTGCTTAAATTAAATTGGGAATACGTACATTAATCGTGTTCGGAAAAGGGTTAGGTTTGTTTTAGGGTAATTTTAAGTGAAATTTTAGTGTATCGTGATGCAATGCTGATGAATTAATGACGTGGTTTTTAGTAAAAATCGAGATTATTTACTCGATATGTTATTGCGTAATGTTAATCGCCGATCTTTAGAAGCTAATATCAGGTAAAAATGTGTTAATTTTTGTTTCAATCGTAAATTGCACTATTAGTCCCTGTTAAGTGGAAAATTTCGCAATGTTTTGGCATAATCTGCTATTTTTTAAAGTACAGGGTTAACGTAATTTATTTATATTTAGTTTTTAATAATTTTTCATGAACAGAGATGCTTATGGATTTGCAGTAAGACCTCAACATGCACAAAGATACAGAGAATATGCAAATATCTACAAGGTTTAATTTTTTTCAGTTACACCCCTAAACTATTCCAAAATACCTAAAACACCCCTAATTATTTTTCAGGAAGAAGAGGAAGAAAGGTCTGATAGATGGAACAGATTTTTAGAACGACAAGTTGAAAATTCTCAATTACAGAGCAATGGAGTATATAACAATGGTGATAAAATATACTCCAAATCTGATTCAGACATTAAATCAAACACTCACAAGGCACAAATATGGACAGAGATTAGACCATTATTACGAGGTATAGAAGATATGATGAGTGTTCGTGTTAAAAAGAAGGATATATATTCTAACATTGAAGAACCTCGTACTGTTGTAAAAGAAGGATCTGAAGAAGATTCTGATGAAGAATTTTATGATTTAGAAAGAACAGAATCTTATGAAACCATTAATGGACTTGATACAGCTTTTTTAGGTTCGTGTAAAGAAGAATTAGAATGTCTTGTTCAAGGTGGTTTACCTATGGCTCTTCGTGGTGAGGTATATTTTACTTTTATGTCCTTTTTACTTTTACACATACCTATACATACATATATACATACACTGATACACGGAACTTTCATTTCTTCTTTTCTTCTTCAGACATATACGTACATATATACGTACACATATACATACACGGAACTTTCATTTCTTCTTTTCTTATCCACACATATACATACATATACATATATATATACATACATATATACGTACACATATACATACACGGAACTTTCATGTCTTCTTTTCTTCTACACGCATATATACATATATACGTACATACACATATACATACATATATATACACATATACACACACATATACATATATACGTACACACATACATACACGGAACTTTCATTTCTTCTTTTCTTTTACACACATATACACACACACACATATATATATATATACAAAAAACGGAACTTTCATGTCTTATTTTCTTTTACACGCACATATACACACACATATACATACATATATATACACATATGCATATATATATATATTAATCTCTTGAAATATGTAATTACAGTTATGGCAAGCATTTGTTGGAGTAAGAGCAAGAAGAATCGAAAACTATTACGAAAACTTACTAGCTTCAGATGGTAAAACTGGAAATAATATGGACAAAAATACCCTTTTGGAGGATAATATAGATTCAACTATAGAGTCTGTATATGTACCTGAGAAATGGAAAGGGCAAATTGAAAAGGTACGTTTTTTACCATTAGTAATAAGTTAAATTTACAGTTTTTGCACTTTAGTCCCTGTAATTTGATTAAAAAGTTTTTTTTTTTTTTTTAGGATTTACCTCGAACTTTTCCGGGGCATCCTGCTTTAGATGAAGATGGAAGAAATGCTTTGAGGCGTTTACTTACAGCTTATGCTAGACATAATCCTTCTGTTGGATATTGTCAGGTAGTTTATATATTTGCAAAATGGTCCCTGAACTATAGTTATTTACTTGTTTGGTATATGAAGTTTTAAAGTTACCCGAATAGTCCCCAAAGTTTTTTTTTTCTTTATCAAAGCTTGATTATCAAATTCTGTTTGGTAAGCTTGCTTCATTATAGAGACTTATAGTGTAATTAAAGTAAAATGATAAAATAATATTAGGATCTATGATGCAGTTTGCACGTTATATAACGACATATAATGCAATTTTCACATAATATAGGGACCTATAGTGCAATTTTTGCTTAATATAGGGACCTATAGTGTAAGTAATTCAAAAAAAATTAATATCAGGACCTATAATGCAATTTTTGCTTAATATAGGGAAATGTAGTGCAATTTTTGCATAATATAGGGACATATAGCGCAATTTTCACATATTATAGGGACCCATAGTGCATTTTTTGCTTAATATTGGGACCAATAGTGTAAGTTATTCAAGAAAAATTAACGTCAGGACCTATAATGCAATTTTCACACAGTAGAGGGTCATATAGTGCAATTTTTTCATAATATAGGGACATAAAGTGCAGTTTTTCCATTTATACAGGGACCTATAGTGCAATTAATATTAAAATAGATTAATATCAGGACCTATAGTCCAATTTTTGCATAATATAGGGACCTATAGTCAATTTTTTTGTTCAATATAGGGACATATAGTGCAATTAATATCAGGACCTATAGTGCAATTTTTGCTTAATATACAAAAATTTTGATTTTTTGTTATTTTAATCCACTTTTATGAATCCTTGTCTTATTCTTTACTGTGTTAACTTTTTCAGGCGATGAATTTCTTTGCTGGTCTATTATTACTACTTATGCCTGAAGAAAATGCATTTTGGTGGGTCCCACATTATTTTTCTTTAGTCATGATATTTCGTAATCTTAATCAACTATTACAATTTTATCCTTTTCAATTTGCAAACTACCCCCTTAAATTAATTTTTTTAACTTTTCAGGACTTTATTGGGAATTCTTGATGACTATTTTGATGGGTATTATTCAGAAGAATTAATAGAATCACAAGTAAATACTTTTTTTCTTTATTATATATTATAATTTTGTTTTATTAGTATTGAATTTAATATTTATTATATTTAAATTGTGTTTTTTTTTCAGGTTGATCAATTAGTTCTTGAAGAGTTAGTGCGTGAAAAGTTTCCAAAACTTGGTAAATTTCTTGTTACTTTTTTAGTTTTTTTTTCCTTTTTTTTAATAATTTTTTTGATCAAACGGTTAAGATTTATTATTGTTTTTACAGTTAATCATCTGGATTATCTAGGAGTACAGGTGGCATGGGTGTGTGGGCCATGGTTTCTTTCGATATTCATGAATATGCTTCCATGGGAAAGTGGTCAGGTTCTTTTTATTATCATAATGTTTAATTTGTATGAAATTGCATAAAAACCCCTATTTTATCAAAAAATGGTGATTTTACCCCTACAAAAAGAAACTACAGAAAAAATTGTTATGGCCCCCTAAAATTTTGAGAAACTTCATTTGGCTCCCCCATGATTTCTTAAAAACTCTAAAAGAAAAGTTCTTTTTGATATTTTTTTTTAAAAATAACCCTAGTTTGTTGACTTTAAATGATTTGCATAATATAGGGACTTATATAGTGCAATTAATTGGAAAGTCTTGAATTTTGTTGAATATTGATTATATTTTTGCATAATATAGGGACCTATAGTGCAATTAATTAGAATAAGTCTTGATCTTTGTTGAATATAGATTCTCTTGCATTATATGGGGACCTATAGTGTAATTAATTATAAGTATAACTTATTTTGCATAATATAGGAACCTATAGTGCAATTAATTAAAACAGTCATGATCTTTGATATAGATTATTTTGCATAATATAAGGACCTATAGTGCAATTAATTTAAAATTCTTGATCCTTGTTGAATATAGAGGCCTATAGTGCACCTTTTGCAAAATATAGGGACCTCTAGTGCATCTTTTACTAAATATAGGGACCTATAACGCAATTAAACAATTCATTGTTTTTTTCATTTTCAGTCCTCAGATTATGGGATGTACTTCTCTTCGAAGAAAACAGAGTAATGCTCTTCAGAATAGCTCTTGCTTTGATGGAATTGTATGGTACTGGGTCCGATTTAAATTCTTGTTTTATCACTATAAGTCCCTATATTATTCAAAAATTGCAAATTTACCCACTTTTTTTTGTAGGGCCTGCTTTAGTAACAACAAAAGATGCAGGAGATGCGATAACTTTATTACAATCATTAGCGGGGTCCACATTTGATAGTAGTCAATTAGTTATAACAGCTTGTATGGGTTATCAAAACATAACCGAAACATTATTACAAGAACTTAGGATTAAACATCGTCCTTTTGTGAAAGCTTCGATCGAAGAGCGATTAAAAGTGGGGTCCACTTATGATAATATGAAGGAAGATTCGAAGATTTGTAATGAAGATTCTTTGTATTTGAATTTAAATGGAAATTCGGAAATTGAAGAAACTATTCCGGATCTTCATGAACAAGTTAAATGGCTTAAAGTTGAGTTGTGTAAATTGATTGAAGAGAAAAGATCTGAAGAATTGAGGTAAATTATTTGTTTTAATTGCAATTTTAGTCCCTGGGGTTTAAAAATGCTACGAAAGGTCCTTATGGTCGTAATATAGGGACCTATAGTGAAATTAACTCAAAATATAGTGACCTATAATGCATTTAATTTGGAAGATAATAATTTAGGAATCTATTATGTAATTAACTCGAAAATAACGATTTAGGGACCTCTAGTGCAATTTTAGCATAATACATGGACCTATAAAGCAACTAACTCAGAATATAGGGACCTACAATGCAATTAACTCGGAAGATAATCGTTTAGGGACCTATAATGCAATTTACTCGGAAGATAACAATTTAAGGACCTATAATGCAATTAACTCGGAAGATAACAATTTAGGGACCTCTAGTGCAATTTTAGCGTAATATAGGGACCTATTGAGCAATTAACTTGAAAATAATAAGTTGAATTATGTAAGTTTATTAAGGAAAAGAGATCTGAAGAACTCAGGTAAATGATTGGGTTAATTGCACCTTTAGTCCCTAGTTTGTCGGATTTGAAGTCTTGATCTTTGTTGAATATAGATTATTTTTCATAATATAGGGACCTATAGTGCAATTAAGTAAAATATTTGAAGTTCTTGAAGTGTATTTTTTGTTTATTGTTTATAGAGCTGAGGAGTTGGAAACAGCACTTATGGAGATGGTGAAGCAGGATAATAGGAGACAACTTAGTGCCAAGGTATTCATAATATTTGCAGTTTAGTCCTTTTGTGAAAATACACCCTTCAACTATTGGTTTCATGCAAAAACATCCCCTCTGTCCAATTTTCTGTCTTTAACTATTCAACTTTTGATTATCTAGTGCAATATTTTGCATAATGTAGGGATCTATAGTGCAATTAACTCAATATAGGGACGTATAATACAATTATCTCCTTTCAACTATTGATTTAATGCTAAAACACCCTCTCTGTCGAATTTTCTGTTAGAATTAACGGAAAGTTAACTCTCAACAGAAAAATTAACAGAGGGGGTGTTTTAGCATCAAATCAATAGTTGAAGGGTGTTTGAGGTTTTTCGGAATAGTCCAGGGGTGTAATTGCAATTTAAGTATTTAATACGTTATTATATCTTTTTAGGTTGAGCAATTAGAGCAAGAAGTTTCTGAACTTCGAACATCCCTTGCTGAAAAACAAGAACAAGAAAACGCAATGCTTCAGGTATTATAATAATCAATACTTTATAAATATTGCATTTTAGTCCTTTTTTCAGGGTAATTTTTAACATTTTGAAAATTACTAGGTTCTGATGAAGGTAGAACAGGAACAGAAAGTAACAGAAGATGCTCGGAGATTTGCTGAACAAGATGCTGCTGCTCAAAGATATGCTGTTCAAGTCCTTCAGGTTTTAACTATTTGCAAATTAACCCCTCAACTATTTAAAAATAATTGAAAAATACCCCCTCAACTATTTTAACTACCCCTTCCTTCAACTATTTGATGTTAAAACTGTAGAACATTAAACACCCCTTCTGGCATATGAAGGGGTTGTTTTTGTTGTTTTGGGATAGTTCAGGGGTTAAATTGCAATTAATAATTTTTTTACAGGAGAAATATGAAGAAGCAACAGCTTCGATTGCTGAAATGGAAAAAAGAGTTGTAATGGCGGAATCTATGTTAGAAGCTACTTTACAGTATCAATCTGGACAAAGCAAAGCTCAGCCTTCTCCAAGGTAATTGTGATTTAGTCCCTAAGGTTTATAAAAGTTGCGTGTTACCCCTCCTATGGTTTTAAACTCGCTTTTTATTACACCCTAAGGTTTAATTTTATGTGCACACTACCCCTGACCTTTTTGAACCTCAGGGGTGTATACTGCGAATTTTGTAAACTTTAGGGGGTAAAATGCAAAAAACTCTTACGGTTTATAAAAGTTGTGTTCTATTCCCCTATGGATTTAAATTTTCTTTTACCCCCCCTAGGGTTTAAATTTATGTGATTTTTGACCTTTTTTATTGAAGGGAGTGTACCTAAAATCAAATTTTGTAAACCTTAAGGGGTAAAATGCAAAAAAAGAAAACCTTGAACTAGAACATATAATTTTTTAATATTAATTAATAACATGTGTATTAATTATATATGTGGGGCCCACAGATCTCAAGTATCTTCACCGGGTCGAAATGTTCAAGAATCATCACAAGATATACCCGTTCGAAAAGTTAGTTTATTATCTAGACCATTTGGACTGAGCTGGCGTGACAAAAACAAGGTCAGTAAATTTCCATTAATTGCACTATAAGTCCCTATAAAGTTACTAAATATAATTTTTTGACAGACTAATAGTGAGGAGCAAATTAATGGTGAATCTCCTAAAGATATTAATGGCTATGAAGAGGAGAATGTGAAAAGCTAAAACAATGTAGAGATTATTATATCAATTTATTTGTTGGTTTATTCAAATGGTAAGTAATGAATAATGAATATAAGAGAAAAGAAAGGTATAAATAGAGGAAAGTTTGAGAGTTTATATTATACACAAGTGTACATTGTTTTGAGCTTATTGTAATATTTGTAATATTCTATCTTTGTGTGTGTGTATAACTTACATTGAATCAACTATTATTATATATATGTGTGACTTATAAGGATGAATTTATGAAAATATTGTCTTTTGTTTCTTTGTTTTATTAGTTATGAATTGGTTTTTTCACGTATTCTAGTGAACTTTTCGAATGTTGAGAGCAAAATTCCAATTTAGTCCTCTAACTATATGCCATAAATCCAAATGGTCCTCGAAATTAGGCGTGTATTGCACATTTTTTTTTGGATAGACTCATCCTTTTGTTCCTTCAAGAGATTGAGATTACTACATGATATTTACCAAATTATCCCTTAGCATTATACAATATTGATCATAAACAAAAGGGCAAAAACATAAATAAAAAATTGGCATTATAAACCAAACAAGCCTATTCTTGCATATCATAAACTATATATACATTCCGAAATTTCACCAACTCACCTAGAGTTAGATGAAAACAAAACAAAAAAAGTTCACAATCCACATTTTTTTTCATAATGTGGTGCGAAGAAAGAGATTCAAAACAAGAAAAACAAAATACAAAAAAACTAAAATCTCCACAAGATACAACAAATATGTGTGTAATCTTGATATAACACTTTCTCTTTCCTTCTTTTTATACACATTAACCAAATAATACCATAGCGTGCACTAAATTATTAACCCTCCTTCCCTTTCGTGTTATCAAAACCACCTTCCCGTACCACAACAATTGCGTAATAGGTCCCTATATTACGCAACAATTGCATAACAACTCCCCATACTAAGCAAAAATTGCACAATAAGTCCTTATATTGCGCAAAAATTGCATATAAGTGTCCTTAAAATACCCAACAATTACAACATAGGTCCGTAGAGTCCACAACTATTGCGTAATAGGTCCCTATATTATGCAACATTTGCATAACAAGTCCTTATCGTCTAGATCTTGGTGTAGAAGAAGCGGAACGAGAGGATCTTTGAGGGGGAGTAATTTCGTGATCATATTTTTGAGAAGCGAGATAACTTAAAGCCGTAACGACATCGGCCATTAATGGACGCATATTGGGTTGTTCTTGTACACACATTGCGGCTACCGCTAAGGCTTGGTATAATCCTCGTGATGGGTATTGACCTTGAAGTGTTGGATCGGCCATTTGTGCAAATTTTCTTCGGTCTTTGAATAATGGACGTGCCTACAATATTGAGATAATACTTTCGTTAATTGCAATAAGGTCCCTAATTTTTTATTTATTTTGACTTAATTACCCTGTAAGTTCCTATTTTGTACAAAATAACCTAAACTTATGATAATTTTTAGAAGTTTGGGGGTCAAGTGAAGATTTACAAGGGACCTTATAAAAATATATTATGGTGTTAAAAAAAATGAGAAACCTAGGGGTACCATGGCTTTCCCGACATATAAGTAACTCCACACTGGATAATATGCAAGGAATTGCACTATAGGTCCCTAACCTATATTTATCAAAGCTCAAGATAAAAGATAAACTCCATTTTATCATGGTACAGTAACAATTTGGAGGTAAAATTATAAAAATATCACGGGATAAAAAAAAATTGGAAAAGAAGAGGGAGCAGTATGCAAAAATTACACTATAGGTCCTATATTATACAAAAAATGCAACACAGGTCCCTAATTATGAAGAAATTGCACAACATGTCCCTAAAATTATACAAAAATCACAACTAGGTCCCTATTTATGAAGAAATTGCACTAGGTCCCTATAATTTTTCTTTTGCATTAGTTACTAAGTCCTTATGTTATATAAATTAACCTATATTTATCATAGATATAACAAATATACATACAAATAAAATTAATCAAAGCTTAAAGGATAAAAATTAGAACTTTAATTTGCAGTAATTGCAATATAGGTCCCTATGTTATGGAAAACGACTCTATAAGTCCCTATTTTATTTACTTTAAGTACAACTAACTCCCAATATGATACAAAACAACCTACATTTTTTATCATAAAAACAACAAAATATTCATACAAACAAAATAAATTAAAATCTAAACAATTAATTCCAAAAACTAAGGTAAGCCAAAAAAAGATTCTCAAAATTTAGGAGGACCACAAATATTAATCAATAAAAATAGAAACTATGGGATCAATTTTCCTTTTCTAGAAACACAAAACATATTAGAAGTGGTCACATATTAAATAAAAGTGGTCACATATTAAATAAAATAAAAGTGGTCACACTCATCTTTATTACACAACATTTTCTGTTTTTCATCCATTATTTCTTTTCCATTTTTGTCCGTCATATTATTAGTCTTTAGATACACGTGTGTGTATGTATTTGTATCGTTAAATTATTGACGGATATATGTGTATCGTTAAGTTATTGACGGACGTATGTGTATCGTTAAATTATTGACGGATTTATGGTTAGAAAATGAAAGTTAAAAAAAAAATTAAAATAAAATAAATAAATCTTACCCAAGCGACGAGATTTTGTTCACCAACAGATCTAGAATTATCAATGGCTCGTCTACCCGTAATAATCTCCAATAACACGACGCCAAAACTATACACGTCAGATTTAACGGTCAACTGACCGGTCATAGCATATTCCGGTGCACAATAACCGTAGGTTCCCATAACCCGGGTTGAGACATGGGTTTTATCACCGACCGGTCCAAGTTTTGCTAAACCGAAATCAGATAGTTTTGGATGAAAACCTTCATTGAGTAATATGTTCGAACACTTTAGATCGCGATATATAACTGGTGGACTTGCTTTATCGTGTAAATATTCTAATCCTTTTGCTGCACCTGCTGCTACTTTCATTCGTGTGTTCCAATCGAGTCGTTTTTTATCTGGTGCGGGATCTGAAAATGTAATAGAGTGAAATTGAGGGGTTAAATTGCAAAAAAAAAAATTATATTTATGGTTTACATAATAAGAGCGAGGAGCTTCCCCAAATTTTGGAAATCTTCCTTGGACTTCTTAAACTTTTTCAAATTATTTCTTATAGGTCTTGATTTATGTTGTTGTTTTCATGATATAATATAGGGACCAATGGTGCAATTAACTTAAACATGATCAACTTTTACGAAGATCCCATTGGATTCGGGTTAGGGATATCTAGTGAATTTTTTTACATGATATAGGGACTTAGAGTGCAATTTAGTAAAAAATTGTGGCAGGGAACTTTAATACAATTTTAGCATAATATAGGTACCTATAGTGCAATTAACTCGAAATATAGGTATCTACAATGCAATTAACTTACAAGTAATAATTTAGGAACCTATAACACAATTAGCTTAATATATAGGGGCTTATAAAATTAACTTAAAATTATTTTAGGGTCTTCTGGTGCAATTTTTGTGTAATAAAAGGACCTACTTTGCAATTAAGTCAAAATATAAGGACTTATAATGCAATTAACTCGAAAAATAATAATAATATAGAAACCTCCAATTCAATTTTTGCATAATATAGGGGCCTATAGACTAATTAACTCAAAAAATAATAATAATTTAGGAGCCTATAATGCAATTTCTGCATAAGCTAAAGTGCAAGAAACTCAAAAAGAAAAATATAGTAACTTGCAGAGAAATTAACTTCCAAAAATAAATTAGGGGCCTAAAGTGCAAGAAACACAAACAAAATAATATAGGAACTTATAGTGAAATTAAGTCAAAATAAATAAATTAAGGACCTATAGTGCAATTAACTCCAAAAAAACTGGTTGCCCCCAAACCCCCAAATAAAAATTCCTGCCTCATTGCGATATCTGTTTGCTAAATTGCAAAAATTTAGGGACCTATAGTGCAATTAAATACTACAATATGGTATGGCACACTTTTGAAACCAAAAGGGTGTCAAACTGTCATGTGCATTTTTTAGTACCACGTGGGGAAGGAGGGGTTAGGGTACACTTTTTGAAATCCCGGGTGGTATCGCGCATTTATTGTAAACTACAAGGACTAAAATGCAAAAAAAGAAAAAAAGTAATTACCGTGTAAATGGTCTTCAAGAGATCCTAATGGCATATATTCATAAACAAGAAGTCTTTGATCTCCATCAGCACAATATCCAATTAAATTCACTAAATTTGGGTGATGAAGTAAACTTAACATTAATACTTCAACTAAAAATTCTCTATTTCCTTGTAATCCATTTCGATCCAGTTGTTTTATAGCCACAATCTATATATAAATAATAATAACAACAATTTAGTTAAAAGACTGAAATACCCTTTAAAGTGTTATTTCACTATTGACATAACCTGATTAGTACTTTCTAAACGTCCTTTATAAACTCTTCCAAAACCACCTTCACCTAATAAACAATCTGCTCTAAAATTCTTAGTAGCATTTGCTAATTCACGGAATGTGAATGTATGAGCAGCTATATGACTCGATTCTTGATCTTTAGAAGCTTCTTTTATTACTTCTCGTGATGTATTTGCCTTTGATTTTTCTAAAATTACAAAATAAAATAAAATATTAGTGTTTAATTAATTGATTCGCTAATAATTAACATTCATAAACACATAAATCCTTATAATTTAGTGTTCAATTTGATTTAAAAGAATTAACATTATCCAAATGTAGCAAAAAGTCAACATTTACTTGTAATTAATGTAAGAAAAACAAAAAATTATTTTTTTGCTCTCGGAATCTATTAATAGTAATAAGGATAACTCCAAAGTTATACTAAAATTTAAAATAATGAAATGTAAGGAAAATTAAGAAATGATATCCGAAAATACATTTTGAAACTAGAAATTAAGAGGAAAAAAAATGAAGATTGAAAGATTAAGTAAAGTTTAATATACTAAAAATAGCGATGAAGGTTTAAGGATTAATTAGTGATGGAAAATACCTTTAGTTGATGAGATCTGATCATTAGATTTCTTGGTGATGTGTTTTTTTGATTTTTTCTTAGGTTTTCCAGAACAAAGGAACCAACTCATGGCTTTATTGTATGGTTTGTTATTGTGTTTGGTTTGTATTTTGGAAGTGTAAAAGAAGGAGAGAAAGAGATGGAGAAGGAAAAGGAAAAGCAGACGAAAACGCGATTTCAGACAGTAGAGAGAGAAAAGGGGGAGGGTTATTTGGTATATACCTTTTTGCTTCGTGTGCTACTTATTTTATTGCATTTATGTCCTTGTATTTTTGGTTTATTTTGAAATGACCCCTCAAGCCTATATTGTTTTTTTTTATTCTTCTTAATAATATTTTATATTAAAAAAAGGTTAAAGGATAACACAATACAAATAATGCAAACTATTACAAATTGATATCCCAACTAATATAAACAGAATTTAGGAGTGATGTATCTCTTTAAAAACTAATGATTATTCATTTGAATTAAAAAAGAAATAATTCAATTACACGACAAATGTGGGTAAAATTTGAATTTGAAAAATGTTAATAAATAAAAAATAAAAAACATTACTAATCATGTAAATTTGAAAATTTTGAATAAAAATTTAAACAAAAAATCTTATATTAATAATAAAGAAATTTGATTAAAAATAAGTAAAAAATAAGAGTTTTGAAAAGATTTAGTTTAACTAGAGTTTGATATTATATTTAATAAATTAAATTAATGGTGAAATTATAAAATTTGAATTAAAATATTTTAAATTTTTTTATATCTATAAAATTTATAGGATTATGCAATTAATATTTTTTTACCACTTGAGTTCTTTCTACTTATATGATATGAAAATATTTTTAAAGTACTGATGGCCATGATTATGTTGCTTTTATTAGAAATAAGAATTAGATTTGTTCTAAACTCACAACTTACTAAAATTTATATTAAATTAATATAAAATTTAATATCTTATGATAAATTTATATTATATATCATTTTTCTAAATTATTATACATATGAATTATATCAAAATAGAAATACAAATATAGTATATATTTATAAGTATTATCGGAAAAATATTGATTACTTTATGACTTTATTCCATATTATCATAAAACGAAAAATCATTTGACATTGCTAATTCGTTTAAGAGACATTTACCTTAGCGTCTTGGAAACCCTTTCTAAAAACCCAAACACAACCCCACCCCACCACTCTACCTTATTTTTACTAGAGGTCACAAAAGAATAAAAGCTGATAAAAAATTAAAACTCTAATTTCTATCCTCCAAATACTCCTTTATATATATATATATATATATATATATATATATATATATATTTCCTCCGTGTATCAATGTTTGTCATAATTTCTAAAAATAGATGTCCACAAAAGGCTATTCATTTAAAACACAAAGGAACTTTTTTACACTTTCTACCAATTATATCCTTATTTAATATTCAAAATCTTATCATCATTAAATTTATTTTATTAGTTGATTGAGGGTAATTTAGTAAAAATAGAAGGAATTAATTGTTATTCTTAATCTATGTGAAAAAAAATATGACAAACATTGATGGATGTGGGGAGTATATATATATATATATATATATATATATATATGTATTGACGATCCCACAATCCCAAAGTCACTCACAAACCAAAAACACATTTTTGAAAAACTCTCAACCTTACTTCCCTTTACCCTAGAAAATTCCCACCATGGCGGTGGTTTGACCAGCAACATCGTCGAATGAATAGTGACGTTTCATGTCTTTGAGAGCGAATGGTGGTGGTGGTCTTCGTTGTCGAGAGCTTACCAGTGGTGGTGGTGATTCAAACAAAACTGCCAATCATGGCCATGGAGAATTTCATGATAAGTTTCGTGGAATAGTAGTGGTGAGCAACAACGATGAGTTTGGAGGTCTAACAGATCTTGAGTGGACCATCCTCTCTCATTAATTGTGATACCTAATGAACCTAAGTATTCCATGGTTGCTCCAACGGGAAAGTTCCATTAGTGTTTCCATATATTTGTTTCAGTCTTACTACCGATTTGTATAAATCCATGCTTGATTAGAAACTCTTGCCCTTTGGTGATGATCGCGCATGACCACGCCCGTCCACGTCTTAGCTTAACATCCAAGAAGTTCTTCTTTGGGAAACGAATTCCTTTGAGAAGTCGTGGTGCCAACGAATTCGGTTGTTGAATAATCCAACATGCTTGTCCAGCTGCAAGACCAATGTTCATTCGCCTAAAATCCCTAAACCCTAACCCTCTAGTGAGTTTGTTAATCGATAACTTTTTCCATGTAAGCCCGTGAATACGATTTCATTCAGTTGAGTTCCACCAGAAGTTTGCAATCATACCCGACAATATCTTACAACACATTTTAATAAACAAGAATATTGCTATAGCGTAGCTCAAACTGATTTGTAGTACTTCTATGATGAGGACTTCTTTCCATCATTCGAAGACAGTTGTGATTTCCATTTTTTAGCTTTCAAAAAGATTTTTAGACATTTTCCGAATAGTTGAAAAACTAGAAAAACAATATGATGTCTCCCTTTTTGTGATAAATATATGCCCCTAGGAGATATCATTTTAGGTAGAAATTGGAGTTATTTGATAGACTTTTGTGCTTATTTGATCATATTGCACTTTTC
The DNA here is from genome assembly GCA_029959085.1 of Nemophila menziesii. NCBI lineage: Eukaryota > Viridiplantae > Streptophyta > Magnoliopsida > Boraginales > Hydrophyllaceae > Nemophila > Nemophila menziesii. The sequence continues at coordinate 40,294,732 of JARWIR010000004.1, read as the reverse complement.
CCCTTGGAATTATATTATTTGCGTTTTTAGAGCTTTTTTGCGTTATTCGTTTGTTTTATCATGTAGTTCTTAGGTACATGTATGCTAGGAAGCACCAAAGAGATGAAAAGGAGCATAAGAAACTGAGAAACGGTCGCTTCTTGCTTATTTCGAGCTCAAACGGTATTGATCCAAGTCTGGTGCTTCAAATGAAAAAGGTGCGTCTTTGAGTTAGCTCGAATTGAGGACTGGAATCAGGTGATTTGGACTTAAGACGCAAAAGTTACGACTGTTTACTGGAGGGTGTACAGCAGTTACGGGATTTACTAATTGAACTTGGGCCTTAATCACTTAATTATGCCCAAGTTAGACCTAATCCATTTTTACTCTCTATATAAGCTCCTTTAGACCTCATTATTCAGCAACCCTCAATTAAACTTCAATTTACATCATATTTAAAGAGAGCGTCAAGAAGCAGAAGCTGGAGAATCCATTTATTCTCCAACAACAGTTCTTTTCATTCCTCTAGTTAGGTTCTTCTTTATTTTATTTCTACTTTAGGAATTATGTATACTGTTAATTTCCTTATTGTTTTTACTTTGAACATGAGTTAAATCATTAGTACTTGAGAATCGCATTTATGGGTTAAGCCCTAATTTATTTAATTGATGTTTTTCCGATTTGGGATTGTTTAATTTAATTTAAGTTGGATATTTTGTATTGACTATTATCGTATGCTTATTTACTGTTTTTAATCTGATCAATTAGAATTAGGGTTGAGTAACTAAGCTATTCACTACATGACAAGTGATCACCTTGACCGGGGGGGGGGGGGGGGGGGGGGGGGGGGGGAGGGGGGGTTTAATTACAGACCTAGGTAATAGACACGTGGTATTACCTAGTCATTTTTTGGTTTTGTTTCGAACATATCGTCTGATACATTCAAGTGATTGATTTTTTGTTTATTTCAACTTATTTTTTATTATTTGTCATATCAAAATGTTAATTCTCATCGAATTCTCGAGTTTCATTTATATTTGTGTTGTTAATGGTGGTGTATGCGATTTATAATGTAGGGTTGTGTGTTGGAGTGTTGAGTTGTTGAATTTATGAGTTTGCAGGAGAACGTATTAATAGGTGTGTTAGTGTAAGTGTGTTGGTGTTTTGGTTAAATGTAATGGTGTAAATGGTCGTTTGTTTAATAAAAATCGTGGTGGGTAATGTTATCAATGTTGATGGTGTGGAAGTGAAAAACAATGGATTGTGTGTCATTTGAATAACCAAGTGGTCGGGTTATACGTGTTATTATGATGGTGTGTCAATATAAATTGATGGTGTGTGTAACAATATGTGCAAAAAAATAAAGGTAATAAATCTGATTATTACTCGAAAAACACATACTCTTATTGATATAGGAAAAAACAATTGAAAGTGTATATTATATAACAAGATAGTAGGGGTGTGTGCACTAGCATTCACTTATTAATGGATAAAACAACCAAAAAGGAAAGACCAAGGAAATGAATTTAACGGGGTTTTAGGCAGGTTGAACGGTTGTGGTAAGCATATGTGTGACAGTTGCTGCACATTTGGCGTTAGGACGAGTTTGCATGCCCGCCTTCGAATGGGAACCTTTTCTTTTTGGGATTGCCGGGTTGAGATTTATACGATGGTAGGTTTACAACCATATCGCCATCAGCCTCGGGTTGGGTTAGGAAGGTGGTCAGGGCTGGAATGTTTCTGGCATATATTGATCGAAAACTTTCCACGTGCCAATATGTGTCAATGTATGAATATGGCCGTCCAGGTGACACAATCTCAATAGCAGCTACGACGTGTCCACATGGGAAACCATTAACCTGCCATTTACCACACGAGCACGGCCGATCAACAATGTCAACCACCATATTAGGATTCGCGAGAACTTCAAAGAATGAATTGCTTGAACGCAACATAAACCACGCGCGTGCGTAATCAAACTTTATTTTGTAAACGACGGTTGCTTTTGAAGAAAGAACAGTAGTCCAAGTTGCGGCCTCGACGGACCTATCATACATCTGATGCATAAGGGGTACGCGTCTGCGTCAATCAACTGGAAGCTCCTTTGTAGCCTTGGTTTGTTTGTTAGAAGACTCTGCCACGTTAGATGTCGTCTCTCCGTATCGTTTCCCTTTGGAATGCGCATTTGCGAATTTCTCTTTAGGCAATTTCTTTAAGAAATTAACCTCTTTTTGGCCACCTGCATTAATAAACAACTAAAGGAACTTATCGAACGTGTCGATAGTGGCCGTGAAACACATTCTGTCAAGAAAATATATCATCGTCTCCCTCTGCGATTTTGATCTTCTAAACTTTGTCTTGAGATAAAGCATCCATAAATCCTGATTTAATTTATGGATTTTATTGCCTTTATTTAATTTTATAAAGCATACTCAATGTTTTTCTCTGAATATTTAGAGAAATTTTCCGATATTGAGAGAAATTTTCTGATATTGAGAGAAATTCCCCCGATACTGAATTTTTTTTACGATACTCAATGTTTTTTCGATACTCAGTGTTTTTGGTCGGTACTCGATGTTTTTTCGATACTTAGTGTTTTTTTTCTCTGAGAACTCAGCAAAATCTCTAAGTACACCACTGGTGGCGGCACCGTTGATGGTCGGTGGGTGGTGCCCGGAGTTGAACAATACCAATACTAAACGAGTTGATACTCAGTGACTAACGATAATCTTTTCACTTATTTTTGTCTTTTAGTGGTTTTTGTTTTATATGAGGGTATATTAGTATCTTGACATCCATAAGATTTGGAAGTGGCCTATTTATAGAAAGCTCTAGAATCAAGTTCCATATGTGGCATAGAGTTTGTCTTCAAGATCCCATAGGTCAGCACCCACATGTATATTATATATCATTTTCTTAAATTATTATAAATTATCAAAATATAATTACAAATATAATATATATTTTGAAATGACCCCTCAAGTCTATTGTTTTATTTTTTTCATAGTAATATTTTATATTTAAAAAAGTTAAAAGATAACATAATACGAATAAATTATGACATTATTACAAACTTATATTAAATCATGTATCTTAGTCTAGTATAATCAGAAGCCGGATAAGAGAGCTCTCTTTATAATCTAAATAGATAACTTGTGATTTTGTTAGAAATGAGACGGGATCGAATTAGAAAAGATTTTTTTAATTCATTCTTTTAGGATAACTTAAATACCATACTTTTAAATGGTATATCTATCAAAAGAATCAAGAACCATGATTAATTATGTAAATTTGAAAATTTTGGATGAAATTTTAAATTAAAACTTTTATATTAATATAAACAAACTCTATTGAGAATTAATAAAAACAAGGATCATGAAAAATATTTGGTTTAACTAGAATTTATAATTAAAATTTAAGAAATTAAATCAATAATGATATTAGATTGTTTAAATTAAAAGGTTTTAAATTGTTTGATGTCTTCAAAATTTAAAATTTAAAGAACCACATCATTAATACTTTTCTTACATTCAGGTTCTTTTGACTTATAATATATGAGAATATTTTAGCTAGTTCACATGACATGTTGTTTTTATTGAAAATAAAAATTAAATTTATTCTAATCTCATAACTTAATAAAACTTACATAAAATTAATATTAAATTATAATATTTTATAATGTATCTATAATATATATATATTATGTTTTTAAATATTATTACATATATGAATTATATCAAAAATATAAATATAAATATAATATATAAATATTATCAGCAAGAGTAATGATAAACGTCACTCTTTTTGTATCACTCTTTTATCACTTTCTATGTGTATGGCTACATGTAAAAATAAAATGATTTTCTATCTTACTTAATTTTCATCTATCTTTTACACAAGAAAATCAAAGCATATATGGTGACATGAAAAAAAATGACGTCTATCATTACTCTATCGACAATATATTGATTACTTCATGACTTAATTTTATTTTATCATAAAAAGAATAATCATTTAAAATTGTTAATTTGTTTAGAGATTTCTACCTTAGGTCTTGGAAACATTTTCTAAAAATCCAAACACAACCATACTCCCACCCTACCCCCACTACTTTACCTTACTTTTACTAGAGGTCACAAAAAAATTAAAGTTGACAAAAATTTGAAACCCTATTTTCTATCCACCAAATACTTCTTTATCAATAAATATGATTAATCATTTCATGTAAATTGTATATATTTTCATAATTTTTTTTCAAGTGTATTTCACTATTTTTTCAAATAAATTATAAAGATTTACAAAATTAAGAAACTAATAAATAAAATTTTAATAAAATAAAATTTTAATAAAATAAAATTCAAAACTGCATATTGGAGAAGGCCTAGACCGCGCCTATGCCTATACGTTCGAAGGTGGTCGACCGCATGTGTAACATCTAGCGCTTTCTAGAACACTTCATATGTCACAAACCACTTATATAATAACAATGTGACAATATTTTGTTTCTCATTCTAACTCTGTCGTTGGTCTATACCGCATCCTTTGAATTTGTATCATTCAATATGTCAAAAACTATAAGACTAAATATTATAGACAATAAATAAATTGTCAAATATTTCTCAAAATTTTGTTATATATTTCCGAATATGTGTTTGGACTCCAATAAAGCATAATTTATATAAGATACTTGTTATACTTATCCTTGTTTTGAAAATCACCAAAAAGATATCAAGACTAGGGATGACAACGGTTTGATTTTTTGTAAAAATATCAAAAATCATAACCATAAATATTTATTTTATTAAAAACCATAACCTAACGGTTTTAACCATCAGTTTTGTGATTTTTAACCAATAGGTTTTGGGTTTTTAGAATGATTTTGTGGCTTTTTAACAATAACCAAACTATAACTCTATTAATATATCAAAATATTCTAAAATAAAACCACATCTAAAATAAATTTTCCAAATAATGTACAAAATTTTATTGGTCTTTGATTAAATTGGATGTTTGTTATTTAGTTGGTTAAATCTGATGTTTGAATTTTTATTTTAGGAATGAATATTTTTTTACCTAGATTATTATAGATTATGAACATATAGACGATAATAAATAATGTTTGGTTATTTTATTTATCTAAAATCATAACCTAACAGTTTTAACAATACGTTGCACTTTTAAAAATAATAACGCTAACGGTTTTAACCATCGGTTACACTTTTCAAAACCATAACCTAATGGTTTTAACCATAGTTATATAATGGGTTCGGTTCCCATCGGTTTTGGTTTTATCCGTAACTTTTTCCATCCCTAACCAAGACACTCTTCTTTTTTGTTGGTCGGCAAAAACATTACAAAAATGCTGTTTTTACAAAGTTTTTCAACACGATCTTTCCGATTCCTAGACGTGAAAGTTGACCATTACATTAAAGGACCTAAATCTTGACTCGGCTTGTCGCCTAAAGTCCTAACAATGGGGTCAACCTTTTTGTTGAAATTTTGGGAAACATGTTGTAACAATACATGAGTGAACTGTTAGGACAATTCCTCAATTCTCCGCACAATGTTATGAATAGTACAACTATATTTTGATGGAAGGCTAATATCCTGAATAACTTCAAGGTTATCGGAGAAGATGACATTCCCCATATGGCCACACCATCAAATTGATTGCAGAACTTCGTAGCCTAAAGAGTTGCATGAGCTTCTCTCTCGATCGTAGACAAACATCATATATATCTAGAATGTTTAAAGCTTACTCTGTTATCCTTAGAATTTCAATAATTCTAATACATGTCGGGTTCCACCATTCCGTAAATGATACGTCACAGAGAAATGAAATATCACAAAACAATGGCAGAGGTGGAAAATTAATGTCACCTTCCCCTACTGCCCCCGAATGTGTAGTTGTAGTCCACTAAAGACTAAAGAGTGTTGTCACCATCTTTTTCGTTGAGAGAATTACTAAATTATAACTAATATAGTCAATTCGTAGTAAGCCTTCATTTTAGTTTTCCAAATATTCCAGCGCATCAATAGAATATGTGATTTGATAACTTTCACATCCCCTCCATCAGAAACAAAAGAACGGACAATTCTTACCATTTAGTCACCAATATGTTCTTCCATATTCTTATCTATGCAAATTTGAAGTGTTGAGCCTTCCTTGATAAAGGATTTAACTGAACAAGACAATATCATATGTTAACCGACTCCGTAGTATCCAAACACCAGTAACAATTGTCGTATTTTCCATATTTCCTTTAATGCAGGTTCAATGTCGTTGGAATGGTTTTCTTACATCACTCCATCCAAAAATCCGTACTTTCGTGGATACATTATATTGCCAAACAATCTTCCAGATATTTGGATTATCTATCTCACTCGACGCCTGGTGTCTCCTGGTGTGTTATAATATAACACCCCTAAATAGGAAAGACACGTAACGCAAGTGTACGGGTCGTCCAAGTAATATCCGGTAAATGGGAATTCGATCTCAAGGACGGATTGGATATGACTTTAGATGTTATGTAATAAGTGTGGATAATTGTTATATGATGCGGAAAGAAAAATAGAGAAATACTTGTTTTGGTTTTGTTAAGGACTAAAGTGCAATTAATATAAACTATTAAATAAACTAATGCAAACACGTGAGACGCAAGTAAATAAAATAAGAGTAGACGCAAGAATGAGAAGTAGTACTTGAGTTTCATAAGGGTCTCGCCTAAACCTATTTAATCAATGCTTTTGTTTAAGGGATGAATCGGGATTTGGTATTAGTCGGGATTCGAGTTTCTCCTAACCCCCGTTAGGGTGGACTTAGGAGCTATCCTAGGGTATTACAAACCCCGTCAGGGAGAATATAAGCTACCTTTGAATGTTCAAGTGTTTTACCCAGTTCGCTATAAGATTAACTAAGTCCGTCAGGATCAATAATATATATCTTACATATATTACCTAGTTCAGTAATTAAACCCCCCGTCAAGGTGATCATTACGCCACTATAATGAATAACTTAATTACTAATTTCTATTTTTGATTAATGACTTCAAAGACAGTAAATAAATTCACGATAATAGAAAATACTAAATTATCCAATTCAAATTAAATCTTTCAATCCCAAATTCAAAAACACTAATTAAATAAATTGGGGCTCAACCCATTAAAGCGATTCTCAGGCACCTAGAGTATTTAGCTCATAATAGAAATAAAAACTAAAGAAAATAAATTGAAAGAACTCATTGTCAATTACATAAATAATAATTAAATGGTTGTTGAATTGACTGTTGATGGAAGAATTGCTTCTCCAGCTTCAGTTTCTTCTCTCCTCTTGCTTTTGGTTTTTCTCTCTAACGTCCTGACTTTTGTAAATTGATTTGTGTGTAAAAATAAAGTCAAAAGGTCTATTTATACTAATAAAATCGGACTTGGGATTTTATTGAGTGAGTTAAATGGCCCAAGTCCACTTCAAATCATAATCCCGTAACTGGTGTACACCCTTCACTAAAACGGCTGTAACTTTCTCAAATCAACTCCGAATTGACCCGTTCAACTTGTTAAATCTTCGTATCTCGATAAGGAACAAATCTTATTTACAACTCAGAGGCTTAATCCATGTTTATGTAGCTCTAAATCAGCAATTACCACCAGCCTTCCAGATTTGCAGCTTCAACTTGTCAACTCTTCGGGATATTTCTTCGCACCTTTGACTTCTTTACACGATCTAAGACTTTAATTCTTGATTCCTCTCCTTGCTAGCATCATGGACCTACAAAATTTGCACTAAAACAACCCATTTAACGTGCAAAAGCTTAATAAATGAAAAATACTAAAATCCACGGAGGGAAAATGAAATATAACGAATTAACACTAAAAGTCTATCGAATTAGTCACATAATCACATAAAATGATGTTTCCTAAGGGCATATAATTTAAACAAAAGAGGAGTCATCAACGCCGCTGACAGTGCAATTGTTGCAATATCCGCCTTAATAAGTACCAAATATCTAACTTCGTGGAATATTGACCTATCTTGGTATAAGACAAAGAAAATTGTCCATTTGGTTATGTTGTAGAATGGCATTCTCAAAATTTCACTGGTACTTGAAAATGATCATCAACAAGTTCAGAGTTCCATTCATTTGTACCCTTTCTCATTAATTGTGACACTTGTTGAACCTACGTATTCCCTGACTACTCCAGCTGAAAAGACCCATTAGTGTTGCCATATATTTGTTTCAAACCTACTACCAATTTGTATAAATCCATGCTTGATTAGAAACTCTCTCCCTCCAATGATGCTCGCCCATGACCACGTCTGTCCATATCTTATCTTAACATCCAAGAAGTTCTTCTTTCAAAAATAAATTCCTTTTAAAAGTTGTGGTACCGACAGATTGGTTGTTGAATAATCCACCAGGCCTGTCTGGCTAAAAGACTAATGTTCGTTAGTCTAAAAACCCTGAACCCTAGCCCTTTAATGAGTTAGTTAGTCGATAACTTTTCCCATTTAACCCAATAAATATGATTTTCTTCAGTTGAGTTCCACCAAAAGTTCGCAATAATATTCAACAGTTTTTACAAAACGTCTTAGGAAACAAGAATATTGATATAATGTAGCTCAAAATAATTCTGATGAGGACTTTTTTCCCACTGTCCGAAAGCAATTGTGATTTTCATCCTTGAACTTTCGAAAGATTGTTAGATACTTTTTGAATAGCTGAAAAACTAGAAAAAAACAACAACCGAAACTAGAGCCTCAAAATTGGAATCCACCCAACTCTAACTAACTAAATCTTCTAATTTTTAACCTTCATTAAAGAAAATTTCTACCTCTATCCCGAGTTTAGTTAAATATATGCCATTTTTAAATATATTTATTGTATTCATAATATATTTCATTTCACTAACTAAGAAAAAACATTAATAACAACTAAAAAAACTATGCTAATTTTTGTAATCGGCTTCTTGTATTTATAATACATTTCATTTCACCAACTTAGGAAAAAAATTAAGAATGATTAAGAAAACGTGATACTCATAGGGGTCAAATTAGTAAGCATGCAATACTAGGAGGGACAAAAATATGATTTTTCGGAAATGTTCCCGTGAAAACCTCATGCCCTATGAATAGCTGAGTTGATAATATTCATGGAAGGCTCTCCATTAATCAAATGGGGCACCCCCACACGAGTGAAAATGACATATTCCACCCTCCTCTCCATACTTCAGTGATGATAATTGATAGATGACAATTTTATCTTTTCTTTTTTTCAAATCATAATGATAAATTAATACAAAATTCTAAAATATTACAAAACAGTCCTCAGCTATACCAAGTTTCTAAAGACTTCTAGAGAAGGATTTTGACAATTTTATCTTCTCGAACAAATATTTATATCCGAAACATATAATGAAATTTTACTAAAAATTTAAGAGGTTGCTTCAATAACTGAGAACATTTTCCAGTGTGAAGTCAAATACTCAAACTTTGTAGAGATTATATTCATACAAATCATGAAACTATTATTTATAATAAGAATTAAAATCAAGATAGCCTGCTATTTTTTATTAATAAATTGTCGTTTGAATCATAGACTTTCTTTTTAGGTCGTAAGTTTGAATTATAGACGTATTTTATTTACTTATGCTAGCTTCATTATTTGCGGTCCACCATTCAATATATTTATTTATCATAAGATAAAAGATGTTAAGAATTTTTCAAAGTTGGCCCTAGCAAAAAACTATTATTGTCAAACCATTCATACACGGTCTTTGAAGAAAAAATTAATTCTGAGAAATTCTAAAAATATTATTTATTGCTATTACTAGTTTTTAACAGTAGAGTTTTGTATGAAAATATTAAATAAAGTTAAGTGAAATTTTCAACTATTAAAGAAAATAAAATGATATAGTTATTAATAAGTGGATGGATACTAGTGGAAGATATCGTGAACAAAATATTCTGAATGCAAAATGAATGATAGCGTTACACATAATATGTAAATAATTAGAGTAATGTTGTATCACCCTAAATTGCATTATTTTTTTATCGTCTCCTATGTGGACCAATCATTAAAGAGAAAACAAATGATAAATCAGAAAAGATAAATTATATGATTGGTTTATTTAAAATTTATTTAGAAGGTAATAAAAAGATGATACAATTTGGGTGATATATATCCAGCATTACTTAAATAATTAACAATTGAAAATTTTGAAATTATGATTCCAAATAAAATAAGCATGATATCCATAGACATGCTTGCCACTAATAAGTGTAACAATTTCAAATGATTTAATGATTTTAAAAAGTAAAATATTTTATGCAACTTTATAATTGACACATTCTATAAGCCTATATCACATGTTGTCACGTGTGTCATGTGACATGTTAGCTTCTAAGACACACAATTAGAATGTGCTATATAAAAATAATCTAGATATTTATGGTAAGAGACTGATGAGTTCATATCCCTCCCTCTCTTCTTGTAGGAATTGAATTAAAATTATTGCGACGTACTGTAGAATATTATCAATAGTATAGTAGTTACGAGTTGTATTGTTAAAAATATAGATTAATTTATAATTAATTGTAAAGTTTAAAAATATAGCAGACAATATCTAGTAGAAGCAGATATTTAAAGTATAATCTTTGCTAGTAATATGATGGAATAATATTTGATAAACTCTATCATCGTGGAGTACAAAAATATTATACAAATCATTAAGAACCCAAACAATACAAGAATATGTAACCGTTTATTAGAGATAAAATATTATAGAGATTTATATAACAGTTTTTTTAAGTAGAAAAAACAACTACGTAGCTGATTAGGCAAAAGTAGCTAATAGTAAACAATATTTTCTATATATTTTTTTGTTTCCTTTAAAAATATGAATCCAAAGAATACATAATAGATTTCTCAAGCAACATATAAATCAAGTTTACGCTTATCAATACACACTCTACAGTTATAAATATCATTAAAATACTTATAACCCATTCAATTAGTATAATATCATCCAATTATTCATTTCAATATTACCAATTATTCATATTTTTTACAAAAATAACTCGATTATTCAACTAATCCACAATCCAATGATTGCTTATTCAACTGACCCATAACATTTAATCACTTGAAACAGAGAACAAAAAAATTGTACCCTTTTTTTGCGTAAGGGCTTGATTCTCCTTCAATAGTCTCACCATTAATGTTGTTCGCCTAAAACAATTTTTGAACTCTCTCATTTATGTTTTTGGATGTATTTTGTTGTGTTATTGAGTGATTTCAGGGATTAAGATTGATTCACAGTGATTTATTTGGTAACATTTTCTATTTTTGTATGTGAACCGACTTGATTGTTATGGTGTATTAGTATTGATGGGGCGCGTGATGGCCAATTACAATCTATTATCAAGGCACGTTAACAGATACAAAAGGAACATGAGGATAGTATGGTCTTTGGGCTGAGTTAGACTCTTTGGGAAACAAATAGTAGGTCATGAACATTCTAAGAAATTAAGCGTATATACATATATATTTCTTTTAAAAAATCCTTAATAAAACTTTGGAAAAACAAAACATAAAAACTCAAAACTCTTCTCCTTTGACAAAAATGAACTACTTTTCTTCTTCACTCACGCCCACACAACCGTTGTCCAACCACCCACATCCATCACAACCACCGCATGAAGATCATTCTCCACCTTCAACAACCAACTACACCAACCAAACTTAAGGTTAAAAGATTATTATTTTTCAATTAAAATCCTAAAACTAAAAAAAATTGATTTTTGTGAAACTTAAATTTTCCTATTTTTTCATTTTTTGGAGGAATAGCATATGAGTTCCAGGGACCATAAATTGAAGTCTCGTTACCCCTCGATCCTTTTACGCCAAGGCAACAATTTTGACTGGATGACTTCAGAAAAAACACTTAAAAGATAAACGATCTGATGAAAATCAAGGAAGTGAATGGCGATTTATGACAAAAGCACAACATATATATAGGAAAAAAAATGAAGATTTGCCTTCCCTAGGTATTGATCCTTGGTGCCTCATATCTCGTATGCCAATACACATACCCTATATAAGGTTAAAGAAATCATGACCAAGCAACCAATATTATGTTTCCACGTGTCTTATGGTTGTATAATAGTAATTTCCATGAATGACAACATTATTAGGACTATATGAATTCCTTGGTCGGGTCTTTAAAGTATCACCGGGACCGTCCACTGGAATTCAATGGGGTATTGATATGCTAGGCCCTGCTACACCGATCGTGACAGTCATATTCGATTTCTCAAACAGTTAAATGAACCACATCTTTCTTAACAACCAAGTCCAACAAGGTGTCTGGTTGGATCCGAGGAAGCTTATTTTACTTTGCACGCGACTGTGGATACATCATAAGGGTGAGTATGATTCGGTTCATCTCGGTTTTTGTCTAAAATCGGAACCGAATCGGATGACTCGGTTTTTTATAATTTAAAAACCAAATGGTTCATTGTTGGATCGGTTACTCGGTTGTGGTTCGGTTTACTCGGTTTCAGGGCGGGTTCCGGTTTATGACTTCTTTTTGTAGGCTGTGATTTATTATTTTATTTTATTGGACTAAGGCTAAAATTTTGTAGGCCGTGATCTTTTTGTAGGCACTTCATGATCTTTGCACTTTCATCTTAACACCCCTTTTCACATTGAAAGCATCGGCAAACCCATCTTTTTTTTCCGTCTATATGTCATTCTTTTGATAATACTTCCACTTCGTATCAATTAAAACTCATTTATTTAATTACATATGAAATTAGTGAACATCGCAATTAACATCATTTTTTTCACACCTATACAAAATTCCATGTGAATCTGCCCATTTATTGTAATCATGCTATTATACTATCCTCAATTCTAACAACGTTTCACTTGAATGTGAGATACAACACATGCGATAGTAAGTCTCTGTAAAAGGGGATTTCAATGCCCCCCTGAGAATATTTATTTTGATGATGGTGATAGTCTGGAATCGTAAATGACTTAAATAATATGATATACTATATGCGTCCTAGAAGGGGGGTTGAATAGGACAATGGAAATTAATCGGCTAATTTTATTTCAAGTAAATAAAATTAAAAGCTAATTTGAATCCTATTGTTTTAGCAAACTAAATAGTAAAGAACTAGATAATCCTAAAAGACAATATTATCAAACTATTCATGTAGGCATTTTATCAAGCATATAGAGTGCGGAAATGTAAAGAGTGTAGAGATAGAAAACGATACACAATGATGTATAGTGGTTCGGTTTCCCTACATCCACTACCTAAGGAAGCCTCCTTAGGATTTGCAAGATTCTCAACTAATCTTCGTAACTCTTAAACCGGGTGAGATTACAAACCCTTTACAACCACTTCAAAACCTTGAAGGAAATACACTTGTGTTATCATCAACACAAGGAACCAAGCATACAACCTATGCTCACACTACTCTCGTAATCTATTACAAGAACTAAGAGGAAAGGAAAAGTGTTTAGGGGTGCTTATAAAAGCTTTGTAACTAAACTCCTAAATGAGTGGATATGAACTATGTAGCTTAAGAATGAATATGACTTGAATGCTCCTTTGAAACCTCCTTGAATGATAATATTAATTGCTCTTAAGATTGGTAGATGGAAGGCTTGAGTTGTGTCTTGAATGAGCTTCAATATATAGCTGAAAATATCTTCCAACGGTCAAAAGGCTTCTATCTAACGGATCTATTTTATCTCCAACGGATATAAGCTTTGTCCTCTAGTAATAGTGCATAAACCCTCTCTTGCGGTGTACCGCGGGTATGGTCCGGTGCACCGCGAAAACGTTCGTCTTAACTTCAAGCTTACTGGTCGGACTATCCCATGCACCGTGTCCCTGGTCCGTGCCTCAGTCCGGTGTACCGCGCCTTAGTCCGGTGTACCGCACATTTACTTAGCTTACTGATGGGCTATCCTGTGCACCGCACCTCTGGTCCGTGGCTCTGCGGTGTACCGCAGTTTCTGTCCGGTGTACCGCGATACCGCTCTTTTGAAACTCAAGCTTAATATCAAGGAATTTAACACAACTAATCTAATGAGGGGTTTTGGAAAACCTTAAAAGTGATACCAAATGAATTTTAGTTTAAATGATGATTTGTTGAATATTAAAACGGGAATAAAAACAAGGTGAGGCTAACAATCTCCCCCTTTTTGATGTTTGACAAATCATAAACTTTTGAAGATGCCTAAGATAAAGTTTTGATAAAAAACTCCCCCTCAACGTAATCACTAGAGTTTTTATAAAAACTCCCCCTCACAAAATGCATTTGAAAAAGTTTAACTAAAATTTCTCCCCCTTTGTCAACCACAAAAAGAACTAATGATACGATTTTTGAAATTTTTTAAGGGGTCAAAATACATTTTGAGTTAAAACAAGGCTAAAGAAATAAATGGATAACAATTAGAAGCTTCAAGGACCCTATAACATCAAGAAAACATTAGCAACAAGAGAATATACACAAAAAGTACTAAACAATAATGGCAAGATAAGAAGGTTAGAGAATTTGCATGCCAATCTCACAACGAATTTTCTCAAAAAGATCTTGGGGTAGAGGTTTAGTAAAGATATCGGCTAGTTGATTTTCCGAAGTGACAAATTCAAGTACAATATCCCCTTTTTTAGTGTGATCACGGATAAAATGATGACGGATTTCTATGTGTTTCGTTCTAGAGTGTTGAATAGGATTTTTGGTAAGATTGATAGCACTAGTGTTATCACAACGAATGGGAACACAATCATACTCTAGGCAAAAATCTAGTAAGGTTTGTTTCATCCAAAGAATTTGAGTCACACAATTTCCGGCCGCAACATATTCGGCTTCGGCCGTGGATAAAGCAACACTATTTTGTTTTCTACTAGACCAAGAAACAAGGGATTGACCTAAGAATTGGCAACTTCCACTAGTACTCTTCCTATCAAGTCTACAACCGGCATAATCGGCATCCGAATAACCTATTAGTTCAAAAGAGGTAAATCTTGGGTACCAAAGTCCTAGACTTAGGGTTCCTTTCAAATACCTAAAAATACGCTTAACGGCACTAAGATGGGATTCTTTAGGAGAGGATTGAAATCTAGCACAAAGACACACGGGGAACATAATATCGGGTCTAGAAGCGGTTAAATAAAGTAAGCTACCAATCATACCTCGATATGCTTTTTCATCAACATCCTTACCATCTTCATCTTTGTCTAATTTTGTGGATGTGCTCATTGGAGTTCCAATTTCCTTTGCATCTTCAAGTCCAAATTTTTTGATCAATTCTTTTGTGTATTTGGCTTGATTGACAAAGATGCCATCCTTCATTTGCTTGATTTGAAGTCCAAGAAAGTAATTCAATTCTCCCATCATGCTCATCTCAAATTCCTTATGCATGCTTTTAGAAAAATTCTCACAAAGATTTTCATTAGTAGCACCAAATATTATATCATCCACATAAATTTGAACAAGAAGGATATCTTTGAAGACCTTTTTATAAATAAAGTGGAGTCAATATTTCCTCTTTTAAAACCATCATCTAACAAAAATTTGCTTAAACGTTCATACCAAGCACGAGGTGCTTGTTTTAAACCATATAGAGCCTTTGAAAGTTTAAAAACATGATTTGGAAATTTTGGATCCTCAAAACCCGGTGGTTGTTTAACAAAAACTTCCTCATCTATAAAACCATTTAAAAAAGCACTTTTGACATCCATTTGGTAAAGTTTAAAATTCATATAACAAGCAAAATCAAGTAGCATACGAATAGATTCAAGTCTAGCTACCGGAGCAAAAGTTTCATCGAAATCAATACCTTCTTATTGATTGTATCCTTGAGAAACTAACCTTGCTTTGTTTCTAGTGATAATACCGGTGTCATCTAGCTTGTTGCGAAATACCCACTTAGTGCCAATAATAGTAGGGCCAATTGGTTTCTCAATTAATGTCCAAACTTTACTACGCTCAAATTGATTTAATTCCTCATGCATAGCGTTTATCCAATGATCATCTAGCAAGGCTTCTTTAATATTCTTGGGCTCAACTTGAGATAAGAATGCTTGATGAGCACATAGAGCAATAATACGAGAGCGAGTGGTAACACCTTCTTTTGGATCACCTAGAATTAATTCACTTGGGTGATCTTTGATATTTTTCCAACACTTTGGTAAATTCGTACTAGCTTCATTTGAGAGTTGACCATTTTCCTTAGGAGGTTCATCATTAGAATTTAATTCTTGAGTAGGAGATTCTAAGGGTTGATCTTGTGGAGTATCTTCATCAACATCTACTACTTTCTTGATACAAAAAGGATTTGTCTCATCAAAGTCAACATGCATAGATTCCTCAATGGTACGTGTACGTTTATTGAAAATGCGATAGGCTTTTCCCTTAGTGGAATAACCAAGAAAAATACCTTCATCCGATTTAGCATCAAATTTTCCCAAATAATCCCTAGTGTTTAAGATAACACATTTGCACCCAAAAAAACGAAAATAAGCAATAGTTGGTGGTCTACCATTCCAAAGCTCATAAGGGGTTTCTTTAATAAGGGGTCTAATTAGAACTCTATTTAACACATAACAAGCCGTATGAACGGCTTCTCCCCAAAAGTATGTAGGCAAGCTATGTTCTTTTAGCATTGTTCTAGCCATTTCTTGTAGAGTTCGGTTTTTCCTTTCCACTACCCCATTTTGTTGGGGAGTTCTAGGAGCCGAAAAATTATGCTCAATCCCAAATTCATCACAAAAATGCACAAAAGGAGAATTCACATATTCACTACCATTATCACTACGAATGCATGTAATAGAGTAGCCTTTCTCATTTTGCACCTTTCTACAAAGTTTTGCAAATTCATTGAAGGCATGACTTTTTAAAGCAAGGAACATCACCCATGTATATCTAGTGTAATCATCAACAACAACAAAGACATATCTAGATCCTCCTAGACTAGTGACATCAACGGGACCAAAAAGATCCATATGCAATAATTGAAGTGGCCTAACGGTGATGACCTTATTTATGGATTTAAAAGATGAACGATGTTGTTTACCAAGTTGACATGCATCACATAATTTATCTTTATCGAATTTATAAATAGGCAAACCAATAACAAGATTTTTCTTAGATAATTTTGAAATCAAATCCATACTAGCATGTCCTAAACGTCTATGCCAAAGCCAACTATCATTTACCACGGATAAGCATTTAATAAGTTGACACATAATACTCTCAAGATCAACTACAAAGACATTATCCGATCTTTTTGCAATAAACATAGTATCTAACTCATCATTTTTTAAAACAATGCATCTAGATGCTTCAAATTTAACACTATAACCAACATCACAAAGTTGACTTATACTAAGCAAGTTAAAAGATAGACCCTCAACAAGTAAAACATTAGAGATAAGTAAAGAATTCATATTACCGATGTTACCTTTACCCAAAACGCGTTTTTTAGTATTGTCGGCAAAAGTAACTCTATCACCTTTTGTTTTATATAAACGTGTAAACAATGATTGGTTCCCGGTCATATGTCTTGAGCATCCACTATCAAGGAGCCATATATTTTGCTTCTTGATGCTCAATCCCTACACACAAAAATAATTTAGGCTTTAGGTACCCAATTTGGTTTGGGTCCATGAGGGTTAGTGGATTTTCTTTTTATAGCCCATATAGGCCTTTTCCAAAGTGGCACAAGAGATCCCAAATCCAATAATTTGCGATAATAACAATGAGATGCATCATGACCAAGTTTTTCACAATAGGTGCAAGTGATAGAAGATTTTGAAGAAGATGGAATTGCATTTGAAATTTTTGGTTTTACAAAAACATTTTTCAAGGGTTTTTGGTTAGTGAATGGATCATATCCAACACCACTTTTTTCAAAAGCCATTCTTTGTGAACCTAAAATCAAATCCAAGTTTTCTTGCCCACTTGTAAATTTTAAAATAATAGCATTTTGATCAACAATCTTTTTCTCTAACAAAGCTTTTTCTTCCAAAAGATTTTTCTCAATAAGATGAAGTTTCTCATTTTCATCTATACATTCATCACAAAGATTTTGACAATCTTCCAAAGCTTTTAAAACCTCTTTATTTCTATTTTTCTCAAATTCTAAATCTTTTGTTAAAACCTTGTTTGTTTCAATAGAGTTTAAAAAATCATTGTAAAGAGAATCAAATGCCTCATGAATATCTTGTTCACTAGCATCATCATTAGATAAAGAGAGTTTAGATTTAGGAGTTACCTCATCATGATTTGCCATAAAGGCAAAGTGAGTTGAACCGGTATCATCATCCGAAGAAGCATCTTCATCTTTTTCAAGTTCTCCCATAAAAGCAACAAGATTAACATTTTCGTTATCACTTTCTTCTTCATCCGAATTTTGAGTATCCCAAGTGATATTAGCATGCATTGCTCTCTTAGGTTTCTCCTTTTGAAGAAGAGGACAATAAGTTTTGATGTGACCAACTTTCTTGCAATGATAGCAAGTGGGTTCATCTTGTTTGATAGCTCTAACATTCTTCTTATAGGGTGAGGAAGAACTTCCTTTCTTGGCAAAGCGTTTGTATCTCATGAATTTTTTCATATCTCTTGCCAACATAGCCACTCCTTCATCTTCACTAGTTTCTTCTTCATGTGAGTTTTCTTCTTCTTCACTTTTCTTCCTTTCTTTTCGTTCTTTCAACTTGGTACTCAAGGCATGGAAAGCAATGGATTTCTTAATCTTCTTCTCCTCATCATCTCTTATCTTTTCTTCTTTAAGCACAAGCTCTTCCGTCATGAGGTTGCAAATGAGCTCATGAACCGTCATTTTTGAAAGATCTTTAGTGTCTCTTATAGAGTTGGTTTTTGATTTGTATTTCCTTGGAAGAGCAAATAAGATTTTTTCGGCATTGTTCTTTGTTGGTGTACTCTTGACCAAGAGTCTTCAAGGTGTTGACAATGTTAGAAAATCTTTGATGCATAGCATTTAAGGCTTCATCGGGCTCCATACGAAATAGCTCATACTTAGTGATAAAGAGACCAATCTTAGTTTCTTTGATATCTTCCGTTCCTTGATATGATAGCTCCAAGAGTTGCCACATTTCATGAGCGGAATTGCATTCACTAACTCTAGCATATTCCGTGACACTTAACCCATTGATGAGGATGTTCATAGCTTTGTTGTTTTTGGTGAGTTTAGCTATGTCTTGATCATTGTAATCATCTTCATCTTTCACCTCCGTTTTACTACCGTTAACATAAGGAATGTAGGGACCCTTCTTGATAGCAAGCCACAAAAAGTAATCAATTCCTTTGACATGAATCTCCATTTTCTTTTTCCATCCAAAGTAGTCTTTTCCTACAAAAAGCGGAGGTCTAGTAGAACATGAACCTTCCGGTTGATTAGAATCCATATCGTATTAACTCTAGAAACGATTAAGTACAATAGAGCTAGGCTCTGATACCAATTGATATACTATATGCGTCCTAGAAGGGGGGTTGAATAGGACAATGGAAATTAATCGGCTAATTTTATTTCAAGTAAATAAAATTAAAAGCTAATTTGAATCCTATTGTTTTAGCAAACTAAATAGTAAAGAACTAGATAATCCTAAAAGACAATATTATCAAACTATTCATGTAGGCATTTTATCAAGCATATAGAGTGCGGAAATGTAAAGAGTGTAGAGATAGAAAACGATACACAACGATGTATAGTGGTTCGGTTTCCCTACATCCACTACCTAAGGAAGCCTCCTTAGGATTTGCAAGATTCTCAACTAATCTTCGTAACTCTTAAACCGGGTGAGATTACAAACCCCTTACAACCACTTCAAAACCTTGAAGGAAATACACTTGTGTTATCACCAACACAAGGAACCAAGCATACAACCTATGCTCACACTACTCTCTTAATCTATTACAAGAACTAAGAGGAAAGGAAAAGTGTTTAGGGGTGCTTATAAAAGCTTTGTAACTAAACTCCTAAATGAGAGGATATGAACTATGTAGCTTAAGAATGAATATGACTTGAATGCTCCTTTGAAACCTCCTTGAATGATAATATTAATTGCTCTTAAGATTGGTAGATGGAAGGCTTGAGTTGTGTCTTGAATGAGCTTCAATATATAGCTGAAAATATCTTCCAACGGTCAAAAGGCTTCTATCTAACGGATCTATTTTATCTCCAACGGATATAAGCTTTGTCCTCTAGTAATAGTGCAGAAACCCTCTCTTGCGGTGTACCGCGGGTATGGTCCGGTGCACCGCGAAAACGTTCGTCTTAACTTCAAGCTTACTGGTCGGACTATCCCATGCACCGTGTCCCTGGTCCGTGCCTCAGTCCGGTGTACCGCGCCTTAGTCCGGTGTACCGCACATTTACTTAGCTTACTGACGGGCTATCCTGTACACCGCGCCTCTGGTCCGTGGCTCTGCGGTGTACCGCAGTTTCTGTCCGGTGTACCGCGATACTGCTCTTTTGAAACTCAAGCTTAATATCAAGGAATTTAACACAACTAATCTAATGAGGCGTTTTGGAAAACCTTAAAAGTGATACCAAATGAATTTTAGTTTAAATGATGATTTGTCGAATATTAAAACGGGAATAAAAACAAGGTGAGGCTAACATAATATACACAATAGTGATCCAGAAAATGACACTCCGAGATACAATATAAACATTACGAACATAGGGGACTAAAAAGCAAACTTAAGCTTAACAATCTTAAACTGAAAAAACAGCAACAAGGCATTCCAGATTCCTCAGTTAAAACAGAGTAACTTTATCACAAAGAAAAACACAACTTGCTAACCAACTAATAGAAACAACGTTACGAGAGCTAAAAAAACATAACAATCCAATTAAGAAAAAACCAGGCACGTAATCTCATCATGAGAGTTGGTTTATTTTTGTTTTTTCGGTTCGATTTCTGTGTACTAAACCAAACCGAAAAATATTTTTTGGTTTTTAAAGATTTAAAAACCGAACCAAGCGGTTTTTCAGATTTTTTGTTTTTTTGGTTCGTTTTTTTTTGGTTTTTGGGTTCAGACTGGTTTTTTTGGTTCGGAATTCCTCAACCCTAATACAACCTCCTGAGAATCGTACCGTAGGACACAACAAAATTTCAACCAAATATACTAGACATATGTTATCTATAAATACACTCGAGATGTGCCTAAGGATGTATCACTCATACTTTCACTGTCCACATTACAGCTTGACATAGTCCAATGTATATTCACCTCGGTCCGCAATCCATATACCTAGTTGATCGTTGGAGTGTCATCGAGAGATACACCTTCATATGGTCTTGACCTTTGTCTAATTACAGTTCGTTACGCTTAGACCAAAGCAAATCCAGCAAGAACGCCATCGACAACATACACTAGAATACCACCTTTCATATAATTCTATTGACCAGGAATTACGCCCTATTACCAACTTAAGTGCATCAAAGCTTTGCTCGATTTACGAGAATTTCTAAAGATAATGGAAATTTCATGAGAAATAAAGATGGTATCCTGAATAACTAGTCCCTTAAAAACGTCGTTTGTATAGGCGAAATGATCTTATCCACAATGGGTGGCCAAAATTGGTGAAATGATCTTGTAATCAAAGTTGACAAATAAAATAGGACGATAATCCCCTACATTTTCTTACTTATCAACATTAGGGATAAGAGTAATAGTAGTACAATAAGTTATGTTTTTCTATTAAACCCCATTTTCTTCAACCTTTCATCTCAATCTTTCTTTCTAAATTATTATCCCATTCATTGAGTTTTCTTACTCTCAGTCAAAATCTATGGTCAGTTGATGGTAAATCTATCCATGTTAGACTCTAATTTCTGACTTTTGTTCAACTGAAGTTTCGATATAGACAAATTTACAGTCCGCTATATCATATATTTTTGTTCGGTGGTTGGTAATACTCGACAACACTATCTACACTATCTATGATAGTATATGTTTTTGAGTAATTTTTCATTCTTAGTATTCTCTATGGTCTAAACCCACGATAATGGGTATCTTGGAGGAGTTTTGATATTTTTCACTTGCTATAAGTAATGATTTATGTCCATTAATTATAATTAAAATCTTCTATTTAGTTTTTTTTTTAATTCTTGTTAAAAACTTGGACTCGAAAATATAGTTATTTTACTTGAATAATTACTCTAGATAACTTTTTATTTATATTTGAAAAATAAATAAATCTTTATTTATCGATTAATGATAAAAAAAATTAAAACCCAAAAACTCAAAAACTCAAAAACTCCTCCTTCACTCACACAGCCCACTGTCCAACCACCCATATCCATCATCGCCGCCGCACGGAGACCTTTCTCCACCTTCAACAACCCGCTACGCCAGCTAAGTTTAAGGTAAACAGTTTCTTCATTTTTGGGGCCATGAATAACTTCAATTATTAAACTCTTATACGTTAAAATCTGAAGTTTTCGCAGTAAATTAGGATTCGTAGCAACTATTAAAGATGATCTCAACAACTTCAAACCTACTTGACGAATCTCTAGACCTCGACGGTGGCCGGAGAGTGGTATTAATTGAAGACTGTGTTGAAACCAGCGGCGCGTTCATTCTCCACCATCTCATGAAGCGATTTCTACCCTCACGCGCCTCCTCTAACGTCGTCGTTTTCCTCTCCTTCGCTCATCCTTTTTCTCATTACGATCGTATACTCCGCAAAATGGTACTAATTTTCTTAATCAAATAAAATAATTATTATTTTCATTTGTTAATCTATTAGCTGAATATCATTTTATTATATTTAAGATTATATCTAGACGTGTAGAAATATGAATTTTACGAAGAGTTAATTGCAGTATAGGTCCCTCTATATTACACAAAAATCGCATAGGCCCCATACTCTATGCAAAATGACCTGCATTATTGAATTAATTGCACTATAGGTCCCTACATTATGCAAAATAACCTATATTACTAATTTTAAAGTGGATTGCATTATAGGGTCCCTATATTAAGCAAAAATTGCGTTAATCCCTATCTTATTGAATTAGTTGCACAAGAGGTCCCTATAGCTATATTTTATTAAATAACTGTACTATAGTTCCCCACATTATGCAAAATAACCTATTTATTGAACTAGTTGCCTTATAGGTCCCTATATTATGCAAAAAAGCCTACCTTCTTGATATAATTACACTATAGGTCCCTATATTGTGCAAAAATTGCACCATAGGTTCCTACATTATGCAAATTTCACTATAGGTCTTATATTATGCAAACTAACCTATATTTTATAGGTCCCTGTATTATGCAAAAATGACCTATGTTATTGAATTAGTTGCACCATAGGTACTTATATTATGTAGAAAACCTATTTTATTGAATTAGTTACACTATAGGTCCCTATATTGTACAAAAATTGAACCATAGGTATATTGCATTATGCAAAAATCTCACTATAGGTCATATATTATGCAAACTAACCTATATTTTTGAAATAATTGCACTATAGGTCCTTATATTATGCAAATAAAAATAAAAATTGACTTCTAATAAAGTTGTTTCGTGACAGGGTTGCAACTTAGCTATGCAAAGGGATAATAAAAGATTTATATATTTCGATATGCGAATGACCGAATTCAAAGGTGAGAATATTTGCACTAAGGTCCTTGTATTATATTTTTTGTGTTTATTCTCCCCCATTATTTCTTTGCTTTTTCCGCTTCTTCTGCCAAAGGGGGTTTGGGGGCAGGAGTTTTTTGTTGAATTAATTGCACTATAGGTCCCTATATTATTCAAAAATGCACCATTGGTCCTTATATTACACAAAAAATGCACTATAGTTCCTAACATTATGCAAAATTTACGATATAACTTCCTACATTACGCACAAATTGCACAGAAGGTCCCTATAATATGTAAAAATTTCATTCTATGTCCCTACATTTTGTAAAAAATTCATTATAGGTCCCTATATTGTTTCTTTTTTGCTTTACTTACACTATAAGTCCCTATACTGTAGTTTATATTTACAAAATAATGTATATTTTACCATTTAAACAACATAATATCTATGATGCATATATTTCACTATAGTTCCCTACATTATGTAGAAATTGCCTTGTAAGTCCTTACATTATGAAAAATGCCATTATAGGTCCCTATATTGTTTCATTTTTTC
This sequence comes from Nemophila menziesii, assembly GCA_029959085.1. NCBI lineage: Eukaryota > Viridiplantae > Streptophyta > Magnoliopsida > Boraginales > Hydrophyllaceae > Nemophila > Nemophila menziesii. The sequence continues at coordinate 40,270,548 of JARWIR010000004.1, read as the reverse complement.
TTTAATTACACTATAAGTCCCTGTAATTACAAAATAATATCCACAATGCATAAATTGCTCTGTAGCTCCCTACATTATACTAAAATTTCACTGTAGGTCCCTATAATATGGAAAAAAAATTCATTATAGGTCCCTATATAATTTCTTTTTTGCTTTAATTACACACTATAAGTCCCTATACTGTACAAAACACCCATATTTTATCATATACACAACAAAATATTCATACAAACAAAATAAAAGAACTAGTGAAAGTTCTGAATTTTCTTTTTTATATTTTTATGATAAGTTATAATTTTTTTTTCTGTATCATCAGATCGAGATATAGAAGAAACAATCGAAACAAATTTCATCACATTATACGCGAAAATCCAGAAAGCTCTAGAAACTTCTTTACCCAACAATGACCAAAATGCCCTTCTAATAATCGATGATATTTCACTTATGGAAGTAGCAGCTAATGGCTCATCAAATCAAGTCTTGAATTTTCTTCGATACTGTCATAGTTTAACTACACAATACGTAAGTATTTATTATTTACCATTATGACCCTTGAAACAGGGGTATATTTGTAAATAATGTAATTTTGTGTTGTTATATATATATATAGGGTTGTTCTTTGGTTATTTTAAATCATGAAGATATTTATACAAGCATGGATAAATTATTATTGCAAATGGAGTATTTATCAGATTTGGTTATTAAAGCTGAACCTTTACCTACTGGTTTAGCTAGTGATGTGCATGGACAGGTAATATATTTTGCGTTATGGTCCCTCAAGTTTTGGAAAAAGACAATTTTACCCCGAATGTTTTTTTGAAAATGGTCCCCCTAGGATTTTGAGAATGTTCATTTGGCCCTCCCCAAATATTTAGATTGTGTAATAGGTTCTTTTTTATAGTATAGGGACTAATAGTGCAATTATTACTTAGCCCTGGCTGTAACTGGATACGTTTCTTTTAGTAGTGGTCTAAATTTTTTGGTGATAATTGCATTACAAGTCCCTGAGTTTTGAATTAATTGCACTATAGGTCCTTATATTATTATGCAAAATGACCTTTTTTTTTGATATAATTGCATCATAAGTTTTTTTTGGGGGACCAAGTAAATATTTTCAAAATGTAAGGGAACAAATTGTATTTAAAAAAACTTTTTGGGGTCAAATTTTACAATTGGCAAACTTATTTTATTGTTGACTTTTGCAGTTGACTATTTTGAACAAAGGAATCTCTGAAGAATCTCGAAGCAGGAGAAACAAAATATCTAATTTTCAATTTAGGATCAAAGATAATATTGTTGAATATTTTTACCCTGGTAATAGGACATGAAAACATTTATTTTAAGGATTTATTTTAATTTTTTTTAGTCTTTAATGATGAACATGTATACTAAATAGTTTTAGCATTTGCGAGAATTTTCATTTGGAGAGATTTTTAAGTATTTGAATTATTCGATACAATGTACAATCATGTTCATTATTCAAGTACTATGTGTTATGTGTTAGTTTTTGATACTATGCAACTTTTTTTTATTACACCACATTCAAAATAACAACAATATGATCTCAGAATTAACTTATTGTAATATGTCTATTTTATTAATTTATCTTTATTTTTAACTAAAAGAAAATTCTCCAAACAATTAAAATTCTCATTTTATCTAATACTCCAACTTATTAAGTCTTTCTATAGTAAATCTTTTTCATTTTTATTATTTCTTGCATATACAAAGCAAGCAAAGAAAATTGATCCACAATCAAAAACTTTAACTTGACAAAGAATAGCTTGAAATGTTACATCAATAATACTTACAAGAACTGAATCATCATCCCATAACATTAAAATATGTTATGAATTCATCTTTATTGTAGGTATATGCTAGGGGTGAGCAAAACTAAACCGAAAAACCGAACCGATCCAAAAAACCGACCGAAAAAACCGAAAACCGACAAAACCGTTCGGTTCGGTATTATCTTTTTAAAAAACCGAAAAAGTTCGGTTCGGTACGGTTTTTCTATGCTAAACCGAACCGAAAAAACCGAACCGAAAAAATACAAAAATTAAGACATTCTTGAATTTAATTTATATTCTTGAAGAGATTATGACAGTGGGATAAAAAATGGAGTAATTTTGGGAAACAATAATATCTATATATGACATGCACCATCCCTAAAAATGTTATAATGTGCAACATATATTTACATAAGTCCTTAGTCTATATACTTTTAAAAAACTTTCGATTATTAATATTTGTTGAAAGTAAAGTATACACATTAAATTTTATAAATATTTCTTTGAAATTATTTGTTTATCACTAATATATAATATTTGAGCTTCAAAAATGCAATTTCCCTGCATGGGTCAAATCAAAACATAAACATTGCTTTCTTTTACCATCATGAACATTGCTTTGAAAGTATGTTTTACAACTATTATAAATATTCCTTTGAAATTATTTTTTTACGATTAATATATAATATTTGAGTTCTAAATATACAATTTCCTACATGGGTCAATAATATGAAAATCAAACACTTCATATATGGATTTGTTAGAAAATAAATTGTCTCATGTATACGCTCTTGAAATATATACAACTATCGAATTAAATACATACTAAAACCGGAAAAAAACCGAATCGAACATATACAAAACCGAAAACCGATAAAACTGATAAAACCGAACCAATAAAAACCGTTCGGTTCGTTACCGGCACCTTTAAAAACCGAATCATTCGGTTTCGGTTATAGCAAAAAACCGAGCCGAACCGAACCATGCTCACCCCTAGTATATGCACCCATTTTCATGAATTCATCTTTATTATAGGTATGCACCCATTTTCAGATGAGAAAATTGTGCACTTTTTATGCTACAAGTCCGATCTTAGTTCCAAGAAGAAAAATTATCTTTATTTTGTGATAACACAAAAGTTCTCTCTATTTATACATTCATGATCTCAAAACTCTAATTAAACACTGAAAAAAGAAGAAAAAAAAGAAACGCAAGGACATTTTTTTTTTCAAAAAACGCAAGGACATAATGTGACAAATTAAGCATTTGATCGAGAGAGAGTTTTTATTGAATTTCCTTTTCTTCTTCATCTCCACTCATGAAATTTTATCGTGTAATTTTTGTAATACTTAATTTTATTATGTTATTTATATAATTAAGCAGTTGGTAAAATAAAATAAAATTTTATGATACATATCACCCATTGGATAAAGAGGAAGATCATGTTATTATCTCTAACAAGGAACCAAGTATGTATCAAACTAATACACCATGATAACATTGACTTCACTTATATTAAATAATATAAACAAGAATTGGGGTCCAAAAAATAATGTGGAAACCAATAAGAAGGGACAAGATACTATCATTATCATCTTCAACTCTGAATAAGACAGAAATATGGCCGGGAACCGATGACCTTGAGTAATTATGGGTAAACTCTTTTTGCGTCCTTACATTAATAACATTTCTCCTTTCGTCATTTATACACCGTGTATGTTCAATTATACAAACCTCCCACAAATCTTCTCACTAGGATATGTGTGGAAAAATTGTAAATCTTTTAGGCATGGTGTATAAAATTCATTTCCCCCAATCATTAGAGGTAAATGGAAACACATATCAATTCATGGGTCAATAAAAAAATTTAATTTCTAACCAAAATCTTTATTGAAACCCTCCCAAAATATTCTTCCTTTTAACTGGATAACCAATCTAGTCCTTTATATGCTGTGTAACATCCATTTTTAATCACAAACACTAATAATTTATTGTTGAAGATAAGAACAGTGTTAGAGTTTATATGAAATTTAGGATTAATATGAATAAAATATATAAATATAGGACAATTAAAATAAATATTATATCCACATATTTTAGTATTAATAAGAAGTTGTTCAATAGTATTATAAAATGAGAGAGAAACATTTATCCTTTAAGTCTGTCTTGTCATACAGATTTTCTGGGTGTTTACGTGAAAATAAACGAGTTACTCATAAAGTTATATTGATTTTTATGAAAAAGGTCTAATAAAATCTTTTATTGATTTTGATTTTTGAGTTTTTATGTATATAAAAATTATATATGTTGATCCAATTTGTTATTGTTTATTGGTGTAATATAATGGGTGTTTTTGTTTGGCGTTATATATGCAACAAAGGGTTGATGCAATACTACACGTGTAACCAAAGTGCACTAACCGTGCAAGAATCTTTTGAGGGTCGTAGATTTTTTCTATGTTTTACTTGATATCTTTGATCCTAGAATAGAAATAATACAATTTTATGTATAAAAATCTATAAATAATAGGATAGAAAAAGTAAAAGTTAGCAAATAAGTTTGTAGGAAGTTTCACTTCCTGATCTTTAATAACGACCTCCTCTGTAACAAAAAAAGAAGTAAGAAGTAAAAGTTAAACTACCAAACCAAAGTTTAGCTATTTAAGATCAATATGAAAGAAATGCCCTAGTGTTATAATTAGAATCACGAATAAATAAACAACAAATACAACAATTGAAGAACAAAGTACTCCTCCAAAACATAACACGACCTAATCCGAATCATCTAACTTTTCATCTTTAACCTTTTTTTTACACGTTATTATGCTGCTCATTTAGCTCAGCTCATTGTGATGACCATTCACTGATATTTTAACTTGTTGTCTTGCGTGCTCTTTTTTTTCCTTACCATTGGGAACCCATAAAAGGGAAAGACGGTCAACAAGCGAAAGGTTAAGGCCATTGTTTCTAATAAAGAAGACGTGCCTTTACTTTAAGGCTATTTCTTTGAGTACGCCCATCCAACCTCAGGAGTCTCTCTTAAGCTTAAGCGAGTCCAGACCTCTTTAAAGGTACAACAATGACCTTATATGGAATACTATTTTTTCAATGCTTCTTGACAAGTGATTATATGTTCCTAGAGGTATTTCAACAATGTTTACAGTTGTTCTTGGCATGCTGCACACTCGTTTTATATTTTTTCCTTTGTTGTGAACCTCAAAGGTTATCTTGTTAGTATTTTAAACCTTCTCACCCTACAATATATAATTGATACTTAATATAAGCATATGAAACGTAACTAAGTGAACAATGATACTTGACTCAACAAAGTCTTTCCAGATTCTCTCCACATAACTATATATGATGCATTAAATTGTTGGCATTGTCATTTACTCAATAAGTCTCTTAAAGTTCCTATAATTTTATTTGAAATTGAATATTAGTTTGTTAAATTTTTATTATTTCATCTTAACTTGGTCATTCACCATTTGTCTTCTTAAACGACAACTTCTAATAAAACATAATCCACATACCAAGTATAAATACCCTAACTAGTGGTATAAACCTTTCCAAAGCAGAATATGCATATTCCCAGTAATATAGTCCCTACTCACAAGTATTATAGACCTCGATCACATTAGTATAGAACCTTTACTAGTACTATAGATTCCTTTTTCCACAATATAGAACTCATATCTAGTAATATAAATTCTCATCCAATCATTATAGTCTCCCTTCCAAAGTGTTGACCTTTTATAGTAGTATAAACTTATTTTTAATAGTATGGACCCTTTTTTAGTATTATAGACTCTAACCTAATAGTATAGACTCATTTCCCTATAATATAGACCTCATATCTACTAGTATACTCTTCTTTATAAAGTAGTTACAAATCCACTATTACATCAACTTTAAATCCAAAATAATTAAGTTTGGATTTTGAGCGATTTATAATGTAAAAAATGAAAGAACATTTTTCTTTATAAACTTTTACCTACGGGGTCCTGAAGACACCCCCTATGTCCTTTCCCAACCTCCCCTTCTTTCTCTTCTTATTAATGACCTCAAATAAGTTTTTACACTATAATCTAAAAAACAATTACATCTTTACCCTCTTTAATTTTTTACCTATATATACTAATTATTTTTATTTCTTAAAACCTAAAAATTCTATTCATTCTATCCTTTTTTCCACTTTCCCGTCAACCTATTTTCTCTAATCTTCCAACTCACCTAACTTTCATCTCTCTTCCCATTACCTTTTCAAATCATGAAATAGAATCCACCACTATCCTCCATTGCTCGCATGGTGAATCAGTGCTCGTGGTTCGGAGAAGAACGGAGGGGGCTACCGGAGTTTGAGATCGTGAATCACTGCGAGTTTGAGCTCAATTCGTGCCAGAGAAACCAAGCTCCGGCGACTCTTTTGCTTTGTTGTGCTTTTCTCAAGCTTAAGCTTAACAGCGCCGTAAAAGAAGACCAACGATGCTGAATAAGAAATCTGTGAGCTCCGTTCCAAGTCCGCCGTGAGCTCCTTGCGAAGCACCTCTATTCTTCCGGCGAGCTTCGTTGACCATGGTTCTGCTTGCATGAGTGGTGGCTTCTAACTAAGTTTGGCAGCAATGATTCGAACCACCTTGCTCTGAAACACTGACGGCATATCATGTTTCTTGTGAGTCTGGTTTGCCATCGCATGAACCACTGGGTTCGCCGTTGCCGTGAATCTCCATTTTAAAGCTATCCAACAACCCCTCTCCCTTGCACAAAGAAACCACCGACAGAAGTCCAAATCTCATATACAAATCTCGTGAACAAAGCTCCATTCACGCCAGAGTGTCAGCAGTGTACTAGTTCAGAGTGGCGGTGTTTTCCTAGTTTCATGCTCGGCGGTCAGCTGAGCTCTGATCCATCTCACCGGCGAAAAACATATGCGTACGTGATCTATTTGTATTTTTTTGGTTCGTAAGATCATGTTTGACCAGATCTGGTTTGGCAAAGTGTTGATATATCATGTAATTAGTTAGTTTTTCTATTTTTTCCTGTTGTAATAAGTTTAAAATTGTAATAAAATATAATATAAAGGTTATTACTCTGTATTTTTTAACAGTAGTCAATAATTTTATCGAATATACTCAATGTTGTTGTAGAATACTCACTATTTTTTTGGAGTACTCATCAAATTTTACGATACTCTCTATATATTTTTTTCTGATTCTCAATGTTTTAATTCCGATACTCTATACTCTTTTCGATACTTTATACTTTTTTCTGATACTCTATACTTTTTTCCTATACTTCATACTTTTTTCAGACGGTCGGTGGTGGCCGGAGGTCGGCGGGGGTAGTCTGAGGTCGAAGGTCAGTGGGGGTGGCCGGAGGTTGGGGGGTGGTGGACGGAGATGAATAGTGCCAACACTCAATAATTTCATTTTTGTCTTTCAGTGTTTTTGTATTATATAAGGGTATTTTAGTATTTGGTTATCCTTGATGTCCCTTTAAAGAAATAAGATTCCCACTAGTTCCTATATGAGAAAAATCTAGTCTCCAAGACCCTACGTATCATTCACCATTTTCTTTATCATACAAAAATACAAAGGTGATCAAAGTATTTATGAGGTAAACTGCAAATCACCTTCTTTCGGTATTACACAAAACTGCAGAGCACCATCTTTATATTGCAAGCGTATGCACTCAGGTATATTGCTAAAATAGGTAATGAAACAAATTTTTTCTCTTGCCATGATAGATGATTAAATAAACTTTAATTATACAAAGAGATATCACATAAAAAGAACATATAAATTATGAAATAAGGGGTCAGATAAATTATGGAAACAAGAGTTTTGTATATTTTAAAACAAGGGTAATATGAGAATTAAAGGTGTTTAGTGGTAATCAAATCATAAAAATGGTGATCATTAATTATATATAAAACAAAGGATAGTTAAGCGATGATAAAGATATAAGTAGATTTTAAATGATAATTATTCCAAAAAAAAGTATCAATTTACAGCCTTGAAAACATAATTTTAAGATAAATACGATATAGATTTAAATCACAATGAGGGAACTCGATACCTAGATTATTTTTGTACTCCAAATGAGAGATTGTAAGTTGCTAAAAGTTATGGTATATTCAAAAAAAATTTGAATCACAACATATACTTTGTTTATATATATGTATAATTACAATCAAAATAAGATCAACAAAGCAACATAAGATGAATTAACAAGTCATGGAAATTTCGGAGATCTAAAAAATAATCTCTCCTGACAAATTATTAATCTGCCAAAACTATGAATTAACAAGTTATTTACATTCTCATTATATACAATTATATACAACCTGTTTTTTTTCACATTATTACAAAAATAAAAATAAGTATTCCAGGAAAAAAATCATGCATGCAATACATATTAATACATAATTATAAAATTAACTTAATTAAATACAACGTTGTTCAAATTTAATTTCATAAAGTTCAACATAATTGAAATATTTTTAAGATTAACAAGTTCATAACAATCGATGATTAAATATTAAACAACAAATTTTAAAACTACGAGCTTTCAATTTAGGAGGAATATTTTTTCAACGTTATTGTATGACAGTCGATGCTAACATCTACCCTGTCCTTGTTGTCCAATATTTGAGCTACGATGGATGATGAGTAGAATACCACTTTGCCGAACATTCCATTTCTTGCTATGTATACTTGTTGTACACAATTTTCATACATCCTTGTACAATAAAATTAATATGTTAATAATAAGTGATCATTGTATTTATAAAATTGATAGATTTATAAAATAAATTAATATTTTTTCCTATAAAGAAAGATGGATTAGAAGCACGCTAGCTAGACCATGATTTTCAAAAGGTTGAGTTTTATCCCAATTTAAAATAATTGGTTACGCCCGTTCTAAAATCCTGAAAAATTTCATTTCTCCCCATAATTTTGAAAAGATTTAACAATCAACCTCTTTTAGTGAACACGATCTAAAAATATATTTTGTCTTTGCATAATATAGAGTAAAAATATTTAAACTTTTTTATGTTATTTTACAGAAAATATGGACCTAATAGTACAATTCATTAAGAATTGCTTCTTTTGCATAATATATATAGAACGTGTAGTGAAATTAACTAAAAAAAAAACAAAGATATCTACTCAGACACCTCGGCCCCAAAAAAAATTCTTAGCGTCAAGTTTTACTACATTAAACAATAGTTGTAAAATTACATTAGATATAGTGATGCTCATGTTGGATTTTTGAAATTATAGATGACAAAAACTCAATTGCTTATCTATTTTCTTATAGTTTGAGTAAGAAATTAAATTATAAAATTTAATTACATATCTATTTTCTTGAATTAGTAGCTATATAAGAATTTGAGATCTAGTTATGTTCTACTTACCCGTTGAAATGAGCGCGAATCTGCTGATTAGTGGGTAAAAAGTCTGTAGAGAATGTCATAAACAAAGTACGATTCTCATTGTCTCGTAAAATAAATGGTGGAGCAAGTGGATTCATAGTGTTGGAGAAATTCCTGAAAAATATAAAGAGTTGTGTTTGATAAAGAGAAATATGATGTTATGCTATAAGACGACTCTTTGTGAAAATATATAGGTAAGAGTTCATTGCACTAATATAATTAGTGTTTTTTTGGGAAAAGCACTTAAAAGTGCTTTTAGCATTTTAAGAGTTTTTTTTACCCTGAAAAGTATTTTTAATGAGAAACACCAAATATGTGCTTCTAGAAAAAAGCACTTAAAGTGATTTTAAATTTCAAAATTATTTTTAACAATTTTTTTAAATTCTATATTTTACTCAAAAAGCGTTTTTTACTCTAAAATAGCACTTCCAAACGTGCCCGAAAATGCTTATTTTAGAGTAAAAAAGCGCTTTTGAAATAAAGTTTAAATTTTAAAAAAATTATTAAAATTATTTTGGAATCTCAAATCATTTTAGTGCTTCTTTTAAGAAGCACCTTTTTGGTGCTTTTTTTAAGAAGAACTTATTTGGTGCTTTTTTCAAATGTGCTTTTCGGGTTTTAAAACACTTTTAATCATCTAGAAAAGCATTACAGGAAGATAATTTTCAATTATTGTTCATTTAACGTATATGTAATGAAATCGCATATTTATAATTTCTATTAGATTTCATATTATGTGAATTGACTTGTCTTATTTTTAAAGGTGAATGAGACATAAGGTCTTGAAGACTGATTTTTTGCTCTATAAGGAGTGAAATAAATCTTAATTATTCCAAGAGACCTCAAGGATGACCAAATATTAAAATACCCATATATAATACAAAAAACATTAAAAAGAAATAAAAGAATATTGAGTATTGACACTATTCATTTCCGGCCACCACCCACTGACCTCCAGCCACCCCCACCTACGTCTGACCTCAGGCCACCACGACCGACCTCTGACCACCACCCACGGCCGAAAAAAGTATATAGTATTGGAAAAAAGCACAGAGTGTCGGAAAAAAGTAGAGATTATCAGAAAAAGTAGAAGAGTATCAGAAAAAAGTATATAGTATCGGGTGTAAGCCCGGAACCCACGTATCAAAAAAAGTAGAATATAGGAACAAAATCTATTAAGTATTGTAAATTTTTTATGAGTACTACATAAAAATTTTGTGAGTACTCTATAACAAACAGTGAGTATTCAATAGAATTAAATAAGTATTCGATAAAATCAATAAGTATGTTATTACATTTCAAACTAATTACAAAAGGAACAAACTGTGCTATAGGTCCCTACGCTATGCAAAATAACCTATATATTATTGAGCTAGTTGCCTTATAGGTCCCTTTATTATGCAAAAACGTCTAAATTCTTGATATAATTACACTATAGGTCCCTATATTGTGCGAAATTGCACTATAGGTTCCTACATTATGCAAATTTTACTATAGGTCTTATATTATGCAAACTAACCTATATTTTTGAATAATTGCACTATAGGTCCTTGTATTATGCAAAAATGACCTATATTATTGAATTAGTTGCACCTAGGTCCTTATATTATGTAAAAACTTTATTTTAGTGTATTAGTTGCACTATAGGTCCTATATTGTACAAAAATTGAACCATAGGTATATTGCATTATGCAAAAATCTCACTATAGGTCAAATATTATGCAAACATAACTTATATTTTGAAATAATTGTACTTTAGGTCCTTATATTATGCAAATAAAAATAAAATTTGACTTCTAATATAGTTGTTTTGTGACAGGGTTGCAACTTAGCTATGCAAAGGGATAATAAAAGATTTATATATTTCGATATGCGAATGTGTGAATTCAAAGGTGAGAATATTTGCATATAAGGTCCTTATATTATATTTTTTGTGTTTATTCTCCCCCACCATTTCTTTGCTTTTTCATCTTCTCCTGGGGTTTGAAAGCAGGATTTTTTGTTGAACTTATTGCACTATAGGTCCCTATAATAATCCAAAAATGCACCATTGGTCCTCATATTACACAAAAATTGCACTATAGGTCCCTATATTATACAAAAAAAGCACTATAGTTCCTAACATTATGCAAAATTTGCGATATAGCTTCCTACATTATGCAAATATTGCATGGAAGGTCCCTATATTATGTAAAAAATTCATTATAGGTCACTATATTGTTCCTTTTTTGCTTTACTTACACTATAAGTCCCTATACTATACAATATAACCTATATTTTATCATATAAACAACAAAACATCATATAAATTGCACTATAGTTCCCTACATTATGTAGAAATTGCACGGTAGATCCTTATATTATGAAAAAAATGCCATTATAGGTCCATATATTATTTCATTTTTGCTCTAGTTACACTATAAGTCCCTACATTACACAATAATGTATATTTCATTATATAAACAACATAATATCTCTAACGCATAAATTTCACTATAGTTCCCTACATAATGTAGAAATTGCCTTGTAAGTCCTTACATTATGAAAAATGTCATTATAGGACCCTATATTATTTCATTTTGTCTTCAATTACACTATAAGTCCCTATAATTACAAAATAATATCCATAATGCATAAATTGCACTTTAGTTCCCTACATTATACAAAAATTTGCACTGTACCTCCCTACATTGTACTAAATTTTCACTGTAGGTCCTTATAATATGGAAAAAATTCCATTATAGGTCCTCATATTATTTCTTTTTTGCTTTAATTACTCATTTTAAGTCCCTATACTTATATACATAATGAAATATTCATACAAACAAAATAAAAGAACTAGTGAAAGTTCTGAATTTTCTTTTTTATATTTTTATGAAAAATTATAATTTTTTTGTATGATCAGATCGAGATATAGAAGAAACAATCGAAATAAATTTCATCACATTATACGCGAAAATCCAGAAAGCTCTAGAAACTTCTTTACCCAACAATGACCAAAATTCCCTTCTAATAATCGATGATATTTCACTTATGGAAGTAGCAGCTAATGGCCCATCAAATCAAGTCTTGAATTTTCTTCGATACTGTCATAGTTTAACTACACAATACGTAAGTATTTATTATTACCATTATGACCCCTGAAATAGGGGTATATTTGTAAATAATGTAACTTGTGTTGTTATATATATAGGGTTGTTCTTTGGTTATTTTAAATCATGAAGATATTTATACAAGCATGGATAAATTATTATTACAAATGGAGTATTTATCAGATTTGGTTATTAAAGCTGAACCTTTACCTACTGGTTTAGCTAGTGATGTTCATGGACAGGTAATATATTTTGCGTTATGGTCCCTCAAGTTTTGGAAAAAGACAATTTTACCCTGAAGGTTTTTTGAAAATGGTCCCCCTAGGATTTTGAGAAGGTTCATTTGGCCCTCCCCAAATATTTAGGTTGTGTAATAGGTTCTTTTTTATAGTATAGGGACTAATAGTGCAATTATTACTTAGCCCTGGCTGTAACTGGATACGTTTCTTTTAGTAGTGGTCTGATTTTTTTGGTGATAATTGCATTACTAGTCCCTGAGTTTTGAATTAATTGCACTATAGGTCCTTATATTATTATGCAAAATGACCTTTTTTTTGGATATAATTGGGGGACCAAGTAAATATTTTCAAAATATAAGGGATGAAATTGTATCTGTAATAAAAACCTTTTGGGGGTCAAATTTTACAGTTGGCAAACTTATTTTATTGTTGACTTTTGCAGTTGACTATTTTGAACAAAGGAATCTCTGAAGAATCTCGAAGCAGGAGAAACAAAATATCTAATTTTCAATTTAGGATTAAAGATAATATTGTTGAATATTTTTACCCTGGTAATAGGACATGAAAACATTTATTTTAAGGATTTATTTTAAATTTTATTAGTCTTTAATGATGATCATGTATACTAAATAGTTTTAGCATTTGCGAGAATTTTCATTTGGAGAGATTTTTAAGTATTTAAATTATTCGATACAATGTACAATCATGTTCATTATTCAAGTACTATGTGTTATGTGTTAGTTTTTGATACTATGCAACTTTTTTTTATTACACCACATTCAAAATAACAACAATATGATCTCAGAATTAACTTATTGTAATATGTCTATTTTATTAATTTATCTTTATTTTTAACTAAAAGAAAATTCTCCAAACAATTAAAATTCTCATTTTATCTAATACTCCAACTTATTAAGTCTTTCTATAGTAAATCTTTTTCATTTTTATCATTTCTTGCATATACAAAGCAAGCAAAGAAAATTGATCCACAATCAAAAACTTTAACTTGACAAAGAATGGCTTGAAATGTTACATCAATAATACTTACAAGAACTGAATCATCATCCCATAACATTAAAATATGTTATGAATTCATCTTTATTGTAGGTATATGCTAGGGGTGAGCAAAACTAAACCGAAAAACCGAACCGATCCAAAAAACCGAACCGAAAAAATCGAAAACCGACAAAACCGTTCGGTTTGGTATTATCTTTTTAAAAAACCGAAAAAGTTCGGTTCGGTACGGTTTTTCTATGCTAAACCGAACCGAAAAAACCGAACCGAAAAAATACAAAAATTAAGACATTCTTGAATTTAATTTATATTCTTGAAGAGATTATAACAGTGGGATAAAAAATGGAGTAATTTTGGGAAACAATAATATCTATATATGACATGCACCATCCCTAGAAATGTTATAATGTGCAACATATATTTACATAAGTCCTTAGTCTATATATTTTAAAAAATCTTTCGATTATTAATATTTGTTGAAAGTAAAGCATACACATTAAATTTTATAAATATTTCTTTGAAATTATTTGTTTATCACTAATATATAATATTTGAGCTTCAAAAATGCAATTTCCCTGCATGGGTCAAATCAAAACATAAACATTGCTTTCTTTTACCATCATGAACATTGCTTTGAAAGTATGTTTTACAACTATTATAAATATTCCTTTGAAATTATTTTTTTACGATTAATATATAATATTTGAGTTCTAAATATACAATTTCCTACATGGGTCAATAATATGAAAATCAAACACTTCATATATGGATTTGTTAGAAAATAAATTGTCTCATGTATACGCTCTTGAAATATATACAACTATCGAATTAAATACATACTAAAACCGGAAAAAAACCGAATCGAACATATACAAAACCGAAAACCGATAAAACTGATAAAACCGAACCAATAAAAACCGTTCGGTTCGGTACCGGTACCTTTAAAAACCGAATCATTCGGTTTCGGTTATAGCGAAAAACCGAGCCGAACCGAACCATGCTCACCCCTAGTATATGCACCCATTTTCATGAATTCATCTTTATTGTAGGTATGCACCCATTTTCAGATGAGAAAATTGTGCACTTTTTATGCTACAAGTCCGATCTTAGTTCCAAGAAGAAAAATTATCTTTATTTTGTGATAACACAAAAGTTCTCTCTATTTATACATTCATGATCTCAAAACTCTAATTAAACACTGAAAAAAGAAGAAAAAAAAAGAAACGCAAGGACATTTTTTTTTCTTTTCAAAAAACGCAAGGACATAATGTGACAAATTAAGCATTTGATCGAGAGAGAGTTTTTATTGAATTTCCTTTTCTTCTTCATCTCCACTCATGAAATTTTATCGTGTAATTTTTGTAATACTTAATTTTATTATGTTATTTATATAATTAAGCAGTTGGTAAAATAAAATAAAATTTTATGATACATATCACCCATTGGATAAAGAGGAAGATCATGTTATTATCTCTAACAAGGAACCAAAGTATGTATCAAACTAATACACCATGATAACATTGACTTCACTTATATTAAATAATATAAACAAGAATTGGGGTCCAAAAAATAATGTGGAAACCAATAAGAAGGGACAAGATACTATCATTATCATCTTCAACTCTGAATAAGACAGGAATATGGCCGGGAACCGATGACCTTGAGTAATTATGGGTAAACTCTTTTTGCGTCCTTACATTAATAACATTTCTCCTTTCGTCATTTATACACCGTGTATGTTCAATTATACAAACCTCCCACAAATCTTCTCACTAGGATATGTGTGGAAAAATTGTAAATCTTTTAGGCATGGTGTATAAAATTCATTTCCCCCAATCATTAGAGGTAAATGGAAACACATATCAATTCATGGGTCAATAAAAAAATTTAATTTCTAACCAAAATCTTTATTGAAACCCTCCCAAAATATTCTTCCTTTTAACTGGATAACCAATCTAGTCCTTTATATGCTGTGTAACATCCATTTTTAATCACAAACACTAATAATTTATTGTTGAAGATAAGAACAGTGTTAGAGTTTATATGAAATTTAGGATTAATATGAATAAAATATATAAATATAGGACAATTAAAATAAATATTATATCCACATATTTTAGTATTAATAAGAAGTTGTTCAATAGTATTATAAAATGAGAGAGAAACATTTATCCTTTAAGTCTGTCTTGTCATACAGATTTTCTGGGTGTTTAGTGAAAATAAACGAGTTACTCATAAAGTTATATTGATTTTTATGAAAAAGGTCTAATAAAATCTTTTATTGATTTTGATTTTTGAGTTTTTATGTATATAAAAATTATATATGTTGATCCAATTTGTTATTGTTTATTGGTGTAATATAATGGGTGTTTTTGTTTGGCGTTATATATGCAACAAAGGGTTGATGCAATACTACACGTGTAACCAAAGTGCACTAACCGTGCAAGAATCTTTTGAGGGTCGTAGATTTTTTCTATGTTTTACTTGATATCTTTGATCCTAGAATAGAAATAATACAATTTTATGTATAAAAATCTATAAATAATAGGATAGAAAAAGTAAAAGTTAGCAAATAAGTTTGTAGGAAGTTTCACTTCCTGATCTTTAATAACGACCTCCTCTGTAACAAAAAAAGAAGTAAGAAGTAAAAGTTAAACTACCAAACCAAAGTTTAGCTATTTAAGATCAATATGAAAGAAATGCCCTAGTGTTATAATTAGAATCACGAATAAATAAACAACAAATACAACAATTGAAGAACAAAGTACTCCTCCAAAACATAACACGACATAATCTGAATCATCTAACTTTTCATCTTTAACCTTTTTTTTACATGTTATTATGCTGCTCATTTAGCTCAGCTCATTGTGATGACCATTCACTGATATTTTAACTTGTTGTCTTGCGTGCTCTTTTTTTTTCTTACCATTGGGAACCCATAAAAGGGAAAGACGGTCAACAAGCGAAAGGTTAAGGCCATTTCTTCTAATAAAGAAGACGTGCCTTTACTTTAAGGCTATTTCTTTGATTACGCCCATCCAACCTCAGGAGTCTCTCTTAAGCTTAAGCGAGTCCAGACCTCTTTAAAGGTAAAACAATGACCTTATATGGAATACTATTTTTTCAATGCTTCTTGACAAGTGATTATATGTTCCTAGAGGTATTTCAACAATGTTTACAGTTGTTCTTGGCATGCTGCACACTCGTTTTATATTTTTTCCTTTGTTGTGAACCTCAAAGGTCATCTCGTTAGTATTTTAAACCTTCTCACCCTACAATATATATAATTGATACTTAATATAAGCATATGAAACGTAACTAAGTGAACAATGATACTTGACTCAACAAAGTCTTTCCAGATTCTCTCCACATAACTATATATGATGCATTAAATTGTTGGCATTGTCATTTACTCAATAAGTCTCTTAAAGTTCCTATAATTTTATTTGAAATTGAATATTAGTTTGTTAAATTTTTATTATTTCATCTTAACTTGGTCATTCACCATTTGTCTTCTTAAACGACAACTTCTAATAAAACATAATCCACATACCAAGTATAAATACCCTAACTAGTGGTATAAACCTTTCCAAAGCAGAATATGCATATTCCCAGTAATATAGTCCCTACTCACAAGTATTATAGACCTCGATCACATTAGTATAGAACCTTTACTAGTACTATAGACTCCTTTTTCCGCAATATAGAACTCATATCTAGTAATATAAATTCTCATCCAATCATTATAGTCTCCCTTCCAAAGTGTTCCTTTTATAGTAGTATAAACTTATTTTTAATAGTATGGACCCTTTTTTAGTATTATAGACTCTAACCTAGTAGTATAGACTCATTTCCCTATAATATAGACCTCATATCTACTAGTATACTCTTCTTTATAAAGTAGTTACAAATCCACTATTACATCAACTTTAAATCCAAAATAATTAAGTTTGGATTTTGAGCGATTTATAATGTAAAAAATGAAAGAACATTTTTCTTTATAAACTTTTACCTACGGGGTCCTGAAGACACCCCCTATGTCCTTTCCCAACCTCCCCTTCTTTCTCTTCTTATTAATGACCTCAAATAAGTTTTTACACTATAATCTAAAAAACAATTACATCTTTACCCTCTTTAATTTTTTACCTATATATACTAATTATTTTTATTTCTTAAAACCTAAAAATTCTATTCATTCTATCCTATTTTCCACTTTCCCGTCAACCCATTTTCTCTAATCTTCCAACTCACCTAACTTTCATCTCTCTTCCCATTACCTTTTCAAATCATGAAATAGAATCCACCACTATCCTCCATTGCTCGCATGGTGAATCAGTGCTCGTGGTTCGGAGAAGAACAGAGGGGGCTACCGGAGTTTGAGATCGTGAATCACTGCGAGTTTGAGCTCAATTCGTGCCAGAGAAACCAAGCTCCGGCGACTGTTTTGCTTTGTTGTGCTTTTCTCAAGCTTAAGCTTAACAACGCCGTAAAAGAAGACCAGCGATGCTGAATAAGAAATCTGTGAGCTCCGTTCCAAGTCCGCCGTGAGCTCCTTGCGAAGCACCTCTATTCTTCCGGCGAGATTCGTTGACCATGGTTCTGCTTGCATGAGTGGTGGCTTCTAACTAAGTTTGGCAGCAATGATTCGAACCACCTTACTCTGAAACACTGACGGCATATCATGTTTCTTGTGAGTCTGGTTTGCCATCGCATGAACCACTGGGTTCGCCGTTGCCGTGAATCTCCATTTTAAAGCTATCCAACAACCCCTCTCCCTTGCACAAAGAAACCACCGACAGAAGTCCAAATCTCATATACAAAGCACGTGAACAAAGCTCCATTCACGCCAGAGTGTCAGCAGTGTACTAGTTCAGAGTGGCGGTGTTTTCCTAGTTTCATGCTCGGCGGTCAGCTGAGCTCTGATCCATCTCACCGGCGAAAAACATATGCGTACGTGATCTATTTGTATTTTTTTGGTTCGTAAGATCATGTTTGACCAGATTTGGTTTGGCAAAGTGTTGATATATCATGTAATTAGTTAGTTTTTCTATTTTTTACTGTTGTAATAAGTTTGAAATTGTAATAAAATATAATATAAAGGCGATTACTCTGTATTTTTTAACAGTAGTCAATAATTTTATCGAATACGCAATGTTGTTGTAGAATACTCACTATTTTTTGGGAGTACTCATCAAATTTTACGATACTCTCTATATATTTTTCTGATACTCAATGTTTTAATTCCGATACTCTATACTCTTTTCGATACTTTATACTTTTTTCTGATACTCTATACTTTTTTCCTATACTTCATACTTTTTTCAGACGGTCGGTGGTGGCCGGAGGTCGGCGGGGGTAGTTTGAGGTCGAAGGTCGGTGGGGTGGCCGGAGGTTGGTGGGTGGTGGACGGAGATGAATAGTGCCAACACTCAATAATTTCATTTTTGTCTTTCAGTGTTTTTGTATTATATAAGGGTATTTTAGTATTTGGTTATCCTTGATGTCCCTTTAAAGAAATAAGATTCCCACTAGTTCCTATATGAGAAAAATCTAGTCTCCAAGACCCTATGTATCATTCACCATTTTCTTTATCATACAAAAATACAAAGGTGATCAAAGTATTTATGAGGTAAACTGCAAATCACCTTCTTTCGGTATTACACAAAACTACAGAGCACCATCTTTATATTGCAAGCGTATGCACCAGGTATATTGCTAAAATAGGTAATGAAACAAATTTTTTCTCTTGCCATGATAGATGATTAAATAACCTTTAATTATACAGAGAGATATCACATAAAAAGAACATATAAATTATGAAATAAGGGGTCAGATAAATTATGGAAACAAGAGTTTTGTATATTTTAAAACAAGGGCAATATGAGAATTAAAGGCGTTTAGTGGTAATTAAATCATAAAAATGGTGATCATTACTTATATATAAAACAAAGGATAGTTAAGCGATGATAAAGATATAAGTAGATTTTAAATGATAATTATTCCAAAAAAAGTATCAATTTACAGCCTTGAAAACATAATTTTAAGATAAATACGATATAGATTTAAATCACAATGAGGGAACTCGATACCTAGATTATTTTTGTACTCCAAATGAGAGATTGTAAGTTGCTAAAAGTTATGGTATATTCAAAAAAAATTTGAATCACAACATATACTTTGTTTATATATATGTATAATTACAATCAAAATAAGATCAACAAAGCAATAAGATGAATTAACAAGTCATGGAAATTTCGGAGATCTAAAAAATAATCTCTCCTGACAAATTATTAATCTGCCAAAACTATGAATTAACAAGTTATTTACATTCTCATTATATACAACCTTTTTTTTTCACATTATTACAAAAATAAAAATAAGTATTCCAGGAAAAAAAATCATGCATGCAATACATATTAATACATAATTATAAAATTAACTTAATTAAATACAACGTTGTTCAAATTTAATTTCATAAAGTTCAACATAATTGAAATTTTTTTAAGATTAACAAGTTCATAACAATCGATGATTAAATATTAAACAACAAATTTTAAAACTACGAGCTTTCAATTTAGGAGGAATATTTTTTCAACGTTATTGTATGACAGTCGATGCTAACATCTACCCTGTCCTTGTTGTCCAATATTTGAGCTACGATGGATGATGAGTAGAATACCACTTTGCCGAACATTCCATTTCTTGCTATGTATACTTGTTGTACACAATTTTCATACATCCTTGTACAATAAAATTAATATGTTAATAATAAGTGATCATTGTATTTATAAAATTGATAGATTTATAAAATAAATTAATATTTTTTCCTATAAAGAAAGATGGATTAGAAGCACGCTAGCTAGACCATGATTTTCAAAAGGTTGAGTTTTATCCCAATTTAAAATAATTGGTTACGCCCGTTCTAAAATCCTGAAAAATTTCATTTCTCCCCATAATTTTGAAAAGATTTAACAATCAACCTCTTTTAGTGAACACGATCTAAAAATATATTTTGTCTTTGCATAATATAGAGTAAAAATATTTAAACTTTTTTATGTTATTTTACAGAAAATATGGACCTAATAGTACAATTCATTAAGAATTGCTTCTTTTGCATAATATATATAGAACGTGTAGTGAAATTAACTAAAAAAAAAACAAAGATATCTACTCAGACACCTCGGCCCCAAAAAAAAATTCTTAGCTTCAAGTTTTACTACATTAAACAATAGTTGTAAAATTACATTAGATATAGTGATGCTCATGTTGGATTTTTGAAATTATAGATGACAAAAACTCAATTGCTTATCTATTTTATTATAGTTTGAGTAAGAAATTAAATTATAAAATTTAATTACATATCTATTTTCTTGAATTAGTAGCTATATAAGAATTCGAGATCTAGTTATGTTCTACTTACCCGTTGAAATGAGTGCGAATCTGCTGATTAGTGGGTAAAAAGTCTGTAGAGAATGTCATAAACAAAGTACGATTCTCATTGTCTCGTAAAATAAATGGTGGAGCAAGTGGATTCATAGTGTTGGAGAAATTCTGAAAAATATAAAGAGTTGTGTTTGATAAAGAGAAATATGATGTTATGCTATAAGACGACTCTTTGTGAAAATATATAGGTAAGAGTTCATTGCACTAATATAATTAGTGTTTTTTTGGGAAAAGCACTTAAAAGTGCTTTTAGCATTTTAAGAGTTTTTTTTTACCATGAAAAGTATTTTTAATGAGAAACACCAAATATGTGCTTCTAGAAAAAAGCACTTAAAGTGATTTTAAATTTCAAAATTATTTTTAACAATTTTTTTAAATTCTATATTTTACTCAAAAAGCGTTTTTTACTCTAAAATAGCATTTCCAAACGTGCCCGAAAATGCTTATTTTAGAGTAAAAAAGCGCTTTTGAAATAAAGTTTAAATTTTAAAAAAATTATTAAAATTATTTTGGAATCTCAAATCATTTTAGTGCTTCTTTTAAGAAGCACCTTTTTGGTGCTTTTTTTAAGAAGAACTTATTTGGTGCTTTTTTCAAATGTGCTTTTCGGGTTTTAAAACACTTTTAATCATCTAGAAACACTTTCAAGTGTTTTTTTTTTGAAAAAAATAAACTTCCACACAAGCATTACAGGAAGATAATTTTCAATTATTGTTCATTTAAGGTATATGTAATGAAATCGCATATTTATAATTTTTATTAGATTTCATATTATGTGAATTAACTTGTCTTATTTTTAAGGGTGAATGAGACATAAGGTCTTGAAGACTGATTTTTTGCTCTATAAGGAGTGAAATAAATCTTGATTATTCCAAGAGACCTCAAGGATGACCAAATACTAAAATACCCATATATAATACAAAAAACATTAAAAAGAAATAAAAGAATATTGAGTATTGACACTATTCATTTCCGGCCACCACCCACTGACCCCCACCTACGTCTGACCTCAGGCCACCACGACCGACCTCCGACCACCACCCACGGCCGAAAAAAGTATATAGTATTGGAAAAAAGCACAGAGTGTCGGAAAAAAGTAGAGAGTATCAGAAAAAGTAGAAGAGTATCAGAAAAAAGTATATAGTATCGGGTGTAAGCCCGGAACCCACGTATAAAAAAAAAGTATAGAATATAGGAACAAAATCTATTAAGTATTGTAAATTTTTTATGAGTACTACATAAAAATTTTGTGAGTACTCTATAACAAACAGTGAGTATATATATTCAATAGAATTAAATAAGTATTCGATAAAATCAATGAGTATGTTATTACATTTCAAACTAATTACAAAAGGAACAAATTGTGCTATAGGTCCCTACGCTATGCAAAATAACCTATATATTATTGAGCTAGTTGCCTTATAGGTCCCTTTATTATGCAAAAAAGTCTAAATTCTTGATATAATTACACTATAGGTCCCTATATTGTGCGAAATTGCACTATAGGTTCCTACATTATGCAAATTTTACTATAGGTCTTATATTATGCAAACTAACCTATATTTTTGAATAATTGCACTATAGGTCCTTGTATTATGCAAAAATGACCTATATTATTGAATTAGTTGCACCTAGGTCCTTATATTATGTAAAAACTTTATTTTAGTGTATTAGTTGCACTATAGGTCCTATATTGTACAAAAATTGAACCATAGGTATATTGCATTATGCAAAAATCTCACTATAGGTCAAATATTATGCAAACATAACTTATATTTTGAAATAATTGCACTGTAGGTCCTTATATTATGCAAATAAAAATAAAATTTGACTTCTAATATAGTTGTTTTGTGACAGGGTTGCAACTTAGCTATGCAAAGGGATAATAAAAGATTTATATATTTCGATATGCGAATGTGTGAATTCAAAGGTGAGAATATTTGCATATAAGGTCCTTATATTATATTTTTTGTGTTTATTCTCCCCCACCATTTCTTTGCTTTTTCATCTTCTCCTGGGGTTTGAAAGCAGGATTTTTTGTTGAACTTATTGCACTATAGGTCCCTATAATATTCCAAAAATGCACCATTGGTCCTCATATTACACAAAAATTGCACTATAGGTCCCTATATTATACGAAAAAAGCACTATAGTTCCTAACATTATGCAAAATTTGCGATATAGCTTCCTACATTATGCAAATATTGCATGGAAGGTCCCTATATTATGTAAAAAACTCATTATATGTCACTATATTGTTCCTTTTTTGCTTTACTTACACTATAAGTCCCTATACTATACAATATAACCTATATTTTATCATATAAACAACAAAACATCATATAAATTGCACTATAGTTCCCTACATTATGTAGAAATTGCACGGTAGATCCTTATATTATGAAAAAAATGCCATTATAGGTCCATATATTATTTCATTTTTGCTCTAATTACACTATAAGTCCCTACATTACAAAATAATGTATATTTCATTATATAAACAACATAATATCTCTAACGCATAAATTTCACTATAGTTCCCTACATAATGTAGAAATTGCCTTGTAAGTCCTTACATTATGAAAAATGTCAATATAGGACCCTATATTGTTTCATTTTGTCTTCAATTACACTATAAGTCCCTATAATTACAAAATAATATCCATAATGCATAAATTGCACTTTAGTTCCCTACATTATACAAAAATTTGCACTGTACCTCCCTACATTGTACTAAATTTTCACTGTAGGTCCCTATAATATGGAAAAAATTCCATTATACGTCCTTATATTATTTCTTTTTTGCTTTAATTACACATTATAAGTCCCTATACTTATATACATAATGAAATATTCATACAAACAAAATAAAAGAACTAGTGAAAGTTCTGAATTTTCTTTTTTATATTTTTATGAAAAATTATAATTTTTTTTTGTATGATCAGATCGAGATATAGAAGAAACAATCGAAATAAATTTCATCACATTATACGCGAAAATCCAGAAAGCTCTAGAAACTTCTTTACCCAACAATGACCAAAATTCCCTTCTAATAATCGATGATATTTCACTTATGGAAGTAGCAGCTAATGGCCCATCAAATCAAGTCTTGAATTTTCTTCGATACTGTCATAGTTTAACTACACAATACGTAAGTATTTATTATTACCATTATGACCCCTGAAATAGGGGTATATTTGTAAATAATGTAACTTGTGTTGTTATATGTATAGGGTTGTTCTTTGGTTATTTTAAATCATGAAGATATTTATACAAGCATGGATAAATTATTATTTCAAATGGAGTATTTATCAGATTTGGTTATGAAAGCTGAACCTTTATCTACTGGTTTAGCTAGTGATGTACATGGACATGTAATATATTTTGCGTTATGGCCCCTGAGTTTTGGAAAAAGACAATTTTACCCCGAAGGTTTTTTGAAAATGGTCCCCTAGGATTTTGAGAATGTTCATTTGGCCCTCCCCAAATATCTAGATTGTGTAATAGGTTCTTTTTTATAGTATAGGGACTAATAGTGCAATTATTACTTAGCCCCATCTGTAATTGGTTACATTTCTTTTAGTAATGCCCTGATTTTTTTTGGGATAATTGCACTACAAGTCCTTAAGTTTTGAATCAGTTGCACTATAGGTCCTTATATTATTATGCAAAATGACCTTTTTTTTTGATATAATTGCATCATAAGTATTTTTGGAAATATTTTCAAAATACAAGGGATCAAATTGTATGTAATAAAAAACTTTTGGGGGTCAAATTTTCCAATTGGAAAACTTATTATATTGTTGACTTTTGCAGTTGACTATTTTGAACAAAGGAATCTCTGAAGAATCTTGGAGCAGGAGAAACAAAATATCTAATTTTCAATTTAGGATTAAAGATAATATTGTTGAATATTTTTACCCTGGTAATAGGTCATGAAAACATTGATTATAAGGATTTATTTCAAATTTTATATGTCTTTATTGATGAACATGTATACTAATAGTTTTAGCCTTTGAGAGAATTTTCATTTGGAGAGAATTTTAAGTATTTAAATTATTCGATACTCTGTACAATCATGTTCATTATTCAAGTACTATGTGTTATGTGTTAGTTTTTGATACTATGCAACTCTTTTTTTATTACACCACTTATTGTAATATGTTTATTTTATCAATCTATATTTGTTATTGACTAAAAGAAAATTCTCCAAACCAAAATTCTCATAATATCTAATACTCCAACTTTTTATGTCTTTCTATGGTAAATCTTTTTCCTTTTTATCATTTCTTGCATATACAAAGCAAGCAAAGAAAATTGATCTACAATCAACAACTTTAACTTGACAAAGAATGGCTTGAAATGTTACATCAATAATACTTACAAGAACTGAATCATCATCCCATAATATTAAAATATGTCATGAATTCATCTTTATTGTAGGTATGCATCCATTTTCAGATGAGAAAATTGTGCACTTATTAAGCTACAAGTCCGACCTTAATTCCAAGAAGGAAAATTATCTTTAATTTGTGATAACACAAAACTTCTCTTTTTTTATACATTCATGATCTCAAAACTCTAACTAAACACAGAAAAAAGAAGAGAAAAAGAAACGCAAGGACATAATGTGACAAATTAAGCATTTGATCGCGAGAGAGAGTTTTAAAAACTCTCATTGAATTTCCTTTTCTTCTTCATCTTCACTCATGAAATTTTATGATACAAATGCGGTATCGGGTAACTTTTGTAATACTTAATTTTATTATGTTACTTATATAATTAAGCAGTTGACAAAATAAAATAATTTTTTATGATACAAATTACTCATTGGATAAGAGGAAGATCATGTTATTATGCCTAACAAGGAACCAAAGTATGTATCAAACTAATACGCCATGATGGCAGGGACTTCACTTATATTAAATAATATAAACAAGAATTGGGGTCTAGTGTCGCCTAGGATGTGATAAAAATAAGATAAATATAAGTCAAGAAAACTACGCACTCTCACCCTAGACAGGTACAGTACTGCAAGTATTACACGACGTATGCAAGTTTTAGTTGATAAGTTGAGTTCGTTCTCAGGGACTTAGTGTGCTAGTCGAATGGGTAGCAATAACGAGTGAGAAGTAAATAATTAAAAGATAGAAAATAAAAGGAATAAATTTAGAGATTAAGAATTAAACTAAGAAATAAAAGACAATAAAATAAATACGAAGAATATGAGCTGAG
This sequence comes from Nemophila menziesii, assembly GCA_029959085.1. Classification (NCBI taxonomy): domain Eukaryota; kingdom Viridiplantae; phylum Streptophyta; class Magnoliopsida; order Boraginales; family Hydrophyllaceae; genus Nemophila; species Nemophila menziesii. Next base: position 40,244,298 of record JARWIR010000004.1, on the reverse strand, counting down.
AAGTATAGCTTAGGTTTTGCTGGTATGCACTAATCCTTCTAATTCTTTCTATTAATTCTAGTTAATAAGGGAGATAATTAGCTCTTGTATATTTAGTCAGGATTCCTATACCTTAGACCTTGAGAGCGACTAAGGGGGCTACGGACACACCACGAGGCTGGTTCAAATAGGGTTATCAAACGCTACTAAGGCCCTAAGCAATCAATTTCTATACATGGTGATAGTGATTAATTCATACCCTAATGACTATCTAGTTAGAATAGTGTTGTCAGGACTAATATCGACACTAGACGTTATGTGGTGTTTCAATAATTAGACACCCAGCTAAGGTGATCATCTAACTACTATTAAGGTAATCCTATACTCGTGCACTAGCAAGGAAAACAGTCATTAAATCAAAACACATAAACAAATATAGAGGTAAGCAGCTAATAACAGATTAAAACATGTGATTCCCAAAGAAACTTAGATAGAAAGAAATTAGAATTCATAGATTATACATGATGCAAAACCCAAGCTATGGGAGGTTTAGTTCATACCTGAAGGAAATAAACTAAAAGAAATAACTAAAGACATCATCTTGCTCTCTACAATAACTTGGCAGAATAAAACCTTAAGAACTAATTACTATGAGGCAAGGATGATTTACAAGTGATATAAGGGTGTATTTATAGGTGTTTAGAAGACCTAATTTGTTTTCTTGAGGGAAAAGGTAAGTAATGGACTCCAAGCCCAACTCAAATTCGTAAACCTAAAAACATGAAATCAGGCCCATTTTTTCTTTTGGTCCTAGAAGCTTCAATATTCATCCGTTTGATGCGTATGAGTATACCAAATTTATCGTCTCGGAAAGATCTTCAACTTTGCTCTTGACCGTTTCTCCAAATTACACACCGTTTTTGAGATATAAGCTGATTTACGGTCGTAGGTGCAGAAATTCAGGATTAAGGTAGCTTTTCCTTTTCCATGTTTTTAGCTTTTGTTTTTCTTATCTCCAATTTCCATGCTTATCTCTTTCCATATCTTGTAGTCTTTGACTTGGACTCTAATTAATCTCCATAATTATCTTTAAAGCTTCACACTAAATAAATAATAAAACCCAATATGCTCTAAAAATATTATTTTACTAAATCAAGACTCAAAATAGGAAATTGCATTATTTCTCAAGAAAATCGACTATTATGACTTCTAAATCACTAAAAATGATGTCACATCTTAACATAAATCTATCACACATGAGGAGACATCAGGGTCCAAAAAATAATGTGGAAACCAATAAGAAGGGACAAGATACTATCATTATCATCTCCAACTCTGAATAAGACAGGAATATGGCCGGGAATCGACAACCTTGAGTAATTATGGGTAAACTCTTTTTGCGTCCTTACATTAATGACATTTCTCCTTCCGTCATTTATGAACTGTGTAGGTTCAATTATACAAACCTCCTACAAATCTTCTCACTAGGATATATGGAAAAATTGAAAATCTTTTAGGCATGGTGCATAAAATTCATTTCCACAATCATTAGAGGTAAATGGAAACACATATCAATTCATGGGTCAATAACAAAATGTAATTTCTAACCAAAATCATTCATTGAAACCCTCCCTAAATATTCTTCATTTTAACTAGATAACCAGTCTAGTCCTTTATATGTTGTGTAACACCCATTTTTTATCACAAACACTAATAATTTTTTGTTAAAGATAAGAACAATGTTAGAGTTTATATGATATTTAGGATTAAGATGAATAAAATATAAAAATATAGGACAATTAAAATAAATATTGTATCCACATGTTTTAGTATTGACAAGAAGTTGTCAATAGTATTATAAAATGAGAGAGAAACATTTATCCTTTAAGTGTGTCTTGTCATACAAATTTACTGGGAGATTACGTGAAAGTAAATGGGTTACTCATAAAGTTATATTAATTTTTATGAAAAAGGTTTAATAAAATCTTTTATTGATTTTGATTTTGAGTTTTTATGTATATAAAAATTATATATGTTGATCCGATTTTGTTATTGTTTATTGGTGCTATATAATGGGTGGTCTTTTTTGAGTTATATATGCAACAAAGGGTTGATGCAATACTACATGTGTAACCAAAAAGCACTAACCGTGCAAGAATCTTTTGAGGGTCGTGGATTATTTCTATGTTTTACTTGATATATTTGATCCCAGAATAGAAATAACACAATTTTATATATAAAAATCAATAAATAATAGGATAGAAAAAGTAAAAGTTAGCAAATAAGTTTGTAGTATCTTTAATAACGGCCTCCTCTGTAAGACTGTAACAAAAAAAGAAGCAAAAGTTAAACTACCAAACCAAAGTTTAGCTATTTAAGATCAATATGAAAGAAAAGACCTAGTGTTATAATTAGAATCAGAGATAAATAAACACAAATACAACAATTGAAGAATAAGGTACTTCTCCAAAACATTACACGACATAATCCGAATCATCTAACTTTTCATCTTTAACCCTTTTTTATACGTTATACTATTTTTTCAATGCTTCTTGACAAGTGATTATATGTTCCTAGAGGTATTTCAACAATGACTACAGTTGTTCTTGGCATGCTGCACACTCGTTTTATATTTTTTCCTTTGTTGTGAACCTCAAAGGTTATCTCTTTAATATTTTAATTCTTCTCACCCTATATATATATATATATATATAATTGATATTTAATATAAACATGTAACTAAGTGAAAAATGATACTTGACACATCAAAGTCTTTCCAGATTCTCTCCACATAACTATATATGATGCATTAAATTGTCGGCATTGGCATTTACATAGTAAATCTCTTAAAGTTCCTATAATTTTATTTTAATTTTTTTATTTAGTTTGTTAAATTTTAATTATTTCATCTTAACTTGGTCATTCACTATTTGGTTTCTTAAACGACAACTTCTAATAAAACATAAACCATATATCAAGTATAAATACCCTAACTAGTGGTATAAACCTTTCCAAAGCATTATATGCATATTCCTAGTAATATAGTTCCTACTCACAGTATTATAGACCTCTATCAAATTAGTATATAACCTTTACTAGTACTATAAACTCTTTTTTCCGCAATATAGAGCTCATATCTAGTAATATAACTTCTCATCCAATCATTATAGTCTCCCTTCCAAAGTGTAGACCTTTTATAGTAGTATAAACTTATTTTTAATAGTATGGATCCTTTTTTAGTATTATAGACTCTTTCCTAGTAGTATAGACTCTTTTCCCTATAATATAGACCTCATATCTACTAGTATACACTTCTTTATAAAGTATTTTTAAATCCACTATTACACCAACTTTAAATCCAAAATAATTAAGTTTGGATTTTGAGCGATTTATAATGTAAAAAAGGAAAGACCAATTTTATTTAGAGATTATTACCTACGGGATCTTGAAGACACTCCCTATGTCCTTTCCCGACCTCCCTTTCGTTCTCTTCTTATTAATGACCTCAAATAAGATTTTACACTATAATCTAAGAAATAATTACATTTTTACCCTCTTTTTTTCCCTATATATACTAATTATTTTTATTTCTTAAAACCTAAAAATTCTATTCATTCTATCCTCTTTTCCACTTTCCCGTCAACCCATTTTCTCTAATCTTCCCACTCACCTATCTTTACTCTCTCTTCCCATTCCATTTTCAAATCACAAAATAGAATCCACCATTATACTCAATTGCTCGCATGGTGAATCAGTGCTCGTGGTTCGGGGAAGAACGGAGGGGGCTGTCGTTGTTTGCGATCGTAAATCAGTACGAGTTTGATCTTAATTCAAGCCAAAGGAACCAAGCTCCGAAGATTGTTTTTCTTCGTTGTGCTTTTCTCGAGCTCGAGCTTAACATTGACGTAAAAGAAGATGGGCAGCACCGGAGAAGGACTCTGTGAGCTCTGTTCCAAGTCCGCCGTGAGCTCCTTACGAAACACCTCTATTCTTCCGGCGAGCTTCATTGGCCATGGTTTTGCTTGCATGAGTGATGGCTTCTAACGAAGTTTGGCAGCAACGATTCGAACTACCTTACTCTACAACACAGGCGGCACATCGCGTTCATTGTAAGTCTGGTTTGCCATCGCCTGAACCGATGGGTTCGCCACCGCCGTGAATCTCCATTCGAAATCCATCCAGCAACACCTCTTTCTTCAATTCTGAAACCGTCTCCAGAAGTCCAAAGCTCACAAAATGAGCTCGTGAACAGAGCTCCATTCACACCAGAGTGTCGGCGGTGTACTAGTTCAGAGTGTCGGCGTTTTCCTGGTTTCCTGCTCGGCGGTCACCTGAGCTCCAATCCATCTCACCGGCGAAGAACATATGCGCGCGATCTATTTGTATTTTTTTGGTCTGTAAGATCATGTTTGACTAGATTTGGTTTGACAAAGTCTAGATATATCATGTAATTAGTTAGTTTTTTTTTTTGTTGTAATAAGTTTGAAATTGCAATAAAATATAATATAAAGGTTATTACTATGTATTTCTTTAACAATACTCATTAATTTTATCGAATACTCGAGTACTCACTGTTTTTGTAGTACTCATTAAATTTTACGATACTCTATATTTTTTTCTGATACTCATTGTTTTAATTTCGATACTCTATACTTTTTCCTGATACTCTATACTTTTTTTGATACTTTATACTTTTTTCTGTTACTCTATACCTTTTTCCTATACCTTATACTTTTTACAGACGGTGGGTGGAGAACGGAGGTCGACGCGTGTGGTCTGAGGTCGAAGGTCGGTGGTGGTGGCCGGAGGTTGGTGGGTGTTGGCCGGAAATGAATAGTGCCAACACTCAATAATTTCTTTTTTTTCTTTCAGTGTTTTTGTATTATATAAGGGTATTTTAGTATTTAGTCATCATTGACGTCTCTTTAAAAAAATAAGATTCCTACTAGTTCCTATAGGACGAAATCTAGTCTTCAAAATCCTATGTATCATTCACCATTTTCTTTATTATACAAAAATATGACGGTGATCAAAGTATTTATGAGGTAAACTATAAATCACCTTCTTTTGGTATTACACAAAAGTGCAGAGCACCATCTTTATATTGCAAGCGTATGCACTCATAAGGGGCTTATTGCTAAAATAGGTAATAAAACAATTTTTTTTCTTGCCATGATAGATGATTAAAAGACCTTTATTATATGGAGAGATATCACATAAAAAGAACATGGAAATTATGAAATAAGGGTTTAGATTAACTATGGAAACAAGAGTTTTGTATATTTTAAAAGAAAGGTAATATGAGAATTAAAGGTATTTAGTGGTAATATAATAATAAAATTGGTGATAAATACTCATATATAAAACAAAGGATAGTTACACGATGATAAAGATATAAGTAGAATTTAAATGATAATTATTCTAAAAAAAAATCAATTTCAAGTCTTGAAAACATAATTTTAAGATAAATATATGACATAGATTTAAATCACAACAGGGAAATCGACACCTAGATTATTTTTGTACTCCAAGTGAGAGATTGTAAGTTGCTAAAAGTTATGGCATATTAAAAAAATTGAATCACAACATATATTTTTTTAAATATATGTATAATCTGCTTAAACTATGAATTAACAAGTTATTTATTTTCTCATTAAATACAATTTGTTTTTTCACATTATTAAAAAATAAAAATGAGTATTTCAGGCAAAAAAATCATGCATGCAATACATAATAATACATAAATATAAAATTAACTTAACCAAATACAACGTTGTTCAAATTTAATTACATAAAGTTCAACATAATTAAAAAAATATTGAGATTAATAAGTTCATAATGATTAATGATTAAATATTAAATAACAAATAATTTTAAAACTACGAGCTTCCAATGTAGGGAGAATATTTCTTCAACGTTATTGTATGGCCGTCGATGTTAACATCTACCCTGTCCTTGTTGTCCAATATTTGAGCTACTATGGATGATGAGTAAAATAGTACTTTGCCAAATCTTCTATGTCTTTGTATGTATACTTTTTGTACACAATATCCATACATCCTTGTACAGTAAAATTATTATTTTGATAATCAGTGATCATTGTGTTTATAAAATTAATATGATTCATAAAATAAATTAATATTTCTTTCCTACAAAGAAAGATGAATTAAAAGCACGCAAGCTAGACCATGATTTTTAAAAGGTTTCGTTTTATCCCAATTTAGAATAATTGGTTACGCCCATATTAAAATCCTGAGAAATTTCATTTCTCCCTTTAATTTTGAAAATATTAAACAATCAACCTCTTTTAGTGAACACGATTTAAAAATATATTTTGTCATTACATAATATAAAGTAAAATTATTTAAACTTTTTTATATTATATTACATAAAATATGGGCCTAATAATACAATTGGTTATTTTGCATAATATATATATATATATATATATATATATATATATATATATATAGAACGTGTAGTGAAATTAACTAGAAAAATAAAAATAAAGACATCTACCCAGACACCTCTGGCCCCAAGAAAAATTCTTAGCTTCAGGTTTTACTACATGAAACAATAGTTGTAAAATTACATTAGATAGAGTGATGCTCATGTTGGAATTTTGAAATTATAGATGACAAAAATTCAATTGTTTATCTATTTTCTTCTAGTTTGAGTAAGAAATTAAATTATAAAGTTTAATTATATATCTATTTTCTTGAATTAGTGCTATATAAGAATTTGAGATCTAGTTATGTTCTACTTACCTGTTGAAATGAGCACTAATCTGCTGATTAGTGGGTAAAAGGTCTATAGACACTGTCATAAACAAAGAACGATCTGTGTAGTCTTGTTCGCTTGTAAAATACATGGTGGATCAAGTGGATTCATAGTGTTGGAGAAATTTAGAAAAATAGGAAGAGTTGTATTTGATAAAGAGAAATATGATGTTATGTTATAAAATAGCTATTTATGAAAATATATAGGTAAGAGTTCATTGCACAATTATAATTAGAAGGTTTAGTGCTTTTTTGAAAAAACACTTAAAAGTACTTTTAGCATTTTAAAAGTTCTTTTTAGCCTGAAAAGTATTTTTATAAGAAACACCAAATATGTGCTTCTAAAAAAAGCACTAAAATGATTTTAGATTTTGAATTATTTTAAATATTTTTTTTAAATTTTAATTTTTATTCCAAAAGCGTTTTTTACTCTAAAATAAGCATTTCCAAACGGGCCCGTGTAGAAATGCTTATTTTAGAGTAAAAAAGTGCTTTTAGAATAAAGTTTAAATTTTGAAAAATTTTGAAAAATTATTTTGGAATCTCAAATAAATAATTTTAAGTATTTTTTTTAAGAAACACCTTTTTGGTGCTTTTTTAAGAGCACTTATTTGGTTCTTTTTTTTAAAAGTACTTTTCAGGGTCTAAAACATTTTTAAATATCTAAAAACACTTTGAAGTATTTTAAAATGAGCATTAAAGGAAGATAATTTTCAATCATTGTTCATCTAAGGTATATGTAATGAAATCTCATATTTATAATTTATTAGATTTCATATTATATGAATTGACTTGTCTTATTTAAGTAAATAATTAAAATATTATTATGATAAATCACCAAACAATTGTTTTAGATAGTGAATTTATTACATTTTCATTTTGATAATCTAGATAGATTTAGGAAATGAATTACGATTTACATTTTTATAATCTATTTGTTAAATGTTAACAAATTAAAATTCACATTATAAGTCTACTCGTCTTTGTAGATTTACGACATTAATTTACAATATCATATATCTTTTAACATGGATATCTCAAGTTTTTGTTTTTTAATTTTAAAAAAAATGATCATTATAAAAAAAGAACAAATTAATCATATGGTAATATCACACATGGATGACAACATTTAAACTTTAGTGCATGTACCACCCTATGTGTTATATCAAATCATCAACTTATAGTTATATACTTATATAAGAATAGAGAGTTGCATTTCTAAAAGAAAGGAAAACATATGGTTGTGGTGCACAACAAAAAAATTCCAAACTTATGGAAAAGAACATTGTAATGTTAACATCTCCTCTAAAATTTTACTTTTTTGATCGGGTAAATAAATGTATTAAATGATCAAAGAAGCGTAATAATTACATCTTTTTCAGTTTGATCCAACCATAGATCACTCTAACTAGATGCTAACACAAAGTAAAAATTACATTCTCCCAGAAAAGTTTGTACAATAAGTCTAAGTGGGATGAAATAAGAGTCCGCTATATTCCGTAGAGGCGAGATACATATATATCTAAAAAAAATGTAAATATGAAACTTATATTTTTGACCATGCCCTCGAAATTGGGGCCACACCACCCATTCTAAGTTTATTCCCAACTTGCCAGATCACGTACACAGAAGAAGTGGCAGCTATCTTCATGCATTTGTCCTCTAAGCTACTCTTGCCTTGTATCTTTTTAACTATTTTAGGACGCTTTGGATGGAGAATCTCCCTATATACCTACCCATATATGTATATACCTCACATATCATCGATGAACTTGCACTTAAAGAATAGGTGCTTCTTTGTTTCAAAATCTTCCTTTCAAAATAGACAAACCCGATCAAGTTCCATGTAGGTTAGTCGGTTTTTTGTGTTGATGCTCCCCTAGTTGCAGGCCATACAATAACTACATGTTTAGGGGTGATGCAGGGACTCTATTGGACGCTCGCCCACGACCTTTTAGGGGAGTTTTTTCTAAAAATTTTGAAAATATTTTTTGGGTGAGCAGGAGAGTTTTGCGGTATACCGTGGATAATATATGGTATACCTCTTTCTCCATTGATGTGATAATGATATGTTTGTGGTAATACTTCTATTGAGGTATGGTATATCGCTACCATTATTGCTGAGCTCCTAACCTTTTTGTGGAATATACTGCTTGTACCTGCAGAATTTTAACATATTTGAAGTGCCTTCTCGACTATTTCTTTGTCTCCATACGTATTGATAAGTCGTGTTTTTATGAAAAACAAATAATTGAATAGTTTAGAATCCTTATCACAGGTATGCCAATCCCAAATGTTTTGCTCTCGTAAGAAATCACTATGTACCCATTTGATCCATAGTGACTCTTTTTGATCACAAATTCTCCATAATTTTTTTTAAAGGAGGGCATCATTCCATGCCTCAAGGGTTGTCAGCCCAATTACCCAACTCTTTGTCATATAAATATTATCCCATGCGACATTTGTAGGTTTTAAATTCCAAAAGAAATTACGGAAAATATAATTCCATGCGACATTTGTAGGTTTTAAATTCCAAAAGAAATTACGAAAAATATGAATGATGCGGGTACATACCTCTTGAATGACAATTATCGAGATCCAAAAGCATCCAATACTTTGTGAGACCAAGTGAATTAATTACAATTCCCTAGCATAAGAGAGTGATGAACCTTTCCATGCCGTACACACACAATTAGCTTTCTGTACAACGGTGCATAGTCTCTCACTTTAATTCATTAGCCATAAGCGGAATCCTAAGATATCAAAATAATATTTCTCCTCTAATGAGTTGTATGGATTGATTAATGATCTATAGCTCCCCAAATTTGATACATGTGACATATATGTATGACCTTTATCAATTGATATAAAATCCAGATCAATTCTCAAAGTCGTCCATACACCCCGAAAACACTTCAATAGATGGAGCGTCACCTCTACATAGTAGCATAGATCATACAAAAAGACAATATGGGTGATCTTCAAACTTCTTTAAATAAGGATTTGGATATGGTTTTCCAGATAAGTCGTGATAGATACTCCAAACATAAGATAAATTTAAATGGATAGAGTAAATCACCTTGGCAAAATTATACCTCGGTTAATTGAAACCAATTATGAAGGATATATGATACACTCCATAATTCAATCAATGATTTTTTCCATAAACTTTAAGTACCTCTCTAACAATTTCCACAAACCAAACCAAAAGTTTTTTGGAGATCAATTTTTACTACACACCTTGGCGAATTCTGTTTAACCCCTTATCCATGTAAGAGTTCTTGCATGAGGTGGATATTATTTGTCATAAGTATGCCTGCCACAAATACTAATTGCAGTTTATCCACAATTTCATCAAGTACAGAGTGACCATTATCACTTTATAGATTATATTAAAACAATATATATGTCAATATATACTTATAATATTCACATCATTCGCCTTTAGGATTAGTGTGATGATGGTGTGATTAAGTTGTTTAAGGAGAATCCTGATGTCTCGCCTTTTGATATTATATTTAATAGTTCAAGACATCGATCTTGGGGGTTTTTGAGTCCAAAGTTTTGATTTTGTCCCCTTATTTGATATATTTTGAGTCTTAGGCTAATGTAAATGATTTTGGAGCATTTTGAGGTGTTTTATGATATAGGTGAAACTCATTAGAACATGTGGAGTCCAATAACTAATAGATTAGAGAAGGATTCGGAAAAGTGAAAAGAGACAAAAAAGTAACCCGAGAAGTCAAGAGTTGACTTAATGCTTAAGAAAGGAAGGTTTTATGATTAGGCCAAAATCTTGTAATTAACACCCAATATGATCCGAGAATAGTATGTATTTGATTTAAAGACCGTTAGAAAGATCTTAGAAAGAAAAACGCGTGAAAAAAAACCGAGCGTGATTCGGAGTTCGGAAGGTAGAATTATGATCGTTTTAGTGACTCAAAGTGACACACCTACCCAAAAATGGAAATGCTCTACAATATAAGTACTTTTAACCCATGAAGCAAGCCCATATACACAGGGTCATGAATTTAGGAGGTATAAAATCCTTTTATTCATTTTACACATAAATCATAACAATAAATCAAAGAAAGCAAAAGCTTAAAAGGAGAAGACTGGGAAGAGGGCTTCAATACATTCATCGTCATCTTTAAGTTTCATTATTTTCACCACAAATATTGTAAATTACTTTCTCTTTATTTATTTTTATTATTTCATGCTAGATCATTTTATTATATATTATTTTCCTAGAAGTATGAGCTAAACCCCTAACTGAGTTTGAGGATTGATGAAACCAGAGTTCTATTGATTGAACATTTTATTGTAATTAAGGGCAAATTAGCTTAATTGAGATTGATACTGATATGTTTCTGTTTACCTTATACTGAATTGTGATTGATTAATTTGGCCAATTAATTGATTGTCTTTTATCCTTGAATTACACCCGGGATGGGGGGGTTTAAGGGTAGATTTAAGTAATTTGAGAGTGTATTATTATATTCAATCGGGAGATCGTAGATGATGCATAGCATGATGTGGGAATGATTTTTCACACTTTATAGAGTATCTTGGTTCACCCGAGAGGGGCTCTATATCCTTGATAATAGAACATAATCACCCAAGAGGGGTTTATTGTTAGTTTTGAATCCCGGTTAACATGTACTTATCAATCTCACCCTTATTCTAGTTTCGCGTATATAGTTCTTTACTTTTGTAGTAGTTAAGTGTAATCCAACCTATATACTCTATTTACTTTTCTTTCGCATAACAAATTATTCTTAACCTATATAAAGCACAATATTAGTATTCCTAATCCTTTGGGACACGAATCTCGATCTTTAACTACTCAGTTAGATTGTGTACACTTGAGGACTGATAACCAAAATCCGATGTAAAAAGTTCTCTTATTGTCCAATCACCCCTTCACCTCCGCATTCTACAATTTCATAACGAATTCAGAGGTGTACCATTCGGGACTTGGGGCCTTGTATGTGATGATTCCAAATAATGCATTTATATTTCTTCATCAAATACTTCAATGCATATGTCACGACTTTATTATTCAGTAAAAATAGTACCTCAATTGAATACACCTTCTTCTTCATGTGATGTCTCATATTACTCCCCCAAGAGCTTGAAAACTCCACATATAGCACGTGAATTTGTTCACCTGATTTGTTTTTGTACCATCTGCCTTTATAATAGATGCGATGAATTTCCTTTGGTTATTTTGAAATCATGAATTTTTTTCATAATCCCGTCATTCGTCATGTTGAATCCATATTTCGCCTTTTGTTGGAAGAAGCTTCTTTCTGAATCAGAAAGATATATCGCTTGCTTCTTTAATATTTGAATTTCTACTTTTATTCCTAGTAGTAGAAATGTTGCTGCTGACTGGGTTGCTAAACAGAGCTCTTAAGCAATTTGTTTGGCAATTGGGATATTTCTATCCCTCCCCAATTAGCAAATATCCTTAGTGTTGACAAGGTCCCAATAGGGGTAGGGTAACTTTGTAACCGTTTCTATCTTTCTATAAATCTATATATTATGTTTTGAACAAAAAAAAAGATTAGTTTCCGCTTCTTCAAGGGCTGAATTTGCTCGTCTTACTCCTTATAAAATGTGCCCAAAATGTTTCTTGTTTAGGAGACGGAGGCCCTGCTTCAATTTGTATCATTTCCTACAACGAATAAATAGTTTTATACCATGTTTATCTTGGATCCATCATTCAATTACCACATTACCATTTTCATCGTGTTTTATCCATATGTTGAAAAATAAAAAAAAGGTTTTTCTTTCCCTTGTGTAGATAGATTGAGCACGCATGGTGAGTGATTTGAAACTTGATCAATCAGTGGAAAGTGAGTTTGGGCATGGTGTCCTGAGATATCCAAAACTTTGTTTCCTAGAGCCCGATCAATCTTTAGTGAGAATGTTGTGTTATGCCTTGTTAATTTTTGACCTGTTCGTGGGAGATTGGAGAGGCCAATATCCAAACAACAATCCGCAAAGTCCCTAATCTTATATGGTATAACAGTGGCTCTATTTCATTTCTCATGGAAGTGAAGAACATCATTGAATTCGTCGAATACCAGCCATGACACATCAAATATAGAGGCATAATCTCTAATTTATTTCCACAAGTCCATGTGGTACCCCACTTGGTTGAATGCATATACAAATCTAGTGCGAGGGCTATGAAAGGTTACCTTACACTCGCATATTAAGTTAATAACTTGTGGGGTTGCATGGGTATTTTAAATTTTAATTTCATCCAGATTGTAGATGATGCATATGATATCTCCTTCATCTTAATCAAAATTGTCAAAGTATCTCCATCTAAAGAGTGGTCTATTGACAAAATTCTCAATTTATCTTAGGTTTCTATATGTTCAAGGATTCCTAGGACATCCATATTTTTCTACGGAGGAGTGAAACAATACCATATTTCTTACATGCACCAACAAAGTCCTTTGAATTCCAGAATATAATAATCATCGATTGGGTGGTATTCCAATCCTCGTCTTGCACCCTTTACCATTGAGCTTTAAACTACCATTTTCAGGTTTTCTTGTTTACTCTTACTTTGTGATCTTAAATTTGGCTTTGGAAGAGCAGCATTGTCTTGTATTTCCAACCCGCTATTGATGGGTTTGTATTCCACCAATTCTTCGTTTGGTGTGAGGTCATTGGGAATCAGTGTCGCTTCCTTTGAAACTTCCAACAATGTGAGACTTGTTTGTGTCAAAGGAGGAATTTATTTGACTGTATTTTCATTCTTTTGTGAAGTTTCTTGAGCCTCAAGAGTCTTTCTTTCACCCTCCCGTGTCTCTAGAGAATCTAACCTATAACTATCTATTGTTAAAAAAACATTTGGTACGCCTTTACTGGTTTCAATATGTACTTCAGGTTTCGCGATATCTTGTGTTTTATCTCAACCTGGCGATTTAATTATCTCGCGGTATTACCGTAGATCGAGACTGTTTGGATTTTGTCCTCTTTGTTCTCGACCTCTATCAAACCGTAGTTCAATTTTGATAATTTTAAATGGATTTATTATCCACGACAAAACTAGATAAGTGGGTCCACCTACCATCTCATTCTATCCCTAAAGTAATATCAGTTTTACTCTAGGTGTCCAACCACTCTACATTTTGTACAAATTAAAAGGTAATTTTCATACCTTATAGGTTGATCAACAAGTTTCCATTTGTCATTTGAATTTGTAGGATCTCAATTAGGGCATCTTTGGCATCAATCTAAATAAGGATTCTTGAACCTGTTTTTGTTTGGATAACCATGTCAATAGGTATCCCAACTAATGTTACTATCTTGCCAAGTCCTTCTTTTGCCCACCTTTGACTTGGAAAGTTATCAAATTGTATCCACGTTTGTACTTTTGATATTTCACGGTAATTAAACGCGAAAAAAATTTGGCATATTTTCAAGCATGAGCTGTCTACTAAAGTTATGGTAGGGTCCCCCAGCTAGCACCTTTTCAATATCTTCCTCGGTTTTGAATTTAAATATTATCCATCCTCTTTGTGAAGGCAAAATTCACAACTAACTACCCATTCCTTCGTCAATTTTCATATTGCCTCTCTACCAATGAATTTCATGATGATATAGCCAATAAGTGCGTATGTGTAGGCTTCTTTCGTCGTCTTAACATCATCGTATGTGAGTTACGGGGTTTCCCCTTTGTATAGAGTATTGTTTCAAAGCCATTCCAGACTTTGGTTTCGGTTTTTCTTTGTTGGTAAGAGTGTCTCTAGATGTGGTTATAACCGTGCTAGCACTTGCCAACAATTTCTCGTGATACTCTGAGCCATCCATGATTTCTTTTCTTGTAGTCTCAGGATGAAGTAGCAACTTCTTTGCACTTTATTCACACTGAAAATTTGTCGGTCCAGTCAATATTTGCAGTATACCATGATTAGGGGCAGTATACCGGGTACCATTGTCGCTTTTGAGAATTGTTGTTAGAGGAAATATACTGGGGAAAGTTGCAGTAAGTCACACGTCACAATGATTTGTAGTTTCTATACCCGTTTTTCCTTCTAATCCACTCAATTCAGGGGGTTCAGTATGGAATCAATGGAAATAGTCATAGGGGATGATTGCTTACCATTATTTCGTATTGTTTCTTTATTTTCCATGCTTAAATCACTAGTTTTAGAAGTTCAGTGACATGGATGACACGAGCTTGATTTCTCCTGTGTTAAAAGGATCCAATTGTGTTTTTGAGATTCCATGACACCTCTGATCAGTTTGGATGTTACTCCCGTGTGTTGATGATGAAGGCCCAAGAAATGGATTATTGGAAGCTTTTTTCTCATAACCTTCACTCAAGATAACAATCTCCTTTATATTCATTTGGATGTGTGTTACGTTTAATCTCTAGGTTTAATTTTTGTAATAATGTGTGTTGACTCAGTTATAAAATTTTCTAAACACTTATGTTAAAGTGTACAATGAGTTAATGTATTGGAGTTTCTTGCTTATGAAATTACTCACCGATCTCAAAAAATTGGAAGTCTCTAATTAAATATGTCAAGTCCTAGTCTGGGTAAACCTAGGGATTAATTTAAGATCCATGCCTCGTGTATTTAATGTGATGCTTCTTTTGTTCAAAAGATAAACCACATTTATTGATTGTTTGTAAAACTCTCTTCAAAGATATAATGGAAATTTTGTTAAATATGTTGATTGTCTAATGTTGTTAATGCTATTTCTTGCCTTTTGAATTTTAGATGTGATACCAAACTACTCATAGTTATCTATATGGATTCTTGCAACATATACCATATACAATAAGGGCATATATCTTTTGATATGATAGAATCATGTGTGTTGTGTATAATTAATTAAGAAGGACAAAAGTTATGAAACTTGTTTGATATTACACAAATTTAATTATTAGTTATGCCATTTTTCTACAAGATTTGGTCTCCATCACTTTTTTTCTCTGTCGATTTCTTCCGAGCACATACCCTACTTTGTTTATTCCAACAGGCAATACCTTCATCATGCAGCGTTCATCTCTCCATGGTGGTAGCTACCCCTCATTGTTTTGGTTAGTTTTTTTGCCTTTATTCTCTAGGTTTTCTTCATCTTATATTTATGGTCCAAATCTCCGTCCATCAACTTCTAGAGTATATCTTTGCTTATTGCTGGGAATGTACTCTTCTTAACTGTCATTGTTCGTATTTTATTGTTAATGGATGGGTCACATTATATGGTGGGTGAGGTTAATTTTTCAGAGTGGACAATGCTCTTGCTTGTTAAGTGTAAGTTCTCTCTCTTGTAAGTTCCTACTCACATTCTAAGTAATAGTAATAGGTTATCTATTAAGACAAAATATAGAGATTCAGTTATCACTAATCATCATTCTTTACATATAACAACAATTTAAATACTAATCTTAGATATATCTTTGTAGACGACTATTTCAATGCTAATTTAAACATTTCTACTGTTGCTTGTGTCTTCAGTAATTCCGAGGGCCGATTTTTTGCTAGAAAATCATGGAATTTTGTAGCCACTACATAACTAGTGTAGATCAGAATGCAATATCAAAATGTAGAAGTTATCATCATAATAACTTCCTTCTAAAAAATGTCTGACTTAATATAATGAAGCCTCTACAATCAAGGACATCATACAACAACAGATCCTTGCAACCAATTTTTGAAGATACACTGTTGATGGATAAGAGCTTTCAAGTCTCCTTCTCACATATCAATATAAGTCTAAACAAGACAACTATTTGACTTGAAAGACAAGAAATGCTTAATCTTTTTTTAGTTATTAGGCTTCCAACCCCTTCCTCACTAGTAACTTTACTTAAATTTATCAGCCAATGGTGCAGGCTAAAACAACTAAACAACTAAACTTATTAATATGTATATTTTATTCATCTATTTTATTTTTGACTAAAAGGAAATTCTCCAAATAACCAAAATTCTCATTATATCTAATACTCCAACTTCTTATGTCTTTCCATAGTAAATCTCTTTCATCTTTTCATTTCTTGCATATAGAAAGCAAGCAAATAAAAACTCCATCTTGACAAATAATACTTACATGAACTGAATCATCATCCCATAATATTAAAATATGTCATGAATCATATTTATTGAGTTATGCACCCTATTTTGAGATGAGAAAATTGTGCACTTATTACGCTAATTTTTTTTATCAAGTCCGACCTTAGTTCCGAGAAGGACAATTATCTTTATTTTGTGATAACACAAAACTTCTCTCTTTTTATACATTTATGATCTCAAGACTCTAACTAAACAAAGAAAGAAGAAGAAAAAAAAGATATGAAGGATATAATGTGATAAATGAAGCATTTGATCGATGAATTTTTGGAAGGCGGTGATAAATTTTGGTGGTGGAGAGAGAGAGAGAGAGAGAGAGAGAGAGAGAGAGAGAGAGAGAGAGACGAAAGTGTTTTAAAAACTCTCTATGCGTTTTCTTTTCTTCTTCATCTTCACTCATGAAATTTTATGCTATAAATCACCCATTGGAAAAAGAGGGAGATCACATTACGCCTAACAAGGAATCTAAGTATGTATCAATAATTGAGCCTCGACTCTTACAAAAACTGATACGCCATGATAGCATTAACTTCACTTTATTAAATAATATAAACAAGAATTGGGGCCAAAAAATAATGTGGAAACTGAAGGGGCAAGATAATATCATTGTCATCTTCAAGTTCGAAGAAAACAGGAATATGGTCGGGAACCAACGACCTAGGATAAATAAGGGTAAACTCTTTTTGCAATGAATCCTTACATTAATAACATTTCTCCTTCAGTCATTTATATACCGTGTATATTCAATTATACAATCCTCCACAAATCTTTTCACTAAGATATGTTTAAAAAATTGAATTTTTTTTAGGCATGGTGCATAAAATTCATTTCCCTCAATCATTAGAGGTAAATGGGAACACGTACGATTTCATGGATTTTAACAAAATTTAATTTCTAACCAAAATCTTTAATTGAACCCCTCCCCCCAGAGTATTCTTCCTTCTAACTAGATAACCAATCTAGTACTTTATGTGTTGTGTAACACCCATTTTTAATCACAAACACTAATAATTTCTTGCTGAAGAAAAGAATAATGTTAGAGTATATATGAAATTTAGGATTAAGATGAATTGAATATAAAAATATAGGACAATGAAAATAAATATGATATCCACATATTTTAGTATTGACAAGAAGTTGTTCAATAATATTATAAAAAATATTATAAAATGAGAGAGAAATATGTATCCTTTAAGTGTGTCTTGTCATACAAATTTTCTGGGTGTTTATGTGAAAGTAAATGGGTTACTCATTAAGATATAATGATTTTTTTTGGAAAAGGTTTCGTAAAATCTTTTATTGATTTTGATTTTGAGTTTTTATGTATATAAAAATTATATATGTTGATCCGATTTGTTATTATTTATTGGTACAATATAATGGATGGTTTTGTTTGGCGTTATATATGCAACAAAGGGTTTATGCAATACTACATGTGTAACCAAAGTGTACTAAGAATCTTTTGAGGGTCGTGGATTTTTTCTATGTTTTACTTGATATATTGATCCCAGAATAGAATTACTACAATTTTATGTATGAAAATCTATAAGTAATAGGATAGAAAATGTAAAAATTAAACTACCAAAACAAAGTTTAGCTATTTAAGATCAATATGAAAGAAATGCCCTAGTGTTATAATTAGAATCACCGATAAATAAACAACAAATGCAACAATGGAAGAACAAAGTACTTTTCCAAAACATTACACGACATAATCCGAATAATCTAACTTTTCATCTTTAACCTTTTTTACACGTTATACTATTTTTTTAATGCTTCTTGACAAGTGATTAGTATGTTCCTAGAGGTATTTTACAATGACTACAGTTGTTCTTGGTATGCTGCACACTTGTTTTATATTTTTTCCTTTGTTATGAAATTCAAAGGTTATCTCTTTAATATTTCAATCCTTCACACCCTACAATATCTATATAATTGATACTTAAAATAATCGTATGAAAAATATCTAAGTGAAAAATTATACTTGACTCCTCAAAGTCTTTTCAGATTCTCTCCACATATCTATATATGATGTATTAAATTGTTGGCATTGACATCTACACATTAAATCTCTTAAAGTTCCTATAATTTTATATGAAATTGAATATTTAATTGTTAAATTTTGATTATTTCATCTTAACTCGTTCATTCATCATTTGTCTTCTTAAAAGACAGCTTCTAATAAAAACATAAACCACATAACAAGTAGTATAAACCTTTCCAAAGTAGAATATGCATATTCCTAGTAATATAGACCCTATTCACAGTAGTATAGACCTCGATCACATTAGTATAAACCCTTTACTAGTACTATAGACTCCCTTTTCCGCAATATAGAACTCATATCCAGTAATATAAATTATCCTCCAATCATTATAGACTCACTTTCAAAGTGTAGACCTTTTATAGTAGTATAAACTTATTTTCAATACTATAGACCCTTTTTCAGTAGTGTAGACTCTTTTCTAGTAGTATAGACTCATTTTCCTATAATATAGACCTCATATCTTCTAGTATACACTTCTTTGTAAAGTAGTTTCAGATCCACTATTACATCAACTTTAAATTCAAAATAATTAAGTTTGGATTTTGAGCGATTTAGAATGTAAAAAAGGAAAGAACATTTTTCTTTAGAGATTATTACCTACGGGGTTTTGAAGACACCCCTTATGTCCCTTCCCAACCCCACTTTCCTTCTCTTCTTACTAAAAACCTCAAATAAGATTTTATACTACAATATAAAAAATAATTACATTTTTACCCTCTTTTTTATATATATTAATTATCTTATTTCTTAAAATCTAAAAAATTGATTCATTTTATCCTCTCTTCCACTTTCCCGTCAACCCATTTTCTCTCTCTTCCCACTCACCTAACTTTCCTCTCTCTTCCCATTCCATTTTCATATCACGAAATAGAATCCACCACATACTCCATTGCTCGCATGGTGAATTAGTGCTCGTGGTTCGGATAAGAACAGAGGGGGTTGCCGGAGTTTAAGATCGTGAATCAGTACGAGTTTGAGCTTAGTTCGAGCTAGAGGAAACAAGCTCTGTCGACTGTTTTTCTTCGTTATGCTTTTCTCGAGCTCGAGCTTAACAGCCCCGTAAAAGAAGACCGGCGGCGCTGGAGAAGAAATACGTGAGCTCCGTTCCAAGTCCGCCGTGAGCTCCTTGCAAAGCACCTCTGTTATTCCGGCGAGCTTCTTTGTCCATGGTTCTGCTTGCATGAGTGGTGGCTTCTAACGAAGTTTTGAGGCAACGATTCAAACCACCTTACTCTGCAACAATGGCGACACATCACGTTTCTTGTGAGTCTGGTTTTCCATCTCCTGAACTGCGAGGTTCGCTGCCACCGTGAATCTCCATTCGAAATCCATCCAGCAACACCTCTCTCCTGCACAAAGAAACCAACGCCAAAATTCCAAAGCTCACTAATAGAGCCTGTGAATAGAGCTCCGTTCACGCTAAAGTGTCGGTGGTGTACTGGTTCAGAGTGGCGGCGTTTTCCTAGTTTCTTGCTCGGCGGTCAGCTGAGCTCCGATCCATCTCATCGGCGAAGAACATATGCGCACGTGATCTATTTGTATATATCTTTTGGTTCGTAAGATCATGTTTGCCCAGGTTTGACCAGATCTGGTTTGACAAACTGTAAATCTATCATGTAATTAGTTGAAATTGCAATAAAATAAAATATAAAGGTTATTACTCTATAGTTTTTTAACATTACTCATGAATTTAATCAAATACTCAATGTTTTCATAGAGTACTCACGATTTTTATGGAGTACTCATCAAGTTTTATGATACTCTATATTTTTTTCCTATACTCACTGTTTTACTTCCGTTACTCTGTACTTTTTCTTGGCACTCTATACTTTTTTAGATAATCTTTACTTTTTTTCATACTCTATACTTTTTTCCGATAATTCATACTTTTTTCAGGCGGTGGGTGTTAGCCAGAGGTCTGTGGGGTTGGTCTGAGGTCGAAGGTTGGTGGGTGGTGGCCGGAGATAAATAGTGCTACCACTCATTAATTTTTTTGTCTTTTAGTGTTTTTGTATTATATAAGGGTATTTTAGTATTTGGTCATCCTTGGGGTCCCTTTGAAGAAATAAGATTCCCACTAGTTCTTATAGAGCAAAAATCTAGTTTCCAAGACCCTATGTATCATTCACCCTTTTCTTTATTATACAAAAATACAAAGTTAACCAAAGTTTTTATGAGGTAAAGTGATAATCACCTTCTTTTGGTATCACACAAAACTGCAGAGCACCATCTTTATATTGCAATCGTATGCACTCATAAGAGCTTATTGCTAAAATAGGTAATAATATACCTACTCTCGACCAAACAGATTTTTTTCTCGGGTAAGACTTCCATCCAATATTGGATGGTCAAATATCTATATCGCAACCATTGATTAGTATAACAAAACACATGTCATTAGATTAATAAATTAGTTACATTGTAAGTTTAAAACATAGGGTATGTGTAAGAATATAATTGATGTAGGATCATCCAATATTGGATGGAAGAATTTTCCTTTTTTCTCTTGCCATGATTAATGATTAAAAACCTTTCATTATACAGAGAGATATAACATAAAAAGAACATGGAAATTATGAAATAAGGGTTCAGATAAATTATGGAAACAAGAGTTTTGTTTATTCTAAAAGAAGGGTAATATGCGAATTAAAGGTGTTTAGTGGTAATTAAATAATAAAATTGGTGATAATTACTTATATATAAAACAAAGATAGTTAAGCGATAATTTAAGATATAAGTAGAATTTAAATGAGAATTATTCTGAAAAAATATCATTTTCAAGCCTTGGAAACATAATTCTAAGATAAATATATGACATGCATTTAAATTACAATGAGGGAACTCAACACCTAGATTATTTTTTAACTCCTAATGAGTGATTGTATGTTGCTACAAGTTATGGCATATTAAAAAAAATTGAATCACAACATATACTTTGTTTAAATATATGTATAATTACAAACAAAATAAAATCAACGAGGCAACATAAGATGAATTAACAAGTCATGGATACTTTGGAGATCCAAAAAATAATCTCTCCCGACAAATTATTAATCTGCCAAAACTATGAATTAACAAGTTATATACTTTCTCATTATATAAAACCTGTTTTTTCACATTATTACAAAAATAAAAATGAATATTCCACGATAAAAAATCATGCATGCAAGACATAATAATACATAAATATAAATTAACTTAACCAAATACAACGTTGTTCAAATTTAATTACATAAAGTTCAACATAATTGAAAAAGTATTAAGATTATCAAGTTCATAACGATTGGTGATTTAAACACCAAATTTTAAAACTACTAGCTTTCGATTTAGGGGTATATTTTTTCAACGTTATTGTATGGCCGTCGATGCTAACATCTATCCTGTCCTTGTTGTCCAATATTTGAGCTATGATGGATGATGAGTAGAATAGTACCGTGCCAAATTTTTCCTTTCTTTGTATGTATACTTGCTTTACACAATTTTCATACATCCTTGTACAATAGAATTAATATTTTAATAATAAGTGATCATTGTGTTTATAAAATTGATATGATTTATAAAATAAATTAGTATTTTTTTTCCTACAAACAAAGGTGGATTTGAAGCATGCTAGCTACGCCCATTCTAAAATCCTGATAAATTTCATTTCTCCCCATAATTTTGAACAGACTTAACAATCAACCTCTTTTAGTAAACACAGCCTAAAAATATATATTGTCATTGCATAATATAGAGTAAAATTATTTAGACTTTTTTATGTTATTTTACATAAAATATGGCCTAATAGTACAATTCATTAAGAATTGGTTATTTTGCATAATATATATAGAACGTGTAGTAAAGTTAACTCAAAAAAAAAAACGAGACATCTACCCAGACACCTCGCCCCAAGAAAATTCTTAGCTTCAGGCTTTAATACATGAAAATATAGTTGTAAAATTAAATTAGATATAGTGATGCTCATGTTGGAATTTTGAAATTATAGATGACAAAAACTTAATTGCTTATCTATTTCCTTCTAGTTTGAGTAAGAAATTTAATTATATATCTATTTTCTTGAATTAGTAGCTATATAAAAATTTGAGATCTGGTTATGTTCTACTTATCTGTTGAAATGAGCGTGAATCTGCTGATTAGTGGGTAAAAAGTCTACAGAGAACGTCATAAACAAAGTACAATCTCTGTAGTCTCGTAAACGATCTTCTTCGTTGTCTTGTAAAGTACATGGAGGAGCAAGTGAATTCATAGTATTGGAGAAATTAAAAAAAATATAAAGAGTTGTGTTTGATACAGAGAAATATGATGTTATGTTATAAGATAACTATTTGTGAAAATATATACGTAAGAGTTCATTGCACAATGATAATTAGATGGTTTAGTGTTTTTTTTAGAAAACCACTTAAAAGTGCTTTTAGCATTTTAAGAGTTCTTTTTACCTTGAAAAGTATTTTTATGAGAAACACCAAATATGTGCTTCTGAAAAAAACTTTAAATGATTTTAGATTTAAAAAAAAATTAATTTTTTTTAAGTTTTAAATTTTATTCCAAAAGCGTTTTTTACTCTGAAATAAGCACTTCCAAACGGGCCGTTTGGAAATTCTTATTTTAGAGTAAAAAAGCACTTTTAGAATAAATTTTTATTTTGAAAAAATTATTAAAAATTATTTTGGAATCTCAAATCATTTTAAGTGCTTTTTTTAAGAAACACCTTTTTGGTGCTTTTTTAAGAGCACCCATTTGGTGCTTTTTAAAAAGTGTTTTTCTAGGTTTAAAATACTTTAAAACATCTAGAAATACTTTTTAAGTGTTAAAAAACACTTCTAAACGAGCATTAAAGGAAGATAATTTTCAATCATTTTTTTTTGACATTTTTTCAATCATTGTTCATCTAAGGTATATGTAATGAAATCTCATATTTATAATTTATTAGATTTCATATTATGTGAATTGGCTTGTCCTATTTAAGTAAATAATTAAAATATTATTATGACAAATCACCAAACAATTGATTTAGGTAGTGAATTTATTACACTTTCATTTTGATAATCTGCTAGACAGATTTAGGAAATGAATTACGGTTTACATTTTTACTATCAATTTTTTAGATGTTATCAAATTAAAATGCACATTATGAGTCTACCCGTCTTTATAGATTTACGACATTAATTTACAATATCATATATCTTTCAACATGGATATCTCAAGTTTAAGTTTTTTAATTTTAGAAAAATGATCAATATTAGAAAAAGAACAAATTAATCATGTGGTAATATCACGCATGGATTACAACATTTAGACTTTAGTGCATGTACCACCCTATGTGTTATATCAAATCATCAACTTATAGTTATATACTTATATAAGAGTGGAGAGTTGCATTTTTAGAAGAAAGGAAAAAATATGGTTGTAGTGCACAACAAAAAAATTCCAAACTTATAGAAAATAATATTGTAATGTTAACATCTCCTCAAAAATTATATTTTTTGATCTGGTAAATAAATGTAGTAAACAATCAAAGAAGCGTAATAATTACATCATTTCCAGTTTGATCCAACCATAGATCACGCTACCTAGATGCTAACAATATGCTAACACAAAATAAAAATTACATTCTCCCACAAAAGTTTGTACAATAAGTCTAAGTAGGATGAAATAAGAGTCCTCTATCTTCCGTGGAGGCGAGATACATATATATCTAAAAAAGAAAAATGTAAATATGAAACTTATATTTTTGACCATTTCCTCGTAATTGGGGGACACACCACCCATTCTAAGTTTATTCATAACTTGCCAGATCACGTATACAGACAAAGTGAAAGCTATCTTCATGCATTTGTCCTCTAAGCTACTCTTGTCTTGTATTTTTTTAACTATTTTAGGACGCTTTGGATGGTAGACATAAATCTCCCTATATACCCACCCATATATGTATATACCTCAAATCTCATCGATGAACTTGCACTTAAAGAATAGGTGCTTCTTTATTTCAAAATCTTCATTTCAATATAGACAAACCTGATCAAGTTCCATGTAGGTTAGTCAGTCTTTAGTGTTGATGCTCCCCTAATTGCAGGCCATACAATAACTGCATGTTTAGGGGTGATGCATGGACTCTATAGGACGCTCACCCATGACCTTTTAAGGGAGTTTTTACTAAAAAATTTGAAAACATTTTTGGGTGAGCAAGAGAGTTTTGCGGTATACCGTGGATAGTATATGGTATACCTCTTTCTCCATTGATGCGATCATGATATGTTTGTGGTAATACTGCTATCGAGGTATGGTATATCGCTACCAATATTGCTGAGCTCCTAACCTTTTTGTGGAATATACCGCTTGTACATTCAGAAGTTTACCATATTTGACGTGCCTTCTCGACTAATTCTTTATCTCCATACGTATTGATAAGTCATGTTTTTATGCAAAACAAAGAATTAAATAGTTTAGAATCCTTATCACCGGTATGCCAATCCCAAATGTTTTGCTCTTGTAAGAAAACACTATGTACCCATTGGATCGATAGTGACTCAAATTCTCCGTAATTTTTTTTTGTAAAGAGGGCATGATTCCATGCGTCAAGGGTTGTAAGCCAAATTCCCCAACTCTTTGGAATACAAATATTATCCCATGCGACATTTGTAGGTTTTAAATTCCAAAATAAATTACGGAAAATATGAATAATGCGGGTACATACCTCTTTTAGAATAACAATTATCGAGATCCAAAAGCATCCAATTTTTTGTGAGACCAAGTGAATTTATTACAATTCCCTATCATAAGAGAGCGATGAACCTTTCCATGCCATTTAGCTTTTTGTATAACGGTATATAGTCTCTCACTTTGATTCATTAGCCATAAGCGGAATCCCAAGATATCAAAATAATATTTCTCCTCTATGAGTTGTATGGTTTGATTAATGATCTATAGCTCCCTGTGACATATATGTTTGACTTCTATCAATTGATATAAAATCTAGATCAATTCTCAAAGTTGTCCATACACCCCAAAAACACCGTAATAGATGGCACATCACCTCTACATAGTAGCATAAAATCATACGAAAAACAATATGGGTGATCTTCAAACTTCTTTAAATATGGATTTGAATATGGTTTCCAGATAAGTCGTGATAGATACTCTAAACATGAGATGAATTTAAATGGAGAGAGTTAATCACCTTGTCGAAATTATACCTCTATTAATCAAAACCAATTATGAAGGATATGTGATACACTCCATAATTCAGTCGATGAATTTTTTCAATAATGTTTAAGTACCTCTCTAACAATTTCCAAAAAAAACCAAATCAAAAGTTTTTTGGAGATAAATTTTTACTACACACCTTGGCGAATTCCGTTTAACTTCATATCCACGTAAGAGTTCTTGCATGAGGTGGATATTATTTGTCATAAGTATGCCTAACACAAATACTATTTGCACTTTATCCACAATTCCATCAAGTACTGTCACTAGTATTTTTGAGAGAGTGACCGTTATCACTTTATAGATTATATTACAACAATATATATGTTAAATATCTACTTACAATATCCACATTATCCGCCTTTTGGATTAAGTTGATGATGGTGTGATTAAGTTGTTTAAGGAGAAACCTGATGTCTCACCTATTGGTATTATATTTAATAGTTCAAGACATCGATTCTTGGGGGTTTTGAGTCCAAAGTCAGAATTTTGTCCCCTTATTTGATATATTTTGAGTCTTAGGCTAATGTTAATGATTCTCGTGTTTTTGGAACATTTTGAGGTGTTTTGTTCATTAGGTGAAACTCATTAGAACATGTGGAGTCCAATAACTAATAGATTAGAAAAGGATTCGGAAAAGAGAAGATAAACCTCCAAGGAAGTGAAAAGAGACCAAAAAGTAACCCGAGAAGTCAAGAGTTGACTTAATGCTTAAGAAAGGAAGGTTTTACGATTAGGCCGAAATCTTGTAATTGACGCCCAAGATGATTCGAGAAGATTATGTATTTGACTTATAGACCGTTTGAAAGCTCTTGGAAAGACAAACATGTGAAAAAAAACCGAGCATGATTCGGAGTCTAGAAGGTAGAGTTATGATTGTTTTAGTGACCCAAAGTGACACACCTGCCCAAAAACGGTAATGCTCTACAATATAAGTACTTTTAACCCATGAAGCAAGCCCATATACGAAGGGTCACGAATTTAGGAGGTATAAAAAGCCTTTTTCTTCATTTTACACACAAGTCATAACAATAAAATAAAGAAAGCAAAAGCTTAAGATAAGGAGATTGTGCACGAGGTTGTTGGTTAAAAATTGACAAATTTTTTCCAGTATCTTAATAATGGTGATCATTGCCACTCTAAACTTGGAAATGATCAAATTTTGGGTTTTTGATCAATAAAGGTAAATATAATATTATTATTTCGTAAACAAGGATAATTTTCTAATCTCTAAGGTAAACAATAATATTTTTATAAATAAGGAATAATTTTTAAATATATGAGATAAGTTGACAAAATACCCTTATTATGCATAACCTTAAGTCAATAACTCATATTTAAAATTTTCTCTTTCTCTGTCATTTTTTACAACTTCGTCATTGTTGATCAAGGCTTCATCTCCCCTACTATCCCCGATCTCCACTATGGTTTCTTGATTGGCTGCGCGAGAGGAATATTTCTTCAACCTTATTGTATGACATCCAATGCTAATATCCATCTCATTGTTGTTGTTCAATATTTGAGATGCGAGGGATGATGAGTAGAACACTATTTTACCAAATCTTCCACTTCTTCGGTGTATATATACTTGTTGTACACAAATTCCATACATCCTTGTACAATAATTAAAATTTAATTTTATTAGTAAATGATCATTTTGATTATAATATATATGATTTTATAAAATAAATAAATAAATATTTTAAGAATCCTAATTATAGTGACAGATCCGAGCTTCAGCTAGGCCCGAACCAATTAACAATGATTGGTTATAACAGTTCTAAATTCTTAGAAATTTCATTTGTCCCCCATTTTTTTAAAATATCTGACAATCCATTTCTTTTAGTCAATCCGATCTAAAAGCTGATGATTTTTGCATAATATAAAGTACACTTATTTTAAAAAAATTAGATTATCTTACATATAATAGGGCCTATAATACAATTTATTAGAAAAATAGGTTATTTTGCATAATATATATAGAACTTGCAATGTAATAAATTTAAGAAAATTGAGGATGTTGCCACAAACCTGATAGGCCCCCAAGAATATTTTTTTTGCTCTTGCATTTAGCACATGGAATAATAGTTGTAGAATTACATTAAAATATAGTTATATTCATGTTAGTATTTTAAAATTATATTTGATAGAAACTCAATTACATATATATTGTCTTCTTACTTGAGTAAAGAAATTAAATTAAAAAAATCTAATTATTTGTCTATTATATTGAACTAGTAGCATTATAATAATTATATGCGTAGTTATATTCTGCTTACCTGTTGAAATGAGTGCGAATCTGGTGAGTAGTGGGTAAAGAGCCACAGTAAAATGTCATAAACAATGTACGATCTTTTTTGTCCCGTAAAAGAAATGGTGGAGCAAGGTGATTCATAGTGTTGAAAAATCTTGGAAAGATTTAGAGAGTTGTGTTAGATAGAGAGAAATATTTGATAAAGAGAAATATGATGTTATGTTATAAGATGGCTATTGATGAAAATATATAGGGAATAATTTCTTACACAATTGGAAGGGTTTAATTGCTTTTAGATATTGAAAAAATCTTACTATGTAACCTCTATATATATATATATATATATATTATTTCTTAAAAGGAAGAGAAAGTTCAGTCAATATTCGTCTAAGGTATGTGGAAAGAAATCTTATATTTAGATTTCATATTATGTGAATCAAATTGACTTATTTAAGTAAATAATTGAATCCTTAATATGATAAGTCGTTAAATATATAAATATAAATATATATATATATATATATATATATATATATATATATATATATATATATATATATATATATATATATATATATATATGTATTAGGTGGTGAATTTACTAAATTCATACTCTGATAATCCATTAGGACATTGATATATGTGTTGTTGGAATTTGGAAGTGATGATTTGAGTTATGACCTCACTTTAGATCTCTATTGTGTGAGTGTAGTGAGTCGGTCATAAGTCATAATGATGTTTGTTTTGCATTGATTTTTTGCTTTGAAGAATTGGAGAAGTCAGATACAATATGATTTTTCATGGACCAGAAGAGCTCCATGAATATCAATCCCCCTCAAGGTTTATGAGCTAGATTGATTCCAAGAAGTGGATGTGTTACTGGTCTGTATCATTGTTTTCATATGTTTATTGTAAATGATGACAAGATTGGTTGTTAGAGACTTACAATAAACACATCTAGTCTTAGAAAATTATTATTTCTCTTGACTTGATAAATAAGCCCAAGAAGATAAACACCACAGTGGTTGGTGGTCGCTTTTAGTCCCAAATGGTTGACAATCGAAATTAAGCATGTTGAGATGCATCACCAGGCTCTCTTAGAATCTCTTCCTAGTGATAATGTTGGGTTAAATATAAGAATGTTGCTGTGAAGGATCTAAAGATTGGTTTTTCTGCTTCAAACTCAAAGGACGAACCTGATAAAAGTGTTGCTAGCTTCACCTTGCAAGTGGTCATCATGAACCACCTTGGTCAGATCAGAAATTAATACGCTCTGGCTCTCTCGATTGCCACACGTCTCTCAATGCATTACTTCAGTCTCTATATTATTCAAAATAAACTATAATTTCATAAATAATAATGTAACTATAGGTCCATACATTATTCAAAATAACCTATATTTTAATTGCACTATTGGTCTTTGTATTATGAAAAATAACACATATTTAACTAATAATTACACTATAGGTCCCTATAAATATAAAAATAATGCACATTTAGAAAATAATTGCACTATAGGTCCCTACAAAATAACCTACACTAATGTTCTTAAACATTTTGCTACAAGCAAGAAACCATGCAAAAGCACCGTTAACCTTCTCGCCACCTACTCTGATGGATATCATATTCGAAAGTTAAATACTTAAACTACCAATTATGTAATATTTTTTGTTTGAGTATAGTCTTTATCAAGTAGGAGTGAGTAGACATTCATATGAAGTTGATGGAAAGAGTTTGAGCAACTTACCTTAGGAATTGAAGGAGTCTGAGTAGCCATATCTATAAAGTGCTGAATTTCAAGAAAGAAAGGATAATATTTATGAAGTTTTAGTTGTTGAAAGATTTCTACAAGGAAAAGAAAAGAGAAGAGAAAAAAAAGAGAAGTAAGAAAGAGAAGGAAAAGAATAATAAGCTTGGGTTTGGAAAAGTGAAATTGATTATCGACGTCTTAAAGCACAAACATCTATTGATGAGGCAAAATAAATAAAGCTTATACTTGCGAATTAATAGATTCTTATTTCAAAATTAATACATGATGTTGTAATTCTTTTGTATATCTGTAGGTTTTCTATTTTTGTCCTTTAGACAATGTTCATAATAAATCATTTTAAGGATATGCGGATTGAAATCATTAGAACTAAGGAGGGAGCGTTGTTTCCAAGGTTACCTCAGTCATGTTAACTTTTAAAAAATGGCATATATCACTATTTTATTCCACATAATAGAAATTAAACCCCTTTGGAGGTATAATCTGTATTTTATAAACGAGTAATGATATATACCACCCAATTACCACCCATGACGTGGCGTGAATTGGTTGGTAATAAATCATTAATCAGGTCAAGAAAATAAATAGATTATCGATTTATAACCAACCAATTCACGCCATGTCATTGATGATATATTTAGATAGTATGATTTTGGGTGGTTTATATTATTACTCAATCCAAATTATAACCAATATTAATATTTTTTTTTGTTGTTCTTTTTTTTCGATCAATTATGAATTTTATTGCTCAACATTAGTGTCATACATCACTGCAATACCAGACAAACAATCTAACTATTACAAATATGACCAAACATATTTAAACATACATTAGTCCTTATACACATTGATTAAATTCTAAGTTGCTGTAATGACTTCTCTATAAGCTCTCCTTTTAAAACTGCATTTGCCTTGAACTTTGACATGTAAGCAGTATTATATGTGTTGCATAATCTCTTCCTCACTCATCACTCTACCTGAATGAATGTGTGAGTTCTTGTTACTCCATATCTGATAAACAAAGGAAGTAAACCACCATATAATTAACACATCCATAAACTTACCACTAGCTCTGGATAATGTTAAATTCATTAGCTCATCCCAGGTTACTAAGCTCTTATTATAGATCCCAAAGTTTCTCAAACACTTATGTAAAATTCTTTTTGTAAAGGAACAAAACACAAAATAAATGGTCTCTATCTTCAGTTGCCCCATGGCAGTAAACACAAAGATTATTTTGATGTAAACCCCATACCATCATCCGAGATTTAGTGGGTAGTCTATTCAAGCAAGCTAACCAAGAGCAGAAAGCATTTTTTGGAATGTTCAAATGATTCCATACAAATCTAGTCCACTCCAATATATTACCATTCTCAGAGATTTCTACCATGTATTCTTGAAATAATACTTAGTTTTTATGCTACTCTTCCATACCATGGTGTCATCAGTTGTAGATAAGGAGGGTAAAACACCAGCTATACCCTGTAATGATAGGGGTAAGTGCCATCTTCTCCTTTTATAGCAGCTACTAATCGTTTTATTCAACCATAAGGGGAAATATGAGTATCTCTGTTTAGAAATCAATTGACATTCTCCCCATTAATCCAATTATTACAAAATATATATGTCCTCTCACCATTATTAACTTTATGAGAGATGAATGGATGAGCAGTACCTCTCAGTTTAAGGATTTTATTCCATGTCCAAGGAAGATCTTGTTTAATAGGAAAGCCCAAATACAAGCTCCTTCAAAGATGTTTGTAAATGCCCAAAGACTGAGTAGGTTGTTGCCTCTTCTATATATTCTCCAGAAGACACTGAGCAAACACACTTAAATTAAGATTCTCAAGGCTTGGTATATTTAGCCCTCCATAATCCTTTCCTTTACATACCTCATTCCAAGAGACCCTTGCACCTTTAGCCCCTTCCAAATTACCCTTCCATAAGAAGATAGCAAGTTTCCGATTTAGTTTATAAATGACATTCTTAGGCAGCAAGAAAACTCTACACCAATACAAGATCTTACTGACCACTACAACTTTAGTTAATTCAAGTCTACCAGCATATGTAAGAAATTTATTGCTCCAAGAGCTAATACTATCACAAATATTCTGCACCAGTTTATTGGCCTCATCACCACTTAATTTCTTTGAGCTGAGAGGTACACCCAGATATTTGGCAGGTATGTACCCCTCTTTAATATTCAAAATACATGTAATCTCCTTTTGACCACTTCTGAGGTATTACCAACATATATTTCACTTTTAGTATTATTGATTCTCAAGCCAGACAATGTAGCAAATACTTCTAATCCTTCTTTACTAAGTAGACTGGGAGTTAGATTTCATAAAGATGAGTAAATCATCTGCAGATATGACATGGTTTACATAAAAACTTTCACATTTAGGGTGATAGGAGAATGAACAATTTTCACCAAGTTTTTGAAACAAGGTAGTGAAGACTTGCATACAAAGTACAAATAGGCAAGGAGAAAGTAGATCTCCGTGCCTTAATCCTCTTTTCCCTTCAAATTAGCCTATCCTCTCCCCATTAACATTCAAAGTATAAGTAGGAGTAGAGACACACATTTCAACCCAACTAATAATGTTATCAGGAAAATTCAAAGCATGAAGCACACTAAACAGAAACCTCTAATACAAGCTATCATAGGCCTTCTGCAAGTCAACATAAATAGTACTTCTAGGAGATGTATTACCATTTTGATAGCCATGTAGAATATCTTGAGCTACAATAATATTATCTCCTATATTTCTATCACAAACAAAGGCAACCTGGTTATAAGAAATTAATGAATCAAGCACCTTTTTTATCCTATTTGTAATGATCCTTGAGAGTGTCTTGTATGGAGTATTGACATAAGATATAGGTCTGAACTGTTTTACACTACCTGGTATTTGCACTTTAGGTATTAGCACTACATTAGTAGCATTAGCCTCCTATAACATGATCTTAGTTTCCATGGTTTCCCTAATAGCACTGCAGAAATCTTCACTTACAACTCCCCAAACTACTTTGTAGAAACAAGATGTACATCCATCTGGACCAGGACATTTTGCTTCATCAATTGAAAATAAAGCATCTTTAATCTCCTCATCAGTAATAGGTTTACTCAACATTGTAATTTGTTCCTCAGGCAGTGATATATTCATAAGCTCTTTTAGAGTACTTATAGAGCATATCTCCTGGTTCGGAAACCAATATTAATATTATTACCATGATTAGCATATTTCCTATGTTTATAGGTGAAATAGTATTAAAAATTAAATTTGGAGATGCGTTAAATGCACAGTTAGTCCCTGACTCACTGTGTAAAATATGAAATTTCCAAATACACCTTTTGTTTTCAGAACTAGCATATATTCCCATGTGTTTAATTATATCATTTCAAATCTACACATCATAAGGGGTATATTTGCTTTATTAAATAATGGGTATATATGTCACCATTTGAAACATAGGCTTATACTTGGATGCATTTGACACATTGCTTCACATAGCATAGGGACCAACAATGCAATGTACCCTACTTTATATCAACTTTAGGCACAACATTTGGAAGTAATTTTAGTATTATTTTTTTCTAATTTTTTTATTGTCAAATTAACACGTGTGCTATTATTTTACAACCTCCTAGAGTAAAAAACATTTATTGACATTGTCACTGAACCGTCTAGCAGCAAATAAATTATTGAAATTCATAAGAAATATTTGGATACTAATAATTGGATTGATCCCATTCGAAAAAAGAGAAAAAAAATAAGGCCAAAGTTGTTGTTGCAGTGGTGATTTCGGAAGAAGAATATGTCACTGAATTGATCGAACAAGAAAGCATGAAAGTTCCTCTTTCTAAGGTGAAAAATAAACCAAGAATGAAGGTCTAAACAACATTTTTTTTAGAAGAAGGAACACAATAGAATCAATCGATCAAGAGAGATTCCGAATCCCACCTTCTAAGGTAAAGATCAAGTCGAAAAAGAAAGTTTTAGCTGATGGAGCAGGTCTGAATTCAAAAGAACCAATTTCCTTTGAACCAATCAATCAAGAGAGAGTGAAACTTCCTCCTTCTGAAGTAAAAAATTATCCAAGATAGGAGGACGAAGCTACTAGCACATACCTAATTTCAGAAATATCTAATGTTGATCAAGATAACACGAAAATTCCTCATACTTAGGAGTTTTTAATTGTTGATACTTTTTTTAAAATGTAAACGTACCAATAGCATCAACACCAAAATATTATCAACAACACACCCATGTGATAATCAAGTTAACACCTCTTTATGAAAGAGTAATTAAGAACCTAATTAAGACCCAATACCTACCAATAAACCAACACATCTTTCTTCGCACTTCTGCTCTGTCCTTTAAAAATACTACATTAAGCTTCCATAGCCTCACACTATGAGCATCGTTTTCCCAACAACACTGCTACAATATTAACAAGAACAACACAAAATAAGATGAAAAATTATTTTTTTTAAGTTAAGAAACACAATTTAGCGAGTATTTTTCTTTTTGGTCAATTTTGTGGGTAATCAAGAGAAATTGAGTTACTATTATGTTATTTTCAATGATTGAGCAAAAATGGTTCGAGCTATATTCTTTACGTTTCATTTCCAGATTCATGCTAAACAAAAGGATAATAATTCATTAGGGCATGAGACAACTATTTGCATGATCACTCTTAATGAATTCATATAATTGTTTATCAATTCTTGCAGAACCTGGAGTGGTTGGTGAATTACATTTCTTAGGAGCTAAAGGTAAAGCAGATCATCAGTATTATCAACATTCTTAAATTCCATAACTGATTATACAATACATTTAAACTGGGAAATTGAAAATTAGATTGATCTTGATATAATATATCACACAATTACAACATTTATGTCGTTCATGGTGTAGCAATGTTGTCGAAAGAACAAACTATATGGCGTGATGGTTGTTATTGTGCAAGCTTTAGGTAGAATAGAGGTAATGGAAGAAGAAGTATGTGAAGAAGATGAGTTGGTTTATTGGTAAGACTCGGGTTTATGAGCCATAATTACTCTTTCATGAAAAGATATTAACCTGATTACCACTTAAGTAGTACTGCTAATAATATTTTACCTTTGATGCTAAATATATTTTGATATGATAAGAACATGTGTGTCGTGTATAATTAATTAAGATTGATAATATTTATGGATTTTTTTTGATTGGATACGAGTTTAATTAATAAATTATGCCACGATTATACAAGATCTGGTCTCCATCACTTTATATATCTATTGTTTTCTTGTGAGCCTTACCCTAGATTATTTATTCCAATACCTTCATCGTGAAACGTCTCACATCTCCATTGTGGTAGCTACCCTTTTAGTCTAGGTTAGTTTTTTTATGCTCTAACTCTTCATCCAGTTTCCATGCATTTACAAAGTTCAGCTTTTGTTTAAGCGCTCTACTCAATTTTTATTTTTTAAATTAATTATTAATGGATGGGACACATTGGGGTGGTGGGTGAGGTTGTTTTTCCAGAGTGGACAATGCTTATAGTTATTAGGTGTACGGGCTCACTTTAGTGCCACTACTCCAAATTTTGTAGGTTTGTTTGTCTTAACTAGATATGATTTATCTGCATTTGGATGGCGAGATATACTTTTTGTACTTATCTAAATAAGTTTGAGGAGACAATATATATGGATATATTTTGTTTGGATGTGCTCCCTTCTCAGTATTCAGATATTTCCTTCGGAAAATTTGTTGCATGGGGTATTTTGATGCGAGGGTTTCCTGTCGTGATCACTGTCTGCGATGGCTATGAAGGGTAACAATGGTGGGTCAGATTGATCAGCATGTACACTCAAATGTAGTGTTATATATGGGGAATATCTTTAACTTTTTATGGTGGTTCCTGATAAATTAGATTTAGAATTGAACTTGGCTACTTATGTTATCTTTGTTCATCTCACAGTCATTATCATACTTTGCCTCGTTAGTGGTAGTGGTTGTATAATTATATTTAACATATAATTTGCATGTCCCTTCAAGAAATTAACAGTAAAAGTATGTGTTGCCTCTTTTATCCGTATGACATAGGTATTATAAATATAAAAAGAATAATACATCACTTTAGATTTTTCTGTATTCTACTTAAGAGATACAAATATGCTATTACCCTTGTTTGGCTTATCACAACCGCCTTACGATGTTGGACAACATGTTAGATACTTCCCTAGATTTGACTATGTGTCAAGGCTCGTTCAATAATGTTCGGCAAAGGCTCTAATTTAGTCCGTATACTCATCGTCGTATGACCGAGCTTATCAGATTTTTAATTTTATATTTGTTTAATTATGTATAAATCATAGTATAATCACATAAAAAAGTAGTATGAAACTAATTTCTAATAGTGTAAACCCCTATCAAGCAGTACAAACCCAACTTCTATGGTGTAACCCGAACTTCTAGGGTGTATTTAAATTTTTTTCATGTTGGTAATGTTTTGATATAAAATTTTGAGTTTTTATTTGGTGAGATTAATTTGAGTTACAATTTTATATATTTTTAATAAATTATTACTCTTCTTTAAAGCCATCGTGAAGTCATCGAGAAATAGTTTATGGTAAGTTTTTAAGAGTATTATCTTGAATAGATCCCATATTGAGTAGTATATAATCCTTCACCGTATTATAAACCCACTTAACCATAGTGTGTATATATATATATATATATATATATATATATATATATATATATATATATATATATATATATATATATATATATATATATTAAATATTAAATATCCTTAGTGGTATACTCCCACATCTGGGACGTATATATGTTTATATGTTATATTATTTTGTTAATTTGAGTGTGGTTGATTGCATATGAATAGAAAATAAAGAATTGTCAAAGGTAATTTCAAACATAATATCACCAATATTATTGATATCATGTTGCATGAAGTCCTTCGAGTTTTCATTTTTTCATGGATCACCTTGTTTTTTAGAAATATATCATGCTCCAGTTTTTTATTATACTTTAGTTATGTTATTTTAAGTTGATAACATGTTTTAAATGAGATAAAAAGACACAATTCTTCATGTACATGATTAACTCTAGATGGAGGTTTACATACACATGAGAAAGTAACTTTATTGGACATGTGATTTCTAATACTAAATTGCAGAAATCTCTTTTTATTTCTTTTAGAGATATTACAATTTGATTAACTTGATAACAAACTTGTAGCCGAAGAGCCTTTGGGAACTTATTAGAACTCGAATGGTACCAATATTTTGAAAAAATATCAATATGATCCAAACAATGTGTTATATAATTATGAATACAAGGGAAAGCCAAAGATTTTAGAGTACATTAACCAAGTGACAATGACAAATTCTCACAACACGTTGATTGTTGGCAAGGTACGTCTTGGTATCTATGATGACACAATCAAGCATGAATCAAAGAATACCCTTTAGCATTGTTTAAGAAGGATCTAGAATATACAAATGTCAATGAAGTTTACGATAATGTTGTTTATGAGGAAGATTTTGATTATAGCAAATCATGGGACCCATATGAAAATTAATCTACCTCATGTTGATGGAAATAAAATCTTAATAGCTCCACCAAATAAAGGCATATTTGATGATTCATTGATGATAGGTATTTGTTGTTTGTATAACAAATACAAATAGAGTCGCGAGGTGAGTAATTACATTAGGAGTTGATTTTGCAAATAATTTATATTTGAAACAGTGATTTGTTGGTTGACTTTACAATATAAATCTTGATGTAT
The DNA here is from genome assembly GCA_029959085.1 of Nemophila menziesii. Taxonomy (NCBI): domain Eukaryota; kingdom Viridiplantae; phylum Streptophyta; class Magnoliopsida; order Boraginales; family Hydrophyllaceae; genus Nemophila; species Nemophila menziesii. The sequence continues at coordinate 40,206,353 of JARWIR010000004.1, read as the reverse complement.
ACATTATGGAAATCATTATTATTTTATTCAGTGAGAACGATGTCTAATTTACTTATGTGAGAGAATTTACATCCTTTTTTATTTTCTCTAATATATCATGAGTTTCTCGACAATTTTAGTTGTGCACAAATATCTAAAAAATAATATTCATTATAAGAGAGTTGATGAATTTCGAATATTGCACACATATATTACTTTACAAGTTCGGTATTCACGTGTATATGTGACATACTATATCTTGTACGATAATATAAGGATAAAAGGCTCCCATTCACAATCTAAAAACTAACGTAGATAATTATATTTGTAGCTATGCATGTTACCATTATCCGTTAATTAAAAACAAATATAACAATTGAAAAACAAATTAATCTCCCAAATATTACATGACATAATCGAAATCATCTAGCTCTTCATCTTCAACCTTTTTTACATGATGTACTATTTCTTCAAGTCTTCTTGACAAGTGATTAGTATGTTCCCTGATGTATATCAACAATGACCATACTTTTTTAAATACATCGGAGAGCCACATTGGACCCGGAGTCATTGACTCGGTTCGAACTTGTACCGCTTAGAAGGACAACCAAGGTCCTGACCAGTTGAGCTAACCCCAACTGGTTAACAATGACTATACTTGCTATTGGTAAGTTGCACACTCTATTTACATTTTTGCCTATTGTTGTGAAATTCAAAAGTAAACTATTTAATCTTTTGATCTTTCTCATTATACAACGATTACATAACGATACTAAAAATAAAAGCATGAAAAGGGCATAAGTGAAAAATTATACTAGACTCATCAAATTCTTTCTGGATCCTCTCTACATAACTATACTAGAAAGAATTAAATTGTTGACATTGACATTTAATAGTGAACTACTTGAAGTTAGATTGATTTATTCGTAACTGGATATTTAGTTGGTCAAAAAGTGATTATATTTCATCTTAACTTGGAAATTCTCCATTTGTCTTCGTATACGATAGTATCTAAGAAAGCATAAACCACATAAGAGTAGTAAACTTAGCAAAAGTATAATATGAAAATTTGTAGTAATATATACCATATTCATAATAATATAGACCTCGACCACAATACTATAGGCCCTTTACAGTAATACCGACTCATTTTATAGCCGTATAGACCTCATATCATGTAGTACAAATTCTCATCCTAATATTATAGACTCCCTAACAAAGTGTATACCCTTTTCTAGTAGTACAAACTCAATTTCCAGAAGTATAGTCTCCCTTCCAAAATATAAACTATGTAATAGTAGTATATACCCTTTCCTAGTGGTATAGAGTCATTTTGTAATAGTATTGACCTCATATCTAGTAGTATAGACTCATTTCTAAAGTAGTTTGAAATTCAATATTATCAATCCTTGAAATCCAAAAAAAAATAAGTTTGGATTTAAATATATTTATAATGTAAAGTTTAAATCACCCTCTTTTTTATCACAAAAATATACAAAATTATTCAATTAAATTTAATGTGAATCGCAAAACACCTTCTCTTATTATTGTAAAACACCATCTTTATACTGCATGCTTATGCATTCATGGGTTTTAATGCTAAAATAGTTTATGATAAACCTACACTCCACAAAACAACACAAAATATATTCTGGTCTTGATGGAGGATTAGAAAAACTTTGGTTGTGCCAAAAGAATAACACGTGAAAAAAAACATTAAATTCTGAAAACAGGGTTCCACTAAATTATGAAAATAATTGTCTTTTTTATTTCACAAGAATGCTAAAAAAGAAATAAAAGTTATTTAGTAGGTATTAAATAATAAACTAGGTATGGCATGCATTATTATGTACAAAACAAAGGATAGTTAAGTGGTGATTTAAGTTATATGTAGGATTTAAATGGTTAATATTCCAAAAAAAATAATATCAATTTCAAGTATTAAAAACATAATTATATGATAATTATACGACATAAAGTTAAATTACAAAATATAATTTGTTGAATATAAGTATAATGACAAATAAAATAAGATTAAATATGCAGCATAAGATATAATAACATCTCACGGAAAGTATGGAGACCATCAACATCTCCTGATAAATTATTAATCTGTTAGAAAGAAGGTAATCATGTTTTGGTGAATACTCTTGGAATACTTTCTCATTATATATAATTCTTTTTACAAAATTATAAGAAATTCCATAAATCTTCCAAGAAAAAAAATAGCATGCAAGCAATACAGAAAAAAATAATAAAGATTTAACTAAACAAAACACCACATTGTTCAAAATTAATTAGACAAAGTTCAGTTTAATTAAAAGATTTAAAAGTTTAACGAGTTTGTAATAAAAAATAATTAAATAATAAGCAAAAAAAATTATTATTTATATGTAATTTTTTATTTTAACATTCATTTTGATCTTATTTTTTTATATTGTATATGTTAATCGCATACATAATTGTAGTAATCATCTTCAAAATAGTACTAGTAGAATTGTTTAAAACAAACGCGCACTAGAGTTTTAGCTACAAAGTGGCAAAACATTTCAATATCTTAGTAATGGTGATCATTTCCACTCAATATTTGAAAATAATTACATTTTGGATTTTGATATGTTGGTAAATACTAACAATATCACTGCTAAAGTAAAAATTGATTTCATATAAAAATATTCCGAAAGAATGTAATACTACAACTATTACAATATAATGGAAAATCGAAATATAAAGGTATCCCAAAAACCGTAATACAACAACTATTACAAGAAATGGGAAAAGAACTTACATGGAAATATTCAAAAAATATTCTAGATACGGATACACAAAAACGTGCAGCATTGATATTTCGGGAGTACTAGTATCTCCAACAATCGTATCCCTCTTTTTCTCTATCTCTATGTAAAAAATTATTTGACTAATCAGTGAGAAGAGAGTGTTTTATTTTCTGAATTTTTTAGTTCTCTATTCCCTCTAGAATTTTTTTTATTCTCTCTAGAATAATTTTCTTTCTCTCTAGAATAATATTCTTTCTCCACAGAATAATTTTATTTCTCTCTAGATAATGTAAGTGACAAAGTCACTATTTATAGGACAAGGAACAAACCAAAAAACCCTCACATCACATACTCTACCATGTTGATAGTTACGAATTCCTCAAACATCACCCTTTCCTTTCCTTACACATAGGTGATCTCCAAGAGCGTCTAGCCACATTAGCCGACCCCTCTCGGATTTTAAGCTCATTAAGAACAATAAAGCTCAACCTCGTCATGTGTCTCGCAAATTCATCAAGTCCTTTCTCTAAGGACTACCCTTACGGGCTATGAATTTATGGTGAGTCTAAACTCATCCCTTGGGAACATAAAGGACGTCCCTTGAAGTCATATTATGATAAATATACAAAAACCTCAACGATGAATTCATCATGTCCGTCTCAGTAGGACCACCACACATGGCTATAAATTCATTAAGTATGAGATATATACAACAACCTCAACAGTGAATTCATCAAGTCCGTCTCAATAGGACCACCACGCATGGCTATAAATACATTAAGTTTTAATTTTCTCATGTATGCACAATTTACACTATATGAATACGAAGTTAGTGCATCATATAGACTTATTAGCCATAGTTTCTCCATTAATAGATTCTAGTCCTATCACTCAATGTTTCCGGGATAACTCTCCCGGTTAAGGCGATTAGTAAACGAATCAACCATTTATTTCATCATTTATACGGGACCCAGTTTACGTAACAAAAAAACCTCCAAGAACTACATGAGTCATTTTAAACTGCAGATATAGATTAATAATACCTCTCTCGTACTATATTAAATGACAAATAATAACCCAATATTCACCACTTGAGTCTCTTTACAATATGGACAATACCAAGTTGAGTATTGATCATTAATAACATCATAATCCTTATAATTATTTCATATTCATTAAGGGGTACCCCCCCCCCCAACAATTCTCTTATTCATGAATACTAGTCTTATAATGAATTTTACCAGACATATATCAACGGAGTCAAACCTTTCCAACAAAGTGAGACTAACTAAGGTAAATTCCATTATTTACTAAAATGATTTTTATCCTTAGGATCCGCTTCCCAACCTCTTTTATTCATAAATAGAAGATTGAAATTGGTAAGTCCTATGAAAGAGAGTACCAAAAGATGATCATGTCCTATTGACAAAAGTGTAACACAACCCGATCCATATTTTATTAAGGTACTATTTCATTAGCAAGGTGTCTGTTTAAGAACACAAAACAATTTTCTTAATTTTCATACTTTATCCCCTTAATCCAAAACAACTAACCAACCGTTCATGTTGCACCATATAGATCTCTTCACATAGATCTTTATTCATACATAAATTTAATATCCAATTGATATATATTCATGTTTGTGAATAATATTTAGTGCAACAAGAGTTACATAGAGGTAATATAAGGGGTCAAAGTATTCCTTAAACTTATGTAAACGTGGAAACTTAAGGACTTATCCTTGACTCAATTCACTTTTCGACTAGTATGGGACTAAATGGATCTTGTTGGGTCATTTTCCGGATATGAATTTCTTCTCATCAGAATTAATACCCCCGTGCCTTTTCTAAAACGTTTCACATGTAGTCTTTGTTGACTTCTCAACGGCACACTAGATAAAAGGTGGGGTTCGTCACGACATCCAAGATCCGTCCCCCAACCACTGAAGTAGCTTTCTTGAACCCAACTTCAAGGGCTAGGATCCTTGCATAGTGTTCTAAGGTAATTTCCATATTTCCCTCGATGGCGGGGAGTACCTCGAGAACAGAAAGATCTAGTTCATATGGTTCAAGGCATATCAGTGACTTTTGTGTCCAAGGTTTTAAGTTGGAACCATTGAAATGATCCAACATAATCACGTTGGGAATGGATTTTGCGTTCAAGGATGAAGAATTAACCTCGACAATTAATGTGCATTAATGAGAATTTATAGGAGAAGAAACAAACCAAATAATTGTCATATAAATGCTCATCAATGCACAATAATTGTCGGTGATAAAGACTCATTAATGTTAACGTTTTTCTTGAAAAAGCTCTTGAACCACCATAACAGCCGAATTAAATAGGTCTTGATGATGGAATATTTTGAATTAATTCTGTGTTAATGAGTCATCAATGCTTGGTCGGTTTGTCTTTTATTTCTTCACCATTTTCTAGGTGGGACTTTTTAACACATAAAAGGTTTTCCCACTTCTCTTAAGAGAAAGAAAGAATTAATAAATAAAACTCTTTAATTAGTAATTTCAACCAATTATTTCTCAAATTTAATGTGGGAATATTATTATACGAATAATTTTTTCCACTTCTCTCAAGAATATGAAAGAATTAATATAATAAATCCTCTTTTATTCAATAATCCCAAAACATGATCAATAAAGATAAATAACAATATTATCATTTAAGGAACAAGGACAATTTATAATCTTAAAAGGTAAAATGTAATGTTTTCATCAATAAGAAACAATTCTTAAACATATAATAAACTTATAACTCATATTATAAAATTTCTCTCTCTTTCATTTTTTAAGACTTTGTCATCGATAATACGAGATTAGTCTCCACTACAGTCTTTTAATTGGCTACGCTAGAGGAATATTTCTTCAACCTTATTGTATGACTTCCAATGATAATATCCACCTCGTTGTTGTTGTCCAATATTTGAGATACCAGGGACGATGAATAGAACACTACTTTTCCAAATCGTTTACTTCTTCTATGTATATATACTTGTTGCACACAAATTCCATACATCCTTGTACGATAATTAAATTAAATTTTATTAGTAAACGACCATTATGATTATAATATATATGATTTTGATAAAATAAATAAATAATAATCCTACGAATAGTGACAGATCAGATGCACGCTTTTCGTTAGTCATTTACTTTTAAAGTTGTGTTTTGTACCAATTAAAAATAATTGGTTATGACCCTTCAAAAATTGTTAGAAATTTCATTTGTCGCCCATTTTCTAAAATATCTGACAAATCAATTTCTTTTAGTTAACACGATCTAGAAACGTGATGGTTTTTGCATAATATAGAGTACGCTTATTTCAAAAAATTAGATTATTTTACATAAAATATGGATCTATAATACAATTCATCAAAAAATAAGTTATTTTACATAAGATATATAGAATTTGTAATGCAATTAACTTAAGAATTTGAGTCTATTGTCCAGCCCCGCTTGGCCCCCTATAAAAAATTCCTGCTCTTGCACTTACTACATGGAACAATATTTCTAGACGTACGTTAAAATATAGTTATATTCATGTTGGTATTTTAAAATTATATGTGATATAAATTCAATTACTTGTCTATTTTCTTCTAAATTGAGTAAAGAAATTAAATTACAAAAATTTAATTACTTGTCTAGTCTATTGAACTAGTAGTTATATAACAGTTAGATGCATAGTTATATTCTTGTTACCTGTTGAAATAAGTGCGGATTTGGTGATTTGTGGGTGAAGATCCGCGGGAAAACGTCATAAACAGTGTACGGTCTTGTTCGTCTTGTAAAACAAATGGTGGAGCAAGGGGATTCATAGTGTTGAAAAAGATTGGAAGAGTTGTGTTAGATAGAGAGAAATATGATGTTATGTTATTAGATGGCTATTGATGTAAATATATATATGAAATAATTTCTTACAAAGTTGGAGTGGTTTAATTGTTTTTAGATATTAAAAAAATTTGGCTATATATACTATATATATAAAAAAGAAATATTTGATTATGTATAAATTTAAGATATTGTTCAAAAGGAAAAGAACTTTTAAAACAATATTTGTCAAGGTATGTAGAAAAAATCACATATTTATAATTAATCAGATTTTATATTATGTGAATGAAATTGACTTAGTTAAGTAAATAATTAAAATCTTATAATGATAAGTCACTAAATATATATTTAGGTGGGGAATTTACTAAATTCACATTCTAATAATCCCCTATATAGATTTAGGAAATGAATAATAAATACATATTTATAAAGAGTAATGATAATTGTCACCCTTTTTGTATCACCCTTTTATCACCCTTCTATATATATGTTTTGATTTCCTTGAATAGAAGATAGAGAAAAATTAAATAGGATAGAGAAATCAATTCATTGGTACATGTAAGTATACACGTAGGATTAAATAGGATAAAAAGGTGACATGAAAAGGGGTGATAAAAAGGTGACATGAAAAGGGGTGACATATATCATTACTCATTTGAGTAATGATATTTGTCACCCTTTTTGTATCACCCTTTTATCACCTCCTACGTGTATACTTACATGTACCAATGAATTGATTTCTCTATCCTATTTAATTTTTCTCTATCTTCTATTCAAGGAAATCAAAACATATATATAGAAGGGTGATAAAAAGGTGACATGAAAAGGGGTGACATATATCATTACTCATTTGAGTAATGATAATTGTCACCTTTTTTGTTTCACATTATGAGTGTAATCCTCTTTGTAGATTTTTGATATTATATATTATTAAACAAGGTTATCTCTAGTTTTTTATTTGCAATTTTTGTAATAAAAGTTTTTTAGAAAAGTAAACAAGATAATCGTGTATCAATATCTTGCATGGTTGATACCATTTAAGATTTAGTGCATGTACCACCCTATTAAATCATCGGATTATAGTTATATACTTTTATATAAGAGTGTGGAGTTATGTTTTTATAAGGAAAGGACAAAATGTGGGTTTTGTGTAAAATAAACAATTCCCAACTTGTTGAAATAACTTTTGTAATGTTAACATCTCCTATCAAATTAAATTATTTATTTAGAAGTGTGCTAAGAATGAACTTCGGTTTACTGTAATTTATAATAAATTGTGTAGACTCTTTTATTTACTTGTTCTATATCTCTTGTTGAAAAATTGTTAAACACCTCGTTTAATGTGTCTGGTGACACAATATACTAAAATTTTCTCACTTAGTCAACTGCACATTGATCTTACAAAGTTGGAGGTCTCCAATTCAAGATGTCAATTCCTAGTCTCGGTAAACCTATGGATCAAGTTGAGATCCCTACTTCATGTTATTAACGTGATACTTATTTTTTTCAAAGGTTAAACCATATTTATTGATTGTTTGTAAAAACCTTGTAGAATATTTTGTGGCAATTTTGTAAAAATTGAATCTATCGTCTTTGGTTTGACGGTGACTTTCTCGAAGTCGGGTAGTCCAACTTTGGAAAGACATCCCCACATTTTTAAATTTTTTAGGTTTGGTAGAAAACCCTTCCACAACTTATAAGGGGTCTTATAGAGATTCATGGAGTACCCTATTAAGTACATATCATGCTGACAAGACAACTTCTCCCCACATGTTGGTTGGTAGACCTAACTAATTAACATGGAATTCATAGTCTCCTTAAAGGACCTATTCTTCCTTTCATATATTCCATTTTCTTGGGTGTATATGGGGCACTAAGTTCATGTATTATCCCATAGTTTCACAAAACACTTTAAATTAATTAGAATTGTATGCGCTGCCCCTATCGGACCTAAGTCCTGTGATTTTACAATCCAATTGATTTTCAACTTAGCCTTATACTTTTAAAAAACATGTTCCGCCTCATCTTTAGTTTTTAGGAGGTATACTCTCATGAACCTAGAGTAGTCTACGAAGTTTGTAAAGTATAGTTTCCTCCTCTACTAGCGTTGTTTTTAAAATTAGCTGAGTCTGAATGCCCTAGTTCTAAAGATCTAGTCTTTCTAGTGGTCATGGTTTTAAAAGGTTTTTTCGTAACTTTGGACTCTACACATATTTGATATTTTACAAAGTCATCAACATTGTGAAGGTGTATTAGTCTGGGAGATTTTGACCTTTTAATAGAAGAGACATATAGATGGTCTAATATAACATGTCACATATCTAAAGATTCAACAATATAAACAAACGTAAAAGCATTCTCATTTATGGTTACATTGTTCAAACCAAATAAACCCCCATTCAAATACCCTTTCTCAGCAAATTCATCATTTTTTATAATAACTATTTTTTACCCTTAAAAACTAGTTTAAGTCCCTCTTTATTAAGAAGAACTTCATAAAGTAAGTTCATATGGAGCGAAGGGACATAGAGAACATCGTATAACTCTAAAATCTTACTAGAAGTTAGTTTAAGGGGAACTTGTTCTTTTCATGAGAACAATAGCAGTGGACGAATCACCTAAGTACACGCATTCACCGTTAGTTACTTCCTCAAACTTTTTGAATAGGTCTTTGTTTGCACATAAGTGTCGGGAGGCTCTAGTGTCCAAGATCCACTACTTTTTGTTTTCCACCAAGAGTGCCTCAACCATTAACGTAGAAATTATTTCTTCGGTCTCAGTCAGGTTAGCGTCAGCTTTATGAACCTGACCCTTTCTTTATTTGCACTCGTAAGCTTTGTGCCCTTCTTTCCCAAAACAGTATCACACACCTTTTGGATCCTGAATCTTACCGGTAGTTTTGAACCCTCCTCCTTGTTTATTGGAGTTGCCTCGGTTCTTGTTTCCACCAAATTTGTTTTTGTCGAGCCTTGTTGTTTTCCCTTTCCTTTGAACTTTTATTTGTTTCCTTGACCAGAACTTCCAACAGGGTTAGCCTTCGAGGAATTAGAAAGGAAAGAAAGGGGTGTATCCTTGATTCGATTTGCTTCTTCGACTTGAATGTGGTTGATGAGTTCTTTGGAGAGTCATTTCCTTCTTTTTGTGTTTGAGATGGTTATAATATTCGCTCCAAGATAGGATAAATTTCTCAAGAAGGATGTTAGCTTGAAAAATTCACACATTTTCATTCGTCAAAAAATTACCTCACACATAGGTTTTCGTACACATAAAGCTGTTCAGATATCGGTTTCTGGTCAGTGAACCTGAAGATATACCAGTCATTAGTGACATATTTCTTCTTACTGGAATCATCAGCCCGATATTTCTTCTTAGGGGTTTCCCATATGATCTTTGCAGACCTCTCTTTGGCAAAAAGATTTGAAATAGGATTTGAGACATTATTCAATATCCATCCCATGGCCACAGAGTCTTCTTTCTTGAACGATTAATATATTTAGTCAGTTCTTCTTCAATAGGAACTCTTTTTTCCACCAAAGGTGGAACTTAGAACAAAAAAAAGTCGAGTTTGTATTGTTCGAGACAGATCACGATCTTTTGTGTCCAACGCTTGTAGTTGGAACCATTGAGAGGCTCCACCTTATTCACGTAGAAAAAGGCGTTTGCAAATACCGAAATAGGAAAGGCCATTTTGAAAAATAGTGATATGAAAAATGATATCTTTTTTAAATTGTTGGTGAAAAACTCATAGAATCACTATTTTAACAATAATGGAATCAATAAAAATATTTCAATAAATTGTAATACTCACAACTATTACAGGGAATTAAAATACCATAACTTACATGGAAATCCAAGATAAGATACGGTTACACGGAAATAATTGCGTTAAAAAAGATATTATGGGAGTACTGGTATATCTAATAAAGTGTATCACTCACTCTAATTTACTCAAGAAAAACGTTTAAGGACTGATAGAGAGAAGAGAGTTATTCTTTCTGAATTTTTAGTTCTCTGTAAAAAGAAAGTGGCTTATGGCTTTATTTATAAGAGGAATGTTATGCCAGAATCGTCACAATAAAGGCTTGTGTTTAAGGCGTCATAAATGCAAATGTTTTGTTGGTTACAGAATTTCATATTTCTTCATGAACTTGGATTATCTTCTAACTTTTGGTCAATGCACGAATTTGGACAAGTTGATCATACTCATGTAACATCCATAACAGCTTAGTCTTCATGGTGGAATATTCTGAATTAAGTCTGAGTTAATGAGTCATCAAGTCTTGGATATTTTGCCTTTTGCTGGGAATGATATGAAGTACCAAGGACTAGTATAAATACTAGCTTCTTTTCAAAACTTGGTTTTATTTTTATATTCCCCAAGACTCCCCACGACCACGACCACGTCATCGTCACCGATGCCGGTGTCGGGCCGGGCGGGGGGTGGTGGTGGTGGTATGCGCATGTGGGGTCTTCTCGATTCTCCTTTAGCTTTCCTAGTGTTAATCCATTTGGAATGAATAGAAAGGTAAAAAGTTAAAGACTCGTATTTTCTTCTTCTTAACTTGCTATGTAGTACTTTTTATCAATTAAAAGGTTCTTTCCACTTCTCCCAAGAGTACGAAATTATTAATAAAAGAAAATCTTTTTAATTTTAGGTAATTCCAACAAATTCCTGCTCAACTTTCAACCCGGGACTTTTACCAAAGTAATATTCTTTTCTACTATAGTATTGTATGTAATGGATAATGTGGTCCATAATATTTGTGAAAACCTTCCAAGATATTTGATAAAAATCCTTAAATTTTGAGGCTTAATGCTAGTTTTCAAGCCTTCTTTAAAACTAGTTTTACTCCAGGTTGTTGTCAGTAGAAGGACCTTTTTATGTATAAGAAACATGTATGTACTTAATAAAATAATCTACTTAAATTCTTTTGAGAGTCTTTCCATGTTTTAGAATATTCCAATTAAATAATGTTGTCTATCTTAAAGTGATTTATTTCCAAAAAGAAAATATAGTGTTAAACGAGCTAGATAACTCTTTACATACAAAAACCATCAAAAGTATTAGCACGTTGTTGGTCTAACGTCATTTTAATCTTGTTTTAGTAGTTTCTGAATTGTGTTTTAATATCCCCGGAATATTGCATTACACTTAACATATTTTACACTATATATAAATGCTTATTTATACTCTTAACGATACTTTATGAAGGAATTTTTTAGGACCGGACTGGCAAGCCGGTGGTAGCCATTACCCAACAGTCACATGCCACGTCGAATTATGCCCGTTGGACTAGAAGACAAACCGGACCGGCATTACCGGCCACGGGACCGGCTAGCCGGCGCAAGGTAGAACAGTTGGCTATAAAAGGGAGCTTATTGATATGCAATTAAACAACTCTTACCAATACAACTATTACAAGTTTATACATCCGTTAGAGGTCTTAAGCTATCAAAGTTAATCAATCCAAGCTTGATCATTCAACTAGTCTAATCCACTCAATCAATGATTTAATCCGAGAAGCATTCAAAGTATCATCTACTCAAGAGGAGATTCAAGCTCAAAGTTATATCCACTCTTTGGGAGTTTTTAGCAAAGTCAATATCACCAATCGAACACTTTTTATATCCTCTTAAGTCTAGTCTTTGTAATAGATAGATTAAGAGAGAGTGTGAGTATAGGTAGTATACTTTTTTTTGGTCGAAATCATAAGAGATTAATTAAAAATAAAGTTCCAAAATTACAACATAGAAAGCAGCCTATACCAAGCTGATCAAAGTCTTGTTCAAGTAGTTTAGCTAATTGGGAAGGAGGAAAAGCATCCCAAAGAGTAAACAAAGCTCCATTTAGCTTTTGTTTAGTCACCCAATCCGCAACCCTATTACTTAATCTGTTCACAAAAGAGATCTAAGTCTATACAAGACTTTACAAAAAATGATGTTACTAACAAGTCCTTTAGTTACACTAGCAATTTTACATTTAGTGTTAACTTGATTTATAATACAGCAATTATCATTCTCAATAACTACACTTCTAGTAGGATATTTAGAAGCCATCACACAAGCTGCTAGAATGCCCCTCCCTTCAGCTTCAGCTATTGAGTTGACTGTTACCTTCTTAGCCATTCCTTCAATAATTTTACTTGTTGAGTCCCTCAAGACACACGCAAAAGCAGCTAAGTTAGATTTTAAATTGACTGAAGCATCACAATTTATCTTAAAGCAACCCTCATTAGAAGGTGCCCATCTACTTAAGTTTCCACTATGAACAACTGGCACTACATTCATTACAGAATGTATACCATTTAACTCCTAATTTGACTATTATGATTTCGCTTACTAGCCTCAGAAGTGTACTTATTAGCTAAGTTATATTCATCATTGGATTTAATAGCATTTTGTAAAACAAAAACAGGGTCAGGGACTTTGCCTTTGAAAATATACTCATTCCTTGCTTTCCATATAAACCAGGCAATCATAAAACTAAGCTCAGTAAGATCATGATCATAATCTTTATATTCAGTATTAGCTAATCTCATGAATTGGATACATTTCTGAATATTAAAAGATAGTTTTGTATGTGAATTAAAACAAAGGGGGATGGCTAACCAAACAAATCTAGCCCAAAAGCAATGAAACAAAAGAGTCTCAACTGTTTCGTCCATTTCACCACAAATATCACACAAAGGAGTTTCAATAACTCTCCTTTTAAACCTATTTTCATTTGTTGCAATACCATTGTTACAGCACTTCCAAACAAAGTTTTTAACTCTAGGCATCACTAAGATTTACCAAATCAAATTCCAGTCCTTAGTATCCAACATAAAAGTGGTATTTCCCTTTTTATTATCTTTGATTTTATCCAAGTCAAGTTGAGCCCTCCAAATCTTGTTATATGTCTCTTTAAACGTTACATCTCCAGAAATGGAGTGTCTCCAGGAAGGAGAATCTTCACAGTTGAAAGAGGGTAAATATAACTCACAAATGGTTGCTGCAACTTTTGTTGGAAAAATTTAATTAATAATTTCCTCATTACATCCTTTAAAATCAGGTAGAATTAATTCAGAAACAAAAGAAATGTTACAGCCAATAGGTCTAGATAAGCAAGGATTGGTGGGAATCCAAGAGTCTCCTCATATCCTCACATTTTCACCTATTCCTATAGACCAGAATATTTCATTTTTAAACACATTTTTACCTTCAATTAAACTTCTCCAGCCCCATGAGCAATTACTACTCAAAGTAGCTTGCAAAAAAAGACGTATGAGGAAAATACTTTCCTTTAAACACTCTAAATAAAAGAGAGCTTTCATTCAACATAAACTTCTAGGCATTAGAAGCTAATAAAGCAACATTTTGAGTATGAAAATATTTGAACCCCAAACCTCCATCCTCTTTAGAGCTCATTAGTGTTTTCCATTTCACCCAGTGACATCTACTTTCACCTTTATTGTTCTAGTAAAAGTCAGCAATCAAAGAGGTTATATGTATTGTAATTTTTTTTGGACTTTTCGAGAGCATCTTAGTCTCCCAATTATCCATTATTTTCAAAATAAGTTCCAAAAGCCATTCAAGAGATTTCACTGTGGATTTACCCCAAGATGATAGAATACCCAAGTATTTACCGAGGTTATTTAACTTCCTCATTCTTAAAATATTAGAAATCTTATTTTTTACCTCACCTGGAGTATTTCTACTAAAAAGTATTCCACTTTTGTTGAGGTTAACTTTTTGTCCAGTTGCAAAACAGTACCAATTTAAAGCTGTTGTAAAAATTTCGACATTATATTCATCAGCCTCAAGGAAAAATAGATAATCATCTGCAAACAGTATATGTGTTATCATAGGAGCACATCTTGCTATTTTAATTCATTTCAGTAGACCAATTTGTACATAATACTCTATCAAGTATGTAAGAGTCTGAGTTACTAAACAAAACAGATAAGGTGACATGGGTCACCTTGTCTTAACCCTTTTTGAGGTAGGTCAATATCAATTAACTCTCCATTAATTTGTATTTTATATGAGAATGTTGAAATGAAATTTTTAATCCATTGAATCCAAGTCTCATCGAACCCCATTTCAGCTAGTAAATCAACTAAAAAATCCCATTCTATATTCTCATATCTGCTTTGATAGCCAAAGTGTATTTATTCGAATTTCTCTTGTTTTTCAAGAAATGTCTTGCCTCTTGGGCAATTGATATATTTTCAAAAATTGACATTCCTGGAATAAAAGCTGTGTGAGTTTCAGAAATAATATCACCCAAAAAAGGTTGAAGTCTCGAAGTGAGGATTCTTGAGATAACTTTATAAATAAAATTCGCACAACTAATAGGTTTGTAAGAAGAAATCAAATCTGGATTAGTACATTTAGGAATTAAAGCAATGATAGTACTATTAATATCTTTGAGAGATGTATTATTTCTCATAAAATCAGATACTAAGAATAAAAGGTTAAGTTTTACCTCATTCCAAAAAAAATTAAAGAAAAAACCCCCAAATACATCAGGTCTAGGTGATTTATCACTACCAAGAGCCCAAACTGCCTCTTTAATTTCATCAAGTTGTACAGGTCTAATAAATTGTTCATTCATTTCCTTTGTAACAACTCTCTTTATTTTTGTGAGTATAGGAATAAAATCCCTTTTCCCACTAGTTTTAAACACATTCTTGTAGTGTGTTTTAATTATATTTTTAATATCAACATCTTCAGTAACCCAGTTTCTTTCTTCATTTTTCAGTCTAGTAATTCTATTCGCATTTCTCTTCACTTTTGTACTAGCTTGAAAAAACTTAGTATGTTAATCACCAAGTTTAAGCCGTCTGTTTTTTTATCTCAGAGACTAATAAAGTTCTTCTTTTTCCAATGATTTTCTAATTCCAAACTCAGAGTATCAAAGGCCATTTTATTCTTTTCTGAATATGGTTCATCAAACAGCTGCTCTATCTGGGCTAGAGTGTTAACATTTAGTCTTCTATTATTCAAAACCCTCTTTCTAGCCCAAAGAGCAACATGCTTATGAATATAATGTAATTTTAGAGAAATTTTCATAACTCTAGTACTTTTATCAGAGGGACAGTTTCTCCACTTTCCAATAATCATTTTGCAAAAGTGATCATTATGTATCCATCCTTTTTCCAAAATAAATATCCTTTTCATTTTTTGTTTAAAAATTCCAAAATCAAAAGAATTGGTGTATGATCAGACTCTGTAGGGGGTAGTACCAAGCACCATGAGTTTGGAAATTTATCCATCCAACTCTTGCTTACAAGAATTCTATCTAACTTTAGTTTTATGAGCTGGTTGCCATTTCTCTTGTTTGACCAAGTGAAATTACATCCTTTGGCTACAAGATCAACTAAATTATTAGATGATATAAATTCATTAAGGTGCATATTCCTTTTATGAATATTACCAATTTCACCTCCAAGTTTATCTGATGGGAACCTGATAAGATTGAAATCACCTAATACACACAAACAATCAGATATAAGAGAGACATCAGATTTTTTTAAGAAAACTTTCTTTGTCAGTATCTGATGTAGGTCCATAGGCAAAAATAATCTCACAGTTACCAAAAAGAGATCCCTCGTAAGTACAATGAATTAAGTTCTTATCATAACTTATAAGTTTAAATTTCTCAGATATTTTAACATAAATTGCTAATCCTCCTGATAAACCATCAAGATTTTGAGTAATGATATATACCACCCAAATACCACCCAATTACGTGACGTGAATTGGTTGGTTACAAATCTTTAATTAAAGCAAAGAGTGTTGACATATTCAAATTTACGTTTTTTTTGAGAAAGAAAAAGTACCTCCATATGGTGAGCCTTAACCATATCCACTAGGCTCAGGTCTGTCAAAGTCGTGCCAATGCCTTGACAATTCCAAGTTTGTATCATTGGAGATTTTGAGGTTGATTTGGGTCAACCTCGCAAACCACATCGGCATCCAGACCATCTATAGAGCCTTCAATTTCCCAATTCTCATTACCCTCATCATTACACTCTTGTTCCATATCTGCCATCTCATCATCTCCTCCATTATACATCGAGTCAACAAGAGTTGCAGGGACAAGAGTTGCTTTGTGGTATCAAAGTGGTTGTAAGGGTACTGTGTTCTCACCTGGATTAAGAGAGACACAGAAGCTTATTAAGAGTTTGAAAATTCTAAGGTGGCTACCTTAGGTAGTGGAGTAGGGGAACCGAACTAATATACGTGATCGTGTACTTTTTATCCCTTATACCTTTACTTATCATATATTGATTGCTCGTCTTTACATTTTAATCAAACCTATAGTTATCTATTGCATGATCCCCTAAGTGTTTGATATAGTATAATAGAGAAGTTTTCTTTAAACTTATAATTATCCAAAAAAAATCTTAATTGGGCATTAATCATATTAGTATCCTATTCAACCCCCCCCCCCCTAGGACTATCAATTGGTATTAGAGCCTATCTCTACGGTAATGGCTTAAACGTTAGTAGAGTAAACGACATGGAATTTAATCTTTTGGAAGAGTCTTCTTCTAGAAGACCTCCACTTTTTATAGGTTCTTATTATTTCTCCCGGAGAAGAAGAATGGAGGAAGGTATAAAACTCAAAGATCCCGATCTTTGAATAATCGTTACGGGATGTCCATTTGTGCCATACAAAGACAAAAATAATGAAGTTGGAGTTCGTGTGCTAACTCAGGAGGTAAAGAAAGACGACGAACTTACCAACGATGAAAAAGTCAAACTCACCCAAAGCGTGAAAGCCATATATTGTTTAATATGCGGGATATTCAAAAACATTTATAAAAAAATGTTTGTATATGATTCGGCTAAAGAAACTTGGGATGGTATTGAGTACTTATATGGCATTGTCGAGATTGACAAAGATGAAAGCAAAACGGTGATAAAAGTCATGATGTGATTTAAAATCAAATCATGAGGTAGTTCCTTATCCTAGCACTTTGTCATTTTCTTATAATTATTGTGATTAGTATGGTGACATCTTTATCGCATCCCTTCTCGATACTCTTGAACTTCAAATTGATTCAAACAATATTTTGTTAGAAGAACTAAAAGTTGAGCACAAGAAATGCTTAAATTATTGTCCTACTTTAAATGATATTTCGGAATACAATGAAAAATCTTGTTTCGAAACTATTTCTCCTATTAAAGAAAATCAAAAACTCTTGAAAGAAAATACCTTACTTTTTAAGAAAGTGAATGATATTTGTATTATCATTTTTAATCTCTTAAATAATCATCCCTATCTTATGTTTACTCCTTTTAATGAAATTCGTTTTCTTGAGTAAAAAATATCTTGTAGTGAAAATTTGGTAAAAACAAAAGAGTAGGAAATATCGTGTTAAAATCTTCTCGTCACTTTCATGTTCGCAAGAAGAATGCTTGTACTTATTGTGGAAAATATGGTCATCGTGTTTCGAAATATTTTTATCACAAACAACTAGAATGCGGTTCATTAATCCCTTTGTGGCGAAAACCTACATGGATCGTACATAATACTACTCCCTCGGATCCACTCCACCTTGGATATCTTAGACTTTTTTTGTGATTATAGGTGATGAGCGTAAAGAAAATAAGATGATCATCAAAAGGACGCTCAATTCACGTAAAAGGAAAATCCGGTGAATTCTTTCATTGACTTGATTTATTTGCGAAAATTGTTGGTAAACTTGTTTCTTCTTATGTGTTAGTATTTTTATCCTTTCCTTATTTAATGTGGTTGATTAAGTTTAGTCCTTATATGGGCATTTTCTGTTATTTTTAGAAAATATAGGAATTTTTTTGTAAATCTTTGTTTTCAATTATTTTGATCTCTCTACATAGTACTTTTCGTAATAAAAATATTTTTGGGGCTTTTGGAACATTCTCAAATTGTTGTGGAGTGTTCGGGGTTGTTTCGGGGAAGTCGCACATCGCATTTTTGGTCCCCGTTACGAGAGCTTTGCGGCATACCGGCACGATAATTTTTTTAGATTTTTTAGGGACCGGCATACCGACCCGAAGAGTGGCATATAGGTCGCGAGATTTGAAATCGAAAACAGTTATTTCGATTTCCGACGGCTTCCATTGCTGCAACTCATAAGGCTTCTTCTTCGAAAATCACCATCGCCAATACTAGATGAGCTCGATGGCCGGAGCTGCTCGATCCCCGACGGCGGCTTCTTCTTCTCGAGATTGATTTGTGAACGTCATAGCTACTTGGAGCTCGGAGGTTTTCCGGCGCACACCATAGCAGATCTGGTGAGAGAGAGAAGAGGAAAGAGAAAAAAGAGAAAATAGATTTTAGAGTTTTAAAATATTTCTGAACAAAAAGTAGTATATATAGTACAATAAAAAATAAAAAAGGGTACAATAGTAATTGAGAATTTAGGCTTATAGTGTAAAAATTGGTTTATGACCTTTAGTAAAAAAAAAAAATCCAGCTAGTGTTACGAGTCTTGGGATGGTATGTTCAAAACTCTTTGAGTAATCTCTCATTTTTTGATGACAAAATTATACACTAATTATTTTCTACAAAATAAATAAATTATCTTTACATATTGCGTGTAAAAGCGTAAAACTACATAAGATGTTAACAAAAGAGTAAAATCAGAATCACAACTATTATACAACATAATTAATGTAGGAAAATATTCCAACACAACATAAAAAATAAAAAGAAAAGAACTCACATGAAAATCTCCCCTAATATTATACCCACATAATTAGTACACAAATTAACTTGTCAACTTCTATTTTTAAAATCCTCAATCATACAACTACACACTAAAATTCCAAATCATCTATTTGATGTGTTGGCTTAATCTCGGCCCTTGATTTCATCAACTGGTTGTCTCACAAATTGTCCTCGGACACGTGGTCTTTGTTCTGCTAGTCTCTTCCTACTCTGGTATCGAACCTGAATTCATTAAACATTACAAGAAAAAGACAATTTTGCCCTTAGTTACACTCAAGTAAAGGGGATAAAATTGCCCTAAGATTTTCTTTACGCTATATTTTCTTCTAAAGCTCTGATTTTGTTATTTCCATGAATATTTTGTTGTTTATATAATGAAATATAGGTTGTTTTGTATTGTATTGTAACTTAATAGTAAAAATAATCCAAAAATAATATATAAGGACCTATAGTGCAATTTTCACTTATTATAAGGACCTATAATGTAGTTTTTGCATAATATAAGGGCTTATAGTGCAATTTCTGCAGAATACAAGGATTAAGGACCTATAGTGCAATTAAGTCAATTTTTTTTTTTTTTGGAGATCAAAATCTATTGTGCAATTTTCACATAATATAGAGACCTATAATGCAATTTTTGCATTATATAGGGACATGTACTGCAATTTTTGCATTATATAGGGACCTATAGTGCAATTAAGTCTAAAAAAAATTTCTGAAGTAAAAAAATCCCAGCTCCACTGCATATAGATAACTTTTCGCATAATATAAGGACTTAGAGTGCAATTTCTACATAATATAAGGACTGATGGTGCATTCTTCACTTATTATAAAGACCTATAATGCAATCTTTGCATAATATAGGGATCTATAGCGCATTTAAGTGTGATTTTATTTTTTTAAGGCAATTTAAACCCCTTTGCACCCCCTATAGTATAATTTTTAAATAATGGAAGGGCTTAGAATGCAATTTCTACACAATATAAGGACTTATAATGCAATTAACTCAAAAAATACCTTTTTATCAAAGCATCTATCTTTCCTCTTCAATCTAAATTTATTCAAAGCAGCTTCTCTCCTAGCTGATCGATCTTCATCCATCGCACTTCCACCATTATCACTACTCATCATCATATTCGCCACCTCAGCAGCACTTCTTCCATTACTCCCTTGGTGGGTCCCACTACTCCCACTTCCATAATTAGCTGCATTTCCTTCCACATTTTCTTTTTCCTTATTTTTTTTCGAGGAGTCATGGACATGGTGATGATAATGATGGTAATGATGATGATGATGTTCAACTTGGATTTTCTCGTTTGTATTTTCCGTGGGGCCCACTACTTTTTTTGGTAATACTTCTTCTGGTTTGATCGTGGTGGACCCCATATCTATATTGTTGGTGCTACTTCCTGTTTTTGGTGTTTCCAAGTTGTTGTTAATTGCGGTACAAGTCCCCGGATTTCCAGATATTAACGAACTACCAACTTTTGAGCTGTTGCTATTATTATACCTGTATGGGAAACAGAATTAATTAATTATATTCAACTATTTGTGTTATTACAATTTATTGTGGGTCCCGGTGTGTTTGTTCTTGCAAAATCTCTGCAAAACTGTGTCATAGGGGTCTATACTATGCAAAAATTACACTATAGGTATTTGCAGTCAGTATTAATTATTATGTTTGAGTTAATTTCACTTTTAAGTCCCTATTTTATGCAAAATTGCACTATATGTCCCTATACTCCACAAAATTGTGTCATAGGGGTCTCTATACTATGCAAAAATTACACTATAGGTACTTGCAGTCTGTATTAATTATTATTTTTGAGTTATTGCACTTTCAGTCCCTATTTTATGCAAAAATTACACTATGGGAGCCAATTTTTTTTTTTTGCATACATCTGAGGCCAAAATGGCCGGTAGGACATACCTACTAATTCGCACAATAGGTACCCATATTATGTATAAATTGAACTGTAGGTTCCCATATTTTGTAAAAATTGCACTATAGGTCCCTATATCATGCAAAAATTGCACTATAGGTCTAATATTATGCAAAAATCGTACTATATATTATGTATAAATTGAACTATAGGTCCCCATATTCTGTAATATTTGCAATATAGGTCCCTATATTATGCAAAAAACGCACTATAGGTCCCTATATTATGCAAAAATTGTACTATAGTTCCCTATATTATGTATAAATGGCACTATTGGTCCTTATATTATGCAAAATTGCCTGTACTTATAAAATTACAGTATTGGCTCGTATATTATGCAATAATACAGTATCGGTCTCTATAATAAGCAAAAAACTGGCCATAGGTCTCTTTATTGATTTGTATGAGTAAATTGCACTTTTAGTCCCTATTTTATGCAAAATAACCTATACTTTATCATACAAACAAAAAATGAGCTGAAACCTACGTGAAGATAATGAAGATTTGAAGGAATATAAACTACTAGTATATTTTATTCAGGGGTCAATTTTAATATTATTGAAAACCTAGGGGTAAACTAATTAAAACCATAATCTCACCTTGAAAAAGCCGAAAGATTGGAATGATTCAACATATTATTATGCTCCTTAGCACTATTCCCAGTATCACTCACATCTCTAATTTGCTTTAAACTAAGCTCAAGTAAAGGATCATCTTTATTATTATTAGTATCATAAATACCCATTTTTCTCAGTGCTTTAGATGTGGGTCCCGGATCATCAGTCTTGTTAAGATCTACTTTTCCCTTTCCTAATTCATGGGCCGGGCTTGTTGGGCCTTGGAGCTGTAAATCCAGTTGAATGGGTTTGGACCAAGGACTCTGTAACTGAAGAGTAGAGTGGGGGGTTAGAATTTGAGTTGACTTTTTGGTCAACGGGTTAAGAGATAGATACCTGGGTCCCACTTCCGTTATCGCTTCCATCTCCACCGTTTAATCCGAAGCTTCGGTTTTCATCTTCTTCATTGCTGTCCGTTAGATTATCGGAACCTTCTATGCCTTTTGGGTTTGTGGATTTTTTTGCTCTTACACCACTTTCACTTCCACTACCACTTGTCTAAAAAAAAGACAAGGTATAATGAGAAACAAGGGGTATTTTAGTCATTTCACGTCTAGGGGGTATTTTAGTCCTTTTGCATCATTCTGTTAGTAGAATAGTGTGAATCTTGTGCCATGGATATGTGGTTCTAGTAGCATTTTTAAAGCACAGGGACTGATGGTCATACCGAGGGGTATTTTAGTCATTTCACATTATTCTAATAGTTTTGACTAACAAAGCTAGTACCAAGGACATGTGGTGCTCATATTTTTAGACCATAGGAACTTCTGGTGATATTTTTACAACACTGACTAATGGTTACATACATCTAGGGTATTTTAGTCATTTCACATCATTCTGTTATTAAAACTAACATGCTAGTGCCAGGGACCTGTGGTGTTCATATTTTAGACAATAAGTACTTCAAGTGACATTTTTAGAGCACAGAGATTAATGGTTGCGTCTATAGGGGCATTTTAGTCATTTCACATTATTCTGTTAGCTTTTACTAACAAACCTAATACCAAGGACATGTGGTGCTCATATTTTAAGACCACAGGGACTAACGGACTCATTTAGAAAACCTTAGGGGGGTCTTATGCAATTAACAAAAGATTACTTACACTATGACATTTCCTCCAAACATGTTGCCAAAGATTCTTCAGTTCATTTTTTCTAATAGGTTTAACTAAAAAATCAGCTGCGCCACTCGATAAACACTTGAACACTATACCCATAGAATCATCAGATGACATCACTGTACACATCATCACATAAATTAGCCAAAATCCACAAAATTAACAAATAATTAAAATAATTAAAAAATACTTACTAATAACAGGTATATTGTTACGTGTTTTATGATTCATTATCCTGGTTAAGAGATTAATCCCTGAGATTGAAGGCATATCTAACTCCGTTAAAACTAAATCAATATGGTTCGTTACATCTTCCAAGATTTTCCATGCTTCTAATCCATTTTCAACCGCTTTAACTGTTGTAAAAAAAATTGAAAATTAAATTAACGAGTGTGATTAGATAAATATAAGTATTTTGTGTGTTTGTTTGAACATGGCCTGATCTTTTATAATGTGCATATTAACCCCCTATTTTTCATTTTTGTGTCTAAAGTTAGTGATATGTTAATTATTCGATGGGATTTGCAGAAATTTCCACTTATTTGCACTATAGGTCCCCATGTTATGCAAAATTGTGCTGAAGTCCCTATATTATGCAAAATTTCATTATTGGTCCCTATATTATGCAAAAATTGCATTGGCCCCTCTGTTATGAAAAATTGCAGTATAGGTCTCTATATTATGTGAAAACTGTGGTATAGGTCCCTATATAACGTAAAATTGTTCTATATGTCGTTATAGTATGAGAAAATTGCACTATAGGTCTCAATATTAATCTTTTTTCTAATTAATTACACTATAGGTCCCTATATTATGCAAAAATTGCAGAATAGGTCCCTATGTTATGCAAAATTGCACTATAGGTTCCTATATTATGCAAAAATCAAACTATAGGTCCCTATATTATGCGAAATTGCAGTATAGGTTCCTATATTATGTGACAATTGCATGATAGGTCCCTAGGCCTATATTATGCGAAAATTGCAATATAGGTCCTATATTATGCGAGAATTGCACTATAGGTCCTGATATTATATTTTAAAATTATTTACACTATAAGTCCCTATATTATACAACATAACCTATATTTTATTATTAAAAGAACAAGATACTCATAGAAATAATATAATTATACTGGCTTATAAGATAAATTGCTCTATAGGGCCCTATATTATGCAAAAATTGCACTATAGGTCCCTATAATATGCAAAAAAATGTAACATATATCCCTAGAAAAAATTTCCCTGTAGATTCCTACATTATGTGAGAATTCCAGTATAGGTCCCTATAATATGCAAAAAAATGTAACATATATCCCTAGAAAAAATTTCCCTGTAGATTCCTACATTATGTGAGAATTCCAGTATAGGTCCCTATATTAATATTTTGATTAGTTACACTATAAGTCCCTATATTATACATAATAACCTATGTTATATTATTATAAATAAATAAATATTCATAGAAAAAAATAACTATAATGTCTTATAAGATAAATTTTAAAAGTTGGGGGACCCAACGGAATATACTGAAAAATTTAGGTGACTCACAAAAATGAAAGATAGGGGCTGAGATGTACATTTTGAAAGATAAGGCCATGTCCAAGTAAATACGTGAAAGATAAAAGCCTTGTGGGACAATTTAACCCTTTTAAGAAATAATTTACTAACCTTCATAGCTGCAATTCCGTAGTAAAGCACCAAGTACATGACGGGTAGAATAGTCATTTTCCACTAGCAGAATTTTCAGAGACCTTAATGGAAGAAACCTATCCCAATGAATCATCGAGCTCTGAGACATTTGAGACCCTTGAACGGGCCGGGCCTCATTATTCACATCCTCGTTGATCCTTGACTCATCTTCATCAGACACATCATCACTTCCTTTCCGATCATCCCCTTTTAACAGGCCCATGGGCCCGTGCATTTCTATCCAACTACTCCTCATTAACCCGATTCGAAAAGCCCGATTATAAATAATGCACAAGATTTTGTTAACAAGTTGCACATTTAGTCTCCTTCAAAGCAATCTACAGTATAAAAGATCTTCAACACAAGGACTGATAGTGCAATTTAAAGCAATATATTGACTTTTTCAGATAACACGAGGACCACCGGTGCAATTTAGAAACCTCCAAACTTCAACTTTAAGCTAATTTGAGAAAATTTCACATTTTAAATTCGAATTAACTTTCACTTAATCCTAATTTCATGCTTCAAATCCTAAACAAACTGACACTAACTACAATTAGTAACAAAATTTTCGATTTAAATACAAGATAAAACATTACGAAACTCTTTTAAACTACTAATCAAAGCTTAATCACCTCTTTAATTGATAAACATGCTTTTTTACTAACATTTTGCTCTTTAATATCAACTTATTATTCTCTGAAATTCAATAAACCATATAATATAGTAAGGATCCAAACTTTATCGTCTAACAAACTTTATTAAAGCATATATAATGAGATTTAAAGCACAAAATATACAAAAGATTACCTCTTAAACATCGATGTGATGAAGATTAAGCTCGAAGAATAACTCGAATTAATTCAATTTTTTTGACCAATTTATTATCAAATAAAAACTACAATTTAGCTCAATTTTTTTCAAATTATATTCTAGTGTTTTCTTGTAAGAAGAATCAAAAGTAATTTCCTTTACGGGTTTAGAAAGAGCTGAGATATATGGGAAAAAAAAGATATTACGGACTATTTAGCAAAATTTTCGAATATTAATGCTTTACTGACGTGGACATTGTGAAGGCGGAAGTAAAGCCACGTGTACGCGTGTGTTTGATATTGATGACGTGTAGGTAAATCTAAAGACGGGCTGTGAAGAGTTTAAAGCGGATCTAAAATGATCCGAAAGGATCTGGGTTTTGGACACGTGGCGGGCTGAGGTTTGAGTTAAAGGTTTTGGAAAGTTAAACGTCGTTAAGTTTGACGTTATGTGAATTGAGCTGTGATTGGCAGGTTTGGCAGGGAACTGACGGAGTTAAAGTTGGCCCATGTGATGGTATGGGGAATTATTAAATCGACCTCTCCAGGATTGGATACAGTCAGCAAGAAAATATCTTGTGTATGGAAGCAATAGAAAGATGACACGTATAATATTTAAATATTTTCTACTCTAGATAAGTTTGGTCGGTTTAACCAATTCTGTTTATTATTATTATATCGATTAGAGAAAGGTTAATTATGATTATATACTTTTCTTGGGTTTCTTTATTGTTTTTGTCGGAAAGTATTTTATTTTTTTTTTGAGTACATGAGAGAGCCACTTTGGGCTCGGAGTCATTTCGACTCCAATGAGATTCGATCCCAGGACCTCTTGGTCTCTGCGGAGTAGCCTAACCAAACCATAAAACAATGGATGATTGACGCTTATGATCTTGTAAACTAGTTTTTTGAAATAACTAGTAGAATTTTACTTTTTTTTTTTAAAAACTTAAAACTGACCAAATATTAAAATACGTTTATTAGTACTAAAAAACAAAAAAAATGATGTTACTGTTCATCTTCTCTCTCTACTACCTACCTACCTCCGACCTCCGACCTCCGACCACCGACCACCAATCTCAAACCCCCGACCTCCAACCACCCATCTCCGACCTCCAATCACCGGAAAATTTGATGAGTTTTAGAAAAAATGATGAGTTTCGAAGATAAAATGATGAGTTTCGAAGATAAAATGATGAGTTTCGAAAATAAAATGATGAGTATCCATAAAAAAGGTGAGTACTCATTGAAAATCGTGAGTACTCTATAAAAAATAGTGAGTATCCTATGAAAATTGATGAGTATCCTACGAAATGATGAGTATCCTATGAAAATGATGAGCATTCGATAAAAAAGTAACAGTATTTTATTTCATTATAAACTGATTGCATTTTATGAAACTAATAACTAACTAATTACAAAAAAACTTACTACAAAATCTGGTTTGACCAGATCTAGATCTGGTTTGACCAGTTCTTACAAAAAAAAAAAGCAGCTCTAGAAGGAGCTTAGCTGACTGTCGTCTTCCTGCACGAACGAGATGTCACCACGAGATTTGTTGTGGCTTGTATCTCGAACAAGGACCTCGAATCAGATCTCGAACAAGGACCACGACTCTTCTTCTTCGAGTTCGCCGCCAGAGACGCTGGACTCCATTAATGCTTCTTCTTTTCGACGGTGGATCTCGAACAGAGCTCGACGTTGGATCTCGAACAGTGGAACGCCTGGACTCCATTAATGCTTCTTTTTCAAAGCAGCATCTTCACGCCTGGATCTCGAACAGTGCTAAGCTGTGGATCTCGAACAGTGGATCTCGGCGGTAGAGCTCTGCCTGAATCTCGAACAATGCTCGTCTTCATGGTGGTCCACGACGGCTTGGTATCATTGGAGACGGAGCTTCATTGGAGACGGAGGGGGAGCTGGATGTTTCGCCGGAGTGGTGGTGGTCTTCTCCAGTTTTGTGCTCACCGGAAAGAAGCGCGTATCTAACCCATGAACTTGTAGTCAAACTCGTGAAAACTAAGGTCTAGGGTTACCTATTGCCTATATATAGGAATCTTTACTCTGTAGATCACACACTTTCTGATAATCAATAAAACTATATTGTTTATTTCTCTCTGTCGTTCACAACACGTTATCAGCACGATAGCCTCTATTTTCCAATTATTAGGTAATTTTTTTTATTTCATTTCCTTCACGTAAATCTAACATTAGTTTTTTAACCTGTTTAATTGGCTTGTTTATACAAATCAAATATAAACAAATCAATTGAATAGATATAAAAAAAATATTAATGTTAGGTCTAAGTGAAGGAAATGGAATAAAAAAAAGTTACCTAATATTTGGATGATAGAAGCTATTGTGTTGATAAGGTGTTATGAACGGTAGAGAGAAAAAAGAATATCCTTCTATTGATTATCAGGGAGTGAGTGTTTTACAAAGCAGGAACTCCTATTTATAGGTAGTATGTAACCCTAAACCCTAGTATTCATGGGCTTGACTACAAACTCATGGGCTAGGTCAAATATCCACATATGAGCTACAATTATAGTTCAAGTCTTGAAAGCTTTTCTTTTTCCGTGCACAATGTTCCAAATCCTACTCCTCATTAAATTCATTTACTTAGTTGGTTGAGGGTAGTTTAGTAAAAACAGAGAGAATTTATTGCATTTCTTAATTTGTGTGAATAAAAGGGTATGACAAACATTGATGATAACCTTTTAAATATTAAATAAGAATGAAATGGTAGAAAAGGTAAAAAAGTTCATTGGTATCTTAAATGGACAATCTTTTGTGGACACCTACTTTTAGAAATTGTGACAAATATTGATAGACGGATAGAGTAATATTTTGGTAAGTAAAGTCTTATTTTGGACTATTATCTTTTATTAGTTTTTTCAAATTTGGTCGCATCTTTTATTTTTTCTAAATATGGGTAATATATTTCATTTTCTCCCTAATTTTGGCTACAAATATTTTATTTTCTCCAATACTTAACCTTTTATAATTAGATGACCTAAGTATTAATTATGCATTTCTTTCCTATCAATCTAATTTACTGAGTGTTTTCTCTTCATATCCATAAAGAGGTAAATATTAAAACAAAAATAAAATATTTATGGTTAAAATTGAAGAAAATGAAAAATGTAACCTAAATTTAGGAAAAATAAAAGATCTAACCAAAAAAAAATTTAAAAATAGTAAAAGATAATTACCCAAAATAGAATTTTACTCAATTTAAATTAAGGGTGGAAATTGGAATGGAAATTTTTTATTCCGATCCGAAAAATTCGAATTTGGAAATACTTTAGAGTAACGATAGACGTCACCCCTTTTCATGTCACCCTTTTATCACTCTTCTATATATATGTTTTTATTTCCTCGAATAGAAGATAGAGAAAGATTAACTATGATAGATAAATAAATTCATTGGTACATGTAGATATACACGTAGGAGGTGATAAAAGGGTGATACATAAAGGGTGAAATTTATCATTGCTCAATACTTTATTACCTTTCGAATTTCGAATTTCCTAATTCAGATTTTTTGAAGTTTTTTTGAAACGAAATTGAATTACTTATAGAAACTTATTTCCGATCCTACTTCTATTTTCGATTTTTTTCTGAACTTTTTATACACCAATATTTATGTTAATATATGTACACTTTTTTTTTCTATTTATATATAATACATAACTATGTAATTTACTGCGTGTATTCTCTTCCTATCCATAAAACAGTAAATATTAAAGAAAAATAAAATATTTATGGTTAAAATTGGGTGAAAATGAAAAAATGTAACCTAAATTAAGGAAAAATAAAAGATGTGACCAATTGTTTTTAAAGGTAGTAAAATTAATAACCCAAAATAGAATTTTACTCTACTTAAATTAGGGGTGGAAATTGAAACAGAATTTTCCGATTTCGGCTGATTCTGATACGGAAAATCCGAATTTGGAAATACTTTATTACCTTTGGAATTTCAAATGTTCTAATTCAGATTTTTCTAAGTTTTTTTTGGAATGGAGTTGGAATTACTTATAGAAAATTTCGAATTTCCGATCTTATTTCTAATTCTGATTTTTTTCCGAACTTTTTCCAAATATTTTTCCGATTACTAAAATTACTATTTAATATTTTGATGCACCAATATTTATGTTAATATATGTACACTTATTTTCTATTTATATAAAATATATAACTACTAGGTAAAACCCGTGTCTGAAGAAACTCAAAACGAATTTGCTCCATTGACGGGAATCGAACCCAGGTTTCCTGGGTCGAGGTCGAGTTCAAGTTTAAGGTCAAGGTCAAGGTTAAGGTTAAAGTCAAGTTCAAGTTCAACGTTAAGGTTAAGGTTAAGGTTTAAGGTTAAGTATAAGTTTAAGGTTAAAGTTAAGATTAAGGTTAGGTTAAAGTTAAGATTAAGGTTAGGTTAAAGTTTAAGGTTGTGAATATGGCTAAAGTTAATAGTTGAGGGGTTGAGGTTAAGGTTAAGGGTTTGAGGTTAAGGTTAATGGGTTAAAGTTAAGGCTAATGTTAAGGTTTAGGTTAAGGTTAGTTTCAAGGTCTATTTTAAGGTTAAGATAAAAGATAAGGTTAACGTTTAAAGTTATAGGTCTAAGGTGAAAGTTTAAGGTTAAATGTTAAGGTTAGGGTGACGGTTAAATTTAAGGTTAAGGTGTAAGATTTAGGGTTAAGGTGTAAGATTTAAGGTTAAGGTCTAAGATTTAAGGATAAGGTTAAGTTTTAACTTCAAGATTAGGGTTATGGTTAAGGTTAAAGTTAAGGTCAAGGTTAAAGATAAAGTTGTGGATATGGTTAAGGTTGATAGTTAAAGGGTTGAGGTTAAGGGGTTAAAGTTAAGGTTAAGGTTTAGGTCAATGTTAAGGTTAATTTTAAGGTTAAGATAAAAGATAAGGTTAAGGTTTAAATTTATCGGTTAAGGTAAAAGTTTAAGATTAAATGTTAAGGTTAGGGTTATGGTTAAATTTAAGGTTAAGGTGTAAGATTTAAGGTTAAGGTTAATTTTTAACTTCAAGATTAAGGTTATGATTAAGGTTAAAGTTAAGATGAAGGTTTAAGGTTTTAAGAGTTAAGGTTAAAGATTTAAGGGTTAAGTTTAAAGTTAAGGTAAACATAAAGTGAAGAAATAAATTAGTTTGATGATAAATAAGAAAATGAGGCAGTATGAAAATTTTAAAATATAAAGATGGATTAAAAGAAATAGTCTAGGACATATCTTAGTTCAATGGAGGTCAATGGAGCTACAACCATCAAAGTCGTGAGATATAATGAAAATTTGGATAATGGAGATATTAATTGAAGATCCTTGTTCACCTGAGAAAGATTTGAGGTTCACCTAAAGTGGTAGCTTCAGAAGTAACAAATGTAAAATACGCAATCAGTGATTTTTAACAATATTTGACTATAATTAAAGTTGATAATATTTTTGACTTGGGAACGAAATTTTAGGAAGAGAAATAAAGATACTTGAGAGTTTAATAAGACAATGAGAAAGGGTTCAAAAGATGAAGACCTCTATGTCCAATCCATATGTAAAACATGAATTTTATAAATTTTGACAAATTAATACCAAACTTCATCATATACAATTAACAACCCATGTCTGTTAAAATAAATAACTCGAATTTTAAAGAAAAACAATACCACTCACACGATATCCGTGTTTTCTCCACTACGTTTAAATTTTTTCTATGCCACTCATGTAGTAAAGAAATTTGCATAGATACTTACCAAAAAATTGACTGAGGAAACCAAAATTAAAGTAATGGTAAACTTAATAACAAATTTTATATCACGACAAGCGGTAATCACGAATTGGGTAAAGGTTCTCTAATGAAATTCTATAAGAGAAAATAAAAAATCAACCATCTCTTGTGTCTCTTTTAGTCCTTAGTTGCACTCCAAACAACGTCATCTTCCCTGTTTATTTGACTCGATTCTTTAATGTAAACATGTAATTGTAATACAAATAATTAAACATAATGCTGCATGTATAACAATAAGGCAGGGAATACTGCAAACTGAAGTAGCTCATAACAGTTATGCCTCATTGATGTTAAAAATAAAGAACGGGCAATATATGTTTCCTGACTTCCAATCTGGAAAAAAAAATAAGCATATTAGTATCAATTTCTTGAATTATTAACTATCACAAATTGAGAAACGTGCCTCAACAATTTACATGACATATAGCCTAGAAAACTTCTCTTTTTTTTCCACAGCTATTTTAGTATATATTTCACAACCACTATTGTTTGAATTTCATGTCAAATTTTATTATTGTTTCACTTTCAAAACCAAATTCAATCTTGGCTGGCAATATCTCCAGTATAGGTTATTTTGCTTAAGATAAGACATATCATGTAAATAATTACATAATACTAGAAATTAACTTAAAAACAAAATCTCATGTTCCAAGCACTAACTATGGTATGTCACATCTTTTTTTCTTTCAAAAAGTATATCGCACTACTCCCCGCTAAATTGCAACTTATTTTCCAATTTAACTCAAAAAGAAAAAAATTGAAAGAAAAGAAATTGATTATAGAATGAGCAAAATAATAAATGTTAAGGTTAGTGATTAAATCGATTTATACGATTCAGGAGGCAAGACATCGATTTGAAAGCTCTCAACAGTCTCCGTCTTTTCACCCTGGTTGCCTGATTCAATTTTGATAATTGAAATTGTAGTCGTAGATACATATTATTAACCAGAGAAAGAGTGAAACAAAAGGGATACGATGAATAATTATTTTGCCAAAATATCCCCAACTCATTATTAATTATTGAAAGTTCTAAATTTTTTTGTAAGCATGATCACAATTGTACCTGTAATCTTTAATCTCTTTCACGGCTGTTAGCCATATGATGTGTGTTCATTTTTTTTCTCCCTGTTTTGCTTAACATGACAATAATTATGGCTTGTTTTTTAATACAT
Organism: Nemophila menziesii; assembly: GCA_029959085.1. NCBI lineage: Eukaryota > Viridiplantae > Streptophyta > Magnoliopsida > Boraginales > Hydrophyllaceae > Nemophila > Nemophila menziesii. Next base: position 40,173,907 of record JARWIR010000004.1, on the reverse strand, counting down.
ATGAGAGTCACGTTGGACTCAGAATCATTGGCCTCTGCGGAGTAGTGTAACCACTAGACCAACTATCAATCTTAGCTATAGACTGTTAATTAATAGTTTGATGACTAAAACAATTATGGCTCACATAAGATATATTCCGTATATCAATTAATAGTTAGATTCGAATAATTTTCTAATAAATTCAAGAAATCACAATCCAATCGTGGAAATTTTGAAGAGATTGCATAAGTGGAAAACGTAGGCAAAGAACTCAACCCCACCAGTCTCACAAACTATTGGTCTCAATCAGCCATAGCGAAACTCATATTTTAACTAATAAAGCAAAAGTCTTAACACACCAAGCCTGCACGGCATGCTAAGGAAAGTAGTCAAAGGCCATTTACCAGTAACTCATATTTTGAGTTGAACAAAAATGCACTAAAAATCGTGTTGCACATATAGCTTTATTTATTTTTTCATCAAGTGACTTGCAAATCACAACCAACGCATCATATGAATACTTTAAACTGTGTAAGCAATCACTTGAAATGCTTGGTCTAAACCTATATTTTATCAAGGTCATCAAGTTAACATCTTATCTACAGATACATGATTAACAAATCAATAGATATCCAATATACAGTTAAAAAGTTGAAAAATGTACCATGAACAACTGTTAACATAGCTGGCCTCCATTGTGCTTAATAAATTCTATTTTGTAACATGTATCTAAACCTAGTTCTGAGAAATTGTAAAAGTGAAGATATTAGGTTAAAATTTAAAAAGTTAAAAAGTTATCATGAACAACTGCTAACATAGTTGACCTAGACCTACATTGTACTTAATTAATTCTGTTTTGTAACATCTATTTGAGCCTAGTTCATAAAAATTGTAAAAGTGATGAGATTATGTTAAAATTAAATCCATTTTTTAGAGTTTCAACTGTAAAAAAAAAAATTTACCTTCATTTGGGTTCTTCGGTTGTTGATGGCGTAACCAAGTTGGGTTGACGATGGTGCATAATTGTCCCCAATCGCATTGGATTTCTCACTCTCCATCATCTTCGAGAAGAAAATTAAACGAAAGTGAGACAGAGAGAATACATAGCCAAATGGATATTTACTGCAAAACAATTCCAAAAATGCAGTATAAGACCAAATTTACTCACTCCTACCCTTCCTATATACGTTATTCTCAGCACATTACTTCTAATATGGTAAAAAGAATTCCAACGTTCATAATACTTCTTATATGGTAAAAAGACTTCCAACGAACATAATAATGGTCATTGTGTGACTTGTATTAAAATAGAATAAACTGAAAATTTGTAAAAGTGATGAGATTAGATTAAAATTAAATCAATTTTTACCTTAATTTGGGTTCCATGATTCAATTGTCGATGACCCTTATCCAAGCCGGGTAGATGATGATAGAGAATGGTCCCCAAGTGGCGCGATTTTCTTGTGAAGGAGTGCGGCGTGGTGGAAAGGTGAGTGTGAAGAGATTGTTTTTATGGGTTTTTCATATGAATGAGTGTGAAGAGAAGAGTTTTAACTTTCTTTTTTTGAATGCGAGTGTGAGATGCGTTTTGAATTTTATGATGCGTATAAATTTCTAAAAAATTAAAGGAGCTAAATGGGGGATTCTGAAAAATTAAAGGAGTTAAATGAGAATTTGTAAGCCGGGCAAGGAAAAATAGTATAATGAATAGATTAGGATTTTTTAAAAAGAAAAGTAATATTAATAATTAATGATCTTAATGATAAGTGGGGCAAAAAATGATCCTGACCACTAGTTATGTAAAAGAATTGGATCGTTCGAATAACCTTGTTTTATAACATAGATATAACTTAAATCACAAAATTCACCCGAGATCAAAATTAGTCGGATCACTTCTTTTCTTCCACCCACGGTCCAATCATTTACCTTACACATGACCAACATAATCACACACCCAAGGACAAATCTAGAAGATAAAATGAGGAGGAGTTTGGTATATGTGAGGGTTCGGGGGCTATCGCTCCCAATTTTTTTAAAGTACATATAAAAACAATAAATTTGTGAACTTACAAGTTAGCATCTACCTAAAAATGATGCAAAATAACACCATTAAAGCTACATTTTGGAAAAAAAAAATCATCACACCTATTTTACATAGTATCATTATAATTATATTAATATTTTATAATGTTATATTCATATTATAATTATCTAAAAAAATACTAAATAATGTATCAAAGCATTGCTAGCCTTAAATTCAAAATAGAGATTGATCTAATGAATTACAATATTCTTATAAGTAGTAAAAATTGATAGAGTTATGACTTAAATTTAGTATATCAAATAAAGATTTTTTGAAAATATTAATATAAAAGAATAAAGGCAAGTCACAAAAATAGTTAAATAATTTTATATTCTACGTGCAAATAAAAAAATAAATAAAGCAATTGACATGTTTTGAACAGAACACACGTTCTCTATTCTAAATCCTAAAAATCTAGTATAACATCCGCTAAACTATAATGTATTATGTGTACTTTAAAGTACGAATGTATAGTATAAACGGTAATAGGGGCTAATTATATTTCTGGCGAAAGTTACACTTGCATATCATAAAAATTTTGGGTTCGGGGGATCTTGAGCCTCCATTGGGCTTTCAATAAATTCGCCCATGCACACACCACTACCATCATATAATTAAAAGTCAATCATTGTATCAACAGAGTTTCATCATTAAACCACTAGATGAAATTTTTTACTTTATAACTGTATTTGTATTAATCAGTTAAATGTTGAAAATTATCTAACTGTGATTTCATAAAATTTTTGTCGGAATTTGAAACTATATTCGTATATGTTGAAAAACTTTTCACTTGAATATTTCTATTTATTTTATATTTAATTTTTTTTAAAATATTTGAATATCGCATTTTGTGCATATAATACTATTTAGTTTTGTTTTTTACGATTCCGTTTGTTTTATATAATTATACTTATATTAGTTATATTTTAATATAATATTGTGAAATTAGCAAAAAAAATATTCAAAGATTCGAAATAAAAAAAAGATATTTCGAAAATTGTGAAATTTTAAAAAATTTGGGGTGTTCCAAAATCAGAATTAAATTTAAATTCTAATATTTTTTTTTTGGATTAAAATTTAATTATTTTGGAAAAAAATTAAATTTTTCGAACAAAACCATTTTGCTATCTTATCCGTCCAATTTCAACCCCTAATTTAAGAAAAATTCTTTCATCCAATATTGGATGATCCTACACCAATAATATTTTTACACATACCCCATGTTTTAAACTTACAAAGTAACTAATTTATTAATCTAATGTCATGTGTTTTTCTATAATAAACAATGACCATGATATAAATATTGGACCATCCAATATTGGATAAAATCTTACCCCTAATTTAAATCAACCTAAAACAATTTTTTTACGTTTCAATCTCTGCTTGGTATATTTTTAGCACTCCCCTTCTCTCAATACCAATAAACACGATGATGTATGGTAGTATAAGCGTTTAATCATTTGGAAAAAAAAAGCGTTTAATCAAGTAGTTGGAGAAGTTATAATGAAGGGACGATCGTTTAATCAAGTTGTTGAAGGAGTAATTATGAAAGCTACAAACTACGGTATTAAATAAATGATTTTTTATTTCGTTCTAAATTAAATAAAGCATTCAGACTTAATGTTATGAGACACAGAAATTGGTCGTTGACATCCTTGGCTTAAAAGTTTTTTCTTTTTTTAAAGAAAATATAATTTATATGATAACTTGTGTCTTTGTGGAATCAACCGCCCATTGTCTATTTTTCATATATGTTTTTCAAACCTCCATTAAGAGTGATTTGATTTTGAGGTTTAAAATCACTTGGGAATATTTCAACACCACGACTATGATGTTCCATATTAGTGATGTGGTGTAAGATTAGTTACTATTGCAATTGATTGAAAAACTATTGTATGTTAGTACTATAAATGCGATATAGGATTGGTTACTATTCCAACTAATTGAAAATTGCATGTTGGTGATATTGATGATAAAGTATTTATGTAATATTGGCAAAATATTGATGATTATTTTGTTGATCGAGTAATTTCTTTTCAGCCTTAAAAGTTAAACCTAAGTTATAGTTAACTATTGTACATATTTTCTTGAGAATTAGAAATTGTTTCTTGAACAAACTAAAACTTTATATCTAACAAAAAATGTCAAAAATTGTAGGAAAGGTACTTTTTAGGTGTCTATAAGTTCAAAAGTATACAATTGTTAAATGATCGGATTTGGCAAATAATTCATTATCGCGATTTAGTTATTTCTACACTATGGTGATTTGAGGTGGTATTCCAGAGTTCTATACAAGAGAAATGAAATTCCAAAACTTAGTTGTGGTATTCTAGGAATGTGGGTAGTAGTATTTATTGGCAAGGTAGAACTTCAAACTTTATAGTTCACGTGACACGTCTTTAAGATCGAACTCATTTGAAGGATAGAATTCCGAGCCTAGCGTTATTGCTCCAAATGACGAAGTTCTAAGGATTTTCTAAGTTGTACATGCGCTAGAGTTGCATACACCATTGAAGAGTACTATAAACTCTACGATATGTCTCATGAGAGTTTGCATAACTATATCTTATGCTAAAATGAGAACTTCGAGCTATGTCATATTCAACGTGAGACTAATACTAAAGCAAATCCTCCCAATGACCTATATATAGTTTTATTACTAAATATGGATTCGGGAAATCTATCTGACAAATCATTGACCTTGATACAGATTTGGGAAATTTATTTTACCGATGACCTTAATTGTATGAAAAAAATTTCCCACAAAAATAATTTTCCCTTCTTACACTATTATTTTACAAATTTTGATTAGAGTAAATAACACTTTTGTCCCCTGGGTTTATACGCGATTGACAGGTTGCCCCCTAACTCTTAAAATGCGCCTCGTTGCCCCCTAAGATTTAGTTTTGTGACCCGTTACCCCCTACTGCGTGTTCCGTCCATTTTTACCGTTAAAAGTGACGTGGCATTTCCATGTCACAATTTTTTTTTAATCCAGATGTCAATTACCTGTTTAATTAACTTAATCTAAGGGTAAAAAAGATATTTTATAATAGTTTTTATAATATTAAATAAAAATAAAAACCCCTACCCTCCCCACCCACCCCCTACCCCCCCTCCCCCCCACCCCTTCTTCCCCGGTCTTCTTCTTCGTCCCCAACCTCTGGTTCGTCCTAAAAAAAAAAAAAATCAAGAGTTTGTACAGTCCGCTTCAATGGAGCAGCAAGCTTGTATCCTTATATTACTTGGAATAACTTCTTTTAACTGTAAATGTTTCTTGGAGGCCCTCATCTTTTGCTTGCTATCCTGAACATGGCACTATCTTTTAAAATATGCATCTTAGGCCCTGTCTTTCATTTTTGTGCCCAATGTTAGTGTTCAGTTAAGGGGTATGGAATGCAGATTTTGAAAGATCAGGAAATGTTCAGGAAAAAGCGTGAAAGATGAGGGCATTTTGAGACTATTTACCCAAAGATAAGTAAGTGATATTCTTATTTTGGGCCCATTAGATATTGAATTCATTAGTATTCAGAGGTATACTACACTCCGTTCATGTGTTAAACTACCTGTTATTGTGTCTCCTTAATGTAATATTCAGATGTAACAGCAGCATTAGGGCTTTGTCTAGAGAAGATAACTAAAGAAGATTTAGATTCATCAAAGGATGCAATGCACTCTATTCTTCAAGGAGTTAGCTGTAAAATTTATAACTAATCCTTTGTTTAATTTCTTTGGATAAAATACCAAATACTTGTATTCATGTATTCATGTTTTTAACCAAAGTAACCAAAGAGTAATCTTGATTTTTTTTTTTTTTAGGACGAACCAGAGGTTGGGGACGAAGAAGAAGAACGGGGAAGAAGGGGTGGGGGGGAGGGGGGGGTAGGGGTTTTTATTTTTATTTAATATTATAAAAACTATTATAAAATATCTTTTTTACCCTTAGATTAAGTTAATTAAACAGGTAATTGACATCTTGATTAAAAAAAAAAAATTGTGACATGGAAATGCCACGTCACTTTTAACGGTAAAAATGGACGGAACACGCAGTAGGGGGTAACGGGTCACAAAACTAAATCTTAGGGGGCAACGAGGCGCATTTTAAGAGTTAGGGGGCAACCTGTCAATCGCGTATAAACCCAGGGAGCAAAAGTGTCATTTACTCTTTTGATTAAAGAGAGATAAAAAGAGATGAGTAGTCACAATTCGTTGCAACTCCTTCAAACAAACGAGTCTCCATGCTAAACTTCACATTTATTTCTACTTTTTTGTCGAAACTACACATTTATTTGCTTACATATAAAAATGTCTCAATCGAACATATCTTAATAGCAAGATATGAAATTCCCATATTCCAATCGATGCAAAATCTTGCCCATAATGTTAAAGATTGGTCACACATCACTGATTATTCTTAAAATAAAAAAATAAAAAAAGGTGTTTTTCATCTTCTAGTTCTTAAAAATAAGTGATCCAAAACTACTAAAATACTCAATCATAAAAAATTCCACAAACCCAAAACAATACTAGATGTCAAAAACATATTAATATCCAACACTACAAATTTCAACTTTTATTCTTTATTTTTTATTGGACGGAAAATTGAACTTTTAATTTAACTATATACAACATTGATTCTAAATACTTAACATCTTGTTAATAATACATATCACAAGGTTTTACTTTTACTAAAATACAACTATAATAAGAGTGAAATGACGAATATACCCTTGATCAAGCATGCAAATACAACATGCAAAGAATATAACAAGTTGAAACTATAAAATTACTTTATCTTACTATATTACACTATAAAAACTTAATATTTCAAGCTGTAGCAGTTTTTTTATTCTCGGGATCATCAAGATTTAAAGCACGAAGTAACTTTGACCAAGACTCGGGTATTCCACCTGGAAGATCAAATTCCAATAATTTTCCTCGTTTACGATAAAATTCTTCAACTGGTAGACTCTGTAAAAAAAATTATTTAATGTTAAATATGTATTAATTGCATTATTAGTCACTATGTTATGGGAAATAGCCAAATGTACAATTGTGTTTTAAAAGAGGAAAAAGGGATGGAGATATGAGGACAAGAGGGTTCAGGGGTAATGACCTCATTTATTAGTTAATTGCACTATAGGTCCTTGTATTATGCAAAACATGCCTACAAGCCCCTATATTATGCAAAAAATGCTCTTTAGACCCCTATAAGTCCCTACATTATGCAAAACTTGCACTATAAGGCCCTATATTTTGGAAAAAGTGTACCATAGAGTCCTGTATATAATTTTTGAATTAGTTGCACTACAAATCCCTGTATTATGCAAAACTTGCACTATAGGCCCCCATAGCACGCAAAACTTGTACTATAGGTTCTTATATATATATATATATATATATATATATATATATTTGAGTTAACTACATTATAAGTCCCTATATTATGAAAAGCTTACACGATAAACCCCTTTCTAATGCAAAACTTGCACTTTATATCCCTATATTATACAAAAATTATACCGTAGATTCCTGTATATTATTTTAAAATTAATTGCACTATAAGTCCCAATAATATAGGGTAGCTTCCCCAGGTTTGGGAGCCACATAGTGGCTAGGGGGACGTATCCTGTAATTAATTTAAAAATTGATATGGGACCTTTAGTGCAATTTTTGTATAATATAGGGTCCTTTACTGTAATTTTGCATAATATAGAGACCTATAGTGCTATTAACTCTAAAATAATTTTGTATAATATAGGGGACCTTTAGTACAATTTTGCATAATTTAGGGACCTGTAGTGCAATTAAGTCCAAAATAATTTTTGTATAATACAGGGTAGACCTTTAGTGCAATTTTGCATAATATAGGGACCTGTGCAATTAAGTCCAATCTTTTTTTTTTGTATAATATAGGGACCGGTGGTGCACTCTTGCATAATATAGAGACCTATAGTGCAATCAAGTCCAAAATAATATTTGTATTATATAGGGACCTATAGAGCACTTTTGCATAATATAGGGACCTATAAAGCAATTTAAGTCAAAATAATTGTTCCCCCCCTCCCCACTGTCCACATTGCTATATTTGCTAATTTTCTAAAACATGGGTATATTTAGCTATTTTACATATCATAGGGACCTTTAGTGCAATTTTACATAATATAGGGACCTATAATGCAATTTTGTATAATTCGGGCTTATCGCGTGATAATTAATTGAAAAAAAATAAAATTAATATTGGGACCTATAGTGCAATTTTGTATCATATGGGGACCTATAGTGCAATTTTGTATAATATAGGGACCTTTAGTGCATGTTGCATATCATATGGACCTCCAGTGAAGTTTTGCATAATACAGGGACATATAGTGCAATTTTGGATAATTTAGGGACCTATAGTGCAATTTTGCATAATATAAGAACCTATAAAATAAATTTTTCACCCCCACTGAAAAATTAATAATTTTTTCGGGCTTATCGTGTAATAATTAATTTTAAAAAAAAATTAATATCACGACCTATAGTGCAATTTTCTATAATCTAGGGACTTTTAGTGCAATTTTGCATGATACAGGAACCTAGCAATTAAATCCAAAATGACTTTTTCCATGGCCGTCTCCCCCCAACAAAAAACCTCCCCCACCCTCCCAACTATCCACATCGGTAACTTTGCAAACCACGGGTAACATTTCCCCAATTCCACAAACCATAGGGACCAACGATGCAATAAACATAAAAACAAATCAAACAAATACCTTTTCATTGTAAACACGGAGACGTTCCTTAACAACAGATTCGGTATCATCGGATCTAGTAATCAATTTAGCTTCACATTGTTTAGGAGGAAGAAGAGGAGGCATATACATCCTTGGGTTATTAACATCACCTTTTATATCAATACATGCTACGTTATAATTACCTCCACAATCATTACATGTTCTTCTTCCTAAACATTTTGCTATTAATGCTTCTTCTCTTAGTTTTAGATTTATTACTAAATCTATATCTGTTACTCCTTCTAATATCTCCTGTTTAGTTCATCAATCAATCAAACACACACATGTTAGTTAGTTAGTTAGTATAATCGACTATTTAGTTTTAGCCCCCCGAGTTTGAAATAGTTATGAATTCTAGGGACCTATAGTGTAATTAATCAATAAAAAGTTAACATACGAACCTATAATGCAATTAAGTCAAAAAAAAATAAAAAAAAATAACAAAAGGACTTATAGCGCAAATTTAACTCAAAAGAGTTGTATATGGAAACATATAATGCAAATTTTTCATACATAGGGACCTAAAGTGCAATTTACACCCTTATTCACCCAATGAAAATTTCTAACTCCACCCTTAATCCTAAGGGCAATTAGGTTTAAGTACTCAACATGAAAACACTACATAATACACCATAGCTTCAAATTTGCACCTTAGTCCTTCAAATTTGCAAAAACTCTAACATAAAGTCCAACACAAACTCATTCTTTCATGAGTGGCAAAAGGGAAAAGAATAATATCTATCCAAGGACAAAGCTTAAATATCTAATAAAGTAACATTTCAAATATAAAAACAAAATAAAATAAAAAATACTTACAGCTTGTCTTATAGTACGAGGAAAACCATCTAGAATAAATCCAGATTCACCTTTAGCTTCTCCAGCTTCAAGTCTTTTCGATAACAAATCAATTATAATTTCATCGGAAATTAATTTTCCTTTATTAACTATATCTGCCAGCTGTACAATTTAAATAACAAGCTCACATTAGGTGGGACCCACTTTAAGGTTTTTGCATAATCTAGTGAGACCTATACTGCAACTAACCCAATAACATAGCCACTTATAGTACATTTTTTGCATAATATAGTTATCTATAGTGCAATTTTTGCATAATACAGGGACCTACTGTGCAATTGATCAAAATTCAAGGGCTTTGCACACTGAACATTTTTAACGTGTTTAAATTCTTCAAGTTAATGAAGAATCTATGTATATAAACACGTGACTAAGCTTAGTTGAATAAGAATTTAAACGACCTGAGAAGCTAAGGAGCCATGAGAAGAAAGCTCATGCCGGACAAGATCGCCGGTAGATATATGAGGAACGCCGAGGAGGTTTGATAACCGTGCTGCGTATGTTCCTTTTCCAACTCCAGGACAACCTAGAAATACCCATTGAACACTCTTTCCATTGGGTCGTTGACTTTGACTCCGGTCTGACGTCGTCGGAGACGACGGAGACGGTGATTTTGGGGTTGTGGCTTTATTGATCTGGTCAAATTCAGATGAATGTTTTGAAGAAAGTGTTCTGAGGATTGGATTTAACGAGGAGGGTTTGAATTTTGTTATTAGGCGGTTAATTACCGCCATTGTTAAGTTATAGAGGAGGTTGAAGATTTGGTCGGAGATATTTGAGATTTGAGTTTTGGTCTACGGGAGAAGAAAAAGGGTAACGGTGACCGAAGAAACACGTGGTTTGCATGTGCTTTTTGTAGGGACAAAAGTTGTGATTTGGTACACGTCATTGATGTTATGTCTATATTCGACACGTTGAGTAATTTAGGTTTGAGATGTTGGGACATAGTACTATGATCCTAAAATACTTATTACTAGGACAAAATAGGGTTAGGGGGTTTGGGGTGGGGTTGGGTGGGGGGGGGGGGGGGGGTGTTGTGTGTGTATTTACTATCGAACAATTTGATGGTAAAACGTAGTAGACGAATATAAAAAACTTGTATAGTTGATCAAGAAGACGACGTAAAGATTGATAATTACTGTACTGGTGAGAGTACTCATGTGGTGATTAAAACAGACCTAGATTAAAACTTACTTGAGTCAACTGACTCTAAAATATATATAAATATATATTAAAAAGAATAATATTTGTAGCATTAATATTATACATTGAACATTTTTTGTAAAGTGTCGTCATTAGGGTGGCGTGGCACACTTGGTAACAAGCCATATATTTATGTTGATCAACTTTACTTGAATGTATTTAACAAGTACGTAGATTATTAAATACAAAAGAAGGTTCTGGCCATATTCCCAACAACCTCAATCTCTTGTCATACGTTAGATACAATTAATATGATTGTGTGGCACCGACAACCCGTAATAGTAAGTACGAATCGTGGCGTACACGTATAATTTGTGTCAACTCACGATTTCTAAATATATGGACATTATATTAACTTAGGTAATTTGATTTTACGTAGTGCAATACCATTAGGGGCTTGACCGAGAGCCCTTTGTGCAATACTTATTACTAGTATGGGATAGGGGTGGGGGTTTAGGGAGGGGGGCGAATAATTTGATGGTAAAAAGTAGTAGACGAATATGAAAAACTTGTATAGTTGATCAAGAACACAACGTATAAGATAGATACTTACTCTACTGGTTAGAGTATTCATGTGGTGATTAAAAAAGACTGAGATAAAAACTTACTCGAGTCAACTGACTCTAAAATATATATAAATATATATAAATATATATTAAAAAGAATACTATTTGTAGCATTAATATATACATTGAACATTTTTGGTAAAGTGTCGTCATTAGCAGGGGCGGACCTACTTGAGGCCCAGGGGGGCTCAAGTCCCCCCTGAACCCGTAAATTTTATGATATGCAAGTGTAATTTTCGCTTGAAAAATAATTAGCCCTCTATGAACATTTATATTATATATTCTTGCTTTGAAGTGCACATAAGATGACATAGCTTAGCGGATGCTATGCTTTGTTTTTAAGATTTAGAGTAGATGTTGTGTGTTCAAAACATAGCAATTGCTTTATTTTAATCTTATATTTTGCATAACTATTTAATAAAATTTCATAACTATTTTTAATAACTTTCCTTTATCCTTATATTTTAACATTTTTTATTTTTTTATTTAAAATATTAAATTTAAGTCATAACTTTGTCAAATTTTACCGACTTATAAGAATATTGTAATTCATTATATTAGTCTTTATTCTAATTAGGCTAGCATTGCTTTTATACATTGATTGGTAAAATTATAATATTTACCCTTTAAGTAATTAGAATATGAATATAACATTATAAAATATTAATAAAATTTAAGTGATACTATGTAAAATAGGCGTGATGGTGTTTTTTCCCAAAATGTAGCGTTAATAGTGTTATTTTGCATAATTTTCAGGTAAATGCTAACTTCTAAGTTCATTTTGTTAAACAAACCAGAATTATAATAGTGTTTCATGTTCATATCTATATTTTGACATGCGTACTTATAAATTTATGTTTTTTATATTTACCTTAAAAAATTGGAAACGATTACTCCGAATCCCCATATATATCAAGCCCCCCTCATTTTATCTTCTGGATCCGCCACTGGTCATTAGGGTGGCGTGGAACACTTGGTAACAAGCCATATATTTACTTGAACGTATTTAACAAGTACGTAGATTATTAAATACAAAGAAGGGTTCTGGCCATATTCCCAACGACCTCAATCTCTGGTCATACGTTATATACGATTAATATGATTGTGTGGCACAGACAATCCGTAATCGTAAGTACGATACAAGTATAATTTGTGTCAACTCACGAGTTCTAAATATATGAACATTTTATTAACTTAGGTAATTTGATTCTACGTACTGCAATACCATTAGGGGCTTACCCGAGAGCCCTTTGTGTATTCTCACCTCTAATTTGAACCTCAGGGTGTCATTTAGACCCCATCCCTTAGTGTGCTCATGTTTTTTTCTATTTGAGGGTTTAGTGATAGACCAAACAGAGCTCTATACTTTTGGCTGAAGATAAACCCGAACATGTATTGAAGATGCCAATTTGTACTTTATCGATAACTAAATTATCAAACATTTATAAAGAGTCAATGCGTATAACAAGATGTTGACACATCACACATGATTACAGGGTTGATACCATCAAGTGTATCGACTAACATTTTCGAGACAACCAAGTATGGGAAGAGTTTTTCCTCGTTCCTAGCAAACTCTCAACCATCAGTCATCCATCTCACACGACATTGATGGCTCATTTTTTGGTATGTTATATAATAGTTCAAGACTTATTTTCTTGGGGGGAGGGGGTTGAGACTAACGTTGGGATTTTCCCCTTTATTTGATATATTTTGATCATTGAGCTAATGTTATGATTCACGTAATTATAGATTATTTTGAGGTGTTTTGTGTTTTATAGTTTAAACTCATGGAACACGTGGGATCTGAGGACTAATTGATTAGTTAATGAGTCAAAAAAGAGAAGAAGAACCTCCAAGGAAGCAAGGAAAGACAAAAAAGTGACCCGAGAAGTCAATATTTCACTTGGAACTTAATGAAGATATGTTTTACAATTAGCCCAGAATCTTCAAATCAATTAAATGGTCAATCCTAAAGGAGTTAGAAATTGATTATGGACGTTGTAAGACTCTCGAAAATATGAACGTGTGAAAAAAATGAGCGTGATTTGAAGTCCCGTAATGAATTTATGTTTGTTTTTGTGTGCCAAATGTCACTACTTTGTGTTTATATGAGAATTTTAAGTGGGTGAGGATTTTTAGAGAGTTTATCCCGTGAAACAACCCACTTAAGGGAGCCCATGATTTTAAAAGCTATAGAAGGATTTTATTTGTAGTTTATCTTATAATTCCACACAGTACAATTAAAACTTGAGACAAAGCCATTCCCATCTTCAAAACTTCAAAACATTAAGGCTCAATTCTTCAAGTCTTCACCATGTTACAAGATTTTTTTTTATAATTTTAAACCTTAGTAATATTTCCGGAATTTAAGACTAGATGAATTGATCGGATTAACCAACCAAAGTTAGCTTTAGTCATTATGTCACTTCTTCTAAGAGCATAAAGAATTAATAAAATAAATTATCTTTAATTTAATAATTCCAATACGAATATTTAATTTATTAAAATAATAATAATAAAAGAACTAGCTATAACTCAAAATGTAATAATAATTCAATCTTCTAAATTCATGATATTTCAGGTTCTTGTTGAGCTACTTCGCACGTCATGAATAAACTTTATCCTCGGATATTTAATCGGTTATTTATCAAAGGTGTGAGCACCAAATGGTACACTCGGCTTCCTAACAACAAAAAAACAACTCCAAAACAATCCATAGCTCGCTTCAAAACAAGTTAGAAGTGTAAAAACAAGCCAGAATATTTGAACATTCTGAACAAAAATTTAAGTTATACTTCTAAAAACAATAACATTAAAAATCAACACATAGTTTCAAGAATTGTAAAAAAAAAAGTTTAGTTAAATGGTGAAATATATATTAAGAAATAGAAACTATTTAATATGTGGATTTCACTTATAGTGTGATAAAAACAAAATCTAAGATATTTATTATTGTGACATTTTATTGATCTAAATTAAAAGTTAGAAGTGTCTCAAACTTAGCATTTAATATAAATATAACGAAACAAATATAATAATATAAAATTTCATAAAATATATTTTAACTATGTAACATTTTATTAATCGTAATAGATTAAATCAAAATCAAGATATAGTGAATGTATTTTTACGATAAAAATGTATTATTATTCTTATTAAAGTATTGAATTTTAAGAAAAAATTATTACACTATTTAAATCTATATAACATATTTCTAACTAATTACCCAATAAAATTAAGAATAACACTAATTACCATAACATATTTAATTATGGTTGTGTTTCAAGGTCAATCATATACTTTTATGTGTAATTTGAACACCTTACGTTTTTGCAAGTCTATAATGTGATTGGTGTCAGTTTTGGACTATTTGACTTGTTATTTGCCCAAATTGAGACGACACGAAACAAGTGTATGAGAGATGAGGATAAGAGCTCAAGACGACATGGAAAACATTTGGAGAAACCCTAGTGAAGCTAGGGCAAATATCGTACGTGAGCGAGTTAAGCAAGAAACATAAAAGTTGATGGGCAAGACTCGCCGCATCAAATAGGCTATCACATTAGCAAGTCCTCATCACCGCGACCTAACCTCATCAAGGCAAGATCAACTTTTCTCGACACCTCGAACCTTACCTTTCTGCAACGAGACATGTTTTACATCAACTTTTAGGAAGTCGTTTTAACTTGGCAAAAACGATTTGTTTTCGGTTTGACCAAGAAGTTTCCGGTGAGCATCAACTATATACGTTTTTATTTCATACGTTAAACATTGACCATCAAGTTAGGTCTCAAGGAGCCAGAACACCACAACAAAGAAGTAATTCTCACTTTAAATCTCACATATTTTAAGGGTTAGTGCTCAATAAACCCTTAAAGCCTTGGCCATTATTTCGTAAAAGACTCTGTCTTTTTTACCCTCCTAAGATATCTTGAGTTCGCTCTCAAAACTCAAAATATGAGTTTTGAGAATTTAGATTAAAATTTGAGTTTTGGGAAACTTCTCATAACTCAAACTGTTCTTTTTATGGGAAAAAAATAAAAAATAAAATATATAATGCCTTTTATGAAAAAAAACGATAGTTGTGGAAAGGGAGAATTAATTCTAACTTGAGGGATTTTTTAGGCATTAATCCTTTTTAATTATTTTATCATTCTTAGATTGACTATTATCGATTTTGTTTATTCTAACATAAGATAAATTTTCTATTAACTTGGAGTGTATTATTTATGAATCAGATGATTGTTATGGGTCGTTTAAATGAATTGGTGCGTCTTTTTTCATTGCATAATATTCGTGTCTTATTTTTAATCAGTTTGTTACCAAGGCCACAGTGACATAGTTCCCTGTATCTTAGACTACACTCGAGATAGGGGTTTACGAATTGAATTAGATTATTGTTTATGCTAAGTCGTTTAGAATAGAGAGATCGTGATAACACCCATAGCTAATATACTAGGAGAGGTCTCTAAATTAGGAGTTCTATTTTAAAACATATATTACTGTATCTTAATTAATTAAAATAATAATAAATAAAAAGACTAGGTATAACTCAAAATGTAATATTTAATTTAATCTTCCAAGTTTTATGAATTTTCAGGTTCTTGTTGAGCTAATTCGCACGTAATCATTCTTTGTAGGGTGAAAAAAATTCATCCTCAAATCTTTAACCTGTTACTCGTCGAAGGTGTGAGCACCAAATGGTACACTAGACTTCCTAACAACAAAAAAACAACTCCAAAACAAGCCATAGCTCGCTTTAAAAGAGAAATATCATTGAGGTGTTTGGTCACGTTTACGATTCTGTAATTGTTTTGCTTATCCTTGGAAATATTTTCTTTCTTTCGTATATCACTGCTGTGAATTCGTAACCTTCCAAATGCATTGACCTCTTAACCAAAATTGTTTTCGATGACAAAACAATGATATCACAAAATGATTTTTTTATGACCAAAATAATTCGTTCCATCTGCAGAATTTCTCCATATTTGCACACTATTCAACACCAAATTCATGACTAGTCTATAGGAATCCTTTATATCCAAACTGCTGCAACATTTTGCTTTTTGGTTTTCTTTACGAATCTCATAGTTTTCCTGAACAGTGTGTTTTCAGCTCTGCTAACCTAGCTCGAGTCAATGGCTCTGATAAATTATATAGCACCATTAAAGAGAGATTCAATTTCAGCACAAATTTGGTGTTGACTACTCAACAATTTTTTTGCAAGCTCAGTTTCTGCCCTCAACTTTCCAAGAACTCTGTTTGTTAATTTTTCTCAGGAATTCTGGGACTTACACCAATTACAAGGAAACAAATGTTTCGACATGACTTTACACAATTGTCCACTTGGTCAACAGTACTTTATCTTCGCATGTGGTAGATCTGTAGTTATTACCTTAATGTACCTCTTGCTTGTGATAAATTCGTGAATAGTATTCAATCTCTAGGTTATTATCCATAATATCGAGGCTTAAATTAACTTAAAATAGGTTATTTTGCATAAATATAGGGACAATAAATCCAAAGTACAATATCCTGACTAGAAAATAGAAATTAACATTTCTCAAACCTTATAATACACTTGTTATCTATTTGGTAGGATTATTAGTAGAACCGAAAATTTTCCACACTAGTGGATCTGGAGGAAAAATTGCATGCTTTGTATATAAAAGCTAGCATTAAATGTACTAGCCCTAATTCTGAATATACATGTTTGGACCATCAAAAATCAGGTGTATGACTTTTCATATAGTTTGAATATTTAGGAATATTAGTCAAGGTTTGTCAATATTTCTATATTAATTGACATCTTAATCACCAGAATTCATTGGATTAGGATCTCATGTTGTTCACTATAACATAAATAACCAATTTATTAATTCTTTAATACTACAAAAGAATCCAATCTCAATAGATTATGTAAAAAAAATACTAAAAGAATAAGCAAAAGTTTTTTATTTTGCATTGCTAATTGTTGGGAGTTTATAAAATCTCGACCTCTCACTACAAAAATATTAGAAAACTTGGCATTTAATTTGTGGCGTTAAGAAAATCACTAGCATATATAATTATTGAAGTAATATCGTATAATTATTGAAGTAATTTAGTACCATAATGCTACCAAAAAATATTATAAAAAACTTATTTCATCATAAATTCCCAAATTTAACTCTGACCCTTAAATTCTTCCACTTTCTTCGATTTCATCTTCTTTGTCTGACATCTCCGACCTACACCTTCGGGAAGATCTCCATGCACATATCTCTCACGTATCCCCGCGAGCCAGCTTTGTTTCCAATCACATACCCTCACTAATATCCTCTAAGTTTGAAAATCGTCAGTCTTTAAATATTTGAAGATTATGAACAAAAATTTAAGTTAAACTCTTGATAAAAATAACACTAAAAATCAATACATACTTTTAAAAATTGTAAAAGAAATTTTGACTATGATAGAATTGATATCTTATTCAATATGAAAGTGGATTTAATTTATAATGTGATGAAAACAAAATCTAAGATATTCTGACATTTTATTTATCTAAATTTATAGTTAAAATTATAGCAAACATACGCTTTAATAAAAACTTACCAAAACAAATACAATAATATAAAACTTTATAAAATATTTTTTTAGTTATGTATCATTTTGTTGATCGTAAGCGATTAAATCACAATCATGAATGAATGTATATTTAAAATAAAAATATATTTTAAATAAAAATATATTATTATGTTTATTAAAGAGTGGTGATATTCTTTTTTAAATTATTACACTATTTAAATCTATATAACATATTTCTAACTAATTATCAAATAAAATTAACAATAATTCTAATTATCATAACATATATCATTATGATTGTGATTTAAGGTCAATCATATGTTTTATGGGTAATTTGAGCATTTTATGTTTTCACAAGTCTTGATTGTGTCGTTTCTTATACTATTTGACTTTTTATTTGCCTAGATTGAGATGACACGAAACACGTTTTATAACAACATTTAGGAACTGGTTTTAACTTGGACAAAACCCTTTGTTTTGGGTTTGACCAATAAGTTTTTCGAAAGGAGCAACCATATACGTTTTTATTTCATACTTTGAGCATTTCATATCTCATTACACTCAGGGCTTAAGGAGCAAAAACCACATTTAAAGAAGCAATTCTCACTTTAAATCTTACATTATTTTTACTATTATGGATTTTGTTCAATATAACATGGTATAAATTTTTGAGAAAATGCCACTTAGGGTCTTGAACACACCCCACC
Organism: Nemophila menziesii; assembly: GCA_029959085.1. Classification (NCBI taxonomy): domain Eukaryota; kingdom Viridiplantae; phylum Streptophyta; class Magnoliopsida; order Boraginales; family Hydrophyllaceae; genus Nemophila; species Nemophila menziesii. The sequence goes on along the minus strand of JARWIR010000004.1, from coordinate 40,155,168 downwards.
TTTTCCAATCCAAACCTCTCTTTCTTGCTCTTCTTACTAAAGACCTCCAATAAGATTTAATACATGAGACCTAATATCCCTATTACCTTACTACCCTCAAATGTTTTTTAGATTTATATATATACTCTGTTGCATATTCTCTCTCTCTCTCTCTCTCTCTCTCTCTCTCTCTCTCTCTCTCTCTCTCTCTCTCTCTCTCTCTCTCTCTCTCTCTCTCTCTCTCTCTCTCTCTTAAATTCCGTGTGCTTCTGTTATTCTATTCTCTCTCTCAAATTTCGTGAGCTTCCTTTTAGAGTTTACCAGTTTTATTTCAAATCCCTCCTTACCTATTTCAACCTTCTTCATTTTGTATCATACATTCACCACGTTTCATCTTCTACAATGTAAAGAGTTTTTCACGTATTTATCGCCGTTATAAGGTTTGTTTCGAATATTCTTTCTGTGATTGTTCAGCCATTTATATGGGTGTTTGCGTTTTCAGTCTTTTTTGCATTTTGTACCATTGTTTATACCCAATATCCATTATATATGTTGTTATATGTTTTGTTTTTCGTTTTATTCCATGTTTCTGTGCGTATATTATACTCAGGTCAATATTCCGTGCATATATTACGTTTGTCCATGTATTCCATGGCAGATTTGTTCATGAGATGTTTGTTATTGCTTTGTGATGTCTCCTCATTTGTGATAGATTTATATTAAGATGAGACATCATTTTTAGTGATTTAGAAGTCATAATAGTCGATTTTCTTGAGAAATAGTGCACTTTCCTATTTTGAGTCTTGATTTAGTAAAATAATATTTTTAGAGCATATTGGGTTTAATTGTTTATTTAGTGTGTAACTTTAAAGATAATTATGGAGATTAATTAGAGTCCAAGTCAAAGACTACAACATATAGAAAGAGATTAGCATGGTAATTGGAGATAAGGAAACAAAAGCTAAAAATATGGAAAAGGAAAAGCTGCCTAAATCTGAGATTCTGCAGCACACGCCTAAAGAAGTGCTATTTACTCCTACAAGGAAGCCGATTTTGGTAATTTCCTTTCATAGGGACATAGATAATTCTGTGACGATTCTTTTGGTATCTTATGGAGCAAAAACTGACCAATAACAAAGAAGATATGCTCAAAACGGTCCAGCAGTATTTATCTTTATTTCCATACGAATTTGAGTTGGGCTAGGAGTCCAATACTTTATCTCTTCCTCAAGAAAACGAAATAGGTCTTCTAAACACCTATAAATACACCCTTATATCACTTGTAAATGATCTTTTCCTCATAGTAATTAGTTCTTAAGGTTATATTCTTCCAGTTTATTGTAGAGAGCAACATGATGTCTTTTGTAATTTCTTTTAGTTTATTTCCTTCAGGTATGAACTAAACTCCCCATAGCTTGGGTTTTGCATCATGTATAATCTATGAATTCTAATTCTTCTATCTAAGTTTCTTTGGGAATTACATGTTTTAATTTGATATCAGCTTCTTACCTAATATTTGTTTATGTGTTTTGATTTATTGTCTTTCCTAGAACTGATCACTTTAGGATTGTTTTAATAGTAGTTAGATGTTCTCCTTAGATGGGTGTTTAACTATTGAACTACCACATAATGTCTAGTGTCGATATTAGTTCTGACAAAACATGATTCTAACTAGATAGTCATTAGGGTTTGTTTTAATCACCATATCACCAATTGATTGATGTGTTTGCTTAGGGCCTTATTAGCGTTTGATAACCCTATTCTAAACCACGTCTTGGTTGTGCCGTAGCCACCTTAGTCGCTCTCAAGGTCTAAGGTATGGGAATTTAGAATCCTGACTAAGTATACCAAGAGCTAATATTCTCCCTTATAAACTAGATCTAAAAGAATTTGAAGGATTAGTGCATACTAGCAAAACCTGAGCTATACTTCTCATCTCATCTGCTTAGTATTTTATTTTATTGTCTTTATTTTCCTAGTTTTAGTTATTAATTTCGAATTCTGTTTGCTTTTATTTTCTGTCTTTAATTATTTACTTTAACTCGTTATTTCTACCCACGTGATTAACACACTTAAGTCCCTGAGAACGAACTCAACTTATCAACTAAAACTTGCATACGTCCTGTAATACTTGTAGTACTGTGCCTGTCTAGGGTGAGAGTGCGTAGTTTTCTTGACCTTTATTTGTATTAATTTTATCACACCCTAGGCGACACCAAGTTTTTGGCGCCAAGACCCCCAACTCAAAGTTGTATCGTCCCGATACAATAAAGATAAAAACAAAGGGAAGTCTATAAATACACACTTATAAAATTCTCAATACAATGGGAAAAACATAGCAGAACATATAGAATAAACCTAAAGCACATAACTCAGAAAATTTCATGCAATCATATTCATAAACTACATACCTGTACACTTCTCATATCCACAATCAACACGTCTTGAATTCAAGATCAGATTAGTTTCGCAATGTAAGAAGGATTGGGACTTTACTCAGTTCCCCAAGGAAGCTATAGATTGTTCATCGATTTTCACTAGTATTCAAAGATCCACTCAACTAATCTCTAATGGCTCAATCACTTCTTAATTACATAGCAAAGAATCACAAGGTCTTTAAGGTTGTAATTTAGGCTTAGGGACGGTTTGATAGTATATTAGGATAATTTGGAGTGAGCTTTTGGTTCTCTCCTCACTAGCCATCAACGAATCGCCCTAGAGCTTGAGTTACTCTTATAAAACATTTCTCACTCAACCCAATGAATTCCTTGATGCACAATTTAGCATCCCCAATAACCCAATTAAAGCTTAAGATGTTCACATAAAAATCCACTTTGCCGGTCCAAATATATATATATATATATATATTTTCTTTTCTTTTCAAATCAAATTCTTTTATAGCTATGACTCTCTTTTAATGTTGAGATATCACACTATTTTCTCATATATATATTTTTCTTTTAATGCCCTTATTGGCAAAATTAGCTCGTAGCTTCTTTTTCAATCACTATTACCCCGGCAAAGGGTTACAATAAAAATCTATGAATCTTCATCAATATAAAGCACAAACCACAATTAATAAGCTCAAAAACCCAATAACAATTCCCATAATGGTGGACCCACCACCCCAAACTCAAGCTCTAAAACAACTGTCTATGCATCGCGATTCGAGTGCGGGTCATATGGAAAAGTCCTATAATCTAAAGGATATGGCTTATAACGTGTTTCAATAAAAAGCTTTAGAAAGGCTAGAAGGGGCTAAGAAGGATATAGCATATAAAATCAAAATTCACAAGGTGAGAAGGTATAAAAAGGCTTCAAGGGCTTCAAATATGAAAGAACCGCCTTAATCACTTTCTACACTATGTAATTTCGTTATTTTCTTACCTTTAGCACTTTCATCAAATGGTTTGTCAACTAGCTTGGATCTCACGGCCTACACACTTCTCAAGGTTCCCTGAGATTGAACATACTTTCTATCGCATTACTCACTAATCTATTCTTTACTATCAACGTGTATTTTCCTGCAAATACTCAAAGCATATAAATAAAATAGCTCATAAACATATTACTTACTATCATCAATCTACTGAGCTTATGCTTTCAAGCTATTAAACACACTCTGCATCTAATTCCCATTTATCAAAAATTTTAATTTCTACCAAAAAAAAGAAAAATGGAGATGAGAGACAACGAATCCCCACACCCCCAACTCAAAAATGAGCCGTGTCCCCACGACTCGAAAAAGACTCGAAAAACAGAAATTAAAATTAGCAGATAGACATATTTATAGAAATGGTAAGGACGAAAGAGAACATACTCTCGAGGCTTATTGCCTCGCATCATTGACATCCAAGGTTGGATTTGCTGGACCTTTCTTTAATTGCTCGAGGAGTTTCATGATGTGCACTTGATTAGCATTGATTTGTGCCACATCCTTGACTAAGGAAGTTTGAGCTGCTTCAAATTTCGTTAAACGCTCCTCCATCTTCTCTTGCCAACCTTGCTCCTTTTCTTCTTTTGAGACTTGCGTAGAACCCACTCTTCGAAAGATATCCTTGATCCAAGCATTATCAATATAACTCGTCTTAAACTCGAGTTTCTCTTCTTCACCCAATGTAACATTCGCTTTTCGCACAAGACACGTGATCATAGTTGGAAATTTAACATTATAAACTGATTTAGGAGAGACCGAAAATCGTATCACCTCCTCATAGATCAACTGTGCCACATCTACTTCTTCTCCTCTCAAAATTTAGTCCAACAGTAGAGCGTTCTTCATAGTCACATCCAAAGTTCGTGTGTTTCCAAAAACATTAGGTATAAGGAAATTGTGCCAAATTCTTGCATCTGCTTGAAGATATTTGTAAGGCCAAGGTGCCTTCAATTCTCCCTTATGTGATTGCACTTTCTCCTTGTCTAATACATGCTCAAAAAGTAATTCCTCATCAAAGATTTTCCGCTTAGCAACCGCTTCTTCAAATTTGCAGTAACCTTTCAATTCCTTAAACTCGAAGTGGTTTCTAATCTCCTCAACTGTGAAAGGAACTAGCTTTCCTCTAATCGGAACACAATCGTTTCTATCTCGGCTAAAGAGGCCTAAATAAAATTCCAAAACTAACTCATGACATAATTCAGAACGTCTTACCATGAACGTAGACCAACCCAATTTCTCACCAAGCTCTAAGAATCTTGCATATTCTCCTGTACCAACTTCCTCCTTGAATACTTTCTCATAAGCAAAAGGTAGTTCTTTCAATTGTTTCTCTGCAAAAGCTTTTAAGGCTTTTAAAGCTTCCTCTTTCTCCTTGGGTGTAGGACCTTGTGGAAGTTGTGTTTTCTCCTTTGGATAAAAGTAAAGCTTTTTACCATTACGATCACACAAAGGTATTGCACCATCTTCAACTTTATCTTTACCCTTTGATTTGGAACTAGAACCTTTGTTATTTGATTTCCTCTTGATTAAATCCAATCCCTTGTTGTTCTTCACCTCCCTCTTGCTTGCTAAAATTGTTGTTCTATTAGTCATCCTCAATTAACCTCCAACTCAAAGCTTTAGCAACCCTTGAAATTTGATCTTGTGAAATAATGGTTGAACAAGCTTGATTTGGCTTAGAAAATATGAATGGATGATGAATCTCTATGTGGGTGAGGTGGATTTGTAATGGGTTGGCTTGGATTTAAGAAATTGTAGGATGAATTGTTGAAAATTTAAGCTCTTGATTCTTCAATTTGATGGATTTAGTGAGGATCGGTAGCTTGATTCTCTCTTGTAATGATGTGGAGAGAAGATTTGATGTGTTTTTCTTGATGATTGGGTAGTGTTTTGATGATTGGTGAAGGTTTTGATGAGCTTCAATGGAGTTGGGAGAGTTTTGGAGAAGAGAAAAAGGCTTAAGGTTTATAAAATTCGGAATAATGAGCTTAATACCTCTTTTATAACTTGAATCCCGTTTTTTCTCTTTCCAGTCGGCGCCTTGCGGTATACCGGCCATATCCTCCGGTATACCAGAACATCTGATGCTCAAAAATTTTCGTCTCGTCAAAATACACACGCTAGCAACCCGTGGCACAGGTTTTTGCTCCAGCGGTATACCGGGGATATCGTTCGGTATACCGGACCCATCGAATTAATTTTTTTTCTTCTTGGTATAAAACCCGAACTACCAACCCGTGTCACGGGTTTTTGTCCTCTCCGGTATACCGGGGCTGAGGTCCGGTATACCGCTCCGATGGTCAGAATTTTCCGAATTTTTTTATTTCTCCTCCCGAACTCGATTTCTCCAATACCTAAGCATCAAAAACACTAATACCTTTCTCAAATATGCAATATCAACTAAAAACAACTAAACTAAACATAAACTAAAAAACGTAAAAGACATAAAAACATAAAAAAATTGCGGGTTGTCTCCCGTACAACACTTTTATTTAATGTCTTTTAAAGTTAAACGCGTTACCTCTATCAAGATTTGCGAATATAGCCTCCCCAACAACGAGTTAGGCTATGAACGTCAACTAATCTGCGCTTGACCGCAGTTTTGGGTCGAATTTCTATCACCTTGGCTGAAACAACCTTAGTGACAATGAATGGTCCCATCCACGAGTCTTTGAAACTTCGTGGCCTATTCTCGCGTTTGTGAGCTTTCCATAGAACTTCATGGCCAACCCCAAACTCAATGTTTGGCTCAGTATCCACAGGCTTTAAGTGGATCTTCTCAGGAGGGACTTTGTGATGTGAAAGGCTGTGGATGACAGGAACGGTGGGATCTAACTTCCTCGGTTTCTTACCCAAGACATGGAAGGTCTCGGATACATTCTTTGCATGAAGGGTGATTGTCCCTTCTTGGAAGTTGATGACACTTTGACTTGTGGCCATGAAAGGCCGTCCAAGTATGATTGGGACCTGCTTATCTGCATCAAAGTCAAGAATAACAAAGTCAGTAGGGATGGCGATATTACCTGCACGGACTAAGACGTCCTCCACTGTTCCCCATGTCCTTTTAACTGAGTTATCAGCGAACTGCAACTTCACTGGAGTTTTCTCTGATTTATGAAGTCCAAGTCTCTCGAACACGGACTTAGGCATAAGATTCACACCAGAACCTACATCGTACATAGCTTTCACCTTGAGCATACCATGTAATTGAATAGGAAGGTTGAAACTTCCCGGATCTTTAAGCTTTGTTGGTAGCTCTCTTTCACTTCTTCTTGAAACCCTCAGGTTTTCTCTTGGGATCTCTACACTCGCTTCTTTCTCAGGAATAACTTTCGTAAAAACTTGTTGCGGTGTAAGTCCTCTCTTTGCAATCTCAAGCATTTGGGCGTTAATATTTTCAGGTTGATACGCCTCTACAAATGTCTTGAGTACAGTGTCATCCTTAGGATTTGTATCAGGAATAGTTGATGACACTGGTTGAACAATAGGTGGCGATTCCACCTTCTCTTCTTCTTTCTCTTCTTGCACAGCAGGTGCAACTTCATCCTCTTTCTCTTTCGAATTTAGCTCAGCTTGATAATCCATAACCGATCGATTTCCTCTTACATCTTCCTCAAAAGTTGTATAAATTCGGATTTCTCTAGATCGTCCTCCACATAAACCTCAGAACAGTCAGATTCCACGGGGCTAGACTTGGTTGGTTCTTCTTCGATACTCGGAACTTCCACGGCACTAACGGCAGCATGTGGTACTTCCTCTTTTTCTTCTTCATTTTCAAGGCAAATTGCCTTGCAAGCTTCGAACCCAACATTGTTTTCACCTCCTTCGATTGCCTTTACTTCCTTTTGTTCCATTAAATTTGTTAGAACTTTGTTTAACTGTTCTACTTGAGTACCTAAAATCTGAAGTACGGCATCTTGTCCTCAGACTTTCTCTTCCTGAGCGTTCATAGTCGTGGTCAAACGGTCCAGAGCTTGTACTATCTGTTGATTGTCCATAGATACTTCTTGAGGATACTGAGGTAAGGCTTTCTGATCTAATGAGTTGGTATAGGCGTCTTGAACAGGTTGTTGAGGGGGAGCAGGTCTATTTTGATGTTGATTTTGGTACTGACCCCTCTGTTGGAAAGAGTTGTTCTGGGGGCGCGGTTGATAATGACCAGGATTAGCAGCCCCTTGTGGATTTGAATACTGCATACCCGGATGGTTTCGGTTACCCCATTGATAACCTCCGCGATTGGATATAAAATAAACAGATTGCGAATTTGATTTGCACTCTTCCCATGTATGATGGTTAACCCCACATTGTTGACAACCTTGTGCTTCTTGTACTACGTTTGCAGCGGCTAAATTCTTTTGCATCTCTATCTTCAGCTCCTTGATTTGATTTTCTAAAGCGGATATTTGAGCTGAGTTCGCAGTTTCTGCATCTAAACGAAGCGTTCCTCGGGTCTTTGCCACAGAAGCTCGCGTTGAAGGCCAACTTCTTTCTTGTTCCATAATATTTTCTAACACCTCGGAAGCTTCATTGTGATTCATGGACACAAAATTACCCTTTCCAATGTTATCCACCTTCTCTCTACTTTTATCATTAAGTCCTTCATAAAATATAGCAAGTTGTAGAGCAGGTGTATAACCATGGAGCGGACATCTAGCTAATTTTTGTTGAAATCTTGTCCATGATTCTCCTATTGTTTCTCCATCCTCTTGGCAAAATCTTGCAAGCTCGGTTTGATCTTTGAGTCTCATACTCTTCGGATAAAAACGGTTAAAGAACGTGGCTTGAAGTTCTCTCCAAGAAAGAATTGTTCCCTGTGGTTGTCTTTCTAGCCAATCGCTAGCTCTACCGGTCAAGAAGAACGAAAACATATGACAATACAGTTGCTCGCGTGTAATGCCAGGAGTAATGTAGGCATCACAAATCTGCATGAAATTCTGAATCGATCTTACCGGATCTTGAATTGCTGTACCAGTATAGAGTCCAAAACTTTGAAATTGACTGAGCATACCTGGATCGGGTCTAAATTTGATATTCTGGATCTCTGGAGGGCGGTAACCGATTGGTTGAACATGAAACGGTACATGAAGACCAGGGAGGTCTTGTTCTACTCGATTCTGTTGATTATTCTGCCCATTACCTCCTCCTAAAGGTTGTTGTACACCAGGTGGAATAAACGATGGAGGTCCTCCTGGTGCAAAGTAAACTAACTCCGGATCATTATCTTGCACGCCTGCAATAGCTCTTCTCAAGCTCTTTCCTCACGAATTCGTTTGTTATAAGATCTGAAGCTCCTCTCAGGCTCCGGTAACGGAGGCCAAGAATTAAACACTGTGAAACCTGAAAAAGACTAAAGCAAACCACAAGCGTAAATCTGGAAAAGTAAAAACTAAAAACTGAAAAATAAAAACTAATTAAAAACTACTACTCGAAATAGATAACCCACACGCTAACGAGACACAAGTCCCCGGCAGCGGCGCCAAAAACTTGGTGTCGCCTAGGGTGTGATAAAAATAAGATAAAATTAAGTCAAGAAACTACGCACTCCCACCCTAGACAGGCACAGTACTGCAAGTATTACAGGACGTATGCAAGTTTTAGTTAGTAAGTTGAGTTCGTTCTCAGGGACTTAAGTGTGTTATACGAGTGGATAGCAATAACGAGTAAAAGTAAATAATTAAAAGACAGAAAATAAAAGATATGAATTTCGAAATTAATTAATTAAACTAAGAAATTAAAAGACAATAAAGTAAAAGATTAAGAATATGAGATGAGAGATATAGCTTAGGTTTCGCTAGTATGCACTAATCCTTCTAATTCTATCTATGAATCTAGTTAATAAGGGAGAATATTAGCTCTTGGTATACTTAGTCAGGATTCAAAATTCCCATACCTTAGACCTTGAGAGCGACTAAGGGGGCTACGGCACAACCAAGACGTGGTTACACTCTTAGAGTTATCAAACGCTACTAAGGCTCTAAGCAAACACAACAATCAATTGGTGATATGGTGATTAAAACAAACCCTAATGACTATCTAGTTAGAATCATGTTTTGTCAGAACTAGTATCGACACTAGACATTATGTGGTGGTTAAATAGTTAAACACCCTGTCAAAGAGACCATCTAACTACTATTAAAACAATCCTAAAGTGATCAGTTCTAGGAAAGACAATAAATCAAAACACATAAAAAAAATATTAAGTAAGAAGCTAATATCAAATTAAAACATATAATTCCCAAAGAAACTTAGATAGAAGAATTAGAATTCATAGATTATACATTATGCAAAACCCAAGCTATGGGGAGTTTAGTTCATACCTGAAGGAAATAAACTAAAAGAAATTACAAAAGACATCATGTTGCTCTCTACAATAAACTGGAAGAATAAAACCTTAAGAACTAATTACTATGAGGCAAGGATGATTTTACAAGTGATATAAGGGTGTATTTATAGGTGTTTAGAAGACCTAATTCGTTTTCTTGAGGAAGAGATAAAGTATTGGACTCCTAGGCCAACTCAAATTCGTATGGAAATAAAGATAAACACTGTTGGACCGTTTTGAGCATATCTTCTTCGTTATTGGTCGGTTTGAGCTCCATAAGATACCAAAAGAATGCTCACAGAATTATCTTTGTCCCTATGAAAGTAAATTACCAAAATCGACCTATTTCTTGGGGTAAATAGCACTTCTTTAGGCGTGTGCTGCAGAATCTCAGATTTAGGCAGCTTTTCCTTTTCCATCTTTTTAGCTTTTGTTTCCTTATCTCCAATTACCATGCTAATCTCTTTCCATAAGTTGTAGTCTTTGACTTGGACTCTAATTAAGGTCCATAATTATCTTTAAAGCTACACACTAAATAAACAATTAAACCAAATATGCTCTAAAAATATTATTTCACTAAATCAAGACTCAAAATAGGAAAGTGCACTATTTCTCAAGAAAATCGACACTTATGACTTCTAAATCACTAAAAATGATGTCTCATCCTAATATTAATCTATCACAAATGAGGAGATATCACCTTGGCTGAAACAACCTTAGTGACAATGAATGGTCCCATCCACGAGTCTTTGAAACTTTGTGGCCTATTCTCGCATTTGTGAGCTTTCCATAAAACTTCATGGCCAACCCCAAACTCAATGTTTGGCTCAGTATCCACAGGCTTTAAGTGGATCTTCTCAGGAGGGATTTTGTGATGTGAAAGGCTGTGGATGACAGGCACGGTGGGATCTAACTTCCTTGGTTTCTTACCCAAGACATAGAAGGTCTCGGATACATTCTTTGCATGAAGGGTAATGGTCCCTTCTTGGAAGTTGATGACACTTTGACTTGTGGCCATGAAAGGCCGTCCAAGTATGATTGGAACCTGCTTATCTGCATCAAACTCAAGAATAACAAAGTCAGTAGGGATGGCGATATTACCTGCACGGACTAAGACGTCCTCCATTGTTCCCCATGTCCTTTTAACTGAGTTGTCAGCGAACTGCAACTTCACTGGAGTTTTCTCTGATTTATGAAGTCCAAGTCTCTCGAACACGGACTTAGGCATAAGATTCACACCATAATCCACATCGTACATAGCTTTCACCTTGAGCATACCATGTATTTGAATAGGATGGTTGAAACTTCCCGGATCTTTAAGCTTTGTTGGTAGCTCTCTTTCACTTCTCCTCGAACCCTCAAGTTCTCTCTTGGGATCTCTACACTTGCCTCTTTCTCAGGAATAACTTGCGTAAAAACTTGTTGCGGTGTAAGTCCTCTCTTTGCAATCTCAAGCATTTGGGCGTTGATATTTTCAGGTTGATACGCCTCTACAAATGTCTTGAGTACAGTATCATCCTTAGGATTTGTATCAGGAATAGTTGATGACACTGGCTATGCTGTAGATCTCGGTTCCGCGGCCTAGGCGGTCGACTGGGGCCTAGCGCCTAGGAGGGACTACGCGGGGCCTAGGCGGGATTACGCGGTTTTGAATCCTGCTATGTAATTTTATATATTTAGTAATACGCGTGTATAATTATGATAATTTTATCTATTTAAGTCATAAAATTCATCTAACACCACTATATTGAATATGAAAAATACTAAAATTAGAGTTATAATATCAATTCAAGAATTTCCGAGAGTAAAATAAATTTAATGGAGGGCCTAGACGGCAAGTTTTTACTATTAATCGGTGCCTAGGCGGGCTAGGCGCCTCTTCCACGGCGACTAAGGCGTTGGGCAAAAATGCCTAGCATATTTACTAGGCGTAAGCGGTTGAGGGGGGAGTTGACGCCTAGACGGCGCCTAGGCGCGCCTAGGCGGCGATATCTATAGCATAGGACACTGGTTGAACAATAGGTGGCGATTCCACCTTCTCTTCTTCTTTCTCTTCTTGCACAGCAGGTGCAACTTCATCCTCTTTCTCTTTCGAATTTAGCTCAGCTTGATAATCCATAACCGATCGATTTCCTCTTGCATCTTCCTCAAAAGTTGTATAAATTCGGATTTCTCTGGATCGTCCTCCACATAAACCTCAGAACAGTCAGATTCCACGGGGCTAGACTTGGTTGGTTCTTCTTCGATACTCGGAACTTCCACGGCACTAGCGGCAGCATGTGGTACTTCCTCTTTTTCTTCTTCAATTTCAAGGCAAATTGCCTTGCAAGCTTCGAACCCAACATTGTTTTCACCTCCTTCGATTGCCTTTACTTCCTTTTGTTCCATTAAATTTGTTAGAACTTTGTTTAACTGTTCTACTTGAGTACCTAAAATCTGAAGTACGGCATCTTGTCCTCGGACTTTCTCTTCCTGAGCGTTCATAGTCGTGGTCAAATGGTCCAGAGCTTGTACTATCTGTTGATTGACAATAGATACTTCTTGAGGATACTGAGGTAAGGCTTTCTGATCTAATGAGTCGGTATAGGCGTCTTGAACAGGTTGTTGAGGGGGAGCAGGTCTATTTTGATATTGATTTTGGTACTGACCTCTCGGTTGGAAAGAGTTGTTCTGGGGTCGCGGTTGATAATGACCAGGATTAGCGGCCCCTTGTGGATTTGAATACTGCAAACCCGGATGGTTTCGGTTGCCCCATTGATAACCTCCGCGGTTGGATATAAAGTAACAGATTGCGGATTTGATTCACACTCTTCCCATGTATGATTATTAGCCCCACATTGTTGACAACCTTGTGCTTCTTGTACTACGTTTGCAGCGGCTAAATTCTTTTGCATCTCTATCTTCAGCTCCTTGATTTGATTTTCTAAAGCGGATATTTGAGCTGAGTTCGCAGTTTCTGCATCTAAACGAAGCGTTCCTCGGGTCTTTGCCACAGAAGCTCGCGTTGAAGGCCAACTTCTTTCTTGTTCCATAATATTTTCTAACACCTCGGAAGCTTCATTGTGATTCATGGACACAAAATTACCCTTTCCAATGTTATCCACCTTCTCTCTACTTTTATCATTAAGTCCTTCATAAAATATAGCAAGTTGTAGAGCAGGTGTATAACCATGGAGCGGACATCTAGCTAATTTTTGTCAAAATCTTGTCCATGATTCTCCTATTGTTTCTCAATCCTCTTGGCAAAATCTTGCAAGCTCGGTTTGATCTTTGAGTCTCATACTCTTCGGATAAAAACGGTAAAAGAACGTGGCTTGAAGTTCTCTCCAAGAAGGAATTGTTCCCTGTGGTTGTCTTTCTAGCCAATCGCTAGCTCTACCGGTCAAGAAGAACGAAAACATATGACAATACAGTTGCTCGCGTGTAATTCCAGGAGTAATGTAGGCATCACAAATCTGCATGAACTTCTGAATCGGTCTTACCAGATCTTGAATTGCTGTACCAGTATAGAGTCCAAAACTTTGAAATTGACTGAGCATACCCGGATCGGGTCTAAATTTGATATTCTGGATCTCTGGAGGGCGGTAACCGATTGGTTGAACATGAAACGGTACATGAAGACCAGGGAAGTCTTGTTCTACTCGATTCTGTTTATTATTCTGCCCATTACCTCCTCCTAAAGGATGTTGTACACCAGGTGGAATAAACGCTGGAGGTCCTCCTGGTGCAAAGTAAACTAACTCCGGATCATTATCTTGTATGTCTGCCATAGCTCTTCTCAAGGCTCTTTCCTCACGAATTCGTTTATTATAAGATCTGAAGCTCCTCTCAGGCTTCGGTAACGGAGGCCAAGAATTAAACACTGTGAAACCTGAAAAAGACTAAAGCAAACCACAAGCGTAAATCCGGAAAAACAAAAACTAAATACTGAAAAATAAAAACTAATTAAAAACTACTACTCGAAATAGATAACCCACACGCTAACGAGACACAAGTCCCCGGCACCGGCGCCAAAAACTTGGTGTCGCCTAGGGTGTGATAAAATTAATACAAATAAAGGTCAAGAAAACTACGCACTCTCACCCTAGACAGGCACAGTACTGCAAGTATTACAGGACGTATGCAAGTTTTAGTTGATAAGTTGAGTTCGTTCTCAGGGACTTAAGTGTGTTAATCACGTGGGTAGAAATAACGAGTAAAAGTAAATAATTAAAGACAGAAAACAAAAGAAAACAGAATTCGAAATTAATAACTAAAACTAGGAAAATAAAGACAATAAAATAAAATACTAAGCAGATGAGATGAGAAGTATAGCTCAGGTTTTGCTAGTATGCACTAATCCTTCTAATTCTTTTCGATCTAGTTTATAAGGGAGAATATTAGCTCTTGGTATACTTAGTCAGGATTCTAAATTCCCATACCTTAGACCTTGAGAGCGACTAAGGGGGCTACGACACAACCAAGACGTGGTTTAGAATAGGGTTATCAAACGCTACTAAGGCCCTAAGCAAACGCATCAATCAATTGGTGATATGGTGATTAAAACAAACCCTAATGACTATCTAGTTAGAATCATGTTTTGTCAGAACTAATATCGACACTAGACATTATGTGGTAGTTTAATAGTTAAACACCCATCTAAGGAGAACATCTAACTACTATTAAAACAATCCTAAAGTGATCAGTTCTAGGAAAGACAATAAATCAAAACACATAAACAAATATTAGGTAAGAAGCTGATATCAAATTAAAACATGTAATTCCCAAAGAAACTTAGATAGAAGAATTAGAATTCATAGATTATACATGATGCAAAACCCAAGCTATGGGGAGTTTAGTTCATACCTGAAGGAAATAAACTAAAAGAAATTACAAAAGACATCATCTTGCTCTCTACAATAAACTGGAAGAATAAAACCTTAAGAACTAATTATTATGAGGCAAGGATCATTTACAAGTGATATAAGGGTGTATTTATAGGTGTTTAGAAGACCTAATTCGTTTTCTTGAGGAAGAGATAAAGTATTGGACTCCTAGCCCAACTCAAATTCGTATGGAAATAAAGATAAACACTGCTGGACCGTTTTGAGCATATCTTCTTCGTTATTGGTCGGTTTTTGCTCCATAAGATACCAAAAGAATCCTCACAGAATTATCTATGTCCCTATGAAAGGAAATTACCAAAATCGGCTTCCTTGTAGGAGTAAATATCACTTCTTTAGGCGTGTGCTGCAGAATCTCAGATTTAGGCAGCTTTTTCTTTTCCATATTTTTAGCTTTTGTTTTCTTATCTCCAATTACCATGCTAATCTCTTTCTATATGTTGTAGTCTTTGACTTAGACTCTAATTAATCTCCATAATTATCTTTAAAGCTACACACTAAATAAACAATTAAACCCAATATGCTCTAAAAATATTATTTTACTAAATCAAGACTCAAAATAGGAAAGTGCACTATTTCTCAAGAAAATCGACTATTATGACTTCTAAATCACTAAAAATGATGTCTCATCTTAATATAAATCTATCACAAATGAGGAGACGTCACTTTGATTCGTTACATGTTTCGTGTTTCTTCCATTGTTTTCCAGTTAGTACATTAGTTTTTGTTAGTTTTTAAATCTCTAGGGTTTATCACAGCCGCCTGCATGCTTTATAGTATAGACCAATACTATACTCATCGTTTTTTTAAATCTATGGAGTACTCATCGTTTTTTAAATCTATGGAGTACTCATCGTTTTTAAATTATAGGGAGTACTCATCCTTTTGAAAATCTATAGAGTACTCACCGTTTTTTAAAATCGATGGAGTACTCTATGAATTATACTAAGGATGGAGTACTCTATACATTTTATATCGATGGAGTACTCATCGTTCCTTAAATAGACATAGTACTCAGCAGCTGACTATGAGTAATTAATCTGTATTAAAAATGATGAGTACATTGTAGATTTTAAAAAGGACGAGCACTCCATATAAAAACTCAGAGTACTCTATACTTTTCAAAACAATGAGTACTCATCTATTTGATAGTCATCCATAGAGTACTCTTAGTTTTATCAACATGTACTGTATACTCAGTTTTCCATGTTTGTTGACAGATATAATGTTCAAAGACGTGCTTGTTGTGTTCAAGTTGGGAACAGAGCAGATTTTCCTCCCGTTTGATCAGCTGGATGGTTTAGTTAAGCCCAATCCATATATGCACATATGCTTGCAGTTAATAGGCTTCCTATATTTTGTCAAATAAAGACACATTTAATTACAAAAATAGGAAAACTAAAATAATTTAACTGCACGATAGTCCCTATATTAAATAAAGACCTGAAGGTGAACTATGAAGTTGCTTTGCATGATCATACAGCTACCAAATAATGATGAAGGAAAGTTGATGTCTCCCTATTTGTTCTAATTCTTAGCCCATTGGAGACATCCTTTTATGTGAATAAATGAGTTATTTGATAGAACTTTAGGCTTAATTGATCATATTGCACTTCCTCCCCTTGGAAATTAACTATTTGCAGAATCTGAGCTTTTGTGCGTAAATTTGACTATTTTTAATGCAAAGTTAATTGGTTCTTGAATTTAATGAAAGACCAATCCAAGGAGAAGAAGTGAGAATAAAGTCTTAGTGTATTTTAGAGTGTTAGGAAGTGATTTTTAGTCGAGTTTCTATTTTTAGAGTACACTAGCCCATTTTGATTTCTTGATTTCTTGATTTATTCTTTTTAAGCATATGCGGTTTAATTTATTTATTTAATGTGAAGCTTTAAAAGATAAATTGTAATTAATTAGCGGCCAAGTCAAGATATAGATGAAAGGAAAGATAATTTACATGGAAATAAGAAGATTTAGGAAAGATTTATTCAAAGGAGGAAAAAAGATAAAGCTGCCTTTTGAAATCTGAAAATCCAGCCACGTTTTAGAGATTAAATCATAATAAAAGATTGGCATGGATTCTGGACGAGTGGTCTGCACCAATAGAAAGCTCTTTCCAAGACAAGCAGTTTCATATATTGGAACTTCTCAAACGGATAAGTATTGAAAAAGATATGACCAAATCAAATCAGCAGAATCTTATCTTTTAGATCTACGAATTTGAGAGTCCTTGACTTGTCTTCCACTCCAAGCAATTTCGACCTAGGGTCTTCCAACACCTATAAATACACCCCTTAGACCTCATAATTCAGTACCTCTCAATAACCATTCAATATATACATCCTTAGAGAGAGAGAGTCAGAGACTTCAAGAGCAAAAAGGCAAAGGAGAAGCTAGTGCTGGAGGATTCTGTTCTTCCATCAACAGTCATCTAATCCTTAGGTTATATATTTATTTTCTGTAATTAAATATGATGTCTTTCTATTTAGTTTCAGTATTTTATATTTCCATGAGCTAAACTTTTATATACTTGAGAATCGTAAAGGGGATGAACCCTAATTAATTTAATCTTTGTTTTGAATTTGGGATTAGTTTCTAGTTTAATTTGAATTAGGTATTTCATATTGTTTCTTATTTTATATTAATTTCACTATCAATGAATTAGCTAATCGGAGATAGGCCATAGTAATTAAGCTATTCACTTTGGTGGGGAAGTGATCGCCTTGACGGGGGGTTTAATTACTGAACTAGATAATAAACGTAAGGTAGAAATTATTGATCCTGACGGACTTAGTTAACCTTATAGCCAATTGGGTAAATTATTATTCATCTGAAAGTAGCTTATATTCACCCTGACGGGGTTTGTAATACCGTAGGATAGCTTCTAGGTCCACCCTGACGGGGGCTAGGAGATTATAGATTCCCGACTAATATACTAATACCAATTCTACCCTTAAACATAACATAGATTATATTAGTTAGGAGGATTCTTTGCGAGACTCAAGTATCTCTCTTATCTGAAGTCAGTATTTTATTTGCTTTTATTTATTTTATTTTAGTATTTATTTATTTGCATCTTAGAAAACCAAACAAAAATCTCGTATTTACTTTTCTGTTAAACAATTATTCTTGCTATCTGATTAATACTGGAGTTGAACCTAATCCGTCCCTGAGAACGAACTTGATTATCATATATTACTTGGGACAACCGTACACTTGCGGTTAAGTGGTTCCTTTATTTTCGCAGTAATTTTATAACACCCCAGGACCCACCAAAAGTTTTCGTCCTTTTTAACCACCTTATCTTCTTCCTTAATTTCCTCTAATACACTTTCCCTAAGCTCAACCTTGTAAAAAATATAATACAAATTAATACAAGGACATATAGTGCAATCAACTCGAATGTATTAGTTCCAATAGGTTCATAAATAAACTCTAAGACTGTATGATTAAATACATAATATAGTCTAATTCTGTAATAAATTTGGATAAACACAATGCATATATTATTCATTGTTAATTTGTGTACATAGATAATGAGATAATGTATGTACAAGTGACTTTAGAAGAACAGAATAGACTGAATTGTAAATTGAATAAATTATAAACTAAAGACAACAATGATTTCTGGATGTCTTCTTTGTCATCCTATGGTTCCATATATAGACCCGTATTTAGATTTTCTAATAGTAATATTGTAGATAAACTTTTGATCCTTCTTGGGCTTCCATGTTGACATTTAATTTTCTTTAGCTTTCTCTTGGGCTTCCACGTGTTGCATCAATTATCTTCTTATTTCTTATCGATCATTACATTACCTTCTCTTCTAGAATAAACCTTGTCCTCCAGGTTCAAGTCAATAATTGCACCAATACATTTCATTTGAAAATTGCATCCAATTCTAACATATAGCTAAAGAAAATTTAAAAATATCTTTACTGTACCTAAACAATTTTGAGAAGTAAAATCATATAAAAGGCTGAAATTGTGATGATATATTTTATAAATTTGATAGTCATATCCATCACAACTCTTGAATGAAACGTTCTCCAATATTTTTTTTCATATAGTTGTTGAGTTTCTTTATCTCAAATATTTCAAAATCAATTGAGCATACACACGTTAATCATTGGACATTCACTTTTACAGGAGGTTCTCAATTTCTATAATATCATGTTCATCAATAGACGTTGAATCCGTTGAAATAGTATTATAACATGGACAAAACCTAGATTGTCTAAAAGAAGAGAAGTATAGAAATCATTGTGGATTAGACAATTTCATATGATCAGATATATATTGGAGTATTTTTTCAATTTTCTTAATTGTACTTTTAATGGATGTGAGTTTTCCTTCCATTGATTTGAACTATTGGGTTGAGGCATATTATTTCTTGTAGGGCATCCAACCATTTTAATCGATCTTCCATAACAACTATCAACGAAAGCACCAAACTTGTAATGAATTTAGATGAACACAATGCATGTTTTATTGATTGATAATTGATATACAAAGATAATGAAATAATCTATGTACAAGTGACTTTACATGAATACAATAGATTGTAAAGTGCATAAACTATAATGTAAAAAAAAAAAGAAGCATAAACTATAAACTAAATACAACAATGATTTCTGGATGTCTTTTTTTTGTTACATAGGAGAGCCACTTTGGACCCGGATTTATTGACCTGGTTCCACCACTAGATTGGATGACCAAAACTCTGGCTAGTGAGCTAATCCCAACTGGTTCGATGTCTTTTTTGTTATCCTATGGTTTCATATATAGATCCTTATTTAGATCGTTGGCTAACGACAATATTGTAGGTAAACTTTTGATCCTTGTTGGGCTTCTACGTTGACATTTAATTTTCTTTTGCTTCTTCTTGGGCTTCCACGTACTGCATTATTTATCTTCATATCGATCATTACAAATTCGCAAAGCATTTTCTCCACATAACATGAATTCATAGACTATATATATGATAAAGTTTCAATTTTTATTGAAATTCAAATTACATATATAATATTTCAATTTGTATTATACATAAACCCTTAAAATGTGTGGTTTGACACCTAACCCACTCCAATTTGCTGATCAGCTTTGCCATATTACATAAATTAGTCAATTACATATGAATAAATGGAAAAAATTATAATTAAATTTAATTTGAAGTTTAAAGTTGTAACAAGGAGAGAAATTATATACGGATTTTGGCGATGACACTTTTCTTTTTGAAGGTTCGAGTGACAAGAGTATTGAGGTCCATCATTTATCTCCTTGTTACAACTTTAAACTTCAAATTAAATTTAAAAAATAATATATATATATATATATATATATATATTAAATAGTATATGTACTTAGTTGGTAAAACATGCTACCACATCTCCATTAAATTTCGATTAAGTCGCTTGTTTATATACATTATTTTTTATTAGTATAATTTTTTTATATGGATATGTTACATTTAAACGCATGTTAACATATATTTTTATCTACAACCACAATTTCTCATCGAGCGCATTTCAATACTAAAGTTCTCTAAACTTGTTACTTAGTAAAGGAAGTTGTTAATCGTAGGTGGATGATGGTAATTGTCACAACACACATATAATGTAGGCAAATCATATCTCAAACATAATTATCTAATTGACATAGTATGAACTGTACATAAATTTGAATTTTGTGATCATATTTTCATTTTCACTACTAATGAAATACAAATTATGTCCTTTATCATAATACTTGAGAATATTCGACGAAACCAAAGAGGCTTGGACATATTTTTAGCCCAAAAGATCACTTATGTTAAGGGTTCTCGTTGAGGGGTCTCATTTTTGTAAAGGATCTAAATATCCTTGTATAATAAAAATATTAAATTCAAATTCAGCAACAAAGAATCCATACAAATCCATATCACTACGCGTCAAGTCTTGTTTTCTCATAAATGTTACTGTAATATAGTGATCTATGTGGAAAGCAACGACGTCTTATCGGGCCTCCATTTGGGTTTTGCCTTCAAAAGTTTCGAAACTTGAAACATAAATTAAAGAAACAAACACACAGTGGGGCCATGAAGCTCATGTCAATGAGGACCTGCCTAATTGGGAAGAAGATTTCAGATCCAGGATGCCAACGACGCTAAGGGAGGGGAAACGCGACAAGGTTGAGGTTGGGGAAAGGGATCAGAAAAGAGAAAACAGAAAAGAAGGAAAAATAAAAACAACAATATAACAGGAGAGGCCGCCATCATCAACAGGAAGCCACCAACGACGATGGTTAAATTAATATTAGGAAGGGGTTTCAAAATAAAAAATAGAGATGAGCGATGATGTTTTTTCGCCCAATACTTTTTTTTGTCAATACGCCCAATACTCACTTATTTGACAAACTTCCTTATTTTGCGAAATCCAAACATCAAAATATATGTCTCAAACATCATCATAAAAACTTTTCTCCAATGATCAAATTGCTTTATTAGTTATGGGGTTTAAAAAATATATTTGGCAAAAATAACCCATTTATTTAAGCAAAGATTGGTATAAAAATCAGTTGGGTTAACTCAACTGATCAAGATCTTTTACTATTTTTTATTACTTAGGGAGTTACAAGGTTTGAATCCCTCCATAATGAGTTGAAGTTAGAGGTATAGAATTTGAAAATAGGTAACCTAGTTTTAAATTTACCTAGGAATATACATGAGGAGACATGTATATTTTTGTGGGATTAGTCGTGGAACGCACAAGTAAACCCAAACCATCCATGTATAAAAAAAAAGATTGATGCAAATATAATTATTCGATTCCAATATAAAAACACCAAAGAAGAAACTTATAATCATGGAGTACAATCATTAACACCTATAAATCAATCCCTAAACTAATCTAATCTCGTATCTAACTTATTGTATCTTTATACCTTCCTTTCTTCACCTTTATTCTCTCCCCCCTCCCATTTATACTACTCTAATCCCTTTTATACTCTAATCACACTACCAAATAAATATTAACCAATCCACTCATCTCTATTATTGTACTTATCTCAAAGAAAAAGTAGAATTATCTTAATCCCACCTAATATAACTTAAAAACGTCTATAATTATCATAATATTTAGCACATTCTGTATTGACAAATAAATTTGATATTCAAATCAAAACATTTTTTTCCTACAATAAATCAACAATTTTTTTATAATTTATTTTATATTAACAAAATAACTAAAAAAAAAAGAAAACAATTAAAAATATCAAAACCCTCCTTATATAGTATAGTACGCACCACCACCTTCCCTACAAAACCCCTCCGCCACCACAACCACCACCACCACCACCACAAGTATGGCACCAATTGATCCACACTCCTACACAGACTCAAACCACCCTCTCACAACCCACATCTCCCTCTCATTTTACTTCGACTTCCCTTCCTCCACCATCTCCGCCGCCACAATCCTCACCTTAGCCACCCCACATTCCGGTCCATTCACCGTCGATACACGCTCACTCACCATCATTTCAGTCCTCGATCCAGTAACACAAACACCTCTCCCTTACACCTTCAACTCACAATCCCCTGACCCAATATTAGGCCAATCACTCACCATAACACTCTCAAATCAAACCCAAATCCTCATTATCTCAAAAACCTCCCCTAATTCCTCAGCTCTTCAATGGCTTACCCCACCACAAACCTTCAACAAAACATTCCCATTCGTATACACTCAATGCCAATCCATTCACGCGCGTTCAATCTTCCCTTGCCAAGACACACCCGCCGCGCGTGTATGCTACTCCGCGAAACTCAACATCCCACGTCATTTATCCGCTGTTATGTCAGCCAAACACGTGGATAGACGCGCACCAGTCACCGGAGAAGGGATTTTAATCTCCGACGACTCATTATACTGCGCAGAAGATCGAATAGTTGAGGACTTCACAATGGACCAACCAATCCCTCCTTACTTATTCGCGTTCGCCGTCGGCGAACTAGGGTTCCGAGAAGTGGGCCCACGTACACGAATCTACTCCGAAGCTGCTCAATCAGTATTAGACGCCGCCGCTAAAGAGTTCGCCGGAACTGAAGACATGATTCAAGTCGGAGAGAAGCTTTTTGGTCCGTACGATTGGGAAACATTCGATTTACTGGTGTTGCCACCTAGTTTTCCGTACGGTGGCATGGAGAATCCGAGGATGGTTTTCTTAACTCCGACGGTTATTAAAGGTGATGCAAGTGGGGCCCAGGTGGTAGCTCATGAACTTGCTCATAGTTGGACCGGAAATTTAATTACTAACAAAAATAATGACCATTTTTGGTTAAATGAGGTATGTTTTGATATAATTCTCATAATACAGGGACTAATGTTGCAATTAACTTAAAATTCAGGGACTAATGTTGCAATTAACTTAAAATTTCAGGGGTTTACAACATATGCTGAAAGAAGAATAGTTGAAGCAGTACAAGGAGAAGAAATAGCTGCACTTAATACAGGTATAGGGTGGAGAGGGTTAGTTTCGGAAATGGAAAGATTTAAAGATAATATGGAATTTACGAAACTTCAAACAAATCAACAAGGTGTTGATCCTGATGATGTTTATTCTCAAGTCCCTTACGAAAAAGGGTTTCAGTTTATTTGGCGAATCGAAAGACAGGTATGTAGTTTTTTGCACTTTAGTCCCTCATTTTGTAGCGTATAACGTTATAGTCCCTTATGGCCTTGTCAAAATCAAAAGATAGAGACTATAAATTGTCAAATTACGCAAATACGAAGAATCAAACAAGTAAATTACTATTTTACCCTTTTACCATTCCCACTTATTTGATCAAAACACAACAACACTTACACCATAATAAAAATACGAAAAAGGGACTCACATTGTCACAAATTAAATTCAAGGGACTAAACTGTCAAAATACGCAAATACGCAGGACCAAACGCGTAATTTACCATTTTACCCTTTTTCTATTCCGACATATTTATAAATACACGATATAACATAATAAAACACGAAAAAAGGACTCATATTGTCACAAAATCGAAAAACAAGGGACTAAACCATCAAACTTACACAAACACAAAGTACCAAATGACTAATTTACCCTTTTAATCCACAGATCGGAAGGCCAGCATTTGATAACTTCCTCAAAAACTACATCTCAACGTTCAAATTCAAATCAATCGATACTGAAACATTCATAAACTTCTTGATAACAAATATTCCAGGAATAGAAAAGGAAATAAATTTACAATTATGGACACAAGGTATAGGTATACCTGAAGATGCTATGGAGCCTATTTCGGTAATTTATTCGAAAATTGTGGGTTTAGCTAATGAATTTAAAAATGGTAAAATGCCTAAAGAAGATGAAGTTTCGGATTGGAATGGACAAGAATGGGAACTTTATTTGGAGAATTTGCCTACAGTTATTGAAGCTTCTCAGGTATGTTTTTTGCATTTTAGTCCCTTGTTAAGGTTGGGTATTCTTTTTGACTCCCCCTAGGTTTTGATTTTGAAAGCTTTCACTTGCCTTTTTTCCCCAAGTTTTTTTAGCCTTGTGTTATTTTTTGTTATTTATATGATTAAATATAGGGACATGTAGTGTTATAATTTTGAAAAATAATATAGGACCTTTAGTGCAATTCTTGCATAATATAAGGACACACTATGCTATTTTTGCATCATATATGGACTCATAGTTCAATTTTTGCATGATGTAGGGATCTGGAGTGTAGTTTTTGCCCATACAGGGAACTTTAATGCATTTCTTGCAAAATATAGGGACCTGTAGTGCATTTTTTGCATAATATTATGGATATATTGTGCATTTTTTGTAGAATATATGGATCTATATTGCATTTTTGGCATAATATGGGGACCTATAACGCAATTTGTGCATAATATAGACATATAGTGCATTTTTTGCATGATATAGGGACCTAGAGTGCTTTTTTGCATGATATATTGACCTCCAGTGCAATTCTTGCATAATAAAGGGACACACAATGCAATTTTTGCATGATATAGTTCAATTTTTGCATGATGTAGGGATCCGGAGTGTAATGTTTGCATAACATATGGACCTATTGTTCAATTTTCGCCAATACAGGGACCTTCAATGCATTTCTTGCAAAATATAGGGACCTGTACTGCATTTTTTTTGCATAATACATGGATATATTGTGCACTTTTTGCATAACATTTGGATCTGCATTTTTGGCATAATATAGGGACCTATAATGCAATTTTTGCATTATATAGGGACATCTAGTGCATTTTTTGTATATATATGGTCATGTAATGTAATTTTTGCATAATATATTGACCCACAGTGCAATTTTTTGCATAATTTAAGGACCCACAGTGCAATTTTTGCATAATTAGGACCTACAATGCAATTTTTACATAATGTAGGGACATATACTGTAATTTTTGCACAATTTACAAACCTAGAGTACTTTTTCGCATTATATATAGATATTGTAAGGACATACCACAGTTTTTGCATAATATAGGGACCTAAAGCTCAATTTTTGCATAGTATAGGGACCTAAAGTGCAATTAACTAAAAATAAAATAAAATCCATTCGTCACCTAAAACCTTCTTGTCATCCCCCAAATGAATTAAAACTTCCATCTATGTTTTAACAAAACCAATCATGCAAAATGACTAATTTACCCCTCTCTAACAGGTTTCCGCTTTAGA
The DNA here is from genome assembly GCA_029959085.1 of Nemophila menziesii. Lineage (NCBI taxonomy): Eukaryota > Viridiplantae > Streptophyta > Magnoliopsida > Boraginales > Hydrophyllaceae > Nemophila > Nemophila menziesii. Next base: position 40,129,846 of record JARWIR010000004.1, on the reverse strand, counting down.
TGCACGTTATCGCTTATCCGAATCAAAGAATTACGATGTAAAAGTAGCGTTTCTTCAACTAGCAATAACTTCAAATTGCAAAGATTACTATAATGAAGTGGAGAAAACCTTAAAAGAAGTGGGAAGAATGAAATATCTTAGACCACTATTTAATGCACTTGTACAAGGTCATGGTAAAGAAGAAGATAAACTTTTTGCTCGACGTGTTTTTTTAGAAGCTCGTGAATGTTATCATCCTATTGCTCAAGGTGTTGTTGAAGCTATACTTGCCAAATATGCCTAGTTTTTGTAGTTTTTTGTATGTATAATTTCGAATTTCGAATTTCGATCAATGTTTTGATGAATAAAAAGATAATTTCTTGCTTTAGTTTGAAGTTAATGTGAGTTTTGATTGATTAAGTGATTGAAAAAACAAAGTTTTGGGACTAAAAAAATCTACAAGTTTTGAACTTTGATGACTAAAGTGGTAGAAGGGGTATAGATGAGGGACTATTTGGGTAATATGATGTGGAAGTAGTGGTGACCGGATGTGGTGGTGATGGACTAAGGTGATAGTCGAGTCGGTTAAATATATGTGACTTTTTCTTTTCTTTTATATAAAAGAGTAAATGAGAAACTAAATAAAATGATCAAATTAAAGTATTTTTGTCATAGTAATATTTTTAATAAAAAGTTTTAAAATTCTTTTTAATAATTAAATCTTTCCATGGATTGTGTTAAATAAAGTAGTGTTTGTTTATATTTTCCTTATTTTTAAGGTTTGTGAGTTTTATTTGAATAAGTGACGAAAAACAAAGTCCAGGGACTGAAAACCTAGAACTTTGAAGTTTGAGGATCAAAGCGGTAAAAGATAGCTGTTTTAAATTTAATAAGAGCCGATTGTTGATACATGTCTATTAAAAAATTTATTTAGAAAAAGGTACGTAGGTTAAGATAATTTATTGAAAATAGCCCTATCTCAAATTACCCTTATAATTAACAAAAAAAATAAGGAAAAAGAAATTAAAAAAAAAAACAAAAACTAATAAACACGCGCGTGTCCGTGGATTTTTTTTTTTAAATCGTCATAACTAATTCTAAAAAATAAAAATAAAAAATTATATTTGGATAAATCAAATTAATATTTACGTCTATAATATTTTTCGGAATTTTTCTGAATTTTTTGATTTTTTTGATTTTTTTAAATTTCATTTTTAAAACATGGAATTTCATGTTTATTTCATGGTTTAAAACATGGAATTCCATGTTTAAAACAAGAAAATCCGTGTCTGCGAAAAAAAAATTGAAAAATTAAAAAAAATCAAAAAAATCCATAGACGTAAATATTAATTTGCTTTATTAAAAATACAATTTTTTTAATTTTCTGATTTTTTTTTGAATTAGTTATGACGATTTAAAATTTTTTTTACGGACGCGCGCGTGTGATGGAATTAGTAGTAGTAGGTGGTGGTGGTGGTTGTGGTGGTGATGGTTGTGGTGGATGTAGTGGTGGTTACAAACATGGTGGTTGTGGTGGTAGTGGTGGTGGTGGTGATGGAGAAAGAAGTACCCTATTATTTGTTTAATATTTAAAAATTAATATTGTATTAAAATAAAATAATATATTTAATAATAAGGGTAGTAAAGATATGAAAAATTTAAAGGGGATGTTTTTTATAAATAATTACTTCATTAGGTCTTTTTTTATAAAATAAATTATTGAAAAAATAAAAAAATAATTAAAAAACTTAATTAGAATGTTATCAACAATAACCTCATTTAATAATCCTCTCCCAAGTGTTTGATCATAAATATCTTGTAACAACCAAACAAACTGAACGAAACATATAAAGAAAAGACATAGAACCAAACATCAGTTCATTACCTAACCTAAATATAAACATAGCTTATATTACATAAATTGTCTACTTACTAAAAATAATATTTAAATATATTATCTACTTTAGGATTTTAAGACACATTTTTTCTACTTTGTCCATATTACCTTTATTAAATATTAAAATTTATTCTGGTTGTACTAGTAAATAACTTTCGTTCTTGTACTTGACTATAAAAAAATTATATTTTCAACACACATGTAAAATATCAAAATACTTTACTAAAGATATTTTCGTAAGGATGAATGTAATTATTATGTTTTTTAATTAGTGTGAAAAGTTAAATGGATAAATTTTATGAAACGAAGAAAGTAGAAATTAAAAGAAAGTAGAAATTAGAAAATATTTTCTTTTAAGAGAGAGTCTTACTCTATTTTGATGATGCTCTGTCTTAATTTTCAAACAAAACATAAAAATGTTAATTGCATCATTGGTTACTATGTTATGCAAAATTTACAAATGTACCATCCTTCATATAATTGTCACATAAATACCCCATTTTCTTTAGGAACCCAATTTCATTCTCATTTATACACACGTATCTCCCATTACCTTCAATAAAAAATATAATACTTCTACCCTATGCTGTAGAAATCACCGCCTAGACGCGTCTAGGCGTCGCCCAGGCGTCAACTCTCCCCTTAGCCGTTTACGAATGTTAGGCGTTTTTTCCTAGCGCCTTAGTCGTCGTGATAGAGGCGACTAGTCCACGTATGCGTCGATTAATGTCAAAAAATAACCGTCTAGGCATTCTTTTTATTTTGCTTATTCTCAAGAATTCTTGACATAATTCAAATTTTAGTATTTTTATATATACTATAGTGTTGTTAGATGAATTTAGAACTTAAAATAGTTAAAATTATTATAATTACGACGTATAATATTACTAAATATACAAAATTACATAGCGAGATTCAAAACCGTCTAATCTCGCCTAAGCCCCGTATAATCCCACCTAAATGCTAGGCCCCTCAGCCGTATACGCCTAATGAAAATGTTAGGCGTTTTTTCCTAGCGCCTTAGTCGCCGTGATAGAGGCGACTAGTCCGCCTAGGTGCCGATTAATGTCCAAAAATAACCGTCTAGGCATTCTTTTTATTTTGCTTATTCTCAAGAATTCTTGAAATAATTCAAATTTTAGTATTTTTATATATATACTATAGTGTTGTTAGATGAATTTATGACTTAAAATAGTTAAAATTATTATAATTACGACGTATAATATTACTAAATATACAAAATTACATAGCGAGATTCAAAACCGTCTAATCTCGCCTAAGCCCCGTATAATCCCACCTAAGCGCTAGGCCCCAGTCGTCGGCCTAGGCTGCGAAACAGAGATCTACAACATAGCTTCCTCCCTATGCATATTCCTAGGTTAATCAGAACTAGGTGACCCATGTTCAGGGAGGGGACTCGAAATAACAAGGCTGAGGGGATTCGAACCCTGTACCTCCTAGATGAGAGACAAGGTCCTGATCATTGAGCTGGCCCCAATAGTTACCAATAACAGATGTATTGATAATATATTTTGATGTTCAAAACATCAAATATAACTAAAATTGAGGAGATTTATTGATTACACCAACTTTTATTTAATTATAAAAAGTATAAAAGACAAATATAAAGTAGAGAATAGTAATTAATCACTTTATAAAAACTAAACTTTCCTTGTAAACCCTGACTCTTAGATTTACATATAAGAAGTAGTCGTTATTCCTGTATTGGTAATTATTTGAGTGTCAAGGGTACACACGCACGCACACATGTGTACGCACACACATAGGTTATTAAATTAAATTATCTTAAAAAAATCCTAAACTCTCCACTTAAATTATTATTCTCTCTACTAAAACTGATATCCACTAACTAAAATCATTCTCTCACTTTTTTGACGTTACCAATTCTCTCTTACTCACACACTTTTCTTTGACCGATCCCACGACCAACAAGGATTTCTCTCAGATATCGCTGCTCCATCTCTTCCGTTCATGCTGCTGAGCCAACCAAGACACCTCTACCGTGCCTACTCCGACAACGCACCTACACGACTCTGATTTTAAACTCGATCTAAGGCTAAAAAATGCCCTAAAATAGAATATCTTTCCCAAAAACAAATCTACTCAAATCATCTTTAAACTATTCGATCACATGGTCAAAATAAGTGTCTCAATTAATGACACATACCCCATGTTTATGTCATGTAAAAACTAACTATAGTAGCTATCTAGTTAATCTAATGACATGTGTTTTTATCAATATAATTAAAGGTTATGATGTTAATACTGTACCATCCTATATAGGGTGGAAGTCTTACCCTAAATATAATATATAATTTTTTTTTTTCAAAACTCAATCAATTATGCCGGTGCCTTTAACTAAATTAAAATCTTTTTCCTGAAATTATAAATAAAATATCAATCACGATAAAAATATATAAATTCTATTTTAACATATCAACCAAGCAATACCCAATCATAAAATCTATGTTATTAAACAAATATATATAAGAATCTATCTAAAGTTGATATTACAGAAGTCACGAAAGCAGAGACTGTACAATGTCCGAATATATCTTTTCTTTGCTTACTTATGTTCTATGTGTAAACCAATTAAACGAGAAAAAAGATTATTTACCTCATGGGTCTCATGCACTTAACGTAAATGTTAAGGATATATCGTTCAATTTACCTAAAATGCATAGTTCAGTGGGATGAAATCAGATTCCAGTGTTCAGAATCTTCATTGCACTTTTAAAAAAGTTGGAGATTTGTTGATTTAATCTCCCTATAGGTCCCTATATTATTATTATTATTTGTTAAATATGTTGTAAGTCCATGTATTATACAAAATATGTATTTTATCATACAAACAAAACAAATCAAAGTTTAAAAGGATAAATAGGAAAACATGGGAGTAGGAAAGTAGGGGGTGGGGGGTGGGGGGTGGGGGTGGTCATACAATATGTTTATAAAGAACAAAATTTTAACGTCAATAGTTTTAATAAGACTTGGGGGGACATGGTTCCTCTGTTGCATGATTTCTCCTCCCCATCTTGCCTCAATCACCAATCCAGATTACATTTTCTCAAACTTTCTTTATGTTTTGGTAGGAATATAATATAAAGTGGAGGCTATTGATAAAATCATGAAATCTTGGAGGTATTTAAGAGAAGGAGACTTAATTTTTAATTGGGTGTTGAGAGATTCTCTAATTTTGTTGAAGCAATGGACTTAGGAGTGCACTAGTTACATGTGTTGTTTCCAAGTGATATGTGATGGCTTGGCTTATAGTTAATGTTAGTTTCATGTTTAAACTTGTGTGGTTTTTATTTTCATCTTTTAATCGTTATGGTCCAATATTGGATGGTCCAATACCAATCATATTATGACACATACCCCATGTTTATGTCATGCAAAAACTAATTATAGTAACTACCTAGTTAATCTGATGACATGTGTTTTATCAATATAATTAATGGTTATGATGTTAATATTGGATCATCCAATATAGGATGTAAGTCTTTCATATTTGTTATAGTCACTTTGGAATTATTTATTTTCATGTCATGAACTACACTATACGCCTAAGTGTTGGTTTTATAAGCTATTGTGATAAAATTATGATGTATTATCAAATATTATAAGCTTGACTTTATAGTCCATCAAAGTATGATCACAAATTGTCAATGGAAATCGTGGATAAATAAAAATATGTTTTATAATCTTTTATGTGTGTGGGCCAGGGAGAAGGGTGGGATAATTTTTTTTTTTGCTAAGCAAGCCAGCTATTTCTATTATATTTCAATAAAACAATTCATATTACAACCCATCTGGTTAGAGCCAGAGACACACAAGTCATATCCAACTCTATTTTCCTACATGCCCAAAGCCCGTAAAAATAACCACCATCAATAAAAAAACCAGCCCATTACATCAGTTAAAATAAACCTAGACAGATAATAAGAAAATACACAATGCGATCTTTATTAGAAATACAATTCCTAAAGATGTTATTCTTATCATTTCATCTTTTCTACTACTCCGGTGGGACGTCTGGCTAATTCCGCTAGTGGTTCGCGATATCCTTCACCTTTTCCGATTCAAAAGATCTGAACTTTATCAAATTCTCCACTAGTTAAGTGGACATCTTCTCGAAGATTTCACCCTCACTGCAGAACTGTTTATTAAAATCTCGATTGTTTTTCTCCATCCAAATTGTGTGCACCGCAATAGAGAACACAACTCTGGTAATTTCATCCTTTAGCTTTTTCGAATGATTTTTACTAAATTAATTTGTAATAACATTCCAATCTACAGGCAATCCCTTAATACCAGCTTTGATTTTATATTTGTCCCATATGCATTTTGGTAAAAGAGCAGCTCCAGTAAAGATGATCTCGATCCTCACTTGCGTTGTTACAGAATTCACACAACGGATTCGATAAGATTCCCCAGATCAGAAGTCTTTGTTTAGCCTTCCATATGAATTTATACCAACTAACCTCTCTTCCTTTTTGTCCCAGGGTTTCATAAACTTGTGATGTGATGAAAGTTACCTTCTTTGGGCATATACACTTTATCTTGTCTTTAGTTCCTGTTAATTTTATACCTTTAGTCACCTCATTCATAAAGCTCAGCATAGGAGGCCATCTCTATTTACCATTATAGATGAATTTAGAAAGCTTATAGTAACCATAAGCTAGATTACTATATCTTAGTTCACTTAAGCATTAATTATTAGGCAACCAATAGTCCCACCATAGTGAAATATCTTTACCATCACCCATATAGTATCTGACCATTCCTTTTGCAATGTTTCTCAACTTGAGGATTTTCCTCCGTCCCTAAGAGCAGTCTTGGGCTTATCTCAATTTGCCAGCATGATTTATCTTTTAGTAAATTTGTGTGGACCCACTGAGACCATAGTGTCTTACTAGGTAGGAAACATCCACAAAGTAATTTGATAGTTGCTACTTGATTTTGGATATAGAGATCCTTAACCCAAATCCACCTTCTTTAAGGGGTTTACGGACAGTGTCCCATTACACCAACGACTAGCAATACCACTAAGTACTGATGTTATAAGTTGTATTCTACCTGCATATGAGAGGTGTCTTGTACACCAATGATCAATCTTGGTAGTCATTTTGTCCACTAGTTATTTACAGTCATTGATGCTCAGCCTTCCAGTTATTAAGTGGGAGAATTACTGGTTTGTTTTTTAACGTTTGAAAGATGCAGCAAAACATAAAAGGGTAAATTTCACAATTGGTCTCTATGTTATGCAAACTGGCCAGATTTACTATCCTTCTTATGATTGCCACGTAAACACCCCTATTTCCTTTAGGAATAGATAAACATATATATATATATATATATATATATATATATATATATATATATATATATATATATATATATATATATATATATATCCTATTACATTTAATAGAAAAAGCTAATAATACTTAAACGGTAACAAATATCAAGGACATGAGTACATCAAAATAAATAATTAATATTCGAGAAAGTAAAACTTAATTCAGCTATTTAGATAGATGGATGATGGTTTACACAAGTTTCAACATGCACAAACCAATAACAAATGGAATAATAATATTATTTACATTCAAAACATCAAATTTAACCAACACCGATGAGATCTAGTTATTACAACAACTTCCATTTAATTATAAATTTTTTAAAAGATAAATGTAAACTTGAAAATAGTAATTAATCACTAGATGGAAACTAAACTATTTTTGTAGAACCATGACTCTTAATGACGAGTAATAATTAGCCAGTATTCCTATATAGTTAATTATTTAAGCGTCAAGGGTACACACTTTCAAATTTAAGCAATCAATTATCATAGTATGTCTTTATTTTTTTTCACAACAGACAACGATAGATAAAATAATTGGCCAAAATTCCTTGAATGCTGACTTTTTTCGCCCAAGATCCCTAATTCATTACCCATATCTCCATAAACGTTGGTTTTGAGTGGCAATAATGTGTGAAGCTTAAGGAAACCAAGGAAAGAGAATCATTAATGATTATAGAAATCTTTTCAATTTCATGACTATGAGAAATAACATCAGGTCCATGTCTTGAAACACCTTAGTGCTCACTTTGAAAGAAAGGATAATATCAACACTTTCTCTTTGGGCTGCTCAATGCAATGCTCCATTAAATGGTACTCAAAAACCATATATAGGTGACATGTCATAGTCTATTTGCTTCCAAAATATTATCACTCATATTGTACAATTCAATCCTGTAATATGTATTTGTATTTCTAAGAGAAAAACTGATCTTATAATCGGTTTTCTTTTGGAATGAAAACCCAATACATTCCAACACAGGGTCTTGGAGGAGGAAGTTCAAATTCCCTAGTTGTTGGATTACATAAAACTATAGTACTTGTATTTGTATGAGATGCTACACAAACAAATAACCCATCGCAAGGCACCAATGAAAAATTTGGCTGAAATTTAAATAATGATTTTGCTCAGCGACTCACTACAAGGTCAAAGAAGATCCATTTTGGATATTCTTATGTCTTTTAAGGTAAACTAAGCATCTCTAAGGGTTTCTTACCTTTAGAAGGAATTTTCAATTTTTAGTTAGATAATCGGTAACAATATTTTTGTTTTTTCATTACATGCATCTTTTGGAAAACATCCAGCATACAATGGAAATTTTGACCGTCAATATTATCCTAACATTCAATATTACCCTTCTTCGCCGCAGATTCTGAACTTCCAGCCAAAAGCTATTTGAAAAAATACGGGTATGGTGTTTCAGAAAATGATTGAGTGAGGTGTAGAACCTGATTAATCAACGCATACTTTGCCTCCCTATGCATATTCACAGGTTAATCAGAACTAGGTTACCCTTTTCAGGGAAGGGATTCGTACCATATACCTCCTAAATGAGAGACAAGGTCCCGGCCATTGAGCTAGCTCCAATGGTTTAAATGTATACTTCTTTATTTAATGGCTATGTTTCACCTGAGAAATTAAATGAGGTGTTCAATTTTCATGATTTAATGGTACAAAATAATTCTGTGCCTGGATTTATTTATAAATCAAGTAGCGATTTTGTTTTTGAATTATTGGAAGTATAGTAACACAATTAAGCACCATCTGGTAGTCTCATAGGGATCCTTTATTTTAAAAACAATTCAAGCAGAAAAAGATGAGTGAAAACCTGTGTCAGAAGTTCAAGATTCAATACTTTCTCCCAATTGCTCGGTCATAAATCTCGTATTACAACAAATTGAATAAATCACATAAAGAAAAAGCATAGAACCAATGATTCGTTGATTTCGTTCATTAACAAAGCAATTAGCAGATATTTCCTTTTAGGAGAGACATATTATTGAAATAGAGTAATAGACTATCTTTTTTAACCTTGAAATGATGCAGCAAAATATAAAAAGGTTAATTGCATTATTGGTCCATGTGTTTGACAAATTAGCCAAGTATATGATTTTCCTAATTATTACAATGTAAACACCTCCTATCTTGTAGGAACCCGATCTATACAATATCATTCCCATGACCTTTAATAGAAAAGATAAAAATTCTACGTTAACAAACATCACAAACATGAATTAATCACAAGAAGTAAATAATATTAGAAACAATGAAGCTAAATTCAACAGTTTAAATAGATGGATGACGGTTTACACAAGTTTGATCAATAGGCCAAGACTAAAAACTGATGGATTAATAATATATTTAACATTCAAAACATCAAATATAACTAACACCAAGAAGATTTAATTACAACACTTCTGTTTAATTATATAATAGTTTAAAAGACAAATGTAAAAGAAGAAAGTAGAAATAATCACTTTATAGAAATTAAACTCGGCTTATAAACCATGACTTTTAGAAATGCGTAATCACTACACATTATTCCTGTGTTAATTTTAGTGTCAAGGGTACACACGTTAAAGGTTCCATCGATTTCTACAAGCAGGGCTTTATTTTTCCACACCAAACAAGGATATATATAATTATGGAAATCAAATCTTTGAATCCTGACTTGTTTCGCCCATGATCCCTCCTTCGTTACCCATATATCCATAAAGTTTGGTTCTGGATGGTGATGCAAAGGTGTGAATGCAAACAAGGCAATAGAATCATTTCTAATTGTGAGAACCTTACCAATTTCATGACTGTGAGCAACAGAATCAGGAAGGTACATGCCTTGAAACACCTCAGTGCTCAAATTGAAAGAAATGATAATGTCAACACTTTCTGTTTTGGCAATCCAATACAATGCTCCATTGCATGGTACTCCACTAGAATCATACATAGGTGGCATGTCATAGTCCATTTTCCTCCAAGAATTACTACTCAGGTTGTAAACTCCAAACTTGTAACCTGTGTTTGTTTTTATAAGTTTAACAACCTTGTAATAATTATTTTCAGAATCAAAACCCAATCCAAATGAGACTGTCCTATGCCTTCTACTGAAAGGTCTTGAAGGAAGAAGTTTAAATTCCCTAGTTGTTGGGTTACATAAAACTATAGTACTTGTACGAGTTACTGCACAAACCACTAATCCATTGCAAGGCCAAGAAACATTAAATTTGTTGGTATCGAAATACGGTATCTCTAGATGGGGTGAGATTTCGCTGAGTGAATCATACGAATGGAAGGATAAGAAAGTTTGACTCTTAGAACTAATTAGAATACACTCATGTTGTTGCTTCATATGCAGGTCGATGAAGTAAGGGTCTTTGAGAAAACTGTTCAAAGATTTGTTCAAAGATTTATTAACACACGTTAACAGAAACAATGATTTGACAGGCAATATGATGAGTATTTTCATTAAGACTTCTTCAGGTAAATTCATTAGCATCGGCATCTTCTTCTTATTCTTCTTCTTCTTCTTCTTCAATATTCCCATTTTTTGGAGTGTTGCTCCCATAATTATCTTTAGTTGAAGAGCCGCTTCAGACTAACTCCAACAGTTGCGACAAATTGGTCTTTACTGAAAAAAAATTCTAAAAATGCAAGTTACTCACTTCAATCGTCTCAGAAATTAAACATAAACGCATATTTTAAAAATTCTAATAAAATTATGAAAATGATGAGATTAGGTTGAAAATACATCAAGTTTAGCTAAAAATAATTACATTTTAAAGTTTAATATTAAACCTTAATTTGAGTTCTTCGATGATCTATTTTGTTGACTGCATATCAAGCAGTTTTGATGATCTCCTTGTGGTGGCAGTCCTGGGTGGGGTGAGCATAAAGAGATGAGTGTGCAGCGGGGTTTGATGGAGAAGATGAAATGTAGAATATTGAAAGTTGGTTGGCTTATTTATTTATATATTTTTGCTTGCTTGCTAGCTAAGAAAGTTGATTTTATAAAATATTAAATTTATCACACTTGTTTTTTTACATAAAACTAAGAAATGTTATTTGTTATATAATTACAAAAATGACTTTCAAAAAATATCTAATATCTTGTGTCTCATAAAATATAAATTATACTATTTAATTAATAATATAATAAAAATGAAAAAAGTGTTTCTATTTTCAAGATAAACAACCTTTTGAGCAGATAGCTATTTTTTTTAATAGTGATAACTTTTTCGAAAACAGAAAATAATATTTGTTTCTTTAAAAATATAACTCTTAATTTTATTATTATAAAATAAGTATATTAATAAAAAAATTATAAATCTTTCTTTCTTGATTAATTTTTAATTTAAAAAAATATATTAACACCTTTTCTTAAAAGAGTATATTAATTTTTTTTCTTATTTTACTATTGGATCGCTTGTTTTTCGTTGATAACCTTTCTTCTCCTGAATTTAAATAGACGCTTAAAGAAATTATCTGTCTTGCCGAATGTTTTAGTAACATCATAATTTTACAAAAGATAACTCAGTGAAGAAAAAAACTATTTCCATTTCTTACATTCAAGAGGAAAATAGACAACGGTGTATCTTATTCCCGGTATCTTCAAAAAATTGTCACTATTACTAAAAATAGTAGTCCATAAAAGGTATCTACTTTGAAAATAAAAGATACTTTTTCACTATTTATACCCTTTTTTACCCTAATAAAATAATATAATATATATTTTTGATAAACAATCATGATATTTTAGTAATCACGTGGATAATAAATGACAATTCTTAGTTCGTGTGAAAAAATACCGTGACAACCTTTTGAAAACATAGGGATTAGTAAATAATTACATTGAAAATCTTACTGACAGTAGTATTTGTGTTGATGATAATAATTACTTAGAATTTTTATTTTGCATGTGCAAGGGTCTTGTGGAGAAGATTTAAAGTGAAGGGTTGGTTGGGAATTTTGTCTTACTTTTTGTTGGGTAAGAAGATTGTACAAAAATCTGATATATCAAATGTAACAAATGTTTCCTTAGTTGACCAACCGTCTACATGGAACATGGAATGTAAGTGACTCGGAATTTGGTTGGTGGATGAAAAACTTATGATATAGAATGGAGGTTGATCTTTACAGCTACAATATGAACCTAATGGATTAATCAAAACAGTGTTGTGTTTTGCTCTGGCCAAGTCATCTAACAATTAGGTAATTTAATACAAAGTTCTAAATTTAGCAAGGATTTTGTGCGAGATTGGAACAAAGATATGGATAATGGTGTAATTGATTAGAATATATCAGATTACAATGAAAAAGTTTTTAAACTGAGTGTTCTAGAGACTACAATAATTTTATAAGAAAATACATAATAATATTACTGAAGATATGAATTAGAACCTTACAGAACCAGTTACAATTGAAGAAGTAAAGAATGTTGTCTGGTCCTTAGGGCGCGATCACTACTGGATTCTGCTGGTTTCACGACGACACGCGTCGTCGCGAATCCGAGCAAATCCGTCGCTAATATTGTTTCGCGACGAAAGTTCGTCGCTAACATGTCGTCTCTATCCCGGCGTCGCTAATTCGTGATTAGCGACGACAAATAGTGATTTCGTCCCTAATTACTCAGGCATTTAACCACGAAGGCTTGCGTCGCGAATGTAAGGGATTAGCGACGACACATTAGCGACAGCATGTCGTCGCTAATTTGACAACTTTTTAGCGACAGTTTTGTCGTCGCTAATAATTCTTATTTTATTTTTTTATTTTTTTTAATTTTATCGAAAATCATTATTTATTTATTTTATTTAATAGTTAGCGACGACACGCTTCGTCGCTATTCATGTTTTTTTATTTTTTTTTATAATTTTTATTTTTCTTTTTTATTTAAATTTTATTTTTTATTATTTAAATTGTAGTTTTTATTATTATTTTGCTTTTAAATATAATGCAAAATTATAAATAAATAAAAATCAAAAAATACATATAAAATACGATTATTCGATTCAAATACTAAACTTGAAATAAAGTCAACGTCAAACGAGTCAAAGTCAAAGTCAAAGTCAAACATTTGGAAATAAATAAAGTCTTAAACATACAAACCAACCAAATTAAAAAAAAAGATAACTTAATCATCACTCAAATTGGGATCTTCTTCATCTCCTCTTCTCTCCTCATCTTCTCTATCTTCATCTCGTCTCTCTTCCCTAGTGGGCCCGGGTTCGCTGATTGGCTGCATTCCATGGGCGATTCTCATCCCGTTTAATGCCTCGAAGAGAGTGTCTGCCATGCTCGGGGGTTGACTCGGCCGACTAGAAGAAGCTGTGGGCCCGGGTGATGCGGAGGATGGATCCGGTATAGGTGCAAGATTTTGAGCCGCGCGAAGCTCGTTCATCCCAGCCAGAATCGCCTTAAGCAGCTCCTCGTTCTCCCTGTCCGGCTGTGTAGGAGTCCTGGATCGTTTCCGGACCGGACCAATGGTAGGCACCCAGTATTTAGTCTTGGGTGGGTGTAGGACCTCCATGATTGTCTCGAGCATGGCATCCATCTGCTCCTGGATGCTAACTTCAGTACCCTCCGCTCCGGCCTGCACAACCTTCTTCTTCATCTTCTCCCGAAGAACACCCTGTAATTAGATTTCAATTAAAAAATAAATTAGATTAATAAAAAAAAATTTAAAATAATAAATTAATTTAAATCAATTTAAAAAAAAAACTTACACTAGCTTTCTCCAAACGCTGGTCACGCCAGCTATCTGTAGCAGCATCATACGAGAGGTGGTCGAAATAGCCGCTTAAAGGAGGAAGCTCCATCTCCTCCTGTGTCTCGTCATCTGTAAAAGTCAACGGCTCTTTTGTCACCGTCTTCAGCTTCCCCTGGACAATATACAATAACAAATTTTAATTAGTTAACAATTAAATTAAATAAAATACTAAATTATATTTTAATTTTTAAAACTTATACCTCAATAATCACCTCCCGGGTCTGTGACCAGTTCCGTGACCCCGCCTTGCTCGGAACTGTCTGCTGCTCTCGATTCTTCTTGTTTATATCAGCCTGACTCTGTTACAAATAAAAAAGAAGTAGTTATAAAATTAATTAAAAAAAATGTATAAAATAATTAATAAATTATTTTTTTCTACCTGTTTCGCCAAGTCATCAAACATCTTCTTCGTCGCCTCCCAAACCACCGGGTCAACATCTGGTGGATTTTCACCCGTGTAGTAATAGTCGTTCTTCAAATCCGACTTGTATCGCCTGTAGGCTCCAGATGTCATCGTATTCAATCTCTTAGTGATCTCTTCCCAATCGCCTCGCCTCCTCCACTCCTCCAAATCAAAAAATTGATGAAGTCGCTGCAAAATTACCCCTTTGTTATGGTCGGGAACATCTGACCATTGTTTGTAGCACGGGGGAACAGCCTCTCGAACAGCATTACCAGCCACCTGACCCACGTGTTTTCTATACTCGCCCACGAAGTTCCAGGTGCCGTCTATGACAGAAAAGTCAACTAGAATGGGCCAGCCGACTCTCTTCAGGGTCTCCTGAGCTGTCCGGATTGACGTGGCAGCTTTTGGCCTCCTTCTTTTACGTTCCCCTGTTTTAGAAAAAAGAAATTATTAATTATATATTTTCTTAATTATTAAATGAACATTAATTGAATTTTTTATTACCTGATGGTTGGGCACAATCAGCATTCGAACGGGGGGACCCCTCGGGGGATCGTTACCCCTCCCGTCTCAACCATGACTCCTACCCATGACAGCAGCCATCTATAAAATTTCACAAAATTTGCACATAATTTTTTTTAAAATTTGCAAATCAGTCGATATTTTTTTAAAATTTCCATTTTTATCAAATTTTTTTAAAAAATGCGAATAATTCCTAATTTTCTAAAAAATGCATTTTTGTCCCTTTTTTTTTTAAAATATGCAAATAAGTCCAAGTTTTTTTTTAAAATTTGCAAATAAGTCCTATTTTTTTTTTTGAAAATTGCATTTTAGTCCTCTATCTTTCTAGAAAATGCATTTTAGTCCTCTATCTTTCTAAAATTACATTTTAGTCCTTTTTTTATAAAATTACATTTTAGTCCTATTTTTTTTTATAAAATTGCATTTTAGTCCTTAAACATACAAAATTGCATTTTAGTCCTTAAACATACAAAATTGCATTTTAGTCCTTAAACATACAAAATTGCATTTTAGTCCTTAAACATACAAATCAAACATATTGCAAATAGGTCCCTATATCTTAAAACACAATCAAAGATCAATAACACACCAACTATTACATTAAAATTACAAAAATCATACCAAAACCCTAATTTTTATCAAATTCCAATTACATGTTGTTATTTAACACCAAAAAACTACCAAACAACCCACAAACATACACATAATTCTCGGATTTCATCACATAACTAAAAACATTCATGAATTTTTACAAGAAAAAAAAAATTAAAAAAATAAATTGCAAGTTTGATCCGGAAATTGGAACCTGTTACGTAGAAATGGTGTAGATTTCGTCCATGAATCCATGCCAAGAAGAAGGAATCATACAAAAAAAAAACGCAAGACAAAATATTAGAAATTAAAAAAGAAAAAATCAAAAAAGTTAAGATTAGAATGTGTATTTGGACTAGAATCATTACCTTAGCGTTGGATTTGGTGTTGTTTCTCCTCAGAATAGCTTGGCTATGGCGGAAATAGAGCTTTTGGGAGTGTTTTGGGTGTTTGTGTATGGCAGAAATGAGCTCGGTTAGGGCTTTATAGAATAAAAGATTAGCGACGACACGGGTCGTCGCTAATCTTGGGATTTTGTCGCGAATTTGGGCCACGTGTCGCCCTACGTACGCATGCCCTTTGCGTGTCTTGGGTTAGCGACGACTCACTGTCGCGAATTTTTGGTTTGTCGTCGCTAATTTTCGTGGGCGGGAAAGTTGACCGCCCTTGATGACCAATCGAATTTTTTATTATTTATTAGCGACGACAAACCCTTTGAATGTCGTCGCGATTAATTAGCGACTACATTCAAAGGTTGAATGTCGTCGCAATTTTTTTTTGTTAGGGGTTTAAGAAGCTTACCCTTTCTTGCATGTTTTTTTCTTTGTTCCTTTACATATTCTTAATTTGGGGTGTTTAGCTAACGTTTAGAGTCAAAGTTGAGTGTTCGGGGTGTTTAGCTAACGTTTATGGTCAAAGTTTAGTGTTTAGAGTCAAAGTTGAGTGTTTAGAGTCAAAGTTGAGTGTTTATGGTCAATGTTTAGTGTTTAGAGTCAAAGTTGAGTGTTTAGAGTCAAAGTTGAGTGTTTTGAGTCAAAGTTGAGTGTTTATGGTCAAAGTTGAGTGTTTATGGTCAAAGTTGAGTGTTTATGGTCAAAGCTTAGTGTTTATGGTCAAAGTTGAGCGTTTAGAGTCAAAGTTTAGTGTTTATGGTCAAAGCTTAGTGTTTATGGTCAAAGTTTAGTGTTTAGAGTCAAAGTTTAGTGTTTATGGTCAAAGTTGAGTGTTTAGAGTCAAAGTTGAGTGTTTATGGTCAAAGCTTAGTGTTTATGGTCAAATTTGAGTGTTAATACAAATAAACCAAAATAAAAAAACCAACAAAATGTGTTAATACAAATAAACCAAAATAAAATAAAACTAATCAGTATCATATCCACTAATAACTATGGGTTCATCATCGTTATCAACCTCTATATGTTCTTCTTCATCACCGTATTCATCCAAGGTGTCATCATGAATTTCCTCATTTTCATCAATAACCGTATCAAAAGACAAATCAATAAAAAAATGAGCAGGATCAATCTCGATCTCCTCGGTGGATGCCAATGGTATGCTGATGTTCTCATTCCCCGTGCTATCCAATGGTATGCTGATGCTCTCGTTCCCCGTAGGGAGTGATTCCGAACCCCATAACTCAGGACTCCAATGGTCGATTCAGACTTTTTATACCACTTACAGACAAATAACACAACCGAGCACCCTCCAGTGTACATAACCTCCAAGATTTTGATTAATTCTTCGTAATAGGGTTCATCATTGTAAATGGTACACTCCGTAATCCTGCATCACTCTTTTCTCTCCTTTGGACTTAGTTACCCACTTGACACCGCTCACAACACATGAATCATATTTATGCACCGAACCATAAGACATGTTTGCCAAGGACACCATCTCGGGGGTAGCTAATGGATCGCCACGTGAATGCATTCCATGAATCTATTATACAACAGTAATAGTTAGTACTTTGATAATAAATATATAAGTTTTAAACCAATGCCTAAAATTACATACCTTTTCCAAAAACCATTCCTTAAACGTTCGACGATGCGTAATATCTATTTCCTCACTCGTTCCAGTAAGTGTTGATTTGTGTTCACTATAATTGTAAATGAGTATAAATATATAAATATAAATATATAAATATATTCATATAAATATATTCATATAAATATATATTCATATAAATATATAAATAAATTAATATATAAATATATATTCATATAAATATATAAATATATAAATATATATTCATATAAATATATATTCATATAAATATATAAATATATAAATAAAATAATATATAAATATATATTCATATAAATATATAAATATATAAATAAATTAATATATAAATATATATTTATATATTCATATAAGATAATAATTTTTACTTACGTCATGTATGTTTCGAGTTCGTCGCAATTATGCAAAATATACCAACTTATGTGCTCCTTCTCCTTATATGGTAAAGAAACATACTCTATCTTGCCAACTGGAGTGCATTGGGATTTGAAAACGGATAGCTCTTTCGGGACCGGCGGTGCTTCGTTGTATCTGCCTGGATCGTTGAACCTTGTTTTTTCTTCACTAAGATATCGTGATATGAAATTCAACGTCTCTTCCGCAATGTAGCCCTCGGCTATTGAACCCTCTGGTCTAGCCGGATTTCGGATATACTCTTTCAACTTTTTCAAATACCTTTCAAATGGGTACATCCACCGCATTTGGACCGGGCCACCAAGCAATGCTTCATCGTATAAGTGTATCACCAAGTGGATCATTATATCAAAAAATGCGGGTGGTAAAATCATTTCTAGCCTACACATAAGTTCAACCACTTTCTTCTTTCCCGATACTAACTGTTTCCGGCTTAGATTTTTATTGCAAACGACTCTAAACATGTTCGCTAACCCTATAAACACATCACTAATCGCTTTGTCTTCAATAAGCCCGGGGAGACTAGCCACGAAAAGATATTGCATCATCACGTGACAGTCGTGAGATTTCATGCCGATAATCTTACCCGTATCACTTTGAACATTGTTTCTCATACTAGATGCAAAACCGTCGGGAAACTTCTGTGCCTTCAGCCAGTCAAGAAAAATAGTTCGCTTTTCCGGTGTTAGAGTGTACTTTCCCCGTTTCAATATTTTTTTTACCATTTCTCTCAGTCGACCACAATTCTTTTCTAATCTCCAATTTCTCAAGATCCATTCTCGCTTTCATGTTATCTTTGTTAACTTTCCCATCAAGACCTATAACTGTACCGAGAAGAGCATCACACACGTTTTTCTCGCAATGCATAACGTCAATGTTATGTTTCAACAAGTTTTCGTACCAACAAGGTAAACGATAGAAAATACTCTTTTTCTTCCAATTGAATCGCCGATTAACATCTTGCTTCACGATCTTTCCCCCAAAATCCTTGTGTTTACCGGGAAACACAATGGGAAGCCCATCTAACTGTGTCTGAATACTTGCAGGACTATATTTCTTCGGTGGGGCCCTATAATCAGATTTCTTGTACAAAACACGTTCGCTTCTAAATCGATGTCCGGCAGGTAACCAACGTCTATGGTCAAAGTAAACAATCCCTTTGTTCACACTCAATGACGGAGTATGATCCATGCATTCGGGACAAGCTTTGTAACCTTGACCCGACCATCCCGAAGTGTATGACCTAGCGGGGAAATCATTAGTGGTAGACAACAAACAAACCTTCATCATAAACTCTTCTTTCTTGTGGGCGTCATACGTGACGATCCCTTTATCCCACAACTCTTCCAACTCATCTATAACAGGACGAAGAAAGACATCCATGTCCTTACCGGGTGAACGGGGTCCCAGAATTAACAAACAAAGCTGGAATGTGGTTTCCTTCATGCATACCCACGGGGGCAAGTTATATACGGTTAATATGACTGGCCACATGCTATACGAGTTGTTCTGCATAGAGAAAGGACAAAACCCATCGATTCCGAGACCCAGATATACGTTACGAGGTTCACTAGCAAACTCAGGGTGTAGCGCTGCAAATCTCTTCCAACTATCACCATCAAACGGATGACGCAACACATCCGGATCGGCACTGTTACCGGTATGGTGCCAAATCATGTCTTCAGCGGTGTGCTTTGAAGCGTATAGTCGCTGTAATCTAGGAGCAATCGGAAAGTATCGAAGCTTCTTATGCGGTACTTTGATACCCTTCTTTGGGTCCCATCTAGACTCGCTACAAACAGGACACTTATCGAGGTCTTTGTTTTCTTTGTAATAAATAACACAATCGTTCAAACAAACGTCGATGGTAACATACCCCATACCCAAACTTTTCAGCTTCTTGTTGCATGCTTCATAAGATTCGGGCAAATTGTGAGGTTTAGGCAAAATACGACCCAACAACTCCAGTAGCTCGGTGAATGAGGTGTTAGTCCACTTGTTCTTTACTTTTACGTGCATTAGATTGGCAGTGAAATTCAACGAACTCATCGATTTACAACCAGGAAATAATTCTGTCTCCAATTCTCCGAACAATGTGTCAAAATTGCTTCGACTTGGAATATGTGCATCTCTCATCTCGGTGTCTCCCGGATGTCCACGAACATCGTAACTCTGTCTCACATCGTCATAAACATGCTGGATTTCATTTACTATAATTGGATCTTTACTTGCAGGGGGTGTATGTGTTTGTATCGCTTTCTCACCATGTTTTGTCCAAACCTTATAATCATGGTTAAATCCCTCTCTTAGAAGGTGGGCCATAACAACATCGGTTTTTAATCGGCAAAAATTATTACACTTCTTACACGGAGAAGACAAGTAACCGGTATAACCTCTACTTTTCTTAGCAAAATCGATAAATTTATAAACCCCAAAAATATATTCACCATCTAACACATTCGTCAATTCGATCCAACTCTTATCCATACTCATGTCCGAACTCGATGCCATCTCTTAACAACAATTTGAGTAAAATATGCGACTACATTAATATAAAAAAATAAAATACATAATTATTACAACCCAATGAATAAAATGAATAAAAATTACAACACAATAAACAAAATAAAAAAAATTACAAACTCATTGAATGAATAGATATTACAAACCATTGAATGAATAAAAATTACAAACCATTAAATGAATAAATATTACATACCATTAAATGAATGAATATATAAAAAAAGAACAAAGAATTAAATAAACAAGTAAAAATATATGAGCACAAAATATAAATTCACACAATACATGCATAATCAACCAACAAATATTTAATTCATTTACCTAATCATATGGTATATCAACTTGCTAATATAATCAAATAAATACAAAATTTAAAAAGCATAAAATTTAATGGAAATACCTTGAATTGGATGGATAAATTGAAGAGTGATGTTAATTCCCCACCAAGAAAGTTGTATTAATTCACCTAATCAAACCATATAGAAAGAATAAAACACAATTAGCATTCAAAAATAAATAAATTAAAAGCTCAATTTCATGCAATTATTACCTTAAATTGTGTGATGAAAGATGATATTAATGGAGCCCCACTTTGATTATTGAACCAAGAATGATGCAAGATGAAGTGGAGAAGCAATTACAAAAAAAAAAGGAATTTAGTTGAGTTTTTGGGAGAAAATCGGAGGATTTTTTTGGGTGTTTTGTGTGTTTTGTGGGTTAAAAAACCTGTTGTATCCATAAAATAGGATCGAAGATTAGCGACGAAATACGGGTCGTGGTTAAACTCAGAGGGTCGTCGCTAATCTCCTAATTAAAACTATACCAGGGATAGATACTGTACAAAAAGTTCAAAATTCAGACTCCTTGAAGCCTAACAATTCCTAGGTAATTATTGGATCAAAAAGACATTATAATGAATCACCAGATACTCCAACTAAGTTCATACACTTAGTCTACAACAACACTTCACAATCATGGTCTATTCCTCCTCTCTTACCTCAATTTCTTGTAGTCTTGTCACTCTTATGACAAAGAGGCTTAACACTAATATGATCAACAACTAGAACATGAACACCAAGACAATGACACCTTTTTCCTGATGTGAAGGTGGAAACATCGTGTGAAATAAAGGAGACACAAAAGAATGAAGTAGTTTCATTAATCATATCAATTCAAGCTTGGTAAATGGGAGATTGGGAATATGATTTCAGAATGTTGTCTGAGAATGGGGTGTTCTACATCTTATTTGATTAGAGAATCAACCAGTGTTTTATCAGTGATAATCACAAGATTAGAGATTTCCCCATCATATATGAAGTATATCTATCTTACTTTTTATAGATTTTGTAACTCACGTAATTTCATATCAAACAAATCGAGAATTATCTTTCACTTTTCATGCAGGCACGAACTTGCAAAAGCGATATGTTTTGCGTTCATTCTAACATTGGAGTAGTCTATCTAACCCAAAAATTCATATTCGGAAAATAATTTGTAATATCAATTGATATGGTGATTTTGTTGAAGATGCGCTGGTTATTTTGAGTTTCACATTATTAGTGCCGGTTTTTTTTTTTTTTTTTTTTTTTTTTTTGGACATGATTAGTGCCGGTTGAGGATAGATTTTTACTCTACGGAAAAAATTAAGTATTTAGGTAGTTTTATGTCAAATACAGAGTTTTTTTGGAGATAGTGATTTCATATGTTTGTATATTAATGATTACATATGTTTATATATTTTTGTCCTTCCAATAGTTACATTTTCTTAAATTATCTAACTCTCTTATTTATATACGGTAAGAGGAGTTATTGGATTTTTTATTTTGTATTATATATCGGTCATATTTTTGTTTATGGAATTGGTTGGTTATGATGATATCAAGTTATTTGTCGAGTGTGAATTTTTTTTTGCCGTTTTTAATATCTCTATTTTATTTTCCCCTCCCTTCTTGATAGAAGTTTCCTTTCATTGGTAACCTAAAAAAAAGAGCCAATTAGAGATTAATACCTATTAAAAAATTTATTTAAAAAAAAGTGCCTAGAATAAGATTCTTTATAGAAAAATGCCCCATCCTAAACTACCCCTATAATTAAAAATTAAAAAAAAAGAAATTAAAAAAAAACAAAACAAAAATTAATAAACAGACGCGCGCGTCCGTGAATTT
Source organism: Nemophila menziesii (assembly GCA_029959085.1). NCBI lineage: Eukaryota > Viridiplantae > Streptophyta > Magnoliopsida > Boraginales > Hydrophyllaceae > Nemophila > Nemophila menziesii. The sequence continues at coordinate 40,107,180 of JARWIR010000004.1, read as the reverse complement.
TTTTTAAAATCGTCATAACTAATTCTAAGAAAATCAAAAAAATAAAAAATATATATATATTTGGATAAATCAAATTAATATTTATGTCTATGATTTTTTTCAGAATTTTTTGAACTTTGATTTTTTTGATTTTTTTTGATTTTTTTAATTCGCAGAACATGGAATTCCATGTTTTAAACATATAAAACATGGAATTCCATGTTTTGATATAAGGAATTTGTTTTCCGCAGACACGAAATTTACTGTTTAAAACATGGAATTCCATGTTTAAAACATGGAATTCCATGTTCTGCGAATTAAAAAAATTTAGAAAATCAAAAAAACAAAAAAATTCTGAAAATTCCGAAAAAATCATAGACGTAAATATTAATTTGATTTATCCAAATATGATTTTTTTCAATTTTTCTGATTTTTTTTGAATTAGTTATGGCGATTTTAAAAAAAATTCACGGACACGCGCGTGTGATGAAATTAGTAGTAGGTGGTGGTGGTGGTGGTGGTGGTGGAGGTGGTGATGGTTGTGGTGGCTGTAGTGATGGTGGTGGCTATAGTGATGGTGGAGGTGGTGGTGGTGGTGGTGGTGGTGGTAGTGGTGGTGGTGGAAATACCCTATTATTTGTTTAAGATTTAAAAATAAATATTGTATTAAAAATAAAATAATATATTTAATAATAAGGATAGTATAGGTATAAAAAATATAAAGGGGATGTTTTTTATAAATAATTGTTCTATTAGGCATTTATCTTTAAATAAGAAAATTAGAGGCTTAAAAAAATTAAAGACATCATTAAAAAAACATTTATCTCTAATTACCTCTAAAAAAAATCATCGATACTGTTATGTTATGCTATCATGATTTTTTTATTATTTCATTTTTTGGAAACTTGAATTTTTAAAACTTATCCAAACCCTAAACATTAAACTCTAAACCTTATTATTGGGTAATTTAAAAGTTTTTCTTAAATTTTTTATAATATTTTCAGTAATAGGTCATACCTAGTAGAACAATAAACTTGAGTAAATAATAAATTAGTACATTGGACCCAAAGTACAATCTAGGAGACCATAATATTATAAAATGATTCTTATAATGAGGCATTCACTTAGTAACAAATTACTAAAAAAAAAACAACGTATGCCAAAAAAAAAAAACCATAACAACACATAATAATAAATTTTAACCTAAACACACAATTTTCCCCTAGAGTTGTGATAGAATAAATATATAGATAATTTTCTCAAAATTCAATCAATCATGCCGGTGCTTTTAATTAAATATAACTCTTTTTTACAAAAATAATAAATAAAATATAAATCACAATAGCAATATATAAATTCTATTTTAACATACTACCAAGCTATACCGAATCAGAAAATCTATGTTATTAAACAAAGATATATAAGAATCTTTCTATAGTTGATATCTTACCAAGTTACTAAACCAGAGATCGTACAATGTCCGAATATATGTTTTCTTTGATTACTTATGATTTTTGTGTAAACCCATCAAATGAGAAAGAATTTATTATCTGGGTCTTATGCCCTTTACATAAATATTAAGGACGTATTGTGCAATTTACCTGAAATACACATTGCAGTGGGATGAATTCTAATTCCAGTGCTCAAAATTTTCATTGCACTTTTAGAAAAGTCTAATATTTGTTGAGTTAATCTCCCCATATGTTTATAAAGAACGAAAGTAAGAGTTAACATTTTTTTAATAATACTTTGGGGCCATGGCTACTCTGTCAGATGATTTCTCCTCCTCTTCTTGCCGAACCGGAAAACATTTTCTCCAACTTCTTTTATGTTTTGGTAAGATTATAATATGAAGTGCACAATGTTGATAAAATCATGGAATCTTGTAGGTATTTAATGTTGGAACAAAACACTTTAATATTTATTTATTGAAGTAAATTCCGTCATGGTCTTACAAGAGAAGTGAAAAACTATTCATGAATTGCATAATTCCACATTAAAAGATGAAAAAAACCCATTGTAAATGCTCCATTTAAAATGATTTCTTCTCAAATTCTCTATCCTATTGGGAGATGTGAGAATTTTTTTTGTCTAAAAAATCCTAAACCGGAAACAAAGAAGAGATCAAGTATGTATATATGAGTTTACCTCTATTTACATTACAAAAGGATTAAAGGCTATGCAAGCTAAAGAGAATAAGAAAAGCCCCACACGCATGCACAACCACCACCGGCCCGACCCGACTTTGGCACTGGCGACGTCGTGGGGAGTAAAAAAGGAAAAATAAAATGGACTTTTGACGTGATACTAGTGCTGAATGGATGGTACTTATACTAGTAGTTGGCACCTCATGTCCTTTCAACCTGAAAACAAAACGTCCATGAATTAAAGACCCATTAAACTCAAAATATTCTTCAATTAAGGTTCAGTGGTAACAAGACTTGGTCAAAGCATGAATTAACCAGAAGTTAGTAAAGAGTCCAGGTTCATAATGCAATTTGAAAAGGTATAACCTGCAAGTCCTTAAATGCCATTTACTGTGGCGATTCTAAAGGTCTCCTCCTCACCTAGAAATACATGTCTCTCGCATTTGGAGAAGTACGAAGCTAATTCTTCAGAAAAGAAAAAACTCTACTCTCCTCACTTATACTATTTCTGATATTCGTAGAATAAAGTGGAAACTCTTTTAGAGATACCGGTATGACCAAAATATCTTTTTAACAACATTTTCTATACCGTGTAACAGTTTATTTCTTATATTTCCGTGTAAGTTTTGTTATTTTCAATTCCTTGTGATAGTGTATTGTTACTATTAATTGATTGTTTTTTCTTTTTTGAATTCCATTCTAGCTTTTAAAAACCAGTGATTATTTTTGTTTTCAATATTTAAGAGAAATGACTTAATTTTTAATCGGGTGATGAGAGATGGTCCAGTTTTGTTGAAGCAGTTAGGAGTGTACTAGTTACATGTGTTGTTCAAGTGATATGTGATGGCTTGGATTATAGTTGATGTTAGTTTCATGTTTAAACTGGTGATGTATGTATTTTCATCTTCTGAATTCTATTTGTTATAGTCACTTTATAATGATTTTTTTTTCATGTCATGAACTACACTATACGCCTAAGTTTCCATTTTCTATGCTATTGTGACAAACTTATGATGAATTATCAAATATTATAAGCTTGACATATTAGTCCATCAAAGTATGCATCACAAAGTTTGCATCTTATGCCCCATTCTATTTGCAACCGTTGTTTGGAAATTGTGTATAAATAGAAATATGTTTGATAATCTCTTGCGTGTCGGCCTGGGAGATACGTGGGATAATTATCGTGTCAGCTAAAAATTGATTGGTCAAATGGAGTAAATGTAAAAGGGAGAATTTCTAGTTTCTTTATTAACCTTTGAAAGATGCAGCAAAGCATAAAAGGGTTAATTGCACCATTGATCTCTATTTCATGCAATATTTCCAGATGTACTACCCTTTTTATAATTTTCACTTAAACACCCCCATTGTCTTTAGGAATAGATACACATGTATCTCCAATCACCTTCCATAGAAAAGCTAATATACTTAAACTATAACAAATATCATGGACATGAGCAAAACAGAAAATATAATTAATATTAGAGAAAGTAAAACTTAATTCAGCTATTTAGATAGATGGATTATGGTTTTACACAAGTTTCAAGAGGCTCAAACCAGTAACAAATGGATTAATATTTTGTTTGACATTCGAAACATCAAATATAACTAACACCGATGAGATCTAGAAATTACAACAATTTCCTATTAATTATAAAAAAGTTCAAAAGAAAAAATGTAACCCTGAAAATATGAGTAATAATTAGCCATTGTTCATGTATCATTAATTATTTGAGTGTCGAGGGTGCCCACTTTCAGATTCAAGCTATCAATTATCATAAGTATGGCTTCATTTTTTCACAACAAACAACGATTGATAAAAAATTTGGCCCTTCGCCCAAGATCCCTTCTTCGTTACCCATATCTCCATAAATGTTGGTATTGAGTGGCATAATTAATGAATGCAAATAAGGAAAGAGAATAATTTATAATATTGGAATTTTTTATTAACTTCATGGCTGTGAAAAATAGCATCAGGAAGGCCCATGTCTTGAAACACCTCAATGCTCACTTTGAAAGAAAGGATAATATCAACACTTTCTCTTTGAGCAACCCAATGCAATGCTACAACTAAATGGTACTTCAATACCATACATAGGTGACATGTCATAGTCTATTTGCCTCCAAAAAGTATTACTCAGATTGTACAATTTAATCCTGTAATCTGTATTTGTATTTTTAAGAGTAAAAACGATCTTATAATCGTTTTTTTGGAATGAAATCCCAATACATTCCACCACAGGGTCTTGGAGGAGGAAGTTTAAATTCCCTAGTTGTTGGATTACATAAGACTATAGTACTTGTATTTGTATGCGATGCTACACAAACAAATAATCCATTGCAAGGCAACAAATAATTAATATGGCTTAAATTTAAATGAGGTACCTCCAGATAAGGTAATATTTCGCTCAACGACTCAGTTCAAGGTCAAAGAAGATCCATTTTTGAACTTCTTCTCTCTTTTAAGGTAAACTGAGTGTCTCTAATGGTTTCTCACCAGTAGAAGGATTTTTCAGAGTTTGTTGATCATCTTAGAAATGTGTTAAAGTGGTTTGTGGGAACTGTATTGTAAAATTATCCAATCCAAAAAGGGTAAAATGGCTCAAACTTGCTTTTGTTATATCGCATGGTAGGTTTTAAAAGTTTTGTTTGATGGTGTATGTTAGTGTTAGGTTTTTTTATTTCCGAGTAAATGGAACATTTATATGAACTTTTGATTTTCTTTAAAGCACAAAGCAATTACCTCTAATCTAATATACATCACGATTTTGTTCGAATTGATATAAGAAGCATTTGGAGAATATCAGTCAAAGCTACCTTGCGAAAATATACAACAGATTCTCACCAGAAAATTTTATATATTATAGAAATTCTTAAAGCCTCACGAAAGCTTGTTCGAATTGTTTAATATACGAGCTTCTTCATTATCTTGTGTTTGGCTCGTATATTTGAATTAAACTAGTATGATCAAGCTTTATATAGATAATCTTAACATTTGTGACATTCGATCCGGTAGTTTCTTTTCTTCAAAATATTACTAACAAATCTACAATCCAGATCTCTATTTTATATTCACGCTGTTAGTGTTTACATTGGGATGGCCACCCGTATATCAATCTATTGAGAATTACAAGTAGCTTTTATGTAATAAAGGTTGACATAAGATTTATATGATTTATTATATTCTAAAAAATGATTCATTTATTTGGCTAATAGACTAAGTTTAAGATTTTGCTTGCAAAATATTGATACAAAGAACAACTGCATTTCTGTAAATTGAAAATACATTTGATATGCTGAAAGGGTATATCCTAACTATACCACTTTATCTTTAAGATATTTGACCCATGGAATCTGATCTATCAAAAACCTGAAAGCCTCTTTATCTTAATATTTTGTGATACCATTAATCTTATTTTCAACTTTTAGTTAGATGATATGTAACAATATTTTTTTCATTACATGCATTTTTTGGAAAACACCCAGCATACAAATGAAATCCTGACCGTCAATACTATCCTAACAGTCAATATTACCCTTTTTCTTCGCAGATTCTAAACTTCTAGCCAAAAGCTGTTCGAAATCTTTATGATTCATCATCTATATAAACCTTATAAACCATCAATTCTTATAAAGTTATGTGATAGCATATAATGTGATACTTGATGTGTTTTGTATAAAATGGGTTGAATGAAAGATGCGGGTATCAGGGGCGTATCCAGAAGATAAAATGAGGGGGAGCTTGATATATGGGGTTCGGGGTTATCGTTTTAGTTTTTTTAAGGTACATATAGAAAACATAAATTTATAATTACCAATGTCAAAATATAGATGTGGATATGCAACACTATTCTGATTCTCGTTTTTTAACAAAATGAACTTAGAAGTTAGAATTTACCTAAAAATGATGCAAAAGAACACCATTAATGCTACATTTTGGGGGGAAAAACACATTCACACCTATTTTACATAATATCACTAAAATTTTATTAATATTTAATAATATTATATTCATATTCTGATTATTAAAAGGGTAAATATTATAATTTTACTAAGCAATGTATAAAAGCATGCTTGCCCAAAATTCAAAATAAAGACTAATATAATGAATTACAATTTTTTTAAGTCGGTGAAATTTGACAAAGTTAGAACTTAAATTTAGCATATTAAATTATAAAAATTGAAAATGTTAAAATACAAAAATAAAGGAAAATTATACAAAATAGTTATGAAATTTTATTAAATAGTTACTCAAAATATAAGATTTTCTATTTTAGGTTTATTCTATTAAAAATGATTTAATATTTTAGATGCATTTAAGAAACAAATAAAGTAATTGCTCTGTTTTGAACACGCAACCTCTATTATAAATCTTAAAAACAAAACATAGTATCCACCAAGCTATAACATCTTATGTGTAGTAGAAAGGAAGAGTGTATAATATAAACTTTTTGGGGCTAATTATTTTTCAGACAAAAATTATACTTGCATATCATACAATTTACGGGTTAGGGGGGATTGAGCCCCCCTGGGCCTCAAGTAGATCCGCCCCTGGCGGGTATGGTGTGTTAGAAAATGATTGAGTGAGGTGTGGAACCTGATAAATTAACGTATACTTATTTGATCAATGGATATATTTCGCATGCAACCTGATTTAATGATACAAAATGATTTTGTGGTTAGCTTTATTTACAAATCAAGCAACAAATTTGTTTTTGAATTATTGGAAGCGTACTAACAAAGTTAAGCACCATCTAATAGTCTCGTAGGGATCCTTTATTTTAAAAACAATTAAAGCAGAAAAAGATGAGTGTAAACTTGTGTCCAAACTTCAAGATTCAATACTTTCTCCTAATTTTTTGGTCATAAACCTCTTATTACAACAGAATAAATCAAATTGAGAAAAAACATAGAACCAATCATTCGTTCATTACCAAAGAAATGAGCAGATGTTTCCCTTTAAAACATGACTATTATCAAAATAGAGTAATAGGCTATCTTTTTTAACCTTGAAACATGTAGCAAAATAGAAAAAGGTTAATTGCATTATTGTTCCATGTATTTGACAAATTATCCAATTATACGATTTTCCTAATTATAACCACGTAAACACCTCATTTTGTTGTAGGAACCCGATCTATCCAATATCATTTCCATCACCTTTAACAGAAAAGATAAAACTGTCAAATAACCAATTCTCCCAAAAGGTTAAACTAGTAGGAGAAGTTATCTTTTACATTAGATTTGAGTTTTACATGCTCAATACACCCCTCACGTGCAAGCTAGATTCATGTCATTTTTTGCATGTCTAGTCTTTGCTAGGTGAATTTTATAATGGGTGACGCCGACAAGACTTGAACCTGCGACCTCTTATGGATCTTGGCTCTGATACTATGTTAGACAACCAATTCTCCTAAAAGCTTAAGCTATCAGGAGAAGTTATCTTATACGTTATATTTGAGTTTTACATGCTCAATAAAAACTTCTACGGTAACAAATATCACAAACATGAATTAATCACAAGAAGTAAATAATATTAGAAACAATGAAGCTAAATTCAACAATTTAAATAGATGGATGACCGTTTACACAAGTTTCTATAGGCCAAGACTAATAACTGATGGATTACTAATATATTTTAACATTCAAAACATCAAACATAACTAACACTGAGGAGATCTAATTTCAATAACTTCTTAATTATATAATAGTTTAAAAGAAAAATGTAAAAGCATAAAATAGAAATTAATCACTTTATAGAAATAAAACTTGGCTTATAAACCATGAACTTTAGATATCCGTAATTGCCACACGTTGTTCCTGTTTTAATGATTTGATTGCCAAGGGTCCACGCGTTAAGGGTTGTATCAATTTCCAGAATTAGGGCTTCATTTTTCCACAAATAACAAGGATATATATAATTATCGAACTTAAATCCTTGAATGCTGACTTGTTTCACCCATGTTCCCTCCTTCATTACCCATATATCCATAAATTTTGGATCTGGATGGTGATGCAAAGGTGTGAATACAAACAAGGCAATAGAATCATTTATGATTGTGAGAACCTTACCAATTTCATGACTTTGAGCAGTAGAATTAGGAAGGTCCATGCCTTGAAACACCTCAGTGCTCACATTGAAAGAAATGATAATGTCAACACTTTCTGTTTGGGCAATCCAATACAATGCTCCATTGAATGGTACTCCACTAGAATCATACATAGGTGGCATGTCATAGTCCATTTTCCTCCAAGAATTACTACTCAGATTGTAAATGCCAAACTTGTAACACGTGTTTGTTTTTGTAAGAGTAACAACCTTGTAATCATTTTTTTTGGAATCAAAACCCAATCCAAGTGAGACTGTCCTATGCCTTCTATGGAAGGGTCTTGAAGGAAGAAGTTTAAATTCCCTAGTTAATGGATTACATAAGACTATAGTATTTTCATAATTTGTTACACATACCAATAATCCGTTGCAAGGCCATGAGACATAAAAGTGGTTGGATTTGAAATGAAGTATATACAGACGAGGTAAGATTTCATCGAGAGATTCACACGAATGAAAGGATAAGAATGGTTGTAACACATCATAAATTATAAGGCATTCATATTGTTGCTTCATATGTAGGTCAATGAAGTAAGGATTTTTGAGAAAAGTGTTCAATGATTTACTAACACACCTTAAACGCAACAATATTTTAATAGGCAATGTCAAAAGTATTTTCGTTACTACTTCTTCAGGTAACATCATTAACATACTATCTCCAATTTTTTCATCTTTTTCCATCGGCTTATTATTATTCTTCTTCAATATTTGCATTTTTTGGAGTTGTGCGCCCATAGTTACCTCTAGCTGAAGAGCCGCTTCAGGCTATCTCCAACAGTTGCGACAAATTGGTCTTTACTGCAAAAAAATTCTAGAAATGCAAGTTACTCACTCCAACCGTCACGAAAATTGAACATGAACGTGAATTTTAAAAATTCTAAAAAATTATGAAAATGATGAAATTAGGTTGAAAATCAATCAAGTTTAAAAAAAAAATACATTTTAAAGTTTAATATTTTACCTTATTTCGAGCTCTTCGATGATCTATTTTTGTTGACGACGTATCAAGTAGTGTTGATGATCCCCTTGTGGTCTCAGTTCCAGGTGGGGTGAGTGTGAAAAGATAAGTTGCAGGGGTCTTATGGAGAAGATGAAATGTAGAATATTGAAGGTTGGTTGGCTTATTTATATATTTTATTTTTGTTTTGTATAAATTAATTTGCTTGCTGTCAAACTAAGAAAGTTGATTTTATAAATATTATACTTATCACACTTGTTTTTCACATAAGCTAAAAAATGTTATTTGTTATATATGTGATTACTAAAATAACCTTCATAAATTGTCTAATATCTTGAATGTGTCTCATAAAATACAAATTATACTATTTAATTAGGAATATAATAAAAATAAAGAAGTGATTTGATTTTCAAAATAAACAACCTTTTGTGTAGATAACTATTTTTAGTAATAGTGATAATTTTTTCTGAAACAGAGAAAATAATATTTGTCTTTTTGTAAAAATATAAATCTTAATTTTATTATTATAAAATAAGTATATTAATAAAAACAATTATGAATCTTTCTTTCTTGATTAATTTTTAATTTAAACAAAATTATATTAACACCTTTCTTAACATAGTATATTAATTTTCTTTCTCATTTTATTATTGGATCGCTAGTTTTTTGTTGACAACTTTTCTTCTCCTGTATTTAAACAGTTGCTTAAAGAATTATCTGTCTTTCCAAATATTTTAGTAACATCATTATTTTTTCAAAATATAATTCAGTGAAGAAAAAAACTATTTCCATTTCTTACATTCAAGAGAAAAATAGACAATGGGTGTAACTTATTTCCGTTATCTCCAAAAGATTGTCACTATTACTAGACATAGTTGTCCATAAAATATTATTTAATTTAAAGAAAAATATACATTTCCACTCTTTATACCATTTCTAACCCTAATAAAATAATATAATTTATATTTTCAATAAACATTCAAGATATCAAGATACTTTACGGAGGCTTTTTAGTAATCACGTGGATAATAAATGATATTTCTTAGGTTGTGTGAAAAAAACTGTGACATCCTTTTGAAAACAGAGGGAGTAGAAAATAATTACATTGAAAATCTTATTGACAGTAGTATTTATTTTGATGATAATAATTGCTTAGAAAAGTTTTTTGCATGTGCAAAGGTCTTGTGGAGAAGATTGTAACGGAAGTTTGTAGGGATTTTTGTCTAACTTTTTGTTGGGTAAGAAGATTGTACAAAAATCTTCTATATCAACCGTAGCAAATGTTTCCTTAGTTGACCAGCCATCTACATGGAACATGGAACGTAAGTGACTTATAATATGGTTGGTGGATGGAAAACTTTAAATGTAAAATGTTAGTGGATGCATTATAATGGAGGTTGATATCTTCAACTACAATATGAACCTAATGGATTAATCAAAACCGTGTCGTGTTTTGCTCTGGCCGAGTCATCTAACAATTAGTTAATTTTAAATACAAAGTTCAAAATTTAGCTATGGATTTTGTGCGAGATTGGGACAAAGATATGGACGATGGACTAATTGATAAGAATATATCAGATTACATTGAAGAAGATTTTAAAACTAAGGGTTCTAGATACTACAGTAATTTGATAAGTAAAATACATAATAATATTACTGAAGCTATGAATTCAAAACTTACAAAACCGGTTACAATGGAGGAAGTAAAGAATATTTTCTGGTCCTTAGGGTGTGATTAACCCTTAGACCCCATATGGCTTCTCAGGTTTCTTTAATAAACATAATTGGGAAATTTTAAATTTGTTATTCTTCGATTAGTAGGAGAGTTTATGTATTATATGAGTGATCTTTCTTGTATTAATAACACATGGATCACTTTAATACGTAAAGTCAAACTGCCCAATTGTTTAGGTAAATATAGAGTAGTTAGTTGTTCTAATTTCACATAAAGATAATTTCTAAGATTATGGTAATGAGACTTCAACCTCCCATGCCAGAATTTATTGAGGATAACCTAACAAAATGCATCCTTTGAAGAGTTATAAATGAGAATATTTTAATAGCTCATAACGTTTGTCATCTCCTTAAGAAAAAAAACTTTAAACAAGTGTATGTAGCTATTAAGACTGATATATGCAAAGCATATGAATATATAATGATATTTTCTAAAAGACTTACTCATTAAAAAGTGTTTAGTAAAAAATTGGGTGGATTGGGTTATGAAATGTGTAACCATCTTGATATATTTAGTGAAATATAATGGTTAAATACTACCAATACATAAATTAACTAGAGGATAAAGGAAATGGACCCTTTGTCCCTCTTAATCTTATGTTTGGTAGCCCATTCTCTTACATGTGTAGTAAAAGACAAGATGAATAATAATACACTACATGGTTTGCATATAACCAAAAACTATAATGTGTTATCTCATATCATTTTTGCAGATGATAGTCTATTTTTCCTCAAAGTTAATGAGGAGCAATTTACAGTTTTTAATGAATTATTTTATGAATATGGAAAATCCTTTGGGAAAAAACTAATTTCGAATACAACTGGAGTACTTTAAAGTGCTAACATTGATGATAAAAATGCAAATAAGTTGATAAAAATCTTTAAAACAAATAGACTATATAATTTGGGAAATTATCTAGGTCTTCTCTCAAGTTGTGGAATATCAAAGGTGAAATCACTCAACTATCTAATAGATAGAATTATAAAAAACATATAACTTTGGCACACATAATTCCTCTTTGAAGTAGGTAAATAAACCTCTATTTAAGTAGTTATCCAAGCACTACCTATATATGTAATGTCTATCTTGCCTATCCCAAAATAAGAGATCAAATTGAAAGCCTTATCACTAGCTTTTGTTGGGAAATTGAGTCAAGATAAGAATACACTAGATAAATATTAAGGGAACTCAAAGTAAAAAAGACAAAAGAGGAATGGATTTTAGTAAAATGGCTATTATGAATAACTCTCTACTAGCAACTAATGCTTGGAAACTATTGTGTAGGCTAAAATCACTTATTTCTAAACTTTATAAAGGAATATATATACTATAATAACAACAACTTTTTAGAAGCAAAAAAAGATACATCCCATCTTTGGGATGGAGTAGTACACTGGTGGGTAGAAGTATGATTAAAATGATCTAAAATGGAAAGTAGCTAGGTATTCAATATAAACTAATTTATGGGACTCCTTTGGATTCCAGAGGTGGAGAAACCTACATCTATGAAGAAATTTAAAGAATTATTCATTAAGGATACTTTCGGAATTATAACACTATAAAGGATACTCTTGGCATAAAAACACTTTAAACCATATATTCGACATTGAAACTGTGGAAATAATATTAAATATAAGCACATTATACATTTACACCCTATTGAAATTATGCTAAGTATGATGTTATTAGCAATATCAAAATGTATTATTATCTTAAGGAAGATAAAAAGGGTAAAGAACAAGTTACGACTAACTTAAAACCCTCAACGTCTTCAAATCCTTCTAAAGAATTTTAATTTACATCCCTACTAAAGTATAAATTTTCCTATGGAGAGAATGTAAAATTTCTATACCCATAGAAAGTAAAAAATTTACTAGACATTTTGCTTTGAAAGAAATGTGCAAAATTTGTAATCTGGAAAAAGAGATAACAAAACAGGTTATATTTGAATATAACCAGACTAGAGCTACTTGGTATGCTACTCATATGAGAATCTATATTAGGAATAACTTTACATCAAACTCTTTTAAATGGATATTATATATTATTGAGAATAAAGAGATACATAGCCTGGAATGCCCCTTTGTAGAGCCGGCGACCATGTTGGTTTGGACCATATGGAAAAGTAGGAACGACTACTTATTCAATAATAAGAAACTAGACCCTGTTGTCTTAAGAATAAAATCTTCAAAATATAATGATGAGTTCTTTATAGCAAATGAAATGTGTTATTATGATCCTGAGGCTAATGGTAATATTAATACTGCTAAGAAAATGTATATTAAAAAATATTGTTCATGATCTCCAGTTAAAGAAAATAGACAAAGTAGTGTTGGTTGTATAGTTACTAATGTGTATAATATAAGCAAAGGAGGACATGTATGAAATTTTGTACCAGAGTTTTTAGCAGAAGTAGAGGAATTCGGGTTAAGGAATGCAATTCTCCTAACCCATACCTTCCCTAACTCAGAGGTTTGTTTAATTGATATTTTGATTCCGTCCAAAAAATTGATATTAATATTGAAATTATAAAGCCACTTGAAGAGGACAATTGACTGATTGATAAGAAGCTTCGTAATATTTATGAAGATATTTGTGAATATTATATTGGTAGGAATATTATATTGGTAGGAATATTATATTCTTCTTCTCTCCCAGGAAGAAGAATATTGCTGCTAACTGGATCGTTAAACAACTATTAGGTAGAATGTTGTTTGGTAATTGAGAATTTAACCCTGTCCTCTAGTTATTGGAATTGGTTGATATGGATAAGGGTGTAGGATGGTCTTTATTGTATGTTTTGAAATCGTAGTTTAATTAAATTATCTTTGACTAAAAAATAACTTTTTTAGCACGCAAGAAAATTAAGTACGTCCATTTACCTAAAAAAATTATCCAACAATTTCTCCATATTCAATCACATTTTATCTTGAGTAATGATATATGCCACCCCTTTTCATATCACCCTTTTATCACCCTTCTAAATATATGTATTGATTTCCTTGAATAGAAGATAGAGAAAAATTAAATAGGATAGAGAAATCCATTCATTGGTACATGTAGGCATACACGTAAGAGGTGATAAAAGAGTGATACAAAAAGGGTGACAAATATCATTACTCTTTTATCTTCTCCATCAGAACCTCAAACTCATCTCTTCACACTCACCCCCACCTAGCCGCTCTCCTACACATATAACCTCTGTCACACGAGAATTATCATCACTAATTTCTACGCTACCAACAATGATAGAACGTCGAAGAACCCAAATTAAGGAAAAATATTGAAAATTTATAAGATATTAAGGTAAAATATTTATCGTATGATAATTTCAACTTAGAGAATAGCATTTTGTAGGGCCTTGATCTTTGTCGGGACTGTTAGGTGAGTAATTTGTATTTTTAATTTTTTTTGTAGTAAATTCTAATTTGGCATAATTGTTGGGACTTTATTTAGAGATATATGTAGGAGCACAACTCTAAAAAATGGGAAGAAAGATATGTTGATGATTTTACCTGAAGAGGTATTGATGAAAATAGTGGTGACGTTGCTAGCAAAATCATAGTTGTTTTAGGGTATGTTAGTAAATATTTGAACATTTTTCTAAAAAACCCTTATTATATTGTCATGCATATGAAACAACATCATGAATAGATTGTATCTAGCCATTTTGGTAGATAATTCTTATCATCTCATTTGTATGAAATTCAAAGGAAAATCTCACCTCATCTAACCATTATTGTTCACATATTTAATGCCCAAACCTCTAGCGACCACTTGACATGGTCGCTAGAATAAACTCTTTAGCGGTTACCAATGGTTTCTAGATATAGGTAAACAATTAAAAAATTACATGATTCCTTTACCAACCAGAAGAGGTCTATACCTTTATTAACCACTTTGGGGGTCGGTAAAAACCCCTTTTAATGATCTTCAACAGTTGATTAATTATTGATTAGCGACCACTTGGTGATCGCTAGAGGTCTAGACTTTTATCGACTATTTGCTTAACCTGTAAAATACCCGCCTCATTTTTTGGCTGTACAAATTTGCCTGCCCATTTAAAATACGTGGCTTTACTGACCACTTAACCTCTAGTGAATACATGTTGGTCTCTAGAGGTTTAGAACAATATAAAACCCAAAAACGGGTTCCCATTTCATTTCATAATAAACTAAATATACCTCTCTCTTTGATCTTCTCCTTGTTTTTACTTCCCCCGTCGACACCGGTGCTGCTCCCTCGTAGCCACCTCTTCCCGCCGTCTTATGCACTAATTACTCTAATTTAGTCAAGTAATTTTTGAACCTAGCGTCGTGTAAAGAGCGGCCCAAATTTGTTTTAAGTTAAAAATATGTAACAAGGAACGATCTAGATCTATCCATTACTAAGAATCTTGAAATTTTTCTAAAATACCCTTACTATATATAGGCTACCAAAAATGAAATTTTAAAAATAACAAATTAAACCCCCCACACACTCTCTCTCTCTCTCTCTCTCTCTCTCTATCTCTCTCTCTCTCTCTCTCTCTCTCTCTCTCTCTCTTATTTCACAATTTTGTTTCTTTCTTCTAAACAATTAACACACACAACACTCACTTTTCACCTTCACCAGATATTATTTTTCTGGAGCAATTGGTATTTCAACAAGAAAAGACTCGTTTTGTTGGAATAAATTATAAAGCAAAACATCAATTAGCAAGAGATATTAAACATGTTGAACGATTGAAGAGGAAAGGTGTATTAAGAAGGTTGGAATTTGGAGATTTCGTACTAAAATTGAAAAAGGGGAATTGGAATTCGAGAATTTGTTGGATTTTAATCTGATATCCAGCCTTAATAATCGTATTGAGAACTTAATAATGGAAGAAAGGAGGAGATAGTCAAGCATAGTTGCTGCCGGAAATGAGCAGGTAGCGGGTTTTGAGGAGATGGTCAAGATCATTTAGGGTTACAGGTTTGCGAGATTGCTCCTAAACAATCTCTTCATTATCAATGTTACAAATAAGCTAGAATTGTCAAGGGATTGGCAATCCCTTGACTTTCCAGACCCTAAAGAACTTGTGCGCTAAACACAACCCTGAGGTAATTTTTTTTAGTGAGACTAAACAAAAACTTGATTACATTATTAAAATTGCTTCTGCTATTAATATGAAAATCATGTTCGAATTGGACCATATTGGTTTAGGTTGGGGAATGGTTTTATTTACTAAAGAGAATACAAATATGAGTATTTTATTTGCTGATGAAAACTTTATTGAAACTATTATTAAAAATGAAATGGTGGTTAAATATGTTTATATATATGGCTCTCCTGAAGATAAACATTTGCTGTTATTAGTAAGTTTTATAATTGTAGTGACCCTAATCTTTCTCTATCTTATGACTGGTTATTTTAATACTATTAAAGTTTTTTTAGAGAAATTAGGAGGTACTAAAAACAATATGAAAAGTATGAATTTGTTTTGCAAATTTATTAATAATAATAATTTGGAAGAAGTCCCTAGACATGCCTGTCGTTTCACTTGGTCTAATAGGAGATCTGGTAATAATCTTATTAAATGCATTCTTGATAGAGGCTTACTAATAAAAAGTGGGCTGGCTTATATCCTTGTGCTTGGTTGGCTATTTTACCTACTATAGGATCTAATCATAGCCCTTTAATCTTACATAGAGATAAAGATAATAATACTAAGAAAAAGAGATTCTACTTTCAATACTGTTGGTCCATTGACATTGAGTGTTTTAATATCATTAATAAAGTTTGGATTGAAAATTCTTCCCTAAGGGGGATACCTACTAAAATTATGAATCATAAACTCAATATCACCAAGACAAAACTAATCGAGTGGAATAGAATTAAATTTAATAATAATAGGAAAGTTATTGAATATTTGATGAGAAGGCTCAAAATTCTTTCAAATAGTGTTACTAATGAGGGAGATTGGGATGAATATAATTTCATTCTTAAGAAAATTGAGGAAGCTTGGGATAGAGAAGAACAATACTGGAAAGATAAATCAAGGGTCCTCTGGCTAAATAAAGGGGATAAGAATACCTCATACTTTCACGCGAGTACAAAAATAGGAGAAAAAGGAATACTATTGAATTAATAAAGGATGATTGAAAAGGATGAAAATATTTTTGAAATTTTTACTAATTACTTCAATGATATTTTTACTTTTTTTGTCTCTCAAAATTGAGTCAGTCCTTAACTTGATTTTGCCAAGTGTGAATGAAAACATGAATACGTCCCTTATTGTTCTATTACCCATGATGAGGCTAGGTCAGCAATTTGGGAGTTGGGTCTGTACAAGGCTTTTGCCCCGGATGGTAATACTGGTAATTTTTATAAAAATATTGGGAAATTATTAAATTGGACTTTATGAGAATTTATTAATGATTTTTAATAATGGTAGACTTGAATGTATTAATCAGACTCTCATAGCTCTAATCCCTAAAACTAACCATCCTTCTGAGGTAATGCACTTTAGGCCTATAAGTTGTACTAATTTCATTTGTAAAATTATTTCTAAAGTATTGGTAAATAGATTGAAACTTCTTATGACTTTGATTGTGGATGAGAATCAGTCAGGCTTTTACCATGTATAAAAATCCAAGAAAATATTATGATATCTCATGAAATCTTCACTTTTTTAAAGAGGAAAAAAGAAACTAAAAAGTATTATTTAGCCATTAAGGAAGATGTAAAGAAAGCTTATGAATATATTTAGTGGGACTTTCTTGAAGAATTACTTATTAAATGGGATTTCATCTCAAATCGGTTAATAATATTATGGAATGTGTCACTTCTGTGTCTTATTCTATTCTTGTCAATGGGAAAGATTACCCTTTAAGGAAACCTTCTAGAGGGATTAGGCAGCGGGAACCCCTATCCTCCTTCCTTTTTTGTATTGTTTCTCAAACTTTAAATGTGCTTGTTAGAGATAAAGTGAATAATAATCTTATTGATAACTTCAAAATTGGTAAAAATTGTCCCACCATTACTCATCTTCTCTTTGCAGATGACATCATCTTATTCTTAAAGATGTCTTAACTTTAAATGATATGATGAAAGATTATGAAAAATATATTGGCCTCTCTCTTAATAAAGGAAAATGTGATGTTTTATTTAGTTCTAATACTCCAGCCCATATTAGATACATTATGTCTAGTAAGTTGGATATGGATAAAAAAAATTCCTTAGGGTCTTATTTGGGGCTTCGTACTGATTGGAGTAGGAACAAATCTAGAGATTTAGATAGGATGATTGAAAGAATTGTTAATAAGATTAAAATTGGAAAACTCTTTTTTTGTCTAACAGTGGTAAAGAAATTCTGATCAAATTTGTTCTTCAGAGTTACCAAATTACCTTATGTCAACTTTTTTATTACCTAAAAAAATTTTCAACACCATTCATAGTATTATTGCTAGGTTTTTGTGGGGCAAGAAGAATAACAAAAGTATTCTCGATATTAACTAGGAGTCTCTCTACTCTTCAAAGTTTTTTGGAGGTTTGGGATTCAGGATTTATATCTAATGAATTATGCCATGATTGGTAAACAAGCATGGTACATTCTTCAAAATGAAAATTCTTTAATTGCTAGATTACTTAAGGGTAAATACTATGCTAATGATACTTTTTTAAAAGCTAAAATTTGATATGCCCTCTCCGTAGAGTGGAGAAGTATTCTTGAAGGAAGAAAAACCTTTGAAGAAAATATTTACTAGAAAATAGGTAATGGTGAGAAAATTCCTATTCGAACTGATAATTGGATCACTAATACTAAACATTGCATCAATCCTAATAGTCCCAACCTTTTAAATGTTAGTGAGCCTATTAATCATGATGCTAAAATTTGGGATAGACCTAGTATTGATGAAAATTTTAGCCATCTTTTACTGATATTATTAGTAATATGCCTTTACCTTCTATTGATTGTTTGGAACAGTTCTAAAGATTCTAATTATAGTGTGAAAGAGGCCTACCATATTCTTAAAAATAAGAAAGATGAGAATTTGGCTATTACTAAAAGCCAAAAACCCTCATCTAGTTATAATTTAGACCCTGCTTTATGGAAAACTATCTAGTCTATGAATACCATTCCAAAAGTCCAGAATTTCATGTGGAAATGTTTCAAAAAAACATTTACATACTGAGAGAACCTTTATAATAGAAAGTGTACTAAAATTAAGTTGTGTAAAGTGTGTAATGAGGAGGATGAAACTCTTGAACATCTCCTGTTTGCGTGTCCTTGGGCTCGTGCTACTTGTCTTGCTTCTCCCTTTTCATTACATACTCGAAATCAAAGTACTTATAAGATTCAAGACTGGTTTTTGAACTTAGTCGCCTCTTTAAATTATGTTCTTGATGATAGTAAGGGCAATGCTGAGCTTGTAAGCTACTTTTTTTGGTATATTTGGAAAAGCAGGAATAATTATATTTTTAAAAGGATCACCCCTACCCCAACCTTGCTTGTCATTTGGCTTTGAAAAGGTTCTTTGAGTATAAAAAAAATAAGAATCCTAATGATGCAAACAATTTAAATGCTAAGCTGAAGGATCAAATAAAAAAAATCCAATGAAGTACCTAGTAAATTAAATAACCCCATTAAGTCTACAGTAGGAATAAGAAAAAGTGGAAACCGCCCCTTATTCATAATTATAAGATTAATACTGATGCTTCTTTTTCTCCTCTTACGTGTGCTATTGGCTATGTTTTCTGGGATCATTTTGGCAACTTTGTGGCGGGGAGTCAAAGAAGATTGTGGCTTCTAATATAGCTGAAGGCTCAAGGTGTCTATGGGGATGCGAAGTAGCGAGTGGATTCCCTAACAACACTGTTACCATTGAAAATGACAATAAAGCTATTATGAAGCCTTTGATTTTAGGAACTCCTTTTTTTAAATTTGATTGTTGTATATTTATAAGTCTATTTTTGGGTGTGCGAAAATTTGTAATCCTCGTTTCTCCCTGGTATCTTGTTAAAGAATTTTGTGGCTGACTGGGTCAGCGAAGCAAATGCTTTTTGGTCTTTTGTTTGGTGACTGGGGTATGCAATCCCTCCCCAGTTAGCTTGTTCTTTTACGCCGTGACTTGCAGGTTTGTGGCGTCGTCGGGTGATGACTTTGTATTCCTATTTGTCGGGTGATGACTTTGTATTCCTATTTTATTTTATCTATATAAGCGTTTGACGAAAAAAAAAAACCTTCACCTTTACACATCACACTCACCTTCACAAAAATTTTCCACCTACCTTCTCCGTCGACCTACCCTTACCTCATAGCCACTTCCTCAACTCATCTTTATGCCACTTTCTCTATGTAGCGTCGACACCACCTATCTTTAATCTCTGATTACCAATCACCTGATTCTAGTCTCTCCGTTCGCAGTAGCTCCCCTTATATCCTCGTTTGATGTTGAAGAGCTCCATTGATATATCACTCAACACCTATCTCTAATCTCAAATTACTCTCTGAATTGAACACAGAGCTCCATTCGGTTTCCTTATAAATATGTCTATCAAATTTTGTCAATTAGTTTAACATCAATTCTGGTTCAAGAAAAAGTTTTGTTGTCGATCGATTTTGGTAATTAATTAAATTCTCTTCTTAACATAATCTATTGGAAGTGACAAATCGAGTTCAAAATCTCTTATTATTACTTTATTGTGTGAGCAAAGTGAGCTCCAGTTATAGGTCATTGAAAAACAAGTACCTATCTTATTCTCTTTTCGCTTTAGTTATGTTCCTAAATATAATTTGTGTGTAATCCTCTCTTCAGCTCTTTTAATCACCATACTATACACGCAATTTGTGTCAAATTTTAATTCATAACGGTTGAAATGAGTTTGTGCATGTGAGGTTAGTGTCAAATTTGTTTGATATAAGCAGTTGACGATTAAGAACTAGAATTATTAAAATTGGATTATGTTAGTAACTTATCTAATTTTGTTAGAATTGCTCTATTGGTCCCTATTCTATGTAATACTTTCATTATTGATCCCTATGCTACGCGCTACTTTCACTATTGGTCCCTATGCTATGTGAAATAGTCAATTATATGAGTTCAATCAGTAGGTTATGAGTTGACTATTAGTTTAATTAATGGACATTGTCATATCATAAAGTATATGAAGGTGAGGTAGATAATCCATATCCACGACAATATATAAGTTAAAATGCACCATTGTATAACGATACACTGAGTTAGGTGAATTTTATATATAATTATACGTATAAACAAACATCAAGTTTGTAACTGAAATAAGTTGATTTGAGATCTGCTTACCTTTAAAACAGTGCCATCTGTCAATCTCGTTGGATCGAGTACATGGTTTTAGATGGGGAGAATGAGTCAAACACCTTTAGCATATGCTAGTATCTTTATACCATTTTCATTAGTTGAAACAACCAAAAGGTACCCTCTTTACTGAATTTCTGAAACAACTTATAATTCTAAAATAAAATCTGATGTTGATGTTAAGAAGCATTTGTATAAAAATATTGTGCTGATTTATTATCAACTATGTTCCCTGGTATTGCTGATCATATGAGTAAATAAATTACTACTCTTGCTCCTAATAACATGAATATAAAGTTTATGGCCCACGTGATAGGAAATAGAGTGTTTAGATTGGTGGCTCTATCTTGGACTCTCTCACTACTTTCTAATAGGTAACCTTTTTTGCCCCAAAAAGGGTAAGGAATCCATCATGATATATGTCTGCTATATATCATTGTCTGCTTATATTTAGGGTGTTTTTATAATAGTAACATAACTACCAATTGTCATTAATGTGGAAAAATGTTGATCTTAAGTATGATGTTAGTGTATGCAAGAATTTTTGAGATAACATTTCTCCATTGTAGCCTAAAAAATTGATTATTAGGTGATGGTCTTAGTCTTCCTGCTTTTATTGCAGCTTTTCATCATGGAAATTCAGTTTGAGACCATCTTGATTGATTGTGCTGAAGGTAGAGCTACTAGTGTACACTAACTAGGTCTGATTGGGTATGTTGCATTCACAACTTGATAGGGTATGTTGATTAAATAATTTTTATACTTTTATGGAAAAGTTTGTTAAGATCTCCAAAATCTTTCGATAATAAGATTATGTTACTACATTTCTGATCATGTATATATGATATTTGCTGATTGTGAACAGAATTCTCTGCATGACCCCATTCAAGTAGGTCTTATATATCTCTTAAGCTCTTATGATTTATGTTTTTCTATTCATCCTTATTTGTATTATTATCTTGAATATATAAAATATGTTTCTAAAAAGTTCCATCCTTAATTTATATTTAAATTTTCACAATATATAGTGTCAATCAATACAAATCTTTATGTAAATTTTGTGTAGTAAAATATACATTAAGAATGTAAACGGACCAAGATGTTAATAATCAATTATAGCTCGCACAATCTACAGTTTACGCTAACTAGAAATTAAATTCTCCTTCTCTTAAATACTTCAAAGGCTCCATGATTTTGTTAACATCATTCACTTTATATAATAATCTGGCCAAAGTTATATCAATATCATTTTATCATCACAAGAAAGAAAAGATAAAAAAAGTTTTGAGAAAATATTATTGGTTGGTGATTGAGGCAAGAGGGAGGAATGGCCTATGCTCCTCACCACCTTCTGATTAAGTGTGTACCCTCAACACTCAAATAATTTCTGATAGAGGAATAATGGATACTTCTCACTCAAATCTAATATGGAGAGTTTAGTTTCTATAGAGTGATTAATTATTATTGTCTGTTTCACACTTTTGTTTTGAACTTTTTTATAATTAAACGGTAGTTATCGTAATCACTAGTCTCCTTGGTTGGTGTTAGTTATATTTGATGTTTCAATTTTTAAAATACATTATTAACCCATCAGTTATTAGTGTAAAACTTGTGTAATCTATCATCCATCTATCTATATTGATTTATTAAGTTTCATTGTTTCAAATATTAGTTATTTCTTGTGATTTACTCATGTCTTGATATTTGTTATCAAAGACGTTATAGCTTTTCTATCGAAGGGGATGGGAATGAGATTGAGTAATCGGGTTACTAATGGCAATGGAGCTTTTACAGGGTAATAATTACGAGGATTGGATAGTGCATTTGGCTAATTTGCACAGCACAACAGCTAATGGTGCAATTAACGTTTTTTATCTTTAAGTAAATTCTACTCAATCTTTGGATTTCTAGTATCCAACATACGGTCAACTATAACAAGATTAACCAGATTTTTTAGCTGCTTGTTTTTATTCATAACACTTGATTAATCCCGTGAGATTTTTGACGAGTGGCATGTAGAAAATGATTTGTTTGGTTTATTGTTCAGATACCAAGGTGGTTCGCAAGAAATTGCTTCGATATTTTTTAGTTAATTTCACTATAGATCCATATATTATTATTTTTTAGATTCATTGCACTGTAAGTTCCTATATTATACAATATAACCTAAAGTTTATCATATAAATAGCAAACAAAACAAAACAAATGAAAGCTTAAAAAAATAATTTCAGGTGTGGTGGGAAATGAAAATTCTAAACTGAGAGACCATAAACCTGGGAGATCATAATCCATACGTTACCATGAACTAAACTATATAGAAAATAGTAATTAATCAATATATAGAGACTAAACTCTCCTTGTATACCATGATACTTAGATTTGCTTTTCCAATGTCTCTTATTCCTGTATCGGTAATTATTTGAGTATCGAGGCTACACGCTTTCAGATTCAAATCGATTTCCATAAGTATGGATTCATTTTTCCACAACAAAAAAGGATAAATATTACCATATGGATCGGAAATTACATCAATTCTAACTTGTTTGGCCCAAGATCCCTCCTTCATTACCCATATCTCCACAAACTTTTGTTTTGAATGGCTAACGCAATTTGCGTATGCAAAAAAGGCAAGAAAATCATTTATAATTGTGAGATTCTTTTCAATACTGAGAGGAGCAATAGCACCAGGAAAGTCCATGTTTTCAAACAACTCAGTGCTCACATTAAAAGAAAGGATATTTTCGATACTTCCTTTTCGGGCACTCCAATGCAATACACCATTCAATGGTACTGCAACACCATATGTATATGGCATGTCATAGTCAATTTGCCTCCAAGAATTACTACTCGGATTGTATACATCAGACTTGTAGTCTTTCTTATGACAAACCACCTTGTAATCATTTTTTCTCGAATCAAAACCCAATCCAATTGAGTAACCTGACCAATAACTTCTATGGAAGGGACTTAAAGGAAGAAGTTTAAATTCCCTAGTTGCTGGATTACATAAAACAATATTACTTGTAAGAGGTGAACTACAAAGCAATAATCCGTTGCAAGGCCACGAATAAAAAGTTTTAAAGGAATTCATATGAGGTATCTCCAGATGAGGTGAGATTTCATACGAACAGAAGGATAAAAATGTTCGACCCATATAGCTAATTAGAAGGCTATCACGCTGTTGCTTCATATGCAGGTCGATGAAGTAAGGATTTTTGAGAAAATCGTTCAAAAATTTATTAACGCACCTTAAAGATAACAATGATTTCACAGGAAATGTGATGAGTATTTTCATTAATACTTCTTCAGGCAAATTCATCAACATACTATCTCCAAATTTCCCATTTTTTGTCATTGTCTTATTCTTCTTCTTTAATATTCCTCTAGTTGATCTCCAACAGTTGCAGCAAAATTGGTATGTACTGCAATTAAACATAAACTTAATCTAATAAATATGAAAAATTCTACAAATGATGAGATTAGGTCAAAATTCGATCAGATACTTATTAGAGTTTCAATATTTTACCTCTGGGTTTATCAACGATCAATTTTTGTTGATGGCCTGACAACAGTGTTGAAGTGTTGAAGATGGTGGAAAATGGTCCCCTTGTGGTAGCAGTTATCTGAGCAATGAGCAAGGAGATAGAATGGAGAGCAGTGAGTTTGAAGAGATGAGTTTTATGCAGATGGTACAGTACTGGAGAAGATGAAATGCTATAGAACATGGATAGTTAGTTGGCTTATTTATTTTTATTTTTTGTTTAGATGAATGGTAGTAATTATTGCTTGCTTGCTAAGATAGTTGACCACTATACCTTGACTAAGAGTGTTCACATATGCTTCTAACGAACAACTCACGTGAATTTGTTGACTAAAAAATATATTCTTGGAACCTACGTATACATCTTCTTTCCAAGTTTTCTATAACAATGGAGTAATAGTTTACTTTTCTCACTTCTCTTACATGTTTATGATGGTAAAGAAACTCTGATAAATAAGTGTCAATTTCTTGAAAAGTTTTTTTTGGTAATTAAACTTTTTATTAGCTCAAATATTGTTTGACTTTTACAAGCAACAGACTATTACATCTTCAGCTACTACATTACTACTTTCAAAACTCAAATTACACACCAAATACATTTAACACCACAAAGACTAAATCATTTAAAAATATTACATAAATGCCATTTCTGCAAAATACACGCCCTGTTTGTTTTTTCCTTGAACCATTTACACCCATTAAACTTTGCTTTAAGGAAGAACCTTATGTTGTTCATGACTTGTTCTTCATTCATTCTTCTCCCTTCATGGATGTGAGCATTCCTATTATTCCAAATTATGTATATATAGGCCGTGAACGAACCAGCAATAATAGCTTCTCTGAATTTATCAACTGCTTCATCTAGCGTACACTTCATTAAATCATCCCAGCAAATCATATCAGGTGGTTTAATTTCACTCAACTCAAAGCGTCTTCTGAGAATACGTTTAGAGAAAGAACATAGTGAAAACAAGTGATCTCTATCTTCAACTACTGCTTGACAAATCTCACAGTTTGTATTACTTAAAGTATCCCACTCACTCATTCTCTTCTTTGTTGGCAATCTATCAAAACATGCTAGCCAGGTGCAGAAACTACACTTTGGAGTGTTTTTACTTGTTAAATTGCCAACTCAACCAAAAGTCCGAACTGTTAGAAGGAGGCATTATATTAATGAGATTTTATATCTCAACATTACTACACCAAACCAGTCTAGTCCATTCTAATTTTAGCCCTTTCTCTCTAATTTGCTCCAGAGTATTCTTCAACGAGAATTTGCCCTTAATACTCGCACTCCATACCTTCATGTCCCTCCTCATAATTAGCCGAGCTGGTATTTTTTCATTTAATCCATGTAAGGCTGTAGGAAAATGCCACCTACCCCTCACAAAGCAACTTTTCACAGTTTTACCAGTCCAAGTACTACTCATATTAATATCCCTTCCAAGTACCACTTGTATATTTTCTCCTTTAATCCACCTATCCCACAACAGAAAAGTTCCAGCGCCATCACCAATATTATGGCTAATATATTGATAAGCACTCTGTCTCATTTTCATAATTCTCTTCTAGGTCCAGGTTATATCACTTTTTATACTCATACTCCATATACACTTGCCTTGTATTAAATTTTCATAAGCCCATTTGCTTAATAAGTTCTCATCTTTATTATATATTCTCCAGAAAATTCCCAGTAGACAAGCTCTATTCAGGTCCTCCAAATTTAGTATATTTAGCCCACCCTCTTTCTTTGGTTTACATACATTTTTCCAAGCCACTTTTGCACTTCTAGCCCCATCTATACAACCCTTCCATAGAAAGCCAGACAGAACCTGATTAGTTTATAAATCACATATTTTGGCAACATAAAAACCCTGCACCAATAGAGGATTTTGCTCACAAAAACCACTCTAATTAATTCCAGCCTCCCAACATATGTTAGGAGTTTATTACTCCACTGTCTTACTGTTTCAAATATTTTATCCACCAATTTATTTGAATCATTAATGCCAAGTTTTCTAGAGCTAAGAGGTACTCCCAAGTATCTAACATGGAGCACTCCTTCACCAATTCTCAATACACTACATATTTCATCTTTTAACTGCGCATTACATCCTCCAAAGTACACCTGGCTTTTGTTTTCATTTATTATGAGCCCATAAATTCTTGCAAATAAATCAATCCCTTTTTTGATCAACTCAGCTAACTTAATATCAGCTTTAGCAAAAATTAATAAGTCGTCAGCGAATATTACATGATTCAAATCTAAATTCCCACATTTTGGATGATAGATAAACTCACTATTAAGTCCAATTTTGTTAAATAAAGCAGTGAATACCTGCATACATATAACAAAAAGGAAAGGGGACAGTGGGTCCCCTTGCCTCAAGCCTCTACCTCCTTTAAAATAACCCACCATTTCTCCATTTACTGCTATTGAATATCCAGGTGTGCTAACACACATTCTTATCCATTCAATCATTCTCGTACGGAACTTCATAGCCTCAAGTGTATTAAATAAAAATATCCAATTAATGCTGTCATAAGCCTTTTGGAGGTCAACATTAATAGTCATTCTCGGTGAAACATTATCCTTCTCATAGTTGTGAATAACTTCCTGGGCAACTAATATATTATCACAAATAACCCTATTACCCATGAAAGCTGCTTGATTATTATTAATAATATGATAAAGAATCTTCTTAATTCGATTAGCAAACATTCTTGAAATAGTCTTGTAAAAAGTGTTCACGCATGCAATTGGTCGAAATTGTGTAACATTTGTTGGAGTACTAACCTTTGGGATTAATGTTATGTTTGTCGCATTGAATCCTTTAGGCATGATTTTTTTCTCCAATATTTCATGAACAGCTCTGCAAAAATCTCTACCCACAATTTCCCAGGAGGTTTTATAAAAATTTGAAGTAAAACCGTCAGACACTGGCATTTTCCTTCATCTATTGAAAACAAAGCTTCTTTTATTTCTTTATCTGTTACTGGGGCATCAAGTATATCAATAAGCTCCTGTGATAATGTATTATTTAAAAGATCTTGGAGTTCTTGTACTAAGCAGACCTCTTCTAATGGGTCTTTCTTCCCAATTAGTTGAGTATAGAAACCTTTAAACTCTTTCCTGATTTGAGTTGGTTCAGTAAGAATTTCTCCACCTCCATTAACAAGTGTTGTTATTTTATTTCTGACTTGTCTACCCTTGATAATCTTGTAGTAATATGTCGAGCTACAATCACTTTCAACTGTCCAGGTAACTCTAAACTGTTGCTTTAAGATTTCATGTTCATTTGTAATAGCACTTTCCAAATTCTGTAGTAGTACTTTTTCCTCAGCTAGAACTATATCTGTAAAATCACCTTTCATAATCATATCTTGCAATTTCTCTAGATTCTTCCTCATATCTTGTATTTGCTCAGAATCTTTTTTTGAAATATTGTATATTAAATTTCTTTAAGGCTTTTTTAACTTCCTTCTGCTTTGAGTAGAATTTGAACACCTCAGTGCCCTGTACCTCAGTGTTCCAAGATTCTCTCACAACTTCAAGAAATCTATCATGTTTTGACCATATATTGAAATATTTAAAAGCACAGGGTCCTCTTTTTTCTTGCTCACCAACTGTGACATGTAATGCACAGTGATCAGAAGAAGATGGAGCTAAACATAACACATTTGACTTTATTCTGTCAAACCATTTGGCTTTAACAAAAAATCTATCAATTCTACTAGCCCTTAACTGAATAAGGCTCCTGTTTGTCCATGTGTAAAAATTTCCACATGTGTTGTGCTCATATAACTCTGCCTCATCTATACACTATACAAATTGCTCAGCTGAAGCTTCCAGTTCATTACAATTTAATCTATCCTCAGTTCTAAGTATTTCATTATAGTCCCCTATACAACCAAACATCTCATCTTTATATATATTACTCCACTTTATCATGTCCCTCCATATATTCATTCTCACTTTATCATCATTGCTAGCATACACTACCATTAAAAATTGATGAGTCTGAACCATATTAATCTCTATTAAAATATATTGGTGTGTATCTTTAATTACCTTAATACTAATGTTATTATCCTTCCAAATAATCCAAATTCTTCTACTAGGGTCCTTTGAATAGTGGTGTATAATATTGTAATCTTTATAGCTGTATCTCATAATATCTTGCATATTCTGAAATTTCACCTTTGTTTCTAAAATGAACATTAGTTGTACTTTATTATTGAATATCAAATTGGCAACATCCTGTTGTCTGAGGAGAAAGACCCCTCACATTCCATGATCCAATGATCATGGATCAGGTGGTCTTGTTGGTTCCTTCACAGCACTATGTATGATTCTTTGAATATCCTCATCTAGTGCTATTAAGGGGATGTTTAAAATATTAAATGAATTTCCATTTTGCTTACTCAGTGAACCACAAGAGCTACTGCTAGGTTGGTCAACTGTTCTAGATTTTCTAGTTATATGCTTCCACCCTTCTTCTGTATTCTCAACCATGCTCTCTTTATTCTTTTCTGTAACATTTTCTCTTGTTATATCCTCCTGTAGGTCACCATTTTCTTTATTCTTTGGCACCCATTCTTTCCTTATCACAGTTTCTTTGCATATATTGTGCTTATAGCTCTTACACCTTGGGCATGGTGTTGGCCTCCACTCATAGACAACCTCCACTTCATGCAATTCCTTCATTCCAGTGTCCACATAAATTTTATTAACAAACTCCTTAGCCAAATCAACTTCCACACAGACCCGGGCATATCCTAGCCTAGTTCTTGATTCAGTAATTGAATCCATCTGTATTGGCTTACCAACACCACTAGCAATGTAGCTCAATCCCTCTCTTGTCCAAAGATTCATAGGCATATTTCGAAGTCTAACCCATAGTGGTACTTTATCCAGTTCTACTTTATCAAACTGAATATCTTCCTTCCATTTGCACAAGAATAATAGTTTTCCAGCAATGTGCCAAATCTGCTGTAAAGCCTTATCACATTTATCCTTATATTCAAAGCTAAATACTAACATATTTCCATTAGTTCTTATATTCACCCTACCCAATTCTTTCCATTGATATTTCACAAAATTTGTTATCACGTAGAATTGTGGTGGGGCTCCTATGAACTGTCCGATTAAACAATTCGCCCATATCATAGATCTGTTATCCATTAATAATTGAGGTGGTTTAATGACAGACTTACCTTCCTGGAGAACCGGCTCATGATAATCAAGAGTAAGAATAGGTCCAATTTCACCCTCGAACAATACATTCCATTGTGAAGGAGATTTTGTCTGATGTATAAATTTGGGCACCTATATTTTGGGGCAGTCAGAAGATAGTTTTTTGGAACCAAGAGAAGAAGAGATTTTAGATAATATTTTGAGTGTTTTTTGGTATACCTAGAACTATTCTAGAGGTTATTTGGGTGGCTGGAGCTACTATTTTTCGTCCCTTGGTGAGTAAACCTACACCTAGTACAGAAGATAAAGAACCTTGTGGAACAAGTTCAAGGTTACTTTCAGAGATGAACAACTTCACATTTATATCCACCACATATTAGCCCCAAGCCAGTGAGGAGAGGGTTTTGGCTTATCTACAAACTTAAGCATATATGGGTGAATAGTTGGCTGGAATTTATTTATATTCAATCATTCATTATTACCATAATACTATGTTGTAGATCTCGGTTTTGGGCGCTAGGCGGTCGACTGGGGCCTAGCGCCTAGGCGGGATTACACGGGGCCTAGGCGGAATTATACGGTTTTAAATCCCGATGTGTAATTTTGTGTGGTTATTAATATATATGTAGTAATTATAGCAATTTTAATTAAAACATATTAAAAATTGAGTTATAATATCTACTAAAGAATTCTTGTGAATAAGAAAAATAACAAAGGAACCTGCCACCTTAGCCAAGTCAATGAGAGTCAACTTAGCCAAAAAATCCTCCCAAGCCATTCATCCATTAATTTTTTTTTCCATCTTAATTTCCTCACCCACTCACCACTTTAGCCGTTTTTTTTAATTTTTTAGCTTTTCTCTCTCCAGAATTAGTGTTTGACCTAGAATTTTCTGGGATCTCACACTTGTTCTTGGATTCACAAACCCATCCATTCTATCCTTTCACCTCTTTTCGTTCACCGCTTCCTTTTATTTTTCTTTTTCTTTTCTTAGTTTGACTTCTCTTAACATATGGCTAAAACGTTATATACAAATCGAGTCAATAAAGTGCAAAATGTATCGGGTAAAGCTAACACCAACCCAAATCCAAAAACGAAAACCAGATACAGAGATATCACCAAAGAAATGCTATCGCCGAGCCCAAATTTGCTAAATACCCCTGAATCTTACAAAGGAGAAGGGGAAAATAGTGAATCTGGAGCTGTATCAGTACCGGAAGTGTTTGAAGTTGTTGAAAAAGCAGTTAACAATGAAGGTCAAGGTAAATCGGTTGAAGAACAAGCTGAACCAGTTGCAAATAAAAGTGTACCGTGGTCAAACCTGTTCAACAAATGCGCTAGTAAATCGATGAAGCTGGAACATCACCCTCCGTCGATGTTAAAGTGTAAGAAATTAGTTATGCCACCTCAGGATGTGTTAGATGAGGGAGCGGAACAATGGGAGAATACCCTTGTAGGTCAATTTTTGGATAATCCACCTCCGTTCTATGCTATTGGAAATTTCGTGAAGTTTCAGTGGAGTAAATGGGGGAAAATAGACATTAAATCGAGCTCCAAAGGAAATGTTATCTTTAAGTTTGAAAATTCTCAATTCTTCAACAAAGCACTTGAGCAGATTTGGAATATCAATGGCAAACCTCTGTTACTCAGGCCATGGAAACCGGGAATGCAATTTGATAAGATAGATATTTCAAAAATTCCGATATGGGTCAAATTAATTAATGTGCCGATGAATCTATGGACTCAAAGGGGATTAGGTTATGTTGCGAGCGGAATTGGAGTGCCCTTACAAATGGATTCCATTACTGAGTCAAAAACTAGGTTGGGATATGCACGGGTGTGTGTTGAAGTAGATACAAAAGATGAATTACCTGATGAAATTTTGGTAGATATTGGGTTAGATGAAATTCAGGAAGTTAGAGTGGAATATGAATGGAAACCAATTATCTGCACTAAATGCAACAGGTTTGGTCACCTAGAAAGTAAATGTAACAACATTCAACAAGTATGGAGGCCAAAACAGAGTTTATCACTTAATGAGAAGACAAATAAAGAAGATAAAGGCAAGAACAAAGTGGATGAATGGGATATAATTAGAAGTAATAGGAGAAATATAACTAATACAAAGGATAAGGGAGAATCAAGCTCTATAATAAGTGCAAATCAGTTTGGTGTGATACAGGATGAAGGAGGGATAAACAAAGATGTCATTGAATTCATTACAAATCACAATGGAGGAGATGAGATAACAAGACCCCCAAATATATGAATTGTGTAGCCTGGAATGTGAGAGGTTTTAACAATGAAATAAGGCAATTGGATGTCAAAGATTTTGTGGTTGAAAATAAAATCAGAATTGTAGGGTTGCTTGAAACTAAGGTGAGAGCACACAAACATTCTGAGATAATAAAAAAGCATTTCTCTTATATGGAGATGCTTCACAATTATAATAATGATCCTAGTGGCCGTATATGGTTACTATGGGACAATAAATATGCAGGAATTGATTTAATCCAGCAAAATTCTCAAGCTATCTTAGTTAAAGTAAGAATTTTCAAAAATAAAGAGGAATTCTATCTAGCTATGATATATGCTAGTAATGATAGAGGTGAGAGAAAAGAGTTATGGGCAGATATGGAAAGGTGGAGTTATGGGCAGATATGGAAAGGTGGAGTAAGACAGATTATGTGTTATGGGAGATTTTAATGAAATCTTGAAAATACAGGACAGGCTAAATTGTACTGTGCTTGATAAAGGTGCATTAGAATTTAGTGAAGGAATTGAGGATGCAGGGTTAATAGAACATAGCTATGGAGGGCATTATTTCACATGGACTAACAAGAGTGATAGTAATAATATCAGGGCCAGCAAAATTGATAGAGTTTTTGTTAATACAAAGTGGTTAGATACAATTGATTCTAGAGTCATAATACACAATCCATCCACCTCAGATCATTGCCCTTTAAAGTTGAATTTTATTACTAAGAAAAGGAGTATAGCTAGCCAGTTCAGGTTTTTTGATGCCTGGACTAATCATGAGAAGTTCTTATACACAGTTAAAGAGGCTTGGAGTTTGAAAGTAGAAGGTAATTTTATGTTCTCATTATGTAAAAAGCAGAAAAATACTAAAGAGGCTTTAAAGAAGTTCAACAACATGTACTTTAAGAGGAATTCTTCAAATATAGAATTGCTTAAAACTCAACTTAATATAGTTCAGATGCAGATTATGAGTGGGAAGTTTGATCAGAGTTATATAACTGAAGAAAAGATACTCAGCGCTGAACTGGAAGAAGCTATTGTTATTCAACATAGAGTGTTAAAACAGAAAGCTAGAGTTATGTTTAACAATGAGATGGACAGTAACTCAGCTTACTACCACAAAATCATTAAAGGTAGAATAGCTAGAAATAATGTTACCTTACTTGTCACTGATGAAGGTACAAATATAGAAGATCCTAATCTTATAAAAGATGAATTTGTGAAATTCTATACTAACCTGTTGGGAACTAAAGATGATAAAGAAGAGTTCTGTTCTAGTAATGTACTTAGTATGCTATTGGGTAAAACTTTAAGTGAAGAACAGAGTCAAGATTTAATAGCTCCTGTAACTGATAAAGAAGTTAAAGAGGCTTTATTCTCGATTAATTCTAAGAAGAGTCCAGGCCCTGATGGTTTGAACTCGACTTTTTATAAAGAAGCATGGGAAATTGTAGGTGAAGACTTCACTAAAGCTATCAAACAAAGTTTTGAAAACAATAAACTTCTCAAACAAGTTAATGCTACAAACATTGTTTTGATCCCAAAAGAGAAAAAGCCGACGAATGTGAAGAAATTTCGTCCAATATCATGTACAAATACTATATATAAAACATTATCAAGAATCATGAGTAAAAGATTAAAAAAAGTCATGAGCTCAATCATATCTTTAAACCAAGCCGCTTATATAAAAGGAAGGTATGTTGGCGACAATATTTTAGTTGCTCAAGATATAATGCTGGGTTATGATAAGAAAAGTAGTATGTCTAATTGCACTATAAATCTAGACCTTCAAAAGGCCTATGATAGTGTAAACTGGGGGTTTTTAATCAATATTCTAAAAGCTCTTAACCTTCAATAACTTATTAACGTTCTATTCAATAACCTTCATATTTTAGCAATAATAAGTTGATAGATACAGATTAACTTAACATTACTAAATTTTAATACACATAACAAAATATATTGAGGAAATTTAAATTCATGAATTTTTTATATATAAAATAAATTAATTATTGATTATATAATAAATATACAAAATTTAATAACTTATAATTAAAAAAATAACTTTACAATTATCGATAATGTTATGATTCTTAGGTAAATATATAAGGACCCTTGAATTTTATTTTTTTTGTGTATAGAACTTTATTTGTTCTGTAAGACTTTCAACTTATATCTATTAACAAAACCATATCCATTCATTCAAATAATAAAAACATGACATTATATAAAAATGATATTTGTTTCAATTAGTGGATATAAGATTAAATATAGGATATGTGGCATAATGTAATATGAAAATAACAACTTGAGACCATCCTATATAGGATATATACAAGAAATTTCCTATGTTTCTTACTGAATAATGGCATAACAAGTAAACAAAGTAAATATAATTGATTGAATATAATTGAATTAATACTTTTGGAACTTAAAAAGTCTTGAATCTTTAAATATTAAAAATTTCAAATGTGGCAAATGCATAAGATATTATTACAAACTCATACAACCTTATAAGTTTAAATATTTATATCTAATATATAATTCATACTCATATAACAATTTTTTTTAGTACACTTCATAAACAATAAAAGAAAATACATTTGTCATGAAGATTTTTGAACAGAGGTACTTGGTCTTCAATAATTAACAACAACATGATTTTGTTTGGCTTCGAGAGGGGAATATTTCTTCAATCGGTTGGTCCTTTATACAATGCAAGCATTTACTCGTCATTATTGTTCAAGATTTTAGCCAAAAGTGACGACGAGTAAAATAGGAGTTTGCTATCTTGTAAAATTATTAAATTTAATTTCATTAATAAATAATAAATATTTTTATAAAATGCATATGATTAACAAAATGACTTAATATATCTTAACTATACTTTCTTTTATTTAAATTTTCTTTTTAAAAAAAAAAACAAATTCAAAAAAAAGGACTCACTGGGTGGCCTGGAAGAAAATTGCTAAATCTAAAAGAATTGGTGGCTTGGGTTTTAGGGATTTTCATAAAATGAATCTTGCACTTATTGCTGCTCAAGATTGGCGAATTATAAGTAACCCGGACTCGTTCGCCGCGAGAATCGTTAAAGCTATCTATTTTCCTAATGGTAATATTTGGGATACTAAATTGTCAAGGAATAGATCTTGGAGTTGGGCAAGTATATATAAAGGGGTTCAGTTTTTAAAGAAACATTGTATTTGGCAAATTGTAAATGGGTCTAAGGTTAATATTTGTAATCATGGTTGGATTAGAAAGGGTCGATACGTGAATAAACCAAACTCTTGTTCTGTTAACATGGTTGGTGAACTAATTAATAACAGAGGAGATGATTGGGATTATTATTCTCTCCGAAAACTTTTTCCTGAAAGCTTGATTAAGCACATACGCAAAATCCCTATTTTGAAGAGTAATCTTGAAGATAGGATCATTTAGCCACTTTCCAAGAATGGTGATTATTCAACAAAATCAGGGTATCATGCTATGGTAGATGAAGAAATCGCGAGTGAACCACAATCCTCAATGTCTGGTGAAGGTATGAAATCTGAGCTCTGGAATATTATTTGGAAATCTAATGTTCAGGCTAGGGTGAAGAATTTCTATTGGAGGGTGTGCAATAATGCTATTCCTACTAAAAATAACCTGGTTAGGAGGAAATGTTTAAAAGAAGATATGTGTGAATGGTGTGAGTTCAACCCATCTTATCCTAAGGTGTCCATATAGTATGGAAGTATGGGCTCGTTCACCGCTGCAGATTAAAATGGATCTTGATTGTAATGATACTATTGCTCATTGGCTCACTAATATGATTAATAGCTTCTCAAAAAATAGGTGGGAAAGAAGACGTGTCACGGCTTATGTTCTTACGTTAATGTGGAATATTTGAAAGGAAATGATGAAGTGTTTTCATGAGAAGAAGGTTTGGAGTATTGACGATATTTTTGCTGTACGAAGGACTGCATTAAACGGTTATTTGAACAAATCATTACAGATGGAAAGTTTCAAAAAAGGGCGAAGGAGGTAAGAAGGGCTTAGTAGATAATCCGACTTGTAGTGATACTGTTGGGTTTGGATGTTTGACACCTCCTTCAAGGATAGTAATAGAATTGCGGCAGTGGCAGCTATTGGAGTCAATGGGGGTGGTATTATTGACCTATGCTGTAGATCTTGGTTTCGCAGCCTAGGCGGTCGACCGGGGCCTAGCGCCTAGGAGGGATTATACGGGGCCTAGGCGAAATTATACGATTTTGAATCCCGCTGTGTAATTTTGTATATTTAGTAATATATAGTAATTATAGAAATTTTAACCATTTAAGTCATAAAATTCATCTAACAACACTATAGTAAATATAAAAATACTAAATATTGAGTTATAATATCAATTAAAGAATTCTTTAGAATAAGAAAAATAACAAAAAGGTCTATGCTAGCATGTTTTGCCATTAATTCGGCGCCTAGGTGGCCATTTTTTTCCATTAATCGGCGCCTAGACGGTCTAGGCGCCTATTCTACAGTGATTAACGTGCTAGGCAAAAACACCTAGAGTTTCAACTAGGCGTAAGCGACTGAGGGGGGAGTTGACGCCTAGGCGGGGAGATCTACATCATAGTTATTGACATAAAGGTGAATGTTAGATGTAAAGTGAGTAAAGTTATTGAAGGAGAAGCCTGGGCCATTTTGTTGGCCATGAGATCGTCTCACGATCTCTGTAATCATACTATTTCTTATTACTTTGATAACCTTGAACTAGTTCAAGGAATTCATAAATCGACTGGGCTACACTGAAGCCTTAAACCCATTCAATCTGAGATAGAAAGTTGGCTAGGTCGTTGCTTGAAATAGAATGTTAATCATATCAATAGATCCTATAATACTACGGCGGATGCACTTGCAAGATGCACCCGGATGAATAAGTATATGTCCGGTTGGAAGAATTTTTCTTTAATAGAATCTGATATGTATTTAAATAGGCTATGTAATGAGTAATGCTTTCTATGTTGACAAAAAAAATGACTCATAATATTTTATATTTCATCATAAATTGATCAGAAGAGCTAATGAAATTGAAACTTAAAGGTATATTGCAGTTTATGAAAATAATAAAATACGAACCATTCTGTTGTGACAAACAGAATTCAGAAGATGAAAATACATACCATGCAAGTTTTAAGCTAAAATTTACAATAATTATAAGCATTACTTAGTACACAACATATATAGTTCGCACAGTCTATAGTTTACGCTAACTAGAAATTAAACTCTCCTTCTCTTAAATACTTCAAAGGCTCCATGATTTTGTTAAAATCATTCACTTTATATAATAATCTGGCCAAAGTTATATCAAATCATTATCATTTTATCATCACAAGAAAGAAAAGATTAAAAAAAAAGTTTGAGAAAATATTATTGGTTGGTGACTGAGGCAAGAGGGGGGAATGGCCTATGCTCCTCACCACCTTCTGATGAAGTGTGTACCCTCAACACTCATATAATTACTGATAGAGGAATAATAGATACTTCTCACTCAAATCTAAAGGGAGAGTTTAGTTTCTATAGATTAATCAATTACTATTGCCTGTTTTACATTTGTGTTTTAAACTTTTTTATAATTAAATGGTAGTTATTGTAATCACTAGTCTCCTCGGTTGGTGTTAGTTATTGTTGTAAATTCCTATCAAGATTATACTCCAAATCACACTACTTAAGAACCACAATCACAAGAATAATAAAACGAGAAAATAAGGACACAGATTTTATCGTGGTTCAGTCCAAATCAGACCTACATCCACGTTGAGCTCCGATGAGAGGTGCTCAGCCACTAGAAATCACAAGAGATACAATAGTTCAGTTCGCCTTACAATACAAACCACACAATCGAATGAATACCACTTCTAATCTAATTCTCGAACCCTAAACAGAAATCTAAGGCTATCTAGCGATTAATCAAGATGATTATCACAACTTACACGAGATATTACAATCAAGAAGCTATCTAATCGATTACAAGAAGAATCAGAGATTGATCTTCTACAAACTAGGGTTAAGAGTATGAGAGAGGCGAGAGAGAACGCATACGTTAAGTGAGAAGGGTTATGACTTCGGTCAAACCCGAATTTCTTATATAAGAGACAAAACCCAAGAGCGAATGAGAGCCGTTAGATGTTAATAAGATCACACGCCCAAGATCAAGCCACGTCAGTAAGTAATCAGCCAACTAAAACAAAACACTTCACCGAATATATATCCACATAATATATATATATATATATATATATATATATATATATATATATATATATATATATATATATATATATATATATATATATATATATATATATATATATATATTCTTCAGTTATATTGGATGTTCGAGTGTTCAAATATGTTATTATACATCAGTTATTAGTTTAAAACTTATGTAATCCATCATCTATCTATCTAAATTGATTTATCAATATTCATTTTTTCGACTATTATCTATTTCTTGTGATTTACTCATGTTCTTGATATTTGTTATCATAGAAGTTTTAGCTTTTCTATCGAATGGGATGGGAATGAGATTGAGTAGATCGGGTTACTAATGGCAATAGGGTGCTTACGGGGTAATAATTAGGAGGATAGGATAGTACATTTTGCTAACTTGCACACAACCAATTAATGGTGCAATTAACCATTTTTATCTTTCAGTAATTTCTTCTCGATCTTTGGATTTCTAGGATTCAACCTATCGCCAACTATAACAAGATTAACTAGTTTCGTTTAGCTGATTTTTTTTTTCATACCACTTGGTTAATCTTGTGAGAATTTTGACCTGGAGAAAATGATTAGTTTGGTTTATTGTTCAGATATCCAAGGTGGTGCGGAGGCAATTGATTGGAATTTTTTGAATTAATTGCACTATAGATCCATATATAGTTATTTTTTGAATTCATTACACAGTAAGTTCACATATTATACAAACTGTAAAAACAAAACAAACAAATGAAAGCTTAAAAAGATAATTTCAATGTGGTGGGAAGTGAAAATTTTAAACTACAAGACCATAAACCTGGGAGATCATAACCTATAACTTACCATGAACTAAACTCTACAGAAAATAGTAATTAATCAGTTTATACAGACTAAACTCTCCTTGTATACCATGATACTTAGATTTGCAGTATAAGTCATGTCTCTTATTCCTGTATCGGTAATTATTTGAGTATCAAGTGTAAACACTTTCAGATTGAAGTTGTTGATTTCCATAAGTATGGCTTCATTTTTCCACAACAAAAAAGGATGGATATAACCAAGTGGATAGGTAATTACATCAATTTTAACTTGTTTGGCCCAAGATCCCTCCTTCATTACCCATATCTCCACAAACTTTTTTTTTGAGTAGCTAACGTGATCTGTGTATGCAAACAAGGCAAGAGAATCATTTATAATTGTGAGATTCTTTGAAATAAATTGAGAAACTATAGCACCAGGAAAGTCCATGTCTTGAAACACCTCAGAGCTCACATTAAAAGAAAGGATATTTTCGACACTTCCTCTTCGTTCGGGCAATCCAATGCAATACTCCATTTAATGGTACTGCAACACCATAAGTACATGGCATGTCATAGTCGATTTGCCTCCAAGAGTTACTTCTCAGATTATACACTTCAAACTTGTTATGTTCCTTATGACAAACGACCTTGTAATCGTTTTTGCTCGAATCAAAACACAATCCAATTGATAAATCATACCAATAAGTTCCATGGAAGGGACTTGAAGGAAGAAGTTTAAATTCCCTAGTTGCTGGATTACATAAGACAATATTACTTGTAAGAGGTGAACTACAAAGCAATAATCCGTTGCAAGGCCATGAATAAAAAGTTTGAAAGGAACTCATATGAGGTATCTCAAAAGGAGGTGAGATTTCGTTGAGGGTTTCATAAGAATAGAAGGATAAGAATGTTCGATTTATATAGCTAAGTAGAAGGCTATCACGCTGTTGCTTCATATGCAGGTCGATGAAGTAAGGGTTTTTGAGAAAACTGTTCAAAGATTTGTTCAAAGATTTATTAACGCACCTTAAAGCCAACAATGATTTCACAGGAAATGTGATGAGTATTTTCATTAATACTTCTTCAGGCAAATTCATCAACATACTATCTTCAAATTTCCCATTTTTATCCATCGTATTTTCTTCTCCTTTAATATTCCCATCTTTTCCATGGTTATCTCTAGTTGATCTCCAACAGTTGCAGCAAATTGGTATTTACTGCAAAGAAAATATATAAATTACTCACTCCAACAATCCAGGCAATTAAACATAAATTTATTCGTATAAGTCTGTAAATTGTACAAATTATGAGATTAAGTTGAAATTCAATCAAGCTATTTTAAAAAAGAAAATGAATACACTTTAGTGTTTCAATATTTTACCTCAATTTGGGTTCTTCAACTATCCATTTTTGTTGATAGCGTAGTAACAGTGCTGATCGACAATGGTCTCCTTTTGGTAGCAGTTATTTGTGCAAGAAAATCGGTTGGAAAAAGGAGTTAATTTGAAGAGATGAGTTTTGTATAGATGGTGTACTGGAGAAGATGACATGCGATGGAATATGGATGGTTAGTTGGCTTATTTATATATTTTTTTTTGTTTACGTGAATGGTTGTAATTATTTGCTTGCTTGCTAAGAAAGTTGACCACTATACCTTGACTAAGGGTGTTCACATCTGCTTCTAACGAACTAGTCACGTGAATTTGATTGACTAAGAAAACACTAGTACATTTTTGAAACCTACACATACATCTTACTTACAAGTTTTCAATAAAAATAATAGTGTGCTTTTCTTACTTTTTTTCACATTTCTTACATATTTATAAAGGTAAAGAAACTCTGATAAAGGAGTGTCAATTTCTTGGAAAGTTGGAGTTCTGTAAAATGATGTTCATAATTTTTAAAATGTTAATCATATAGAGAACTTTTTTAAATCTCAATCATATTTTTTAAATGCTATCCTAGGGAATTTTTTAAAATGTTAATCATATTTTTTTTGTTGAATACTGTATAATTTATATGATATTTTTATTATAATAAAAGACTAGGTTAATTGATCACACTTAGGTAATTTCAAAGTTTTTTTTTTTTTTTTTTTTTTTTTTTTTTTTTTTTTTTTATAATCAGCAAATCAAACTTTTTCATTAAAGGACAACTTCAGTTTTACATACCTACCCAAGAGATTGGGCCACTTTACGTAACTATTACAGGATCATAGGAAAGAAATACAAGAATAAGGCCTATCTATTACAAACGAGCCTAGCTATTACAAATCTTCTCAGCTAATTCTTTAACTCTATTACATTTAAAGTTTCTACATTTAAGTTTGATACTAGCAAAAGAGATAAT
This sequence comes from Nemophila menziesii, assembly GCA_029959085.1. Lineage (NCBI taxonomy): Eukaryota > Viridiplantae > Streptophyta > Magnoliopsida > Boraginales > Hydrophyllaceae > Nemophila > Nemophila menziesii. Next base: position 40,065,568 of record JARWIR010000004.1, on the reverse strand, counting down.
ACAATTGAACAACCTCTCTTCATTAAACTCCACACCTCCATGTTCACGCTTATTCCTCTCCGTCCAAATGAAATAAATGAAAGTAGTTAAACAGGTACTTATCACTTGTATATAATCCCTGTTGCTACTGATCTTGAGAGTTTCTTCAATTAACTCATCAAATGAGTTAGCATTAACTTTATAATTCCATAAGCTAGCGAGTCTTTGAAGAATCATATTCGAGTAAGCACAATTGATGAACAAGTGGTGACTATCTTCATCTTCCACTTTACATAACCTACACCTTAAATCAACATTAAGTCCCCATTTAACCATCCTTTTCTTGGTAGGTAACCTGTTTAAAATAGCCAGCCACGCAATGAAAGAACACCTCGGAATACAACTTTTAGCCCAAATAATCTCATACCAGCTCACCTCCTGTTTGTGAATCATAACTCTATTCAAAGTTTTTTTATATGAGAACTTATTCTTAACATTTTCAGACCAAACCATTATATCATCTTTCTCTACTAATTTAATAGAATTAATAAATTGCAGAGAATTACCAATACATGGAGGCACTCTCCATCTACCCCTTCCATAGCAATCATGGACTGTTTTGTTACAGTTAAGGTTTGAAGGATCAATTTGAATTTGTAACACATCTTGCAAGCTTCTCATATTTAACCATTTATCCCAAAGAATATAAGTGTATTTTCCATTGCCAATTTCATGGTGAATAAACTCAAAAGCTAATTTCCTGATTTTCAGAATTTGCTTCCAGGCCCATGAGTGGAATTGTTTCATATCAATACTCCAAATACATCTTCTGTTCAATATATTAGAGTTAACCCACTTACTCCAGAGATTGTCACCACGGGAGTAAAATCTCCAAAATGAAGATAATAGACAGGTTTTGTTCATAGCTTCCACACTAGGAATATTCAGGCCCCCTTCTTTCTTGCTACAGCAGATACTTTCCCAAGATACCCTGGCTCCTGTAGGATTATTAATTGAGCCTTTCCACAGGAAACCAGCCATTCTTTGATTAAGTTTGTAGATAACTTGTTTAGGAAGCATAAAGATTCGACACCAAAATAGAATCTTACTCATTAAAACCACTCTAATTAATTCAATTCTACCAGCATACGAGAGTAGATTCGAATTCCATTGATTTATACTCGCACAAATCTTTTCAACTAAGACATTACCATAACTTATACTTAATTTTTTAGAGTTAAGAGGGATTCCAAGATACCTTACTGGTAGGGAACCCTGTTTAATACCGAGAATATTTGAGATACTAGCTTTAATACTATTATCAACACCACCAAAATATAACTTGCTCTTGTGAAAGTTTATACCTAAGCCAGAGCACCTGGAAAAAATGTCTAGTGCCTCCTTAACCACATAAGCTGATTTATTATCAGCCTTCATAAAAATTAATAAATCGTCTGCAAAAATTAGATGATTCAGCCCTATATTATCACACCTCGGATGATATGTAAATTCCTTTTTTTTAGCAGCAATTTTAAATAGTTGGGTAAACACTTCCATAGTAATAGCAAACAAGTATGGGGAAAGAGGGCCCCCTTGCCTAAGGCCCCTCTTTACTTTGAAGTATCCACAGGCTTCCCCATTAACACAGATGGAATAAGTTGGGGAGCACACACACACACATAACTATCCATTGAATAAACTTTATAGGAAAATTAAGAGCATGTAGAGTAGTAATAAGGAAGTGCCAATTGACACTGTCATAGGCCTTTTGCATATTTAAATTAATTGTACAAGAAGGTTTAGTAGACCTCTTTTCATATCCAAGCACTACCTCTTGTGCTACTAGAATGTTATGATTGATACTCCTTCCAGCTACATAAGCAGCCTGATTAACTGAGATGATAGATCCCATAACCTTCTTGAGTCTCATCATGATAATCCTAGCAATGATCTTATAGACTATATTCAAACAAGAAATGGGCCGAAATTTCTTTACATTAGAGGCATTTTTCTCCTTAGGAATGAGAATAATGTTAGTTGAGTTGATTTGATTAAGAATCTTGCCTGATTCAAAACATTGCTTAACAGCTGAACATAAGTCTTTACCTACTATACTCCAGGATGATTTGAAGAAGCAGGCAGTAAAGCCATCTGGCCCTGGACTTTTACTATCTCCAATGGCAAAAAGAGCACTTTTAATTTCATTATCTGTAACTGGATCACATAATATTTTGTGAAACTTCTTAGGCACCTCCTTTCTAAGTATACTCTTCAAAGATTTAATAGAGCATTTTTCTTGTTGAACTTGTTCAGAACCAAGCAATGTCTTGTAATACTCTACAAACTCACTTTTAATATCCTCTGAACTTGTTAAGACTGTACCATCTTCTCGAATTATAGTAGAAATGTGATTCTTGGCAATTCTTCCTTTAATCATCCTATAGAAGTATTCGGAGCCAGTATCATAATCATTGATAAAGGTAGCTCTTGATTTTTGTTTAAGAGTCTCATGATGAACAATAGTACATATTTCCAGGTTCTTGACTAAGATTTTCTCTTCCTCACAATCAGCAATAGAGTGTTTACCTTCCATAATCTTCAATTGAACCTTCTCAAGCTGAGTTTTAATATTGATAATGTCTTCAGATGCTCTTTTAAAGTATTTAATATTAAATTTTTTCAAGGCTCTCTTAACTTCCTTTAATTTCATACATAGGCAGAACATCAGGTTACCTTTAAATTCAGCTTTCCAAGTGAGCTTAATTAGGTTCTCATAATCCTAGTGCTTAGTCCAGATGTTAAAAAATTTAAATGCACAAGGCACTGATGATTTAGCGGGTCCTATAGTCATTAAAATTGTGCAATGATCCGAGGTTGAAGGAGGAATAATCTGAACACTAGATTGAGTTGTATCAACCCATTTATTGTTGATAAAAACACGATCTATTTTGCTAGCCCTTTAGTCCCCATCACAGTTCTTGTTTGTCCAAGTAAAAAATTGGCCCCCGTAGTGGTGTTCATACAAAGATGCTTCATCAATACATTCCACAAAGTTAATTGCACTATTAGGCAAGCAATCGCAGTTTAGCCTGTCCATTATACTTAGGATTTCATTATAATCACCCATGAAGACAGTGCAACTGTTTTTAAAGTCCCAACTGAGTTTAATCATATCAGTCCACAGTAGCTTTCTTTCTTCCACATCATTGCTCGCATAAGAATATCCAACATAGAATGAATAATTATTATCTAAGATTGTAACATTGATGAAGATTAACTGAGAAGATTCATATATTAGCTTGATATCCAAGTAATTCTTATCCCAAATGACCCATATTCTTCCATCCTCACTACTATTATAATTATGAATCACTTCCAAATGAGAGAAGTGATTCTTTATTATGGCAAGGCTTTTATGCCTCTTAACTCTTGTTTCAAGTAGAGCAATCATTCTAGCCTTATTATTAAACAAAAACTCCCTAACATCTAGTTGTCTGAGAAGGTTGTTTAGCCCTCTCACATTCCAAGCAGCTATATTCATTATTTAGGTGGTCTGGTACCCTCCTTCTCCCCACTTTGCTCTACAAATCTCAAGATATCATTGTCAATTGATTGTCCAGTTTCCACTTGTATTGAATCAAAAGAGTTTGTACAGGCTATACCACTAGAGGTTGTTGCATTATCTTGATTTGTACTGCCTTGTTTCCTATCATTCTTTTTATTGCTCACAATGCTCCATTGATTTTCCTCCATTTTACCTTTACCTTTCTCATTTTCATTCCCATTACTTATTTTAGGAACCCAGGCTTTAACCATGTTAGCACATTTGCTCTCCAAGTGCCCTACCCTGTTACATTTCACACAAATCCTTGGCTTCCAATCATAAGCCACTTTAACTACCTGCATTTCATCCATTCCCATGTCTATAAACAATTCATCAGGAAGATCATATTTAGTATTAATCTCAATACACACCCTTGCAAAACCGAGACGCGTTTTTGATTCTGTCATTGAATCCATTTGAAGAGGTGTTCCAATACCACTAGCGATATAGCTTAGTCCATTTCTAGTCCAAAGCACCATCGGGATGTTTATTAATCTGACCCAAATAGGAATTCTAGTCGCATCTATTTTTTCGGATTGCATTCCTAAGCTCCACGGCCGTAATAGTAACGGAGAACCATTGATATGCCACATTTGTTCCATAACCCTACTACACATCTGATCATTCTCAAATTTAAAAATAAAAGTGCCATTATTACCCGATTTCACAATTACTTTGCTGTATTTCCCCCACTGAAATTTAACAAAGCTGACCACATTATAGAAAGATGGAGGAAAATCGAGAAATTGACCTATCAAGCAGTGCTTCCACTGATTTGAACCTTCTTCAAGGATTTCACGAGGAGGAGTGATAATTCTCTTGCTGCCTTGCCAAATAGGAGTATGGAAATCCAGATTGAGAGGTGGGTTTTCACTAACTCCAAATAATTTTGACCAACTCTGTGGTTTGTCCACCGAAATTGAATCAATCTTATTCTTCTCAGTCAGCTTGTGTTGATTAATCACCGTAACTTCAGCAATTTCATCTTCACTACTGGAATCTTTAGTGTTTGCTTTTGCCAGAGGAGTATCTTCAACTATTTCATTAGATTCACTTTCAGGAGAGAACATTAACTTCGTAATATTTGTGTATTTGGTTTTGTTCCTTGATTTCGAAGACCCATTAAGCCGAGATGGATTTACAACTTTGGTCATCTTCAGTCAAAGAGAGTAACAACTGTAAAATGAAAAACGAAAAAGGAAAAAGAATGTCGGTTAAAGGAATGTTTTAGGTGAGAGATGGATAAGGTGGGTTGAATATGGACGGTGGTGAGAATTTTTGGATTAGGTTGTTAGATCCCAGAAATAAGAAATAACACCTAATCTAAAGAAAATAAAAGCTAAAAGTGTGGAAAAAAAAGGTATGAAAAGGTGTTTGGATAAGATTTTTAGATGGAATAAGTTTAAAGGTTTTGAATGGGTAGAGAGAAATTTTTTTTTTGGTTGACTCTCATTTGGCTGAACTCTGAAGGTAATTCCAAAGTTAACTGGAGGGTAGAATATAATTTTATGCTATTCTTAACATTGTCAAAATTAATTACCCGACTTTTTTACCATCATTACCCTAATACCCCTATCTGAGATAAAATCAAACCTGTGCCCACTTTTAAACTACAAATATACTTATAATTTCGCTTTTCAAAAAATACCATCAACATCAACATTATTATATAAATTATTATTGGTCTCGTTTACATTTAATATGTGAAGTACTTCGCTTTACCAAATATACTCCAATTGCATACAAAATTTAGTGAAATTTAATAGTATATATTAATGAAGTTATTTTAAAAACTTTTGAACTAAACAAATTAAACCATAAAACTTCTTTCTGGGTAACTCTTTACATAAATCAATATTGTTTAGAAATGCAAAAGTGAATTACTCTACGATGAAAGCAGGGGTAAGTGTAAATACTTCGACGAAAGGGGAATAGATACTATGTTTGGGGAAAATCATCTTTATTGGCGCAGTCTTGGCCAGTCGGAATTGTTTATTGGCTGATCAAGTGTACTCAGAGGAATGAGGTCAGTACATCAATTGTTGGTTGATTTTGTCTCAAAGTGTACCAAGAAACTTTTGGTTCACATTAAGTTATGAGAAGGCCTTGGTTTTTGGGTTTACAAATGTGATGGTAGGTCTCTCCTGTAATGGTGAACTTAAGGGTCCATTTTAGAGAAGCATGCCTGCTTCAAGAACCTGGTTAGGTATGTTAAGGTGCATGCTTGTTTAGCTATTGAGTCTAGAAGTTATTTGGGTGGCTGGAGCTACTACTTTTTGTCTCTTGATGAATAAATTTACACCTAATAGACAAGATAAAGAACCTTGTGGAACAAGTTCAAGGTTATTTTCACAAATGAAAAACATCAGATTTATATCCAAGTATCCACATCCATATATAGCCCCCAAGCCTAGGAGGAGAGTGTTTTGGCTTACCCACAAACTTTATGTATGGGTGAAAAGTTCAAAACTTTTCTCTAATTTTTTAATTTTTGAAGTTTTGAGTTTGGGGTTCATTGAGATGACTAATAGAACTGATTCTTTGTGATACATTCGAAGAACACGAAGTAACCCTAACACTCTAGGGACAACTCTGGCTAGATCCATTGAGATTCCGGATTCAAGTTCTAAGCCTAAGATTGGAGAAGTCAAGAATACTATGACGAGGAAAGAGAAACCAATACAGCTACTCCTAAAAAGCCTATCTTGGAAGAAAAAGAAGTTGAAGAAACAGTGATAAGTGAACCGGTTGTTGAGCAACGTTCCGTGAGAAGAAAAACAATGGCTAAGAGACCTAAAGCTAAGAGACCGTTCGTGAGTTGGAAAGATCAAGTTCGTGAGCGGTTTGCTAGTATTTCTTTTGGTGTTGAGAAAGGATTTTCGATGAATATAATGGACGGTGAATTCAAAGATTACACGGTTGCATGTGATGAGTTTGGATGGAAAGATTTGAGAGAGAGATTTGAGTTATATTCAGGTCTTGGTTCGATAATTTTATGAAGAGTTGGTCTTTGCGGAAGGTCATGCTATTGAACTCCGTAGGAATATTGTCCCTTTCTCAGTTGAGAGAATTTGTGAAGTGTTCAAATTATCAAACTCGAAATTTCATGCAAATACATGGAAGAGCTTAATGATCCAACATTTGAATGGGATTCGTTCTACAAAAATATTCTAATTCATGGGATACATCCCATTCCCAAGGGTGCTATATATAAAGGTCATGTATTTAGTAGTGATTTATTACCACGTGCTAAAGCATGATCCTGTTTCATTATTCCCACCTTCTTTGGTAATAACAACATATCCGAGGTAACACATGAGAAACTCATCTTCATTAAATGTATTATTGAGAAGAAGGAGATTTATGTAGCTCGCGTCATTTATGACTCCATCATGATTTACGCAAAACCCCCCATTAATGCACGCAACCTCAAGTTCCCATGCACCATCACAAAGATCTGTATGAAAGAAAATGTACCACTTAGGACAATGAGGATGAACCGATATTAAAAGGTGAAAATATCAAATCGATTTCAATTGCGAATATTGACAATGAGGCCAAGAAAAATGGGATTGAGTTAGACAAGCCATTTGGATAAGAAATCAAATCTTGACCTCCTAAACGCAAGATTGGAGTTGCCAAAGATCATGAGGTAATTGAAAGAATGAAAGAATTAGAGGAGAAGCATGAAGAGGTGTTAAAATATTTAAGAAAAGTTACAAGAGAGTTGGTGTTTATGAAGAATATGCTTGATTAGGTGAGCGATTCGCAACATGTCACCTACACCATGCTAAAGAAAGTAATCCAACCTGTAAGCAACAATGAAAACCAACCTAGTGCTGGTTAAGCTACGTTTTCCTATCCTTTTCTCATTTAGTAGTGTAGAATAGTTTATTTTCTTTATTGAGTCTTTTCGAGTCGTGGGGACACGACTCATTTTTTAGTTTGGGTTGGGGTTCGTTGCCTCATCCCAATTTTTTGTGTTATGTGTTTTACTGCTTCCAATAAAATTAATTTTAGGGTTGGGTTTGACTGTAGAGTATTTTAAATGTCCCCATTAAGCATACTTTTTATGAATTTATGATATAAAATAGTAGACCTTAGGAGTTAGCGTAAAACACACTTTGATTGCATGCAAACATTAGGTAATTGATAGGAAAAATTAATGAACAATGCAAAAGAAGTAAACTTGTACTTAAGGAAACTGTGTGGTCTGTAGAACGTGAGATCCAAATGAGTAGAGAACCCACTTAGGTATGAACTAAAGGCAAGCTATGTAACTAGGAAAATGATAGAGGCAGTTCTTTGATAGCCATTTGAGACTTTTTAGCTTACTTTTCCTTAATTTAATTATCCTTCTTAGCCCCAATTTGAGCCTTTAAGCCTTTCTTTTGTCACCACGATATGATCCCATATCCTCTTAGTTTATTAGGCATTTACATATGACCCGCACTTGAATCACAATCCTGAGACTTCGTGTCTTGAGCTTGAGTTTGGGGTGATGGGTTTCATTATTGGAAAACTACATTTGGGAGGAATTTTATGCGTTTGGATTTGTTCTCAATTGTTGATAAGATATACTATTTGTAATCCTTGGTGGGGTCTCTATAAAAAAATTGAGAAAATAAGTTAGCATGACAATTCACATTAAAAAGAATGTCATGTTTAACTTACAAAAAAAAAATTAAATAAATGAAAAAAAAAATATAAAGTAACTGGCAAAGTGGAAGTTTAGAAATCATCTTAGTTCTTATTGGGTAAATCCAGGGACGCTAAATAAGTTCGTCAAATGGGTTGAGTGAGAACATATTCGAGTGCAAACTCAAGCTCTTGGACAGTTGTTGATGGTAAGTGTGGAGAGAGCCAAAAGCTCACTTCAAATTTACCAAATATACATTCCATACCGTACCTAAGCCTACGCTAAAACTGTAAAGTCCTCGTGATTCCTAGATACATAGTGAATTTATATTCAGCTAATAGGGAGTAAGTTAAGTGGAGCGTTCAAAGCGAGTGAGGACCGATGAACCCCCTCTAGCATTGTGAAATTAATTTTGGATTGATATTATTTGTGTTTGATTTTTGCATGACATGTTTATGTGTGTATTAATTCCTAGGTCATACTATATGAGATTTATTTTAAGTTATGCTTTGGGTATTATTCACTAGACTCTATATTTTTGTGTTTCACCTAAGGACCTTGTTTTTATATTACTTTGTCGGGACGACAAAGGTTTGAGTTTGGATTCTTGATGTCTCCCATTTTGTTCAAATTATATGCCCTTAGGAGACACCCCTTTAGGTGATTAATAGACTTCTATGATTGAATTTTAAGCTTATTTAGTTATATTGCATTTTCTCCCATTGGAATTGTATTATTTGTGTTTTAGAGTTTTTGTGCGTTAATTTGTTTTTTTAGTGTAAATTTTGTAGGTACATGGATGCTATCGAGCACCAAGACAAGGAGGAGAAGTGGGGATTAATGTCTCTGATCGAGCGGAGAAGTCAAAGGCAAGAAGAGATGATCCGAAGAGTTGACTAAAGGAAAGGAAAATCTGGAAAGTTGTTACAAATTACTGTTAGCCAGTGATTCAGCCTTGGAGTCGTGAAATAAGAAATCTGCGTTTTTGAGTTAGAAAGATTTGGGGACTGGAATCAGGTGATTTGGAGTTGAGACACAAAGCTATACATCAGTTACGGGATTACTAATTTGGCCTTGTGTTTTTATTCATTTTACTATTTCTTTAAAGTAAAAAGCCTAATCTGGAGATCGATAGTTGGCCTAGTGGTTAGGTTACTCCGCAGAGACCAAGGGGTCCTGGGATCGAATCTCATTGGAGTCAAAATGACTCCGAGCCCAAAGTGGCTCTCTCATGTATTAAAAAAAGCCCAATCTGAATTCTCCACTATAAATAGGACTTTAGACTTCATTTTTTAATACGCTTCATTATTTTTTAAAGAAAGAGTCAGAGCAAAAAGGAGAAGGAGAAAGCTAGAGTTGGCAAAGGCATTTCTTTCATTTGTATCCAAATCCAACCCTTAAATTAGGTTCTTAATTATTATTCTTTAATTGACAATGAATGCTTTTTATTTAATTTCAGTAATTTCTAATTTTAGCATGAGCTAATTTATTTAGTGCTTGAGAATCGCAGTAAAGGGTTGAACTAGTTAATTTAATTCTTGTTTCTGAATTTGGAATTTTTATAATTTAATCATAGCTGAGTATTTTATATTGGATCTTACTTTGTTCATATTTACTATTTCTTTTCCACACAACTAGAAATATGTTTTAGTATTTGGGTATTCACTTTAGTGACAAAACTGATCATCCAACAGGGGGGATTGAATATAGACTTAGGTAATACCCGTGTAATGTCTGTTATTGACCGACAGACTTAACTAATTACATAGCCAAAGAGGTAAATACTTCACATCCGAGAGGACATATTCGCCCGGTAGAGGTTTATAGTACTTTATGATAGCTCCTAGGTCCACCCAATAGGGGGTAGGAGATATTAGAATCCCGACAATATGATAATACCTACTCTGCCCTTAAACAGAGACATTAATTACATTGACTTAGGTGATCCCTTGCGAGACTCAAGTACATCTCTCATTCTTCCATCTACTCATATTTATTTACTTTCAGAAATTCAATTCTGTTAATCAATTTGTTATTAAATTTGATCGCAGCTTTAGTTTTATAAGTAAAACCAAACAAACACTTTTATCATATTATTTTTCAGTCATAACAATTATCTTCACTTATTTTATAAACACTATAGTCATATCCTTCCGTTCATGAGATCGAAACCCGTTTATCGGATTATTACTTGGACGACCCGTACACTTGCGGTCAGTGACCCTTCTTTTAGGGGTGTGGTTTTATCACACACCAGTATACACCATATACTTATGTCCTTGATTATTGTTATCATAGAATTTTTAACTTTTCTTTTGAAGGGGATGGGAATGAGATTGAGTAGATCGTGTTACTAATGAAAATGGAGAGTTCATAGGGTAATAATTAGGAGGATAGAATAGTACATTTGGCAAATTTTTACAGCACAACGACCAATGGTACAATCAACCCTTTTTATCTTTCTGTATAATCTTCTTAATCTTTGGATTTCTAGGATCCAACATACAGTCAACTATAAAAAGATTAACCAGATTTGTAAGCTGCTTGTTTTTATTCATACCACTTGATTAATACCGTGAGATTTTTGACGAGTGGCATGGAGAAAATGTTTTGTTTGGTTTATTGTTCGGATACCCAAGGTGGTTCGCAAGCAATTGCTTGGATATTTTTTGAGTTAATTGCAGTATTGATCCATATATTATTATTTTTTAAATTCATTGCACTGTAAGATACTATATTATTCAAAATAACCTAAATTGTATCATATAAATAACAAACAAAAAAAACAAAGCAAATGAAAACTTAAAAGGTAATTTTAGTTGTGGTGGGAAGTGAAAATTCTAAACTGAGAGACCATAAACCTGAGAGATCATAACCTATAAGTTACCATGAACTAAACTCTACAGAAAATTGTAATTAATCAATTTACAGAGACTAAACTCTCCTTGTATACCATGATACTTAGATTTGTAGTATAAGTGTCTCTTATTCCTGTATCAGTAATTATTTGAGTATCGAGGCTACACACATTCAGATTCAATTTATCGATTTCCATAAGTATGGCTTTATTTTTCCACAACAAAAAAGGTTAAATACAACCATTTGGATCAGAAATTACATCAATTCTAACTTGTTTGGTCCAATATCCCTCCTTCATTACCCATATCTCCACAAACTTTTGTTTTGAATAGCTAACACAATGTGTATATGCAAATAAGGCAAGAGAATCATTTATAATTGTGAAATTCTTTGAAGTATTGTGAGAAGCAATCACACCAGGAAAGTCCATATCTTGAAACACCTCAGAGCACACATTGAAAGAAAGTATATTTTCAGCATTTCCTCTTCGGGCAATGCAATGCAATACTCCACTCAATGGTATTGCTAACCATACCTATATGGCATGTCATAGTCGATTTGCCTCCAACAATTACTACTCAGATTGTACACTTAAAACTTGTGATATTCCTTATGACAAACGAAATTGTAATCGTTTTTGCTCGAATTGAAACCTAATCCAATTGAGAAATCTGGCCAATAACTTCCATGGAAGGTACTTTAAGGAAGAAGTTTAAATTCCCTAGTTGTTAGATTACATAAGACTTTTTTACTTGTAAGAGTTGAAATACATACCAATAATCCGTTGCAAGGCCACAGATAAAAAGTTTGAAAGGAAATCATATGATGTATCTCGAGATGAGGTGAGATTTAGTTGAGGGTTTCCATTAGAATAGAAGATAAAAGAATGTTCTATTATGATGTTGCTTGATATGCATGTCAATGAAGTAAGTGGTTTTGAGAAAACTCTTCAAATATTTATTAACGCACCTTGAAGGCAACAATAATTTCACTGGTAATGTAATGAGTATTTTCATTTATACTTCTTTAGGTAAATTCATCAACATATTATCTCCAAATTCAACGACTAATTATTACAATAAAATATTAAGCTTTTTCACACAATTCAACAACAAGCTAGTCAACACATATATAATTGAGATAAGAATGAATACATGCAAGCATTCAGAATTGTTAAAAAAGTAAAAACATTTGGTTTTATTTCCGTTACTTACGTATTTTTGAAAACACCCCACATACAAATGAAATCCTGACCATCAATATTATTTTGACAGTCAATATTACCCTCCTTCGTCGCAGATTCTGAACATCCAGCAAAAAGCTGTTTGAACTCGTTAAAATTTTATCATTTATAAAAACCTTATAAACCATCAATTCGTATAAAGTTATGTGATAACGCATAATATGATACTTAATGGGTTTTGTAGGGCGGGTAGAATGAAAGTTGCGGGTATGGTGTTTCACAAAATGATTGAGTGAGGTGTGGAACCTGATAAATCAACATATACTTCTTTGATTAATGGATATGTTTTGCATGAGAACTTGAATGAGGCGTTCAAGTTTCATGATATAATGGTAAAAAATGATTTTGTGGTTGAATTTATTTACAAATCAAGCAGCAAGTTTGTTTTTGAATTATTGGAAGTGTAGTAACAAAATTAAGCACCATCTAATAGTCTTGTGGGGATCCTTTATTTTAAAAACAATTCAAGTCGAAAAAGATGAGGGTAAACATGTGTCGGAAATTCGAAATTCAATACGTTTTCCCAGTTGTTTGGTCATAAACCTCTTTTTTCAGCAAATTGAATAAAAACATTGAGAAAAAACATCGAACCAGTCCATAGTTCATGACCAAATCAATTAGCGTATAATTCCCTTTAGAACATGGGCATCATCAAAATAGAGTAATAGGCGGTCTTTTTTAACCTTGAAATGATGAATAAAAATATAAAAAGTTTAATTGCATCATTGGTCCATGTGTTATGCAAATTATCCAAATGTACTATTCACTACAAGAAAAGGTTATCTTTAGCGGCAAAAAAATTTATCATTAAAAGTCTTAATTTTGTCGCTATTGGTTTGCCGCAATTAATTCGTCTCTAAAGACACGTTTTGTAGCAAATTATTTGTTTTTGCCTCTATTGACTTTATCTTTAGCGGCAAATATTGCTGCTAAAAATTAAATTAGAGACCATTTTGGTGTTTAAAAATATTATTAGAGGCCATTTTAGTGTTGCCGCAGTATACATCATCTCTAATAATACTATTTCTTGTTATGTATTTTCCTAATTATTTCCACTTAAACACTCCATCTACTTTAGAAACCCGATCTATCCAATATCATTCCCATCACCTTTAATAGAAAAGATAAAACTTCTGAAAGTCCTAGAGGGGGGGGGGGGGGGTGAATAGGATTACTAATAAGATTAATGCCTAATTAAAAAATCTTTTGGACAATTATAAGTTTAAGAGAAAACTTCTAAGTCAACTAATATATCAAACACTTATGGGATCATGCAAAGGATAAGTTAGAGGTTCGATATATAAGTTTAACAAGTAAATCGACTATCTATTCTCTTACTAACTTAGAGGACCAAAGTTTGATAAATTAGATAAGCAATATCACAATATTCATACTATCTATTCATGTAGGCATATTATCAAACATATTAAGTGCGGAAAGTAAATAGCGTAGGGATAGAAAGATACACACGATTTATAGTGGTTCGGATTCCCTACAACCACTACCTAAGGAAGCCTCCTTAGGATTTCAAGCTTTTCACTAAGCTCCCGTGTCTCTCTTAACCGGGCCGAGAACACAATAACCCTTACAACCTCTTCGATAACACGAAGGACAACCTCTTCGAAACCACGAAGGAAACTCTTGTGTAATCACAACACAAGGACACCGAGTATACTCCCGATACTCAAATTCTCTCTTAACCTATCTATTACAAGAACTAGAATTAAGAGGATAAATACAAAGTGTTTAAAGGGTGAAACAACTTTGCTAATGAACTCCTAAAGAGATGATATAACTATAAGCTTAAAACTTCTCTTGAGTAGATAATAACTTTGAAGCTTCTTGGATTAACTCCTTAATTGAGTGGATACAACAATGTATAGCTCTTGACACCTTCTTGGATGATAACAATTAAGCCCCTTAGTGTATATGGGTTGAAGGTGTAATTGTAGCCTTGAAAGACCTTCAATTTATAGCTGCAAAATGCTCCCAACGGTCATATGATTTGTCTCCAACGGATATATTAATATCTCCAACGGATCTATTCCTTTTGTCTTCATTTTGGTGCAGGAAAACCTTCTCTGCGGTATACCGCGGATATGGTGCGGTGTACCGCACTTCTCAACGTATTGATTTCATAGCTGACTGACGGGCTACCCCATGCACCGTGTCCTTGGTCCGCAACCTTAGTCCGGTGTACCGCGCCTTCTGTCCGGTGTACCACACATTTACTTGCTTACTGTTCGGGCTAGCTATGCACCGCGCCTTTGGTCCGTGGTACTGCGGTGTACCGCAGGTGTGATCCGGTGTACCGCACCAAAGGTTTAAAACACCTTCTAGTGAGTATATCTTTTACTATGATGCTCGGATTAGAAAACCTTCTTCACGAGAGTTGTAGAGAACATCATTCTAATAAACTTTGCAGTTGATCACTAAAGCTAATTCTCAATGTACACAAAGATAAGGTTAATAGCATTTGTATGAGAATTAGTTTCTTAAGATAAAACAATAAAGCTTTGATCTAAAAGATAAAGAATGTGTTTTTGATGAATTAGAGTGCAAGATAGAATATGTATAACAAGAATAATTAGCACACTAAACACAAGAGGATTTGTCACATTAAAACAACCTATTAAGGGAGGCTATATGCCAACAACTTCTACTGTAACATATATCACGAACATGAATTAATCACATGAAATAAATATTATTAGAAACAATGAAGCTAAATTGAACAATTTACATAGATGGATGACTGTTTACACAAGTTTAATAGGCCAAGACTAATAACTGATGGATAAATAATATATTTTAACATTCAAAACATCAAATATAACTAACATCGAGGAGATCTAATTACAACACTTCTGCTTAATTATATAATAGTTTAAAACAAAAATGTAAAAGCAGAAAATAGAAATCAATCACTTCATAGAAATTAAACTCGGCTTATAAACCATGACTTTTAGATATCCGTAATCGCTACACGTTATTCCTGTGTTAATTATTTGACTGTCAAGGGTACACGCGTTAAAGGTTCCATCGATTTCCACAAGTAGGGATTCATTTCTCCACAACAAACAAGGATATATATAATCATAGAACTTAATTCCTTGAATGCTGACTTGTTTCGCCCATGTTCCCTCTTTCATTACCCATATATCCATAAACATTGGTTCGGGATGGTGATGCAAAGGTGTAAATGCAAACAAGGCAATAGAATCATTTATGATTGTGAGAATCTTACCAATTTCATGACTGTGAGTAATAGAATTAGGAAGGTCCATGCCTTGAAACACCTCAGTGTTCACATTGAAATAAATGATAATGTCAACACTCTTTGTTTGGGCAATCCAATACAATGCTCCATTGAATGGTACTCCACTAGAATCATACATAGGTGGCATGTCATAGTCGATTTTCCTCCAAGAATTACTACTCAAATTGTAAACTCCAAACTTGTAACTCGTGTTTGTTTTTATAAGAGTAACAACATTGTAATCATTTTTTTGGGAATCAAAACCCAATCCAAATGAGACTGTCCTATGCCTTCTATGGAAAGGTCTTGAAGGAAGAAGTTTAAATTCCCTAGTTAATGGATTACATAAGACCATAGTACTTGCATAACTTGTTACACATACCAATAATCCGTCGCAAGGCCACGAGACATAAAAGTGGCTGGAATTGAAATGATGTATCTCTAGACGAGGTGAGATTTCGTTGAGAGATTCATACGAATGAAAGGATAAGAATGTTTGTGGCAGATCTTTAATTAGAAGGCATTTGCGTTGTTGATTCATATGCAGGTCAATGAAGTAAGGACTTTTAAGAAAACTGTTCAATGATTTACTAACGCACCTTAAACGCAACAATAATTTAACAGGCAATGTCACAAGTATTTCTGTTAATACTTCTTCAGGTAACATCATCAACATATTATCTCCAGTTTTCCCCTTTTTTTCCATTGGCTTATTCTTCTTCTTCAATATTTGCATCTTTTGGAGTTGTGCTCCCATAATTATCTCTAGTTGAAGAGACGCTTCAGACTATCTCCAACAGTTGCGACAAATTGATCTTTAGTGCAAAAAAAATCTAGAAAAACAAGTTACTTACTCCAACCGTCTCGAAAATTGAACATAAATGCAAATTTTAAAAATTCTAAAATATTATGAAAATGATGAGGTTAGGTTGAAAATCAATCAAGTTTTTTTTTAAAATATATACATTTTAAAGTTTAATATTAAACCTTAATTTGAGTTCTTCTATGCTCTATTTTTGTTGACGGCACATCAAGCAGTGCTGACGATCCCTTTGTGGTGGCAGTCCTAGATGTGGTGAGTGTGAAGAGATGAGTGTACAACAGCTGGTCTGATGGAGAAGATGAGACGTAAAATATTGAAGGTTGGTTGGCTTATTTATTTATATTTTTTGTTTTTATAAATTAATTTTCTTGCTTGCTAGCTAAGAAATGATTTTATAAATATTATAATTATCAAACTTATTTTTCACATAAACTAAGAATGTTATTTGTTATTCATGTGATTACTAAAATAACCTTCATGAAATGTCTAATATCTTGAATTTGTCTCATAAAATATAATTATACTATTAAGTTAGTAATATAATAAAAATAAAAAAGTGTTTTGATATTCAAAATAAACAACCTTTTGTGTGGATAACAATTTTTAGTAATAGTCATAACTTTTTCGAAGACAGAGAAAATAATATTTATTTCTTTTTAAAAATATTACTCTTAATTTTATTATTATAAAATAAGTGTATTAATAAAAACAATTATGAATTTTTCTTTCTTGATTAATTTTTACTTTAAATGAAATTTTATTAACACCTTTCTTAAAATAGTATATTAATTTTATTTCTCATTTTATTATTGGATCGCTTGTTATTTGTTGATAACTTTTCTTCTCTAGAATTTAAACAGAAGCTTAAAGAAATTATTTGTCTTGCCAAATATTTTAGTAACATCATAATCTTACACAAGATAACTCAATGAAGACTAAAACTATTTCCATTTCTTACATTCAAGAGGAAATAGACAACGGTGTTATTATTCGCGTTATCACAAAAGATTGTCACCATTACTAAAAATAGTTGTCTATAAAAGGTTATAAATTAAAAAAAAATACTTTTCTAACCCTTATAAAATAATATAATTTATATTTTCAATAAACACTCAAGATATCAAGACACTTTACGTAGGATACTGTAGTAATTACGTGGATAATAAATGACATTTCTTAGTTTGTAGTCTATCGACATTATTATTTACATTATTATTGGTCTAGTTTGTTGAATTTGTGAAATAACTGGGAATAACTCCTATGGTAAAATTAACGTTTTTCAAGATTTGGAAGAGTGGAAACCATACTTAATGGAAGAGTGCCTGAAAGTAAGTTCGTGGAAAGTACAAGACCTCACAGATTTGACATATTGAATATACATATTGGTATGAAACCACTTACGATGTTATTTCCAAGATTCATATACACCACTTATATGAAGATATCTATTTTTTTTGTATTGCACCTGGAGGAGGATAAAAGAGAGAAATGAATGCGCAAAAATATCTTCGACTGACATGATTATAAAGTCAACTAATTATTTTCTCCATGCCACAACTGAAAAATCTCACGGTATTAACCAAGTGGTACAAAAAAACAACTAAAAAAACTGGCTAATCTCGTTATAGTTGGTTGTACAAAACCTGGTAAATCTCGAAAACCAAAAATAGTTAAACATAAAAAGGCTTTATTGCACCATTGGTTGTTGTGTTATGCAAATTAGCCAGCTTTAATAATCCTTCCAATTATTACCCATAAACACCCCCATTTCCTTTAATTAGGAACCCAATCTATCCACTCTTGATCTCATTAATCTACACGTATCTCCCATCACCTTCAATAGAAAAGCTAAAGCTCCTACCACAACAAATAAATAAATAATATTTGAAATACTAGTATCAACAACTGACGTAATTACAAGAAATAAATAATATTTGAAAGAATGAAACTTAATTCATCAATTTAAATAGATGGATGATGAGTTACGCAAGTTTCGACAGGCCAAGACTAATAACTGGTGGATTAATAATATCTTTTGACATTCAAGTAAAAATATATAACTAAGGAGATCTAGTGATTACAACAACTTCCGTTAATTATTAAAAAAATTAAAAACAAATGTAAAGCAGAAAATTGATATTAATCACTTTAAGGAAACCAAACTCTCCTTGGAAGACATGACGCTTAGTGTCGTGTAATGAGTTGAAAGTATACCTGTATCCGAAATTATTTGAGTGTCGAGGGTATACACTTTCAGTTTCAAGCTATCGATGGACATAAGTATGGCTTCATTTTTCCACATCAAACAAGGAGAGATAAAATTATTGTACATAATTCCATGAATGCTGACGAGTGGGTAATACTTCTCGGAGTTGGGTGGCGGGTGTGGGCCCTATTTCGAGGGACAAGAGGACGAGATCCACCGAGACTCAGATTCCTCCTCATATGCTTCAGAATTTGGAAGGTGTAATGAATATGATAAATGATTATTTGGTTAGCAAAGGCCGATAAAGCTTAATTCCAGCAGCTAGTAGTTTGATGGCATCTGATTCTGCTAGTTCTACTCCTCGCGTGACTTCTACTCCCCGTGCTTTTACCCTAGAGGATGTTGGTCGGATGATTACATGGTTTAATGGTGAACGCTTATCCGAAGGTCTACCCCCGTTCAATCTCAATGTCGGTCCTACCATTTCTGTAGTTCCTCCTACTCCTACTGGTCTTGCTTCTGTTCATGTTCCTCCTACTGGTTCTGCTACTGTTCATGTTCCTCCTACTGTTCATGTTGATAATGTTAATCCTATGGCTAGAAAACGAAGAAGGCTTCTTGATGAATCCATTGAGAATTTTGATGGTCCGTGATTTTATTTACCTCTATTGGAGATAACTTTATCGTTTTAGGACTTTTATCTTTTGTTAGGTTTTTCACTTTAGGACTTATCTTCTATTAGGTTGTGTAATGTATTCATTTTGATTAGTATTTTAGGCTTTTATCGTTTATTTGGTACGGTACTATTCAAATTTTTGTTTGGATATTTAATTTTAAATCTCGGTTTTAATTTTGGAATTTTTATTTTATTTTGTATTATTTTTTGGTAGCTAAAATTATATATAAAAATTAAATAACAAAACAATTTTTTAAATTTTAAAAAATAAAATAAGGATCATTACCAACGACTTTGTCGTCGGTATTAATCTAGTTGGTAAAGACTAGTATCCGTTAGCCACTAATCAATGGAGACCAAACAAGTCGTCTCTAATAATAAAGTAAAAATAAAGACGACCGATTTCGTCTCTAATGAATATTAGTCATTAGCGACGACATCTTTACCGACGAATCATGTCGTCTCTAATGACTATTGGTCAATCCCCACGACATGTCAAACGTCGTCTCTAAAGATATCTTTACCTACGAACTTATAAAGACTAATTATTAGAGACAAAATGTCGTCTCTAAAGACCAAATGCTATCTTTAGAGACAAAATTTATGGTTATTAGAGACGAAAAAAGTCGTCACAAATGATCCAAACTGTAGTAGTGTATCCCAAGATCCCTGCTTCATTACCCATATATCCATAAACTTTGGTTTGAAAGGGTAATTAGATGAGAATGCAAACAAGGCAAGAGAATCAATTATGGTTGTGAGGATCAGGAAGGTCCATGTTTTGAAACACTTCAGTGCTCACATTGAAAGAACCGATAATATCAACACTTCAGTACTTGTAAAAGATTTTACACAAACCAATAATCGATTACAAGGCCATGAAACATCAAATTCATCGGAATTGAAATAGGGTGTCTCCAGATGAGGTGAGATTTTATTGAACGATTCATACGAATGAAAGGATATGAATGTTTTAATCATATCACTAATTAGAATGCATTCACGTTGTTGTTTCATATGCACGTTAATGAAGTAAGGGTTTTTAAGAGAATTGTTCACATATTTACAAAACACACCTTATATGCAACAATGATTTCGCAGGCAATGTCGCCACTGTTTTCATGAAAACTTCTTCAGGTAAAATCGTCAGCATATCCTTCTTCTCCTTCAATATTCCCATATTTTGGAGTTGTGATCCCATAGATATCTTTATATGAATAGCCAACCGTTGTGCCAAATTTGAATTTACTGCAACAAAAATAAAAAAATGCAAATTACCCACTCCAATAGTCCCTTAAAAGATCATGGACACCACAAGCTATTCTCAAAGTTTGGCCAATCATATGGTTAGATATTTTACCTTAATATCTTTAGATTTTCTGATGAGTTTGAGGATCTGATGGAGAAGAAGGATTATTGGAGGTTGATTGACTTTTATATATATATCTTTTATTAGGTAAGCCTGTTCGCACAAAATTAATTTGCTTGACCAAGTTAATTTGCTTGCTTGCTAAGAAAATTGACCAAGTTTATGAAAATATTTTCCAGTTTGGTGCTCAGTCTTATTAAAAAAATGAACGATCCCCCAGGTGTTTATAATTTTCACTTGCCTCCCTCTCCTGTTTTACAAAATTATCTTTTAAAGTTTTGATTTGTTATGTTTGTATTAATATTTTGTTGTTTATATGATAAGAGTAATTATATATACCATCCAATGACGTGGCGTGAATTGGTTGGTTACAAATCAAATCTATTTATTTTTTTGATCTAATTAAAGATTTGTAACCAACCAATTCACGACAAAAGATGAACATCTACAAAAACTGGGTAATTGCAATATTGACCCCTCTTCTCTGTCAGTATTGGGCTGCTCAAAGAAAAAGTGTTGATTTTTTTCTTTCTTTCAATGTGAGCACTGAAGTGTTTCAGACCACGGACTTTCTTGATGATATTTTTCCTCACACTCGTGGAATTAAAAAGATTCCCACAATCATAAATGATTCTCTTGTTTTTTTTGTATACATACCTTTTTCCCGTTTATAACCAATGTTTATGGATACATGGGTAATGAAGGAGGGATCTTGGGTGGAACAAGTCAGCATTCATGGAATTACCAATACAAAGGGTTTTATCTATCCTTGTTTTTTATGGAAAAATGAAGCCATGCTTATGCTAATCAATAGCTTGAAACTGAAAGTGTATACCCTCGACACTCAAATAATTTCTGATACAGGAATAATGTCTACTCGATACGGGTCATTAGGAGTCATGGTTTACAAGGAGAGTTTAGTTACTATAAATTAAAATAGTTGGTAAAAATTTTCTCCTTTATATTTCGACTGTTTAAATGTCAAAGTATATTATTAATCCATTCGTTTTTGGTCTATGTTTGTTGAAACTTGTTTAATCCATCATCCATCTATTTAAATAGCTGAACTAATCTTTCTAATATTAAGTATTTTTGTGCGATTTACTCATGTCTTGATATTTGTTCTCGTTTGAATGTTAGGTTTTCTACTGAAGGTAATGGGAGATACA
Organism: Nemophila menziesii; assembly: GCA_029959085.1. Taxonomy (NCBI): domain Eukaryota; kingdom Viridiplantae; phylum Streptophyta; class Magnoliopsida; order Boraginales; family Hydrophyllaceae; genus Nemophila; species Nemophila menziesii. The sequence continues at coordinate 40,043,742 of JARWIR010000004.1, read as the reverse complement.
TGTGGATCTATTGTAATTGGGTATGTGGGGTTCATAAAGGCAATGGGGAGTTTACGTGGCATTTATAAGGAAAATAGTACATCTGGCTAATTTGCATAACACAGGGACCAATATTGCAATTACCCAGTTTTTGTAGATGCTTCATCTTTTGTAGTTGCAATGAGTTATTTCACGTGTGGCATGGAGAAAATATTTACTATGGTTTTATTGTTATGATATCCAACGTGGTTCTGAAGCAACAGCTAGCCCTGGATTTTTTTTTTTGAGTTAATATTATTATATTTTGAATTTGTTGCACTATAATTAGTTCCTATATTATACAAAGTAACCTATATTTTATCATATAAATAACAAACTATGCATAAACGAAACAAATGAAAGCTTAAAAAGATAATTCTTAACTGACAGACAATAAACCTGGGAGATCAAAAAAGTGGAGTATATTCATAGTATCTTCGAGAGATTCCGTGACATCTTGCACGAAGGAGAAATTAGTAAAAAGTTATTTTTTTAAACTAAAACCTTTTTGCATTAAGAAAAACAAGTTCCATGGTGATTGGGTTGTACGCCCGAAACTTAACCTGGTAGCACAAGAGGATCAAGTAACTCATCATGTTTCTCTTTCAGACCAAATAGATGAACAACTAAGCCTAGATATCTTCAAGGCAGATCCTCGGTTATATGAGAATGAGAAGCGATACGAGAAACTGAAGAAACAAATACTAGGTGATAAAAATCTCTGATGCTTTTGATGAAGAATCAGTTTCCAAAAAAATAAAGATAATGAAGATTAGGGATGAGACAACAACAAATATGATCAAGAACATGACTAAATAACAAGAAATAAATAATATTAAAAACAATGAAACTTAATTTAGCAATTTAGATAGATGGATGATGGATTACACAAGTTTCAACATGTCAAGACTAATAACGGATGGATTACTAATATATTTTGTGTTGATAATTTGGTAAAGTCAAAGTGTGGTCAAATTAGCTGAGTTGGCATATTACTTGGCATTCCACTTCAGCTTCGGGTTGGGCCAATTCTCGGGTTATTTGTTACACCGACTTATTAATAAGAATTGATCTCGTACGTTGATCACTTCCCACTTTGGACGGCTCAGATTAAAACCCTCCTTGGCTCATATAAAAGGCTCGGGTCTTCAGACTTCAGTCATAACTCACTCTCTCATCTTTGACTCTTCGCTCTCTCTTCTCTCACTTGTTCTTCAGATAGGTTTTCTAGGGTTTGTACATATTATCAATCTATCTTATAAAGATTGATAATTAGAATAGTGGTATCAAGTTTAAACACTTGTAGATTGAGTAGCTGTTCTCGATTGTTCTTAGGGTTTCACGCTGAAACTCTTGTGGTGTTCTATTCTTGTAAATCCTGTAATCTGAAGTTTTAACCGTGTTCATATAGTAAGCGAGGCATCATCTGAGGGTGGCTTCAACGTGGATGTAGGCATATTGCTGAACCACGATATATCCTTGTGTTCTTTAATTTCTGCATTTATCTTTCTGGGTTTGATTTGTGTTTTCAACCGTAGATCTATTTGATCTATTTTCGCCAAAGATTTATTACGTTTTGCTAAGTGTATTTACAACAGTGGTATCAGAGCTTTGTTTAATCGATCTTTAAAAACGTTTTAAGAAAAGATTTGTTCTTAATCTTTACAGATCTGTGTTTTGGCGTGTTAAAATTTTCTGAAAATCTTTTCTAGACAATACAATTTCTTAATCTTGTATTGTAACTCACAGATCTAAAATCTCTAGGGTTTTCCGAAAACTTAAAATCCTTGAATAACATTTTCTAGGGTTTTTCGGTTTTAATTAACCCTAATAGTGTGTTGCATGTGTTGTTTCTTATATACAGAAGTTAAGGAATGGCAACAACACGGCTTGAAATATCTGTATTTGATGGAAAAGGCGATTTCAGTGTATGGAAGAAAAAAATGTGAGTGTTACTTTCACATAACAAGGTCATAAATGCTCTTGAGCCTGATCTTGAAAAATGGTCTGAAGAATCTCTGAAAAGAACAAATGAAATACGAGAAGAAGCTTATAATTTGCTGTTCTTAAATCTTTCTGATAACGTGATACGAAAAGTAGATGGAGCAGATACTGCACTTGATTTATGGGGTAAGCTTGAATCTCTTTACTCTTCTCAATCTGCTCCTAATCATGCTTTCTTGAAAGGAAATTTGTTTTCGTATAAAATGGATTCTTCTAAAACAATTGATGAAAATGTTGATGAGTTTTTAAAACTTAATCTTGTCCTTAAAGGTTCTGATATGGCTTTAGATGAGACCTCTAAATGCATGATCCTTTTAAATGCTATTCCTGACTCTTATCAAGTTGTTAAAGATGCGTTTCAATATTCTACTGTTATTCCTACATTTGATCAAATTGTTGCCTCTCTGAAAACTAGGGAACTTGAATTAAAGAATATTAAACGTGTTGGAAATAATTTGTTTGTGAATCATAAAACTGATAATCATGAGCATGCTAAGAACAATAAGAACAAGAAGAAATTTAAGGGAAATAAGAATAAGGAAACTCGTAAATGTTATCATTGTGGTAAACCTGGCCATATTAAGAAGAATTGTTATGCGCTTAAGAACAAAAATAACAATAATAATATTGAAACCAATATTGCACGTATGCCCCATAAGATTGATGATACTTGTGAGGTATTAAATGTTTCAGACATTGCCTGTAAGTCTAATTGGATTTTAGATTCTGGATGTACATTTCACATGAGCCCCAATAAGGACTGGTTTGTGGACTTAGTTGAATCAAATGTTGAAACTGTGTATATGGGTAATAATAATACATGTCAGGTAGCTGGTATTGGTAAAATAAATTTGAGACTGAATAATGGTAAAAATGTAACCCTTACTGATGTTAGATGGATTCCTGATCTAAAAAGAAACCTTATATCTTTAGGTGTTTTAGATGATTTGGGTTGTGTGTATAAAGTCTCAAATGGTGCTATAAATGTGTTTAAAAATGATAAACTTATTCTATGTGGAAAGAAAGTGTCTGGCCTATACATTCTTGATGGTATGTGTATTGAAAATGATATGAATTCTATTAGTACTAACCTTGATAATGCAGCTACTGTTAAGTGGCATTTAAGACTTGGCCATATGAGCCAATTAGGCTTGAATGTGCTAAGTAAGGATGGAATGTTTGGTAAGGATACTATCTCTAATCTTTCTTTTTGCGAGCCTTGTGTGTTAGCTAAGCAACATAGAATGAAATTCAATGTGGGGATTCATATGTCTAAATCAATACTTGAATATATACATGCTGATTTGTGGGGTCCTGATAAGTATGAAACACATGGGGGTAGAAAATATTTCTTGTCCCTTGTAGATGATAATTCTAGGCGTGTTTGGACTTTTTTGTTGAAAAATAAAAGTGATACTTTTGAAACAATAAAAGATTGGCTTATCTTGTATGAAAACCAAACTGGAAAGCATGTTAAAACCTTTAGAACTGATAATGGCCTTGAATTTTGTAATGAAGAATTTGATAATTTTTGTAAATTGCGAGGCATTTTAAGACATAGAACTGTTAGAAAAACACCACAACAAAATGGTGTTGCTGAAAGAATGAATAGGACTTTATTAGAAAAAGTTAGATGTCTCTTATTTACATCTGGTATGCCTAAATCTTTTTGGGGTGAAGCATTATATACTGCTACCTATTTGATAAATAGAAGTCCCAATAGATCCCTTAATATGAAATGTCCCATGGAATTGTGGAATAATAAGAAACCTGATTTGTCTAACTTGCGCATTTTTGGTTGTGCTGCATATGCTCATAATAGAGAAGGAAAATTAGACCCTAGATCTCTTAAATGTGTTTTCTTGGGTTATCAAACTATGCATGGTACTAAAGGTTATAGATTATGGGATAAAAGTGCTAGGGGCATTAAAGTTATTATTAGCAGGGATGTAATATTTGATGAATCTAACTTCCCTTGCAAGAATGAATCTGTGATTTCAGGTATTGACTCAAATAAGGCAGATACTACACCTGAACAGGTCACTACTGATAGAACAGAGTTTGAGGTGGAGCCTTTGCAAGCTGGAAATGATGAGAGCAATCCTGATCCAGCTACTGAAGAAGAAGATTCAGAGCCTCAGCCATCTGAGCAGCCAGGTAACTCTGAGCCACACTCAGGAACTGAGGACCTTCAAGAATCACTTCAACAAAGTCTCTCAAACTATCAGTTGACTAGAGATAGAGAAAATAGGGATCCAAAACCCTCTACAAGGTATTCCTATGCTGAGTTAGTCTATACTGCCTTAATTGCAGCTTCTGAGGTAATACATTCTGACCCTGAAACTTATAGTGAGGTGCTTAAGTCTAGTGATAAACATGAATGGTTAAATGCTATGAAAGAAGAGATGAAATCTTTGCATGATAATCAAACTTGGATTCTTGTTAAAAAACCACCAGAACAAAAACTTGTTGATTGTAGATGGTTGTTTAAATTAAAAGAGGGTGTAAATGATTCTGATCCCCCTAGATTTAAGGCTAGACTTGTAGCAAAGGGTTATACACAAAGAGAAGGTGTTGATTTTCATGAAGTATTTGCTCCTGTTGTGAAATTTAAAACTATAAGAGTTATGCTTTCTTATGTAGCTTGTTATAACTTAGAACTTGAACAACTTGATGTTAAAACTGCTTTCTTACATGGTGAACTTGAGGAGAAAATTTATATGAAACAACCTGAGGGTTTTCTTGATATTAAACATCCTGATTATGTTTTTTTGCTTCAAAAATCTTTATATGGACTTAAGCAATCCCCTCGGCAATGGTATAAAAAATTTGATAATTTTGTTTGAAGCCTTGGATTTAAAAGAAGTGCATATGACAATTGTTTATACTTTAACACTGATTCAAAGAATGTGATATTTTTGTTACTATATGTTGATGATATGCTACTGATTAGCAATTCTTTGCAGAGTATAAATGTTTTAAAAGCAAATCTAAATTCTGAATTTGAAATGAAGGATTTAGGTAAGGCCAAGAAAATATTGGGTATGATTATAGAAAGAGACAGAAATAAATGTAGCCTCAAGTTACATCAAAAACCTTATTTGATAAAATTGGTTGAGAAGTTTGGGAATCTGAATTGTAAGAAAGTAGAAATGCCATTAGCAGGTCACTTTATCTTGAGTAATAATCAATGTCCTCAGAATGATACTGAGAAAGTAAAAATGAGCTATATACCTTACTCTAATGTTATTGGATCTATTATGTATGCAATGATAAGTACAAGGCCTGACCTATCATATTCAATATCACTACTTAGCAGATTTATGTCTAATCCTGGTCCTGATCATTGGACAGCTTTGAAATGGGTAGTTTCTTACATTAGTAGTACCTTAAATGTTGGATTACAGTATGGTAAGTATGATGTACCTTTTGAATTGTGTGGATTTGTGGATGCTGATTATGCTGGTGATAGAGATAGTAGAAAATCTACTACAGCTTACTGTTTTGTACTTGGGAATAATTGTGTTACATGGAAATCTCAGTTACAGCCCTTAGTGGCTTTATCAACCACTGAATCTGAATATGTTGCTATTTGTGATTGTTTCAAAGAAGCTATTTGGTTACAAGGTTTAACTAAAGAATTACAGTTGACTAAGTCAACTGCTACTATTTATAGTGATAGTCAAAGTGCTATACAATTAAGTAAAAATCCTGTGTACCATGAGAGAACTAAACATGTAGATGTGAAGTTCCATTTTATCAGATCTTGGCTTGTGACTGAAGGAATAAAGTTGTTAAAAATTAAGACTGAAGAGAATCCAGCAGATATGGGAACAAAAATTGTTACAGTCAGCAAATTTAAGCATTGCTTGAATCTGCTGAACATTCTCTAACTCTTTATTTTTTCCTGACTTTGTTAATTATTAATTATTAACTTGTGGTTTTAATAATTATTGCAGATTTTAATTATTTGGAGCAACCAGATGGTGCTATGCTTACTTGAACATGTGGAAGATAACTGATGATGATAAAGGAGGAAGAAGAGCTGAGAAGTTTGACTTTAAGGTGGAGTTTGTTGATAATTTGGTAAAGTCAAAGTGTGGTCAAATTAGCTGAGTTGGCATATTACTTGGCATTCCACTTCAGCTTCGGGTTGGGCCAATTCTCGGGTTATTTGTTACACCGACTTATTAATAAGAATTGATCTCGTACGTTGATCACTTCCCACTTTGGACGGCTCAGATTAAAACCCTCCTTGGCTCATATAAAAGGCTCGGGTCTTCAGACTTCAGTCATAACTCACTCTCTCATCTTTGACTCTTTGCTCTCTCTTCTCTCACTTGTTCTTCAGATAGGTTTTCTAGGGTTTGTACATATTATCAATCTATCTTATAAAGATTGATAATTAGAATAGTGGTATCAAGTTTAAACACTTGTAGATTGAGTAGCTGTTCTCGATTGTTCTTAGGGTTTCACGCTGAAACTCTTGTAGTGTTCTATTCTTGTAAATCCTGTAATCTGAAGTTGTAACCGTGTTCATATAGTAAGCGAGGCATCATCTGAGGGTGGCTTCAACGTGGATGTAGGCATATTGCTGAACCACGATATATCCTTGTGTTCTTTAATTTCTGCATTTATCTTTCTGGGTTTGATTTGTGTTTTCAACCGTAGATCTATTTGATCTATTTTCGCCAAAGATTTATTACGTTTTGCTAAGTGTATTTACAACATTTTGATAATCAAACGAACAATCTATAACTAACACTGAGGAGATCTAATGATCCCAATAACTTCGGTTTAAATATAAAAACGGCTAAACCACAAATATAAAAAAGAAAATTGTACAAGCTATTTCACTTTTTAGAAACTAAACTCTCCTTGTAGACCAGGACGCTTTGTGACGCGTAATTAGTAGAAACTATTCCTGTATCGGAAATTATTTGAGTGTCGAGGGTACACACTTTCAGGTTCAAGCTATCGATGGACATAAGTATGGTTTCATTTTTCCACAACAAACAAGGATAGATATAATAACTAAACGTAATTCCATGAATGCTGATGTGTTTGGCCCAAGATCCTTCCTTCATTACCCATATCTCCACAAACTTTGGTTCTGAATATATGAATGCAAACAACGCAAGAGAATCATTTATTATTGTGGGAATCTTAAAAATTTCATGAGTGTGAGCGATAGTATCAGGAAGGACCATGTCTTGAAACACCTCAGTGCTCACATTGAAAGAAAGGATAAAATCAACACTTTTTTTTCGCGCAATCCAATGCAATGCTCCATTAAATGGTACTCCCCCAACACCAGAAGCACCATAAATCAATGGAATTTCATGGTTAATTTGCCTCCAAGAATTACTACTCAGATTGTACAATTCAGTCATGTAAACTGAATCTGAATTTGTTTTCGTAAGAGTAATAACAACCTTGTAATCGTTTCTTTTGGAATCAAATCCCAATCCAACTGAGATTACCGCCCATTCCATTCCATGGAAGGGACTTGAAGGTAGAAGTTTAAATTCCCTAGTAGCTGGATTACATAAGACTGTCATACTTGTCCGAGCTGCTGCACAAACCAATAATCCGTTGCAAGGCCAAGAAACATTAAATTCATTGGAATTGAAATAAGGTATCTCCAGAAGAGGTGCGATTTTGCTGAGCGATTCATACGAATGAAAGTATAAGAATGTTTGACCCCTAGAGCTAATTAGAATACACTTATGTTGTTGCTTCATATGCAAGTCGATGAAGTAAGGGTTTTTGAGAAGACTGTTCAAAGATTTATTAACGCACCTTAAACGCAACAATGATTTCACTGGCAATGTCACAAGTATTTTTGTTACTATTTCTTCAGGTAAAATCATCAGCATACTATCTCCAATTTTCCCATTTGTTTCGATCATCTTATTCTTCTCCTTCAATATTCCTAATTTTCGAAGTTGTGCTCCCATAGTTTTCTCTAGTTGAAGAGCCGCTTTAGAAAGATTCCGTTGAGGCGAACTGGTATTTACTACAAAAAATTCAAAAAATGCAAAAAAAATTCAGAGGCAAACTTTTAATACTTTGATTTTTAGCTCAATAAGGGTTCTTTCTTCATACTCATTTGAAAAACATACAAGCTAAAAAAGAAAGCTAGTCAATTGACCAAAACAGTCAAAACTAAGCACTCCCTATCCAATTACATACAACTATGTAAAGCTATATTAAAATGTTCATACTATTTACCTTAGTATTTTTTAAAGTTTGAATATTTTACCTTAATTTGGGTTCTTGAAACGTAATTCTTGTTAACGGCGTTGGTGGTGGAGAGTGATCCCTGTGTGGCGTCTAAGGTGGCTAGGTGAGTGTGAAAATATGACTTTGGGGTTGGTTATAGTGCAGGGTCTGGTGGAGAAGATTAAATACCATGAAATATGGAAGGTTGATTCGTTTATTATATACATATTCATTGTTTAAGTAAACGTACATATTTGAAAAAGAAAAAGTAAACGGTCATATAAATTAGTTTGCTTGCTTACTAAGAAAGTTGACTTTGAAGTTATCATTTCTTTTTCAAACGCTTTTAATTATATATTAAAAATAAAATATTACAAACTAACCACCTTCAATAAACTAACATTAATCATTGATTTGCTTTGTTTGTAAGAATATTTTTCTATTTATATGATAAAATACATATTTTCTGTATAATACAAGGAAATATTTTACAATTAATTAAAAAATAATAATATAGGGACATATAGTGCAATTAACTCAACAGATATCCGGATATTTGGACAATAAGCCTACATTTGTGTCTAGCCAAGGGGCCAAAATATTGCCTGACTTTTTTAAAAAGTGCAAGGAAGATTCCGGATACTGGAATCAAATTTCATCCCACTAAAGTGTATATTTTAAGTGAATTGCATGATACATCCTTAATATTTTTGTTAAGTGGATGAGACCCCTGAGGTAAATAAAGTTTCTTCCTCATCTTATGGATTTGCACGCAGATCAGAAGCAAGCAAAGCAAAGATACATTTGGACATTATACACTACAATCACTGTTTTCGTAACTTGGTAAGGCGTCAACTTTAGTATTACAACTTGAACCCCCAACTTTTCAGATTCTTCACTTGTCCCCCAAAAATATATTTGTTTGCTAATTCATTAATTACCTTTTCCTAAATCAATTTATAGTAAATTGTTTTGAGTTTGATTTTGGTTCGATAATCTAGACATGGAGTAGCGGTGGGTTTAAAATTTTGTTAACATGATTTTTACGGTATATTATCAGATTCTTCTTGTGGAGTTCAGTACCAAAAAAAAAGTCAGTTTATGTTATATATGTTCTTAGAGTGTAAATGCAGTATTGAAAAACTTTACGATGCATTAAGTGTAGTTTTCCTGATGCGGACTTAGATTCATATGGGACTTATTAACTGTATTAGTTGTGATCTAAATTGCATTTTTTTGTATAATATTGGGACCTATAGTGAAATTTTTGCATAATATATGAACCAATAATGGACTTTTGCATAATACAGGGACCTAGAATGCAATTTTTACTTAATAGTATTAATTAGTACAAACAAAAAACTGAGCTGATCCTGGGCTATTTCGGGCTAGAGATTAAAATTGAAGGAGTGGAAACTAAATTTGGGCTCTTTCTTAATCTTCAAAACTTAATGACATGCTTAGGCCAATGATTCTTTATCAAAATAGAGTAATAGTCCGTCCTTTTTAACCTTGGAATGATGCAGCAAAACATAAAAGGGTTAATGAGGGAGTCTGGAATTTCTCCACTAAATTCATTACCATCAATAAAGTATTATTTGAAGTTTGTTTGAATTTTTGAGATAATTAAGAAATAAATCTTTTGGTAAAATAAACGTTCTTCAAGATTTGGAAGAGTATACTTAATGGAAGAGTGGCCGAAAGGTGAATTCATGAAAAGTACAAAACCTCTCAGACTTGACATATTGAACATACACATTGGTATCAAACTACTTATGCTGTTATTGCCAACATGAATATACTCTACTTTTATGAACATTGCTGATTTGTTTTGGTATTGCACCTGGAGGAGGATAAAAGGGAGAATTGAATGCTCAAAAGTAAACATGATATATCTTCGATTGAAATGATTATAGAGTTTACTAATTATTTTCTCCATGCCACAACTGAAAAATCTCACGGGATTAACCAAGCGTTACGCCCAAAAAAAAAAGAAAAAAAAAAGCTACAAAAACTAGTAAATCTCGAAAACCAAAGATAGTGAAACATAAAAAGGGTCAGTTACACCACTGGTTGTTGTGTTATGCAAATTGGCCAAATTTAATAATCCTTCTAATTATTACCCCGTAATCACCCCCATTGCCTTTAATTAAGAACCCGATCTATCCACTCTTGTTCCCATTAATCCACACGTATCTTCTATCACCTTCAATAGAAAAGCTACAACTTCTACCATAACAAATATATAAACAATATTTGAAATAATAGTATCAACAACATGACGTAATCACAAGAAATAAATAATATTTGAAAGAATGAAACCTAATTCAGAAATTTAAATAGATGGATGATGAATTACATAAGTTTCAACAGGCCAAGACTAATAACAGATGGATTAAAAATATATTTAAATAATAAATATATAACTAACACCGAGGAGATCTAGTGATTATAACAACTTCCGTTCATTATAAAAAAAAATTTAAAACACAAATGTAAAGCAAAAGATAGATATTAATCACTTATAGAAACTAAACTCTCCTTGTAAACCATGATGCTTTGTGACAAGTAACTAGTAAACGTTATTCCTGTATCGGAAATGATTTGAGTGTCGGGGGTACACTTTTTCAGATTTGAGCTATCGATGGACATAAGTATGGCTTCATTTTTCCACAACAAAAAAGGATAGATAAAACTAATGAACATAATTCCATGAATGCTTACTTGTCTGGCCCAAGATCCCTTCTTCATTATCCACATATCCAAAAAATTTGGTTCTAAATGATAATCAGATGAGTAATCAAACAAGGCAAGAGAACTATTTATGATTGTGAGAATTTGAATATTTCCACGAGTGTGAGGAAGGTCCATTCTTTGAAACACTTCAGTACACACATTGAAAGAGACAATAATATCAACCCTTTCTCTTTCGCCAATCCAATGCAGTGCTCCATTGAATGGTACTGCACTTGCGCGATGTATCTCTGACATGTCATGGTCGATTTGCCTCCAAGAATTACTACTCACATTGTATACTTCAAACTTGTAATCCGAAATTCTATCCCTAAAGGTAACAACCTTGTAATCATTTTTGTTCGAATCAAAACCCAATCCAATTGAGAATACTACACTATACGTTCCTCGGAAGGGACTTGGAGGAACAAGTTTAAATTCCCTAGTTGCTGGATTACATAAGACTATACTAGTTGTATCAACAGAGACACAAACTAATAATCCATTACAAGGCCATGAAACATTAAATGCATTGGAATTGAAATGAGGTATCTCGAGATGAGGTGAGATTTCATTGAGCGATTCATATGAATGAAAGGATAAGAATGTTCGACCCCTATCATTAATTAGAATGCATTCACGTTGTTGCTTCATATGCAGGTTAATGAAGTAAGGGTTTTTCAGAAAACTGTTTACAGATTTACAAACAGATTTATTAACGCACCTTAAACATAACAATGATTTCACTGGCAATGTCACCACTATATTCATTAAAACTTCTTCAGGTAAAATCATCAGCATATCCTTCTTCTCCTGTAATATTTCCATATTTTTTAAGTTGTGCTCCCATAGATATCTCTAGATGAATAGTCAACCGTTGTGCCAAATTGGAATTTACTGCAAAAGAAATCAAAAAATACAAATTACTCACTCCAATATTCCTGGAAAAGATCATGGACCCCACAAAATGCTTTTCAAAGCAGGACTGATCATACGGTAAAATATTTTACCTTAATTTCTTTTAGAGTTTCTGATGAGTTTGAGGTTCTGATGGAGAAGATGGAATATTGGAGGTTGATTGACTTATATATATATATAACTTTTTTTGTTGTTTAGATAAACGTTCATATAAATTAATTAGCTTGCTTGCTAAGAAAATTGACCAAGTTATAAGAAAATGTTTTCCAGTTTGGTGCTTGTCTTATTAAAATAATAATGAACGATCCCCAGGTGTTAGAATTTTCACTTGCCCCTCCCCTGTTTTACAAAATTATCTTTTTAAGCTTTGTTTGTTTTGTTTGTATTAATATTTTGTTGTTTACATGATAAAATACATATTTTTTGTATAATAGAGAGACTTATATGGAGTTTCGAGATTCCATGTTTAATCACATTGCCGACTTTTTTAAAAGTTCAAGGAAGATTCTGAATTCTGGTGCGGTGTGTATTTTAGGTAATTTGCACGATACATCCTTACCATTTATGCTAAGTGCATAAGACCCATTATTAAATAAACTTTCTTTCTCGTCTAAATATTTTGCACAAAAAGATCAGAAGCTATTCGGACATTGTACAATCTCTGCTTTTGTAACTTGGTAAGGCTTCAATTATAGATTCACAAATTCACCCCCAACTTTTCATAATCTTCACTTGTCCCCAGACATTAATTCTTTTACAAACTCAGTTTTCTCTTTTCCTAGATTATTTTATAGTATATCGTTTCGGATTTTGTATAGATTTGATAATTTAGACATGCAGTAGTGGTGAATTTAAAAATCTTTTAACATGATTTTTAACTGTTCAGCAAGTACCCAAAATACCAGTGATGGTAGAAAGAGTTTCCGAGTTTGTTGATCGTCTTAGAATGGTGTTAAAGTGGTTTATGGGAGCTGCGCTTTAAAAATATCCAAACTTAATTCTGTGATGCCTCATGCACAAAGTGATTACTCCAAGGGTTCTAGATTGTTGGGAATATACACTAAAGATGGACAATTTATCGATAGTAGTAGCCTCGGGATTGATGGTTTAGAAACATTCAAGAAGACAAAAGTTTCGGATCTATTCGATAATCTTGTATCCAGGAAGCTCGAGAAAGATCGAAACAGGTTTTTATACACCAGAGAGCACCTCGAGGAAGTTAATAAGAGCAGTAGCTTATCAGATCCCTAGTAAAACATATGTTTCACCTATACAGAAGGAGACTTTTAAAGCAAACTCTTGAGTTCAAAGCCAGAATAGTCTAGCCTTTGTGAACTGGAATAAGCCATTACTAATCGAAACAACTCGAGAGCGTGAAAACAAGACTATGACATCAGAAAAAAAGAGACGTGGGCCCACTATAAAACGAAGAAACCAATACTTTCCGATAATCAAAACTGCTCCACCGCTATGACAGGTATGTGTACCTATACGTGAAGGTTAAAATATTAGTAGTTGAATATAATATTTACAGTTTCAGTGAAGGAACATTCTTTTGATTTGCTTAATTACTCATGTGATTGAGAAACTGGGCGGGTTAAATATTAACCATGGTAAAGAAAAAATGGAAAATGAGCAAACTGCTATAGTTCCGTATAAAGCGGACGGCTCGATTGTACCATTTAATGCCGATTCGATCAAAAGGCGCAGATCAAGGCCTAAAGTTAAAACAATAGATATGAAACCTGAGCACCAAGAAACCATCTTTCATCCTAAAAAGAAATTTAGTCCAGAATCTAAGGCACTCCCCAAAAGCCAAACTTGTAATAATGTGATTTCAGTATTATCTAAAATGATTAAAGAATAATGATAAATTATACAAATGCAGGGGAAACAAGTACCTTGAACAAACTAGTTAAGGAGAAAAAGAGAAAGCTTGACAAGGAAAAGGCTATAGCTTGAGAAAGGAGGTGTATACTAAAAATGGCTAAATTAAAAATAAAGATCCAAGGACACCATGGATTCACTTGACTACGAAGTTTTAAGACATACTGATGTTAAAAAAATTAAGGAGAGGGGTATGAACAACATGTTAGCTGAGTGAGTGAAGGTATATATATATATATATTTTTTTTTATTAATACACGAGTCAGAATATAAAGATAAGAATGATCTCCACTTCTATGAAGATTGCTGATTTATTTTGGTATACCACTTTTATGATATCCCAGGTTTATTGTCTATCAGTTAAGAACTTTCATTACCACCACAACCAAAATTTTCTTTTTAAGCTTTGATTTGTTTCGTTTGTAAGTATAGTTTGTTATTTATATGATAGAATATAGGTTACTTTGTGTAATATAGGAACTTATAGTGCAACGTATTCAAAAATTAATAATATAGGGACCTATACTGCAATTAATTCACAAAAAATCAGGGTTGTTGCCTCATAAGAACCTTGGATATTAGAACAATGAAACAAAAGTAATCATTTTCTCCATGCCACACGTGAAAAATCTCATTGGAGTAACCAAGTGGTACGAAAAATGAAGCAGCTAAAAAATTGGTTAATTGCAACATTGGCCCCTGTGTTATGCAAATTAGCCAGATAATTCTTTATGAACCCCATCTACCCCATTAAAATAGATCCACATGTATTACCTTCAATAGAAAAGCTAACACTTAAACGAATGGATGATGGATTAAACAAGTTTAAACAGAAATAGACAAAAATCGAATGAATTAATAATATAGTTTGAATATAAAGGAATAAATTGTAAAAACTATTTCAGTTTATAGTAACTAAACTCTCCTTGTAAACCATGACTCTTTGTGACCCGTAACAAGAAGACTTTATTCCTGTATCAGAAATTATTTGAGTGTTGAGGTTATACACTTTCAGTGTCCAGCTATCGATTAATATAAGTTCGGCTTCATTTTTCAACAGCAAACAAGGATAAATATAACTATTGAAACTATTGAACATAATTCCATGAATGCTGACCTGTTTGGCCCAAGAGTCCTCCTTCATTACCCATATATCCATAAACTTTAGTTCTACATCGTAAGTATGTGAGAATACAAACAAGGCAAGAGAATCATTTATGATTGTGGGAATCTTTTTAATTCCACGAGTGTGAGGAGCAATATCATCAGGGAAGTCCACGTTTTGAAACACTTCAGTGCTCACATTAAAAGAAAGGAAAAAATCAACCTTTTCTCTTCGTGCAGTCCAATACAATCCTCCATTGAATGGTATTCCAGTACCACCACGTATAAGTGGCATGTCATGGTTGATTTGCCTCCAAGAGTTACTACTCAGATTGTACACTTCAAAAAACTTGTGATGATTATCTATCTCCCTAATAGTAACAACCTTGTAATCGTTTTTGTTTGAATCAAAACCCAATCCAACTGAGCATACACTCCAATACAAAATTCCTATTGGAGGAAGAAGTTTGAATTCCCTAGTTCCTGGATTACATAAGACTATATTACTTGTAGCAAGGGAAATACAAACTAATAATCCGTTGCAAGGCCACGACCAATAATAGCCGCACGACCAAAAATCCATATGAGGTATCTTCATTTGAGGTGAGATTTCGTTGAGCGATTCATACGAATAAAAGGATAGGGAAGATCGAGTCGTATCGCTAAGTAGAATGCATTCATGTTGTTGCTTCATATGCAGGTTAATGAAATAAGGGTTTTTGAGAATACTGTACAAAGATTTACTAACATGCCTTAAACGCAATAATGATTTCACAGGCAATGTGATGAGAATTTTCATTAATAGTTCTTCAGGTAGATTCAGCATCGACATCTTCTTATCTTCATCTAAATACGTGTGACGCTATTTCATGTTAAAAGGGTTTTTTTTTAGTCCCTTAGCTTATTAAGCCTTTTGCAACAGGCCTATATTCTGAACCAAAAATTAATAAACTAGGCCCATCCTAAATCATACGTATTTTTGTACTCGTAGAAAGATAGAATAAAGAAAAAGAAATTACAAATTTGAGACTCTTTAGTTTAAATATTATTTTTAAAGGCCTATATATTTAATTCTTTTTATAAAATTCTTAGTTACAAGTCTGGTTTGGCCAATTTATTTGTATATTCTTTATATTTAATTTAATTTTTTTATGCCTTTAGGTTTCCAAATTCGTTATGGGCACGCACCAAACAACAGGTTTTCAGTGGGTACGGACCCATTTACGCTCACACCCGTTTTCGTAAATAAAACCAGGATGGGTATAGACCCATGTCGTTTTTACATTTTTTATTTATTCTTTTATTAAATTTTATTAAATCCTTGATAGGTTTGTCCATGTAAAAGTCTATATAGATACGGACCATCTCGAACAATAACTAGTTGGGTACGGATCCATGTCGAAAAATGGTTATACGTCTACGCACCCAATTAGACCATCTCCAGCATTACCCATGGCCTATCCGATAACACACACAAAATACTATAACGGTGAAGTGGGTTGTACCCTTCACACTCGCAATATAGGAAAAGTAAAAAATGAAATCTCTCACCACCAAAATCCCTTTACACTCACAATATCAGAACAAAAAGCAAAAAGAAATTCTAGACATTGTTGAGTAGATTGGAGGCAGGTGGCAAGCTGAGACCTGAGATGGGTTGTACCCATGGCCCTGGTTGAAGATGGGTGGAGAAGTGACAAGGCCCAATGGGTTGTACCCATCTCTTCACCATTCACACTCACATAGAAATTAGGATGTACCCATTCCCTGCAAATCAATAAGGAATCATTTTTTCTTCAAAAAATAACTGAAACATAATAAATCAAAGAACTTAAAGAAAAATTTAATATTGAAAAACAATGAAGGCGGCGGAACGGTGAGAGTGGACGCCGATGGCGGCGAGACGGTGAGAGTGGTCCACGAATGGAGGCGGTTTTCTTGTGCTGCTGCGAGACGTTTTCGGATCTAAAGGTGGAGAATAAATGGTCCATGAATAGAGTCGCTTTTCTTGTGCTGCTGCAAGATGGCGGCGGTTTGTTATGGTGGTTAGAGGTACCGGCCGATGCTGGTGGAGAATGGTCCATGAATGGAGGCGGATTTCTTCTGTAAAAGATCAAATAGGAAGCGGGAGGTTTTCTTGTGCATGGGAGGGTTGATGGGGTTGAATAATGGTGGGCGGTTTTGTTGTTCAGAGAGAAAAGAGCTGAAGAGGGAGATGAGAGAAAAGAGTGTGTGGGAATGAAATGGATAGCCTTAACAGAGTTTTGATCTAGGTTTGCTTTTCAGTGTAATAAGAGCTGATGAAGGCATTTTTGGTATTTTATTCTTTTGTAACTAAATAGTTAGCGGGAGGCCTTATATTATTTACCCATATGTTGATGAGACCCCAATTTATAATTGCCCCAATAAAGAACTACAAGTAGGAAAATTTTCTTTTGACCCGAAATGTTAAGAGATAGAATAACTTTTTTCTTCGAATACTATCTCACTGTTTTGATATATTTTGAATTTTTAATCAAGGCCTCCTATTTAGAGTATCTTTAGCAAAATTATAAAAATACCAAAATTATAAAATAAAGTAAGTATTATTATATTATAATATATCAAATTTTTATTTCTATCAAATTTTAAAAAATTATAATAAACAATTTTAGTAAAGAGAATATTACCAAAAACCATCCTTAAAACTAGATTAATAGCACTTTTTCATCTTTACAGAGTTGGTCCTTCAAGGGAGTAGGAGCAGCGGCAGGCACACACCTGATGTGCTATTTGGGGTTTTTTAATTTTTTGTTTAGCGTTTCTACTTTTAATTTATAAGTTTCTTATGTGAAGTATAAGTAGATATTCTTCAGGAGGGTGGGGTTCACCCTTACACACACCTAGTATATTTTTTTGGATTTGCAGAGGTGCTAATAGTGCAGGTTTTAGACGGGCATTCAACGATTATTCGGTTAGATAGAAATATTTTATATCCATAATAGTTGAGACAAAAGCCACGGGGGCGGAAGCCACTAGGATCCTAAATTTGTTACACATGAAGAACTCGATTTGTATGGATGCAATTGGTTTTTCTGGAGGGAATTGGATTCTCTGGAATAGAGTGGATATATCGGCTCAGATTTTATCGACAGGTACGCAAGTTATAAATGTCTGTATTTTGAAAGATTCATATGTGTCTTAGGTTTTATTTGCAGTGTATGCAAGCCCTAGGGCGTGGATTCGTGAATACCTATGGGACGCTCTGGAAGCAGCTTTGAGGAGAATTTCATAATTGTGGCTAGTCATTAGAGATTATAACCAGATAGGAGACATAAAGGACAAAAGTGCGGGAGTGGAAGGAAATTCATCTCTCATATCAGGGTTTGAAAAATGGAGATGTAATTGCGAAATTGTGGTTTTGGGTTTTTAAGGTACTTGGTTCACATAGATCAATTCGTGGAACACTGGGATACATATTTTGGAGCGTATTGATCGAGCATATGTTAATGAGTTATGGTATGAGACATTTGCAGCTTCCCGGGTTCATCACCTGCCTCGAGTGCATTCAGATCACGTGCCTTTGCTTATATCATTAGATTTTCCTTTAGTAGGGATACCTTTAGCTCGTCGTTTTAAGTTTGAGAGTGCATGATGTTTACATAATGATTTTAAGAGTTTTATAGATGACAAATGGCATAAGGATGGAGTTAGTTAATAGATATTGTGGAACTAATTAAGAAAGAGCTCGAGGTGTGGAAGCATACTATGTTTGGAAATTCTTTTAGTAAGAAGAAATGCAACCTAGATCGGATTTTAGGGATTCGAAAGGCGTTACAGCAAGAATATAACAGATATTTCATGCGACTCAAAAAGAGACTCAGAAAGGAATTTGAGAGTTTACTTGAACAGAAGAATTCACCATGGTTCTAGCGTGCTTGAACAATTTGGATCTTCTTGGGGGTTTACGTAATACCAGATACTATAACCTTTCAGTCTTGGTTAGGTAGGGAGGAACTAGGGGTGTACGGATTTAGAGACAAAGAAGACTTGGTTGAGAGAGTTTTTTGTTTCGCTCTTCTCTTTAGAGGATGATAAGCCGTCTCATTTCTAGCTGCATTGTCTCCCACCCTTGTACGCCTTCTCGGTGGGGAGGTTAGGAGAGGAAGTTTATGACGAGGAAGTTTGAATAACTCTTTTCCATATGCATCCGTATAAAGCTTCGGGTCCTGATGGTATGACAGCTGGTAACTGATGTCTCCCTTTTTATTCTAATTTTATGCCATTAGAAGACATCTTTAGGTGAATAATTGACTAATATGACAGACTTTTAGTGTTATTTCGTTATATCTCAGTTTCTCTCCTTGGAATTTATTATTTTTCATTTTTAAATCTTTTGCACGTTAAATGGTTTGTTTTTAGTGCAAAGTTTGTAGGTCCATGGATTCTAGGGAGCACCAATACAAGGAGAGGAATCGAGAATTAAAGTCTTAGATCGAGTGGAGAAATCAAAGGCGAGAAAAGATATCCCGAAGAGTTGACTAGGGAAGCTGCAAATCTGGAAGGCTGATGGTAGTTTCTGATTTCGAGCTACTTAGACGTGGATTCAGCCTCTGAGTTGTGAAGAAGATTTATTCCTTATTGATTTATGAAGATTTAACAACTTGAACGGTTCAATTTGGAGTTGATTTGAGAAGGTTACAGCCGTTTTACTAACAATTGTACACCAGTTACGGGAATTACCAATTGGACTTGGGCTTTTAATTACTTTATTAAGCCCAATATTAGACCTAATCCGTTTTTACCATCTATAAAAGCCCTCTTAGACCTCATTATTCAACACCTCTCATATTTTCTTCAATTTACAACATCCTTAGAGAGAGTCAAGACCACCTCTCATTTTATTCTTCAAATTAAATCATCTTTAGAGAGAGGGAAAAGGCAGAACGCTTGGAAGAGGCAAAAGTAGAAATTGGAGAAGTCATTCTTCCTCCAACAACAACTCAACCATTCCATTAATTAGGTTCTTTATATTTTATTCTCAGTAATTAGGAATTATTTGTAATTTTAATTTATTTATTTCTTTCAATTCAAATATGAACTAAACCAATTAATAGTTGAGAATCACAAATTGGGTAAAGCCCTAGTTCATATAATTTAATGTTTTCTTTTAGTTTTGGGATTTGTTAATTTAATTCTAGATTTTATATTTTATATTGACTATTACTACATGCATGTTTACTAATTCTACACAGTACACTTAGAATTAGGTATTAGTAGTGAGGCTATTCACTATTGGCGGTGATTACCTTAACGGGGGGTTAAACTACTGAACTAAATAATATACGCGAGGTGTCGGTTATTGAACCTGACGGGCTTGACTAACCTTGTAGCCAATTGGATAAAATCATTAATCACCTGAAGATAACTTATAATCGCCCTGACGGGGTTTGTAATATTGTAGGGTAGCATCTAGGTCCACGCTGACGGGGGCTAGATTGATTTTAGAGTCCCGACTAGTATAATTTATATCCACTTGACCCTTAACATAAAGCATCAAGTATATGAATTGAGATAAATCCCTAGCGAGGCTCAAGTACTTATCTCATATTTGCATATTATCTTAATTCATGCGTTTTCCCTTTATTATTAATTAAAAATCAAAAGAAATATCTATTGTATTTATCACTTCAATTAATTCTGTTTCTTACTTACACACATTTATCTTACCTCGCAATCCCTATGGAGAGGATAACCCCTTTTTTACTTACTTCATTACTTGGAACAACCCGTACACTTGCGGTCTGTGGATCCTCTATTTTATTGCGTAATTTTATAACACCCCAGGACCCACCAAGTTTTTGGGGCCACTGCCCGGGATTGTTGCGTGTGATTTTTGTGTTTAATTTTTAGTAGAGTTAATTGTTTATATTTTACGCTTGCATTCTTTTAGTCTCTTTTCAGGTTTTTATTTAGGTATGGAGAATTCTCGTTATCAAGTTCCAACTCCACCACATTGCTGGTTGAATCAACTGCAAGACTCCTTTGATAAACTATATACTTTTGAGAATTCGACACGAGGGAGATTTAGAAATCATGAGGATAGGCTTAAGAAGTTGGAAGAATCACTCAATTATTTCATCAATACTTCAATTGTCAATATGAGAAATAATGAAGCAGAAATCAATGCTACCACATCATTAGTGCAAGACCTGCAACAAAAACATCAAATTATGGAGCAAAGATTGATGCAACTCACTAAAACAATTGAGAGGCTACAACAAGTACCATCTATGCAAACTGGCCAAGGTATAAATTTTGATGATGATGTCATTCAAGTTGATAGCGATGTTTGGTTCAATGTAGTTGAAGAGATTAGCCTTCAAGAAGAGAAGGAAGTGGAATCGCCACAAGTCGCTATTAGTGAACTAGAGATTCCAATGCGAGAAGAACTAAACACGCTAAGCATAGATTAGGTAACTGTTGATAATCAAGTTGATGATGAGTTTGAACCTTATATAGGTGATTTTTCAGCCATGGAAAAACTTACCGAGCCGCATTTAGAGGAATCAAATATTGAGTCCTTGGTTGAAAAAGAGACAGAAGAAAAAGAGGAGATTAGGATGGATTCTCCACCTAATACTCCATTGTTATCACCTCCGAATCCGCAAAAGATAGACATGTTAGAGAGTGATACTGTATATGAAGCATTTGTAGAGGCGTTCAGCGAAACTAGAATCAACGCTCAAATGCTTGAGATATTTAAAAGGGACTCACACAGCAACAAGTATTCACTGAAGGTATCTCAGAAACAAGTAAGGATGCGAGTGTAGAGATCGAAGAAGAACAAGTGGCCCTAATGATTGAAGAGAAGTCTGAAATATCACTTGTTTTAGACAAAAAGCTTGAGGAGGTGCCACTTGAGTTCCCCATTGTTCCAGAAGTGCCTAAGAAGGTTAAAGAAAAGGACCACCACCACAAACTCGTGAAAAAAGCTAAATTTGAGTTTGGGCTAGGAACCAAGGTTGCTTGGAAGGCTTTTAAACAAGAGAATAGGCCAAAAGGTTTCAAGAATGAGTGGATGGGACCATTTGTTGTTACTCGAGTGGTGACGACAAAGCTGATAGAAATACAACCTTTGAGAGGTCATAGGATTCGAATTGTAAATGTTCATAGCCTCACCCCACTATTGGAGAGGCTACATACTCAAGGGATAATTGAGGTAACCCGTCGAGCTTAACGACGTTAAACAAAAGCCATTTCAATTGTATATTAGTTTATTGCTTCCATGTCTTTTAAATTCTTAGTGTGGATTATAGTAGATGTTATTTATTTAGTGTTAGATTTTTAAGAAATGAGAAAGGTTGGTGTTTTTTTATGATTACAAGAGTAAAGGTCTTGAGTTTGGGGTAGGTAGCGCGAATGGTGTGGCCTAAGGTGTGATAAAAAGATGTATAAAATAAGTGCAAATAAACACCCTAAGCTAACACAGAACTGCAAGTATTACAGATCATATGCAAGTTTTAATGAATAAGTAAGATTCGTTCCTCAGGGACTGACGAAAGTTAGAGAGAACTTATGCAAATTATCAAGTGCAGATATAAAAGATAGAAAGATAATACGCAAAGAAAGAAAAGGAAAAATAGATTTTTATTTGGTTTTTATAAAGAAAACTAAACTACTAAATAAACGACAGAAAATAAAATATATGAGTTTCGAAATAACTAATTAAAACTAAGAAAATAATATGAGATGAGAGATATAGCTTAGGTTTTACTAGTATGCACTAATCCTTCTAATTCTATCTATTAGATCTAGTTTATAAGGGAGAATATTAGCTCTTGGTATACTTAGTCAGGATTCTAAGTTCCCATACCTTAGACCTTGAGAGCGACTAAGGGGGATACGGCACAACCAAGACGTGGTTACACTCTTAGAGTTATCAAGCGCTACCATGGCTCTAAGCAAACGCAACAATCAATTGGTGATATTGTGATTAAAACAAACCTTAATGACTATCTAGTTAGAATCATGTTTTGTCAGAACTAATATCGACACTAGACGCTATGTGGTGGTTCAATAATTAGACATCCAGCTAAGGCGATCATCTAACTACTATTAAGGTAATCCTAAGCATTGCGCACCGCAAGGAAAACAATCATTAAATCAAAACACATAATCAAATATAAAGGTAAGTAGCTAATATCAGATTAAAACATATAATTCCCAAAGAACTTAGATAGAAGAATTAGAAGTCATAGTTTATACATGATGCAAAACCCAAACTAATAGAATTAATTCATACAAAGAAAAGAAGAGAAAAGAATTACAGAATAGAAGGTTGAAGAAGACATATGGTGTTCTGCTCCTTCCAGACTTCTTCTCTTGTGTTGCAGCTTCCTCTTGGCCTTAAGGTCTGTCCAAAGATGATTTAAGAGTATTAAGAGGCTGTATTTATAGTGTATAGGTTGACCTAATTCGTTTCTTGGAGGAAAGGCCAAGTAATAGACTCCAAGCCCAACTCAAATTCGTAAGGAAATAAAGATAAACACTGCTGGACCGTTTTGAGCATATCTTCTTCGTTATTGGTCGGTTTGTGCTCCATAATATACCAAAAGAATCGTAACAGAATTATCTATGTCCCTATTAAAGGAATTTACCAAAATCGGATTCCTTGTAGGAGTAATTACCACTTCTTTAGGCGTGTGCTGCAGAATTTCAGATTTAGGCAGCTTTTCCTTTTCCTAATTGAACTCTGTTTCCTTCTATCTCCAATTACCATGTAAATCTCTTTCCATATGTTGTAGTCTTTGACTTGGACTCTAATTAATCTCCATAATTATCTTTAAAGCTTCACACTAAATAAACAATTAAACCCAATATGCTCTAAAAATATTATGCTACTAAATCAAGACTCAAAATAGGAAAGTGCACTAAACTAAGCTCAAATCAGCCTATAAACTAATAAATAAGCCTAAAATGATGTCTCAGAAATAGATTATATTATCACAAATGAGGAGACATCAGCGAAAAAGAATGAAACATTTAGTTGTCAAAACAGGAGACAACCGGGAACCCGGTAGCTAATGTGGTTTCGAATGCAAGTAAAGTGGACGCCCCAACAAATAAGGAAAAATATGGGGAATAGATGACCGTAGGAAGAGGGAATAGAGGGTATGGGAATGGTAATGAGAGTAGCACTCCTAAACCGGGTTTACAAAGAGAACAGGGCTCGCGGTTTGAGGCACTACAAATGGATGACGAGGGTTTAGATGGTGTGCAATTTGTACAAGGAATTCAAAGTAAATGACAAGGTTCCGGAAATAACAAAGGGAAAGAAGTGGTTAAGGGCAACACGAGCAATAGGAATGGTGGAGGAGCGAGAGGATATCACGTGATAGCCTCGCCAAGATTTGAAAAAAATAGGAAGTTACAAAATATGGTAGAGGTTCTTGAATTCTCGGCGGGTGAGTTGATCAAGGAAAAAGTAGTGGCAACTAGGAGAAGAAAGAGCAACGGGACAAAAGGGGATTGAGGGCAAAAAGGTTCAAGAGAATGATCAAGGAGCGTAGTTCGTTGCAAAGAAGACGTGGAATTAATTGATACAAAGATAGAAGAGAGATCAAGTTTGGGGAGGGACTGTAATACAAATAAGAAAAATATTAATTTGCTTTGTCCAAAAATGCAATTTTTTTCTGTTTTTCATAGAATTAGTTATAACGATTTAGACTCGCGCGTGTGTGATGGCATTACTAGTAGGTGGTGGTGGTGGTGGTGGTTGTCGTGTGGAAGGTAGTGGTGGTGGCTGTAGCGGAGGTAAAAACTTACATGCTGGTGGTGGTAATGGTGGTAGAAGTGCCATATTTTTGTTTAATTTTATAAAATAAATATTGTATTAAAAATAAAATAATATATTTAATAATAAGGATAGTAAAAGTATAAAAAGATAGAAGAAATGTTTTCTATAATTATTATTTCATTATTTTTTTATAAAATAAATTATTGGAGGCTATTTTTAACAATTAACTAATTTTATTAACTGTTTTTTATCCATAACTCCTAATAAAAATATTATAACAACTAATATAAGATATATGATTTTTATAATATTAAAAGAAAAATGATAAAAAATCACTAAATCAATTAATTTTAAATTTAAATAATTAGGTTACAAAAAGTAAAAAAATAATTAATAAATTTAAATTATAATAATTATAAAATAATGATATGTTATAAGAATAATTTTAATATTAGGTCTAAAATTTAACATTTCTTTTAAAATTATGTTAAATAATATTTTAGTTCTTATTATTCTTTTAGATATCGGTTGTTACTAATATTCTTTAGTAAAATATTATTTTTATAATTTTTTTTATTTTATCACCATTGTTGTTGCTGGGCGGTCAACTCCGGCGAGTTTTATTTAGTTTTAATTTATTTTTTAAAATTTTCGGGGTGCCTGCCTATCATCGTTGATCAACTCTGCCAAGTTTTTTTTTTAAAGTCGGGGCGACTTCCAGTTAATTCAGTTAGCGACCTCTGG
The DNA here is from genome assembly GCA_029959085.1 of Nemophila menziesii. Classification (NCBI taxonomy): domain Eukaryota; kingdom Viridiplantae; phylum Streptophyta; class Magnoliopsida; order Boraginales; family Hydrophyllaceae; genus Nemophila; species Nemophila menziesii. The sequence goes on along the minus strand of JARWIR010000004.1, from coordinate 40,018,331 downwards.
TCATGTTCGTCAACTCTTGGAGTTTGTTAACCTTTTTAAAATTTTGGATAAAAAATATATCGATGTAATTTTTTCGAATATATCTTATTTCTTTTACTTTTTTTCTTTTTGAACTCTAATAAAAAATGATATCGGAATTGCACCAAATTACAGGTACAATATTGTATTTGTTGCAAGTACAAAAAATTTAAAAAATTAAAAAAATTTAAAAAGGTTAGAAAAATTAAAATTATTTTAAAAAAATTATAAAAATTCTAAATAAATCACAGTGATATATTTATATACGGAAATAGTAAAAACAAACTTGCCAGAGTAGCTGACGTTAACCCAGTAGTCCGATTTTTTTTTTAAAAACTCGTCGTAGTTGACTGACGTTGACTACCGGTCGTCGCTAGAATCAACTGGCAGACGTATCTTATAATTAAAAAAACTTAGAGTTATTGTTCAAAAAAAAACTTAGAGTTGATCGTTGACAGCATGAATTGACAATAGTTGGTCGCTAAAATTGACTAGCCAGCAATGTTGGTGAAAAAATATATAATTGTTTTGGTTTATTATTTGTTATCGAAAGAGATTTTAGACAAAAATTTATAATTAAAAAAAGAATTACTTAGTCTAATTTTAGAAAAGAATTGTATTTAGTTCTAATTAGAGAATTATTTCTAATATATAAATTTAGAATATGTAAGATATATTTTACTAAAATAGTATATGGTATAATTTTGCAAGATTTGATAAAAATAAATAGTTTGCTATTATTATATTATAATAATACCTATTTTTTTTTATAATTTTATTGAAGATATTTTAGATAAGAGGCTTGATTAAAATATTAAAATATTTTAAAACAGTGAAATAGTTTTAGGAAAATAAAATATACTCTACCTCAAGGGTCGAAATAATATTTTATGGATTATAGTTCTTAATTCTATCTTTCTACTACAGAAATAAGTAAAAAAAAAAAAAAAAGAACTAAGACCGCTATGATTTAGGATGGGCCTATTGCAAAAGGCGTTATAAAACCCTTTTAACATGAAGGTTTTTAGGATGTAGTGGCTCTTCCTCTAGACTCTAGAAATAGCATCACAAACTCCAAAAAATGGAAAAACTGAAGAAGAAGAATTTAGCTGAAGATAAGGAGATGCGGATGCTGATGACTCTACCTGAAGAATTATTAATGAAAATACTCATCACATTGCCTGTGAAATCAGTGTTGCGTTTAAGGTGTGTTAGTAAATCTTTATTCAGTTTTCTCAAAAATCCTTACTTCATCAAAGAGCATATGAAGCAACAACCTGAATGCATTCTGATTAGCGATATAAACCGACCATCCTTATCCTTTCATTCGTATGAATCGCTCAACGAAATCTCACCTCATATAAAGGTACCTCATATTAATTCCACCCGCTGTTATTTGTCGTGGTCGTGGCCTTGCAACGGATTATTGGTTTGTGTAGAAGCTAGTACACGTAATATAGTCTTATGTAATCCAGCAACTAGGGAATTCAAACTTCTTCCTCCAATAGGAACTTCAAATTGGAGAGTATGGTCAGTTGGATTGAGTTTTGATTCAAACAAAAACGATTACAAGGTTGTTACTATTAGGGAGAAAGATAATCATCACAAGTTTATTGAAGTTTACAATCTGAGTAGTAATTCTTGGAGGCAAATCGAACATGACATGCCATCCGTGTATGGTGAAGTTGGAATACCATTCAATGGAGCATTGTATTGGATTGCTGAAAGAGAAAGTGTTGATTTTTTACTTTCTTTCAATGTGAGCACTGAATTGTTTCAAAACGTGGACCTTCCTGATGATGATGATATTGCTTCTCACACTCGTGAAATTGTAAAGATTCCCACAATCATAAATGATTCTCTTGCCTTGTTTGCATTCTCACCTAGTTATTTCGAACAAAAGTTTATAGATATATGGGTAATGAAGGAGGGATCTTGGGTGAAACACGTCAGCATTCATGGAATTACCAATGCAAACATTTTTATCTATCCTTGTTTGCTGTGGAAAAATGAAACCATACTTATGTTGATCGATTGTCTATCGAAACTGAAAGGGTATACTCTCGACACTCAAATAATTTCTGAGACAGGAATAATGTCTAGTAGTCTTCACGGGTTAGGAAGAGTCATGGTTTACAAGGAGAGTTTAGTTACTATAAACTGAAATAGTTTCTACAATTTTCTCCTTTACATTTATGGGCATTTAAATCTTCTCAGTGTTAGTTATATTTTGATCCATTTGTTTTGGTCTATGTCTGTTGAAACTTGTTTAATCCATCATTGAATAGCTGAATTAAGTTCAAATCTTTCTAATATTGAGTATTTTTCTTGTGATTTACTCATGTCTTGATATTTGTTATCGTTTGAGTGTTAGCTTTTCTATTGAAGGTAATGGGATCTATTGTAATTGGGTAGATGGGATTCATAAAGGCAATGGGGTTTATGCCGCAATTATAAGAAAAATAGTATATCTGGCTAAGTTGCATAACTCAGGGACCAATGTTGCAATTAACCAGTTTTTGTAGCTGATTCTTTTTCCGTACCACTTGGTTAATCCCATGAGATTTTTCACGTGTGGCATGCAGAAAATGATTACTTTCTTTTTATTGTTCTGATATCCAAGGTGGTTCTGAGGCAACAGCTAGACCTGGATTTTTTTTGGAGTTAATTGCATTATAGGTCCCTATATGTTATCATATAATTAAATAACAAACTATGCATACAAACAAAACAAATTAAAGCTTAAAAAGATAAATTTGGTTGTGGTGGGAAGTAAAAGTTCTGAAGTGAGAGACAATAAACCTGGGAGATCATACCGTATTATTAAAAAAAACTAAACAAATTAACAACTTACCACCAATACATAAACCATTAAACGAAGTTTGATCTGAAAAAAAAATAAACAAGTTCCATCCCAGCTTATATACTTAATCAATAATCAACATATTTTAATTTCTGCTCAATTGATTTTAATCTCTAGCCCAAAATATCAGCTCTGCTTTTTGTTGTACTAATAAGTAAAAATTGCATTATAGGTCCCTATATTATGCAAAATGAGCAAACTGCTATAGTTCCGTATAAAGCGGACGGCTCGATTGTACCATTTAATGCCGATTCGATCAAAAAGGCGCAGATCAAGGCCTAAAGTTGAAACAATAGATATGAAACCTGAGCACCAAGAAACCATCTTTCATCCTAAAAAGAAATTTAGTCCAGAATCTAAGGCACTCCCCAAAAGCCTCAAAATCAAAACTTGTAATAATGTGATTTCAGTATTATCTAAAATGATTAAAGAATAATGATAAATTATACAAATGCAGGGGAAAAAGGTACCTTAAACAAACTAGTTAACCAGAAAAAGAGAAAGCTTGAGAAGGAAAAGGCGATAGCTTGAGAAAGGAGGAGTATACTAAAAATGGCTAAAAAATAAAGATCCAAGGACACCATGGATTCACTTGACTACGAAGTTTTAAGACATACTGATGTGAAAAAAATTAAGGAGAGGGGTATGAACAACATGTTAGCTGAGCGAATGAAGGGGTATATATATATATATTTCTATTAATACACGAGTCAGAATATAAAGCTAAGAATGATCTCCACTTTTATGAAGATTGCTGATTTATTTTGGTATACCACTTTTATGATATCCCAGGTTTATTGTCTATCAGTTAAGAACTTTCATTACCACCACAACCAAAATTTTCTTTTTAAGCTTTGATTTGTTTTGTTTGTAAGTATAGTTTATTATTTATATGATAAAATATAGGTTACTTTGTGTAATATATGAACTTATAGTGCAACGTATTCAAAAATTAATAATATAGGGACCTATACTGCAATTAATTCACAAAAATCCAGGGTTGTTGCCTCATAACCACCTTGGATATTAGAACAATGAAACAAAAGTAATCATTTTCTCCATGCCACACGTGAAAAATCTCATTGGAGTAACCAAGTGGTACGAAAAATGAAGCAGCTACAAAATTGGTTAATTGCAACATTGGCCCCTGTGTTATGCAAATTAGCAAGACAATTCTTTATGAACCCCATCTACCCAATTAAAATAGATCCACATGTATTACCTTCAATATAAAAGCTAACACTTAAATAAATGGATGATGGATTAAACAAGTTTTAACAGAAAAAGACAAAAAACGAATGGATTAATAATATAGTTTGAATATAAAGGAATAAATTGTACAAACTATTTCAGTTTATAGTAACTAAACTCTCCTTGTAAACCATGACTTTGTGTGACCCGTAACGAGAATACATTATTCCTGTATCAGAAATTAGTTGAGTGTCGAGGGTATACACTTTCAGAGTCCTTCTATCGATTAATATAAGTTCGGCTTCATTTTTCCACAGCAAACAAGGATAAATATGACTATTGAACTTAATTCCATGAATGCTGACCTGTTTGGCCCAAGATCCTTCCTTCATTACCCATATATCCATAAACTTTGGTTCTAAATCGTAAATACGTGAGAATACAAACAAGGCAAGAGAATCATTTATGATTGTGGGAATTTTTTTAATTCCACGAGTGTGAGGAGCAATATCATCAGGAAAGTCCACGTTTTGAAACACTTCAGTGCTCACATTGAAAGAAAGGAAAAAATCAACCTTTTCTCTTCGTGCAGTCCAATACAATCCTCCATTGAATGGTATTCCAGTACCACCACATATATGTGGCATATCATGATCTATTTGCCTCCAAGAATTACTACTCAGATTGTACACTTCAAAAAACTTGTCATCATTATCTTTCTTCCTAATAGTAACAACCTTGTAATCGTTTTTGTTTGAATCAAAACCCAATCCAACTGAGTATATTCTCCAATACAAAATTCCTATTGGAGGAAGAAGTTTGAACTCCCTAGTTCCTGGATTACATAAGACTACTGTACTTGTAAGAGATTCTACACAAACCAATAATCCGTTGCAAGGCCACGACCAATAACAGTAGCACGACCGATAATCCATATGGGGTATCTTCATTTTGGGTGAGATTTCGTTGAGCGATTCATACGAATAAAAGGATAAGGATGTTCGACCCGTATCGCTAATTAGAATGCATTCAGATTGGTGCTTCATATGCAAGTTAATGAAGTAAGGGTTTTTGAGGAAACTGTATAAAGATTTATTAACGCACCTTAAACGCAACAATGATTTCACAGGCAACGTGATGAGAATTTTCATTAATAGTTCTTCAGGTAGATTCATCAGCATCGACATCTTCTTATCTTCATCTAAATACGTGTGACGCTATTTCATGTTAAAAGGGTTTTTTTTAGTCCCTTAGCTTATTAAGCCTTTTGCAATAGGCCTATATTCTGAACAAAAAATTAATAAACTAGGCCCATCCTAAATCATACGTATTTTTGTAGTAGAAAAATAGAATAAAGAAAAAGAAAATACAAATTTGAGACTCTTTAGGTTAAATATTATTTTTGAAGGCCTATACATTTAATTCTTTTTATAAAGTTCTTAGTAATAAGTCTGGTTTAGCCAATTTATTTGTATATTCTTTATATTTAATTTAATTTTGTTATGCCTTTAGGTTTCTAAATTCATAATGGGTACGCACCAAACAACAGGTTTTCAGTGGGTACGGACCCATTTATGCTCACACCCGTTTTCGTAAATAAAACCAGGATGGGTACAGACCCATGTCGTTTTTACATTTTTTATTTATTCTTTTATTAAATTTTATTAAATCCTTGATAGGTTTGTCCATGTAAAAGTCTTTATAGGTACGGACCATCTCGAACAATAGCTAGTTGGGTACGGATCCATGTCGAAAAATGGTTATACGTCTACGCACCCAATTAGACCTTCTCCAGCATTACCCATGGCCCATCCGATAACACACACAAAATACTATAACGGTGAAGTGGGTTGTACCCTTCACACTCGCAATATAGGAAAAGTAAAAAAAACAAAATCTCTCACCACCAAAATCCCTTTACACTCACAATATCAGAACAAAAAGCAAAAAGAAATTCTAGACATTGTCGAGTAGATTGGAGGCAGGTGGCAAGCTGAGACCTGAGACCTGAGATGGGTGGTACCTATGTCCTTGGTTGAAGATGGGTGAAGAAGTGACAAGGCCCAATGGGTTGTACCCATCTCTTCACCATTCACACTCACATAGAAATTAGGATGTACCCATTCCCTGCAAATCAATATGGAAGCATTTTTTTCTTCAAAAAATAACTGAAACCTAATAAATCAAAGAACTTAAAGATGGGTGAAACCTAATAAACCTAATTTAATTTTGTTATGCCTTTAGGTTTCTAAATTCGTTATGGGTACGCACCAAACAACAGGTTTTCAGTGGGTACGGACCCATTTATGCTCACACCCGTTTTCGTAAATAAAACCAGGATGGGTACAGACCCATGTCGTTTTTACATTTTTTATTTATTCTTTTATTAAATTTTATTAAATCCTTGATAGGTTTGTCCATGTAAAAGTCTTTATAGGTACGGACCATCTCGAACAATAGCTAGTTGGGTACGGATCCATGTCGAAAAATGGTTATACGTCTACGCACCCAATTAGACCTTCTCCAGCATTACCCATGGCCCATCCGATAACACACACAAAATACTATAACGGTGAAGTGGGTTGTACCCTTCACACTCGCAATATAGGAAAAGTAAAAAAAACAAAATCTCTCACCACCAAAATCCCTTTACACTCACAATATCAGAACAAAAAGCAAAAAGAAATTCTAGACATTGTCGAGTAGATTGGAGGCAGGTGGCAAGCTGAGACCTGAGACCTGAGATGGGTGGTACCTATGTCCTTGGTTGAAGATGGGTGAAGAAGTGACAAGGCCCAATGGGTTGTACCCATCTCTTCACCATTCACACTCACATAGAAATTAGGATGTACCCATTCCCTGCAAACCAATATGGAAGCATTTTTTTCTTCAAAAAATAACTGAAACCTAATAAATCAAAGAACTTAAAGAAAAATTTAATATTGAAAAACAATGAAGGCGGCGGAACGGTGAGAGTGGACGCCGATGGCGGCGAGACAGTGAGAGTGGTCCACGAATGGAGGCGGTTTTCTTGTGCTGATGCGAGACGTTTTCGGATCTAAAGGTGGAGAATGAATGGTCCATGAATAGAGTCGCTTTTCTTGTGCTGCTGCAAGATGGCGGCAGTTTGTTATGGTGGTTAGAGGCGTCGGCCGATGCTGGTGGAGAATGGTCCACGAATGTCCACGAATGGAGGCGGTTTCTTCTGTAAAAGATCAAATAGGAAGCGAGAGGTTTTCTTGTGCATGGGAGGGTTTATGGGGGTGAATAATGGTGGGCGGTTTTGTTGTTCAGATAGAAAAGAGCTGAAGAGGGAGATGAGAGAAAAGAGTGTGTGGGAATGAAATGGATAGCCTTAATAGAGTTTTGATCTAGGTTTGCTTTTCAGTGTAATAAGAGCTGATTGAGGCATTTTTGGTATTTTATTATTTTGTAACTAAATAGTTAGCGGGAGGCCTTATATTATTTACCCATATGTTGATGAGACCCCAATTTATAATTGCCCAATAAGGAACTACAAGTAGGAAAATTTTCTTTTGACCCGAAATGTTAAGAGATAGAATAACTTTTTTCTTCTAATACTATCTCACTGTTTTGATATATTTTGAAATTTTAATCAAGGCCTTTATTTAGAGTATCATTAGAAAAATTATAAAAATACCAAAATTATAAAATAAGACCATTTTAGTAAAGAGAGTATTACCAAAAACCATCCTCAAATTAGATTAATAACGCTCTTTCATCTTTACCTATTACATTATCTATAAAATGCTTAAAAAAATTATACCAACTATGCATCTCTTTTAATTTTAATTAATCCTCTGTCCAACAAAACACAGCTTCTCTCTCTGAAGCTCGCACCGTACTTTCACTGTAACACGTACAAAACCCAACACTAGTTTCTTTTCATTAGTTGAAAGAAAAGAGAATTGATTTATCGTGTAAATGTTTTATTACTTAGTGTTTGGTGGGTTATCGGAAGTTGGATGGTTGTTTTTCGAGGTATGGCCCAAACTTCCCTTCGGATATTAAAGAAAAGGACCACCACCACAAACTCGTGAAAAAAGCTAAATTTGAGTTTGGGCTAGGAACCAAGGTTGCTTGGAAGGCTTTTAAACAAGAGAATAGGCCAAAAGGTTTCAAGAATGAGTGGATGGGACTATTTGTTGTTACTCGAGTGGTGACGACAAAGCTGATAGAAATACAACCTTTGAGAGGTCATAGGATTTGAATTGTAAATGTTCATAGCCTCACCCCACTATTGGAGAGGCTACATACTCAAGGGATAATTGAGGTAACCCGTCGAGCTTAACGACGTTAAACAAAAGCCATTTCAATTGTATATTAGTTTATTGCTTCCATGTCTTTTAAATTCTTAGTGTGGATTATAGTAGATGTTATTTATTTAGTGTTAGATTTTTAAGAAATGAGAAAGGTTGGTGTTTTTTTATGATTACAAGAGTAAAGGTCTTGAGTTTGGGGTAGGTAGCGCGAATGGTGTGGCCTAAGGTGTGATAAAAAGATGTATAAAATAAGTGCAAATAAACACCCTAAGCTAACACAGAACTGCAAGTATTACAGATCGTATGCAAGTTTTAATGAATAAGTAAGATTCGTTCCTCAGGGACTGACGAAAGTTAGAGAGAACTTATGCAAATTATCAAGTGCAGATATAAAAGATAGAAAGATAATACGCAAAGAAAGAAAAGGAAAAATAGATTTTTATTTGGTTTTTATAAAGAAAACTAAACTACTAAATAAAAGACAGAAAATAAAATATATGAGTTTCGAAATAACTAATTAAAACTAAGAAAATAATATGAGATGAGAGATATAGCTTAGGTTTTACTAGTATGCACTAATCCTTCTAATTCTATCTATTAGATCTAGTTTATAAGGGAGAATATTAGCTCTTGGTATACTTAGTCAGGATTCTAAATTCCCATACCTTAGACCTTGAGAGCGACTAAGGGGGATACGGCACAACCAAGACGTGGTTACACTCTTAGAGTTATCAATCGCTACCAAGGCTCTAAGCAAACGCAACAATCAATTGGTGATATTGTGATTAAAACAAACCTTTATGACTATCTAGTTAGAATCATGTTTTGTCAGAACTAATATCGACACTAGACGCTATGTGGTGGTTCAATAATTAGACATCCAGCTAAGGCGATCATCTAACTACTATTAAGGTAATCCTAAGCATTGCGCACCGCAAGGAAAACAATCATTAAATCAAAACACATAATCAAATATAAAGGTAAGTAGCTAATATCAGATTAAAACATATAATTCTCAAAGAACTTAGATAGAAGAATTAGAAGTCATAGTTTATACATGATGCAAAACCCAAGCTAATAGAATTAATTCACACAAAGAAAAGAAGAGAAAAGAATTACAGAATAGAAGGTTGAAGAAGACATATGGTGTTCTGCTCCTTCCAGACTTCTTCTCTTGTGTTGCAGCTTCCTCTTGGCCTTAAGGTCTGTCCAAAGATGATTTAAGAGTATTAAGAGGCTGTATTTATAGTGTATAGGTTGACCTAATTCGTTTCTTGGAGGAAAGGCCAAGTAATAGACTCCAAGCCCAACTCAAATTCGTAAGGAAATAAAGATAAACACTGCTGGACCGTTTTGAGCATATCTTCTTCGTTATTGGTCGGTTTGTGCTCCATAATATACCAAAAGAATCGTAACAGAATTATCTATGTCCCTATTAAAGGAATTTACCAAAATCGGATTCCTTGTAGGAGTAATTACCACTTCTTTAGGCGTGTGCTGCAGAATTTCAGATTTAGGCAGCTTTTCCTTTTCCTAATTGAAATCTGTTTCCTTCTATCTCCAATTACCATGTAAATCTCTTTCCATATGTTGTAGTCTTTGACTTGGACTCTAATTAATCTCCATAATTATCTTTAAAGCTTCACACTAAATAAACAATTAAACCCAATATGCTCTAAAAATATTATGCTACTAAATCAAGACTCAAAATAGGAAAGTGCACTAAACTAAGCTCAAATCAGCCTATAAACTAATAAATAAGCCTAAAATGATGTCTCAGAAATAGATTATATTATCACAAATGAGGAGACATCAGCGAAAAAGAATGAAAAATTTAGTTGTCAAAACAGGAGACAACCGGGAACCCGGTAGCTAATGTGGTTTCGAATGCAAGTAAAGTGGACGCCCCAACAAATAAGGAAAAATATGGGGAATAGATGACCGTAGGAAGAGGGAATAGAGGGTATGGGAATGGTAATGGTAATGAGAGTAGCACTCCTAAACCGGGTTTACAAAGAGAACAGGGCTCGCGGTTTGAGGCACTACAAATGGATGACGAGGGTTTAGATGGTGTGCAATTTGTACAAGGAATTCAAAGTAAATGACAAGGTTCCGGAAATAACAAAGGGAAAGAAGTGGTTAAGGGCAACACGAGCAATAGGAATGGTGGAGGAGCGAGAGGACATCACGTGATAGCCTCGCCAAGATTTGAAAAAAATAGGAAGTTACAAAATATGGTAGAGGTTCTTGAATTCTCGGCGGGTGAGTTGATCAAGGAAAAAGTAGTGGCAACTAGGAGAAGAAAGAGCAACGGGACAAAAGGGGATTGAGGGCAAAAAGGTTCAAGAGAATGATCAAGGAGCGTAGTTCGTTGCAAAGAAGACGTGGAATTAATTGATACAAAGATAGAAGAGAGATCAAGTTTGGGGAGGGACTGTAATACAAATAAGAAAAATATTAATTTGCTTTGTCCAAAAATGCAATTTTTTTTCTGTTTTTCATAGAATTAGTTATAACGATTTAGACTCGCGCGTGTGTGATGGCATTACTAGTAGGTGGTGGTGGTGGTGGTTGTCGTGTGGAAGGTAGTGGTGGTGGCTGTAGCGGAGGTAAAAACTTACATGCTGGTGGTGGTAATGGTGGTAGAAGTGCCATATTTTTGTTTAATTTTATAAAATAAATATGGGTCAATGACCCAAAAAATCAAAATAATATTATACTTGCCCCAAAGAATCATCCATTAACTTACTATTATAAGATTACATGTTTACCCGTCAAGGACGATTCCCGTCAAGGACGATTCCCATCAAGGACGATTCCCGTCAAGGACGATTCCCATCAAGGACGATTCCCGTCAAGGACGATTCCCGTCAAGGACGATTCCCATCAAGGACAAAATTTAGTTAATGATGTTATTGGGAAGAAATTTTGTCATTGATGTTATTGGGCTGAAAATAATATTATTTTGATTTTTTGGGTCATTTTCTCAATAAATATTGTATTAAAAATAAAATAATATATTTAATATTAAGGATAGTAAAAGTATAAAAAGATAGAAGAAATGTTTTCTATAAATAATTATTTCATTATTTTTTTATAAAATAAATTATTGGAGGCTATTTTTAACAATTAACTAATTTTATTAACTGTTTTTTATCCATAACTCCTAATAAAAATATTATAACAACTAATATAAGATATATGATTTTTATAATATTAAAAGAAAAATGATAAAAAATCACTAAATCAATTAATTTTAAATTTAAATAATTAGGTTACAAAAAGTAAAAAAATAATTAATAAATTTAAATTATAATAATTATAAAATAATGATATGTTATAAGAATAATTTTAATATTAGGTCTAAAATTTAACATTTCTTTTAAAATTATGTTAAATAATATTTTAGTTCTTATTATTCTTTTAGATATCGGTTGTTACTAATATTCTTTAGTAAAATATTATTTTTATAATTTTTTTTATTTTATCACCATTGTTGTTGCTGGGCGGTCAACTCCGGCGAGTTTTATTTATTTTTAATTTATTTTTTAAAATTTTCGGGGTGCCTGCCTATCATCGTTGATCAACTCTGGCAAGTTTTTTTTTTAAAGTCGGGGCGACTTCCAGTTAATTCAGTTAGCGACCTCTGGTCATGTTCGTCAACTCTTGGAGTTTGTTAACCTTTTTAAAATTTTGGATAAAAAATATATCGATGTAATTTTTTCGAATATATTTTATTTCTTTTACTTTTTTTCTTTTTGAACTCTAATAAAAAATGATATCGGAATTGCACCAAATTACAGGTACAATATTGTATTTGTTGCAAGTACAAAAAATTAAAAAAATTAAAAAAATTTAAAAAGGTTAGAAAAATTAAAATTATTTTAAAAAAATTATTAAAATTCTAAATAAATCACAGTGATATATTTATATACGGAAATAGTAAAAACAAACTTGCCAGAGTAGCCGACGTTAACCCAGTAGTCCGATTTTTTTTTTAAAAACTCGTCGTAGTTGACTGACGTTGACTACCGGTCGTCGCTAGAATCAACTGGCAGACGTATCTTATAATTAAAAAAACTTAGAGTTATTGTTCAAAAAAAAACTTAGAGTTGATCGTTGACAGCATGAATTGACAATAGTTGGTCGCTAAAATTGACTAGCCAGCAATGTTGGTGAAAAAATATATAATTGTTTTGGTTTATTATTTGTTATCGAAAGAGATTTTAGACAAAAATTTATAATTAAAAAAAGAATTACTTAGTCTAATTTTAGAAAAGAATTGTATTTAGTTCTAATTAGAGAATTATTTCTAATATATAAATTTAGAATATGTAAGATATATTTTACTAAAATAGTATATGGTATAATTTTGCAAGATTTGATAAAAATAAATAGTTTGCTATTATTATATTATAATAATACCTATTTTTTTTTATAATTTTATTGAAGATATTTTAGATAAGAGGCTTGATTAAAATATTAAAATATTTTAAAACAGTGAAATAGTTTTAGGAAAATAAAATATACTCTACCTCAAGGGTCGAAATAATATTTTATGGATTATAGTTCTTAATTCTATCTTTCTACTACAGAAATAAGTAAAAAAAAAAAAAAAAGAACTAAGACCGCTATGATTTAGGATGGGCCTATTGCAAAAGGCGTTATAAAACCCTTTTAACATGAAGGTTTTTAGGATGTAGTGGCTCTTCCTCTAGACTCTAGAAATAGCATCACAAACTCCAAAAAATGGAAAAACTGAAGAAGAAGAATTTAGCTGAAGATAAGGAGATGCGGATGCTGATGACTCTACCTGAAGAATTATTAATGAAAATACTCATCACATTGCCTGTGAAATCAGTGTTGCGTTTAAGGTGTGTTAGTAAATCTTTATTCAGTTTTCTCAAAAATCCTTACTTCATCAAAGAGCATATGAAGCAACAACCTGAATGCATTCTGATTAGCGATATAAACCGACCATCCTTATCCTTTCATTCGTATGAATCGCTCAACGAAATCTCACCTCATATAAAGGTACCTCATATTAATTCCACCCGCTGTTATTTGTCGTGGTCGTGGCCTTGCAACGGATTATTGGTTTGTGTAGAAGCTAGTACACGTAATATAGTCTTATGTAATCCAGCAACTAGGGAATTCAAACTTCTTCCTCCAATAGGAACTTCAAATTGGAGAGTATGGTCAGTTGGATTGAGTTTTGATTCAAACAAAAACGATTACAAGGTTGTTACTATTAGGGAGAAAGATAATCATCACAAGTTTATTGAAGTTTACAATCTGAGTAGTAATTCTTGGAGGCAAATCGAACATGACATGCCATCCGTGTATGGTGAAGTTGGAATACCATTCAATGGAGCATTGTATTGGATTGCTGAAAGAGAAAGTGTTGATTTTTTACTTTCTTTCAATGTGAGCACTGAATTGTTTCAAAACGTGGACCTTCCTGATGATGATGATATTGCTTCTCACACTCGTGAAATTGTAAAGATTCCCACAATCATAAATGATTCTCTTGCCTTGTTTGCATTCTCACCTAGTTATTTCGAACAAAAGTTTATAGATATATGGGTAATGAAGGAGGGATCTTGGGTGAAACACGTCAGCATTCATGGAATTACCAATGCAAACATTTTTATCTATCCTTGTTTGCTGTGGAAAAATGAAACCATACTTATGTTGATCGATTGTCTATCGAAACTGAAAGGGTATACTCTCGACACTCAAATAATTTCTGAGACAGGAATAATGTCTAGTAGTCTTCACGGGTTAGGAAGAGTCATGGTTTACAAGGAGAGTTTAGTTACTATAAACTGAAATAGTTTCTACAATTTTCTCCTTTACATTTATGGGCATTTAAATCTTCTCAGTGTTAGTTATATTTTGATCCATTTGTTTTGGTCTATGTCTGTTGAAACTTGTTTAATCCATCATTGAATAGCTGAATTAAGTTCAAATCTTTCTAATATTGAGTATTTTTCTTGTGATTTACTCATGTCTTGATATTTGTTATCGTTTGAGTGTTAGCTTTTCTATTGAAGGTAATGGGATCTATTGTAATTGGGTAGATGGGATTCATAAAGGCAATGGGGTTTATGCCGCAATTATAAGAAAAATAGTATATCTGGCTAAGTTGCATAACTCAGGGACCAATGTTGCAATTAACCAGTTTTTGTAGCTGATTCTTTTTCCGTACCACTTGGTTAATCCCATGAGATTTTTCACGTGTGGCATGCAGAAAATGATTACTTTCTTTTTATTGTTCTGATATCCAAGGTGGTTCTGAGGCAACAGCTAGACCTGGATTTTTTTTGGAGTTAATTGCATTATAGGTCCCTATATGTTATCATATAATTAAATAACAAACTATGCATACAAACAAAACAAATTAAAGCTTAAAAAGATAAATTTGGTTGTGGTGGGAAGTAAAAGTTCTGAAGTGAGAGACAATAAACCTGGGAGATCATACCGTATTATTAAAAAAAACTAAACAAATTAACAACTTACCACCAATACATAAACCATTAAACGAAGTTTGATCTGAAAAAAAAATAAACAAGTTCCATCCCAGCTTATATACTTAATCAATAATCAACATATTTTAATTTCTGCTCAATTGATTTTAATCTCTAGCCCAAAATATCAGCTCTGCTTTTTGTTGTACTAATAAGTAAAAATTGCATTATAGGTCCCTATATTATGCAAAATGAGCAAACTGCTATAGTTCCGTATAAAGCGGACGGCTCGATTGTACCATTTAATGCCGATTCGATCAAAAAGGCGCAGATCAAGGCCTAAAGTTGAAACAATAGATATGAAACCTGAGCACCAAGAAACCATCTTTCATCCTAAAAAGAAATTTAGTCCAGAATCTAAGGCACTCCCCAAAAGCCTCAAAATCAAAACTTGTAATAATGTGATTTCAGTATTATCTAAAATGATTAAAGAATAATGATAAATTATACAAATGCAGGGGAAAAAGGTACCTTAAACAAACTAGTTAACCAGAAAAAGAGAAAGCTTGAGAAGGAAAAGGCGATAGCTTGAGAAAGGAGGTGTATACTAAAAATGGCTAAAAAATAAAGATCCAAGGACACCATGGATTCACTTGACTACGAAGTTTTAAGACATACTGATGTGAAAAAAATTAAGGAGAGGGGTATGAACAACATGTTAGCTGAGCGAATGAAGGGGTATATATATATATATTTCTATTAATACACGAGTCAGAATATAAAGCTAAGAATGATCTCCACTTTTATGAAGATTGCTGATTTATTTTGGTATACCACTTTTATGATATCCCAGGTTTATTGTCTATCAGTTAAGAACTTTCATTACCACCACAACCAAAATTTTCTTTTTAAGCTTTGATTTGTTTTGTTTGTAAGTATAGTTTATTATTTATATGATAAAATATAGGTTACTTTGTGTAATATATGAACTTATAGTGCAACGTATTCAAAAATTAATAATATAGGGACCTATACTGCAATTAATTCACAAAAATCCAGGGTTGTTGCCTCATAACCACCTTGGATATTAGAACAATGAAACAAAAGTAATCATTTTCTCCATGCCACACGTGAAAAATCTCATTGGAGTAACCAAGTGGTACGAAAAATGAAGCAGCTACAAAATTGGTTAATTGCAACATTGGCCCCTGTGTTATGCAAATTAGCAAGACAATTCTTTATGAACCCCATCTACCCAATTAAAATAGATCCACATGTATTACCTTCAATATAAAAGCTAACACTTAAATAAATGGATGATGGATTAAACAAGTTTTAACAGAAAAAGACAAAAAACGAATGGATTAATAATATAGTTTGAATATAAAGGAATAAATTGTACAAACTATTTCAGTTTATAGTAACTAAACTCTCCTTGTAAACCATGACTTTGTGTGACCCGTAACGAGAATACATTATTCCTGTATCAGAAATTAGTTGAGTGTCGAGGGTATACACTTTCAGAGTCCTTCTATCGATTAATATAAGTTCGGCTTCATTTTTCCACAGCAAACAAGGATAAATATGACTATTGAACTTAATTCCATGAATGCTGACCTGTTTGGCCCAAGATCCTTCCTTCATTACCCATATATCCATAAACTTTGGTTCTAAATCGTAAATACGTGAGAATACAAACAAGGCAAGAGAATCATTTATGATTGTGGGAATTTTTTTAATTCCACGAGTGTGAGGAGCAATATCATCAGGAAAGTCCACGTTTTGAAACACTTCAGTGCTCACATTGAAAGAAAGGAAAAAATCAACCTTTTCTCTTCGTGCAGTCCAATACAATCCTCCATTGAATGGTATTCCAGTACCACCACATATATGTGGCATATCATGATCTATTTGCCTCCAAGAATTACTACTCAGATTGTACACTTCAAAAAACTTGTCATCATTATCTTTCTTCCTAATAGTAACAACCTTGTAATCGTTTTTGTTTGAATCAAAACCCAATCCAACTGAGTATATTCTCCAATACAAAATTCCTATTGGAGGAAGAAGTTTGAACTCCCTAGTTCCTGGATTACATAAGACTACTGTACTTGTAAGAGATTCTACACAAACCAATAATCCGTTGCAAGGCCACGACCAATAACAGTAGCACGACCGATAATCCATATGGGGTATCTTCATTTTGGGTGAGATTTCGTTGAGCGATTCATACGAATAAAAGGATAAGGATGTTCGACCCGTATCGCTAATTAGAATGCATTCAGATTGGTGCTTCATATGCAAGTTAATGAAGTAAGGGTTTTTGAGGAAACTGTATAAAGATTTATTAACGCACCTTAAACGCAACAATGATTTCACAGGCAACGTGATGAAAATTTTCATTAATAGTTCTTCAGGTAGATTCATCAGCATCGACATCTTCTTATCTTCATCTAAATACGTGTGACGCTAGTTCATGTTAAAAGGGTTTTTTTTAGTCCCTTAGCTTATTAAGCCTTTTGCAATAGGCCTATATTCTGAACAGAAAATTAATAAACTAGGCCCATCCTAAATCATACGTATTTTTGTAGTAGAAAGACAGAATAAAGCAAAAGAAATTACAAATTTGAGACTCTTTAGGTTAAATATTATTTTTAAAGGCCTATACATTTAATTCTTTTTATAAAGTTCTTAGTTACAAGTCTGGTTTGGCCAATTTATTTGTATATGTTTTATATTTAATTTAATTTTTTTATGCCTTTAGGTTTCCAAATTCGTCATGGGTACGCACCAAACAACAGGTTTTCAGTGGGTACGGACCCATTTATGCTCACACCCGTTTTCGTAAATAAAACCAGGATGGGTACAGACCCATGTCGTTTTTACATTTTTTATTTATTCTTTTATTAAATTTTATTAAATCCTTGATAGGTTTGTCCATGTAAAAGTCTATATAGGTACGGACCATCTCGAACAATAGCTAGTTGGGTACGGATCCATGTCGAAAAATGGTTATACGTCTACGCACCCAATCAGACCATCTCCGGCATTACCCATGGCCTATCCGATAACACACACAAAATACTATAACGGTGAAGTGGGTTGTACCTTTCACACTCGCAATATAGGAAAAGTAAAAAACAAAATCTCTCACCACCAAAATCCCTTTACACTCACAATATCAGAACAAAAAGCAAAAAGAAATTCTAGACATTGTCGAGTAGATTGGAGGCAGGTGGCAAGCTGAGACCTAAGACCTGAGATAAGTTGTACCCATGCCCCTGGTTGAAGATGGGTGGAGAAGTGACAAGGCCCAATGGGCTGTACCCATCTCTTCACCATTCACACTCACATAGAAATTAGGATGTACCCATTCCCTGCAAATCAATAAGGAATCATTTTTTCTTCAAAAAATAACTGAAACATGATAAATCAAAGAGCTTAAAGAAAATTTAATATTGAAAAACAATGAAGGCGGCGGAACGGTGAGAGTGGACGCCGATGGCGGCGAGACGGTGAGAGTGGTCCACGAATGGAGGCGGTTTTCTTGTGCTGCTGCGAGACGTTTTCGGATCTAAAGGTGGAGAATGAATGGTCCATGAATAGAGTCGCTTTTCTTGTGCTGCTGCAAGATGGCGGCGGTTTGTTATGGTGGTTAGAGGCGCCGGCCGATGCTGGTGGAGAATGGTCCATGAATGGAGGCGGATTTCTTCTGTAAAAGATCAAATAGGAAGCGAGAGGTTTTCTTGTGCATGGGAGGGTTTATGGGGGTGAATAATGGTGGGCGGTTTTGTTGTTCAGATAGAAAAGAGCTGAAGAGGGAGATGAGAGAAAAGAGTGTGTGGGAATGAAATGGATAGCCTTAATAGAGTTTTGATCTAGGTTTGCTTTTCAGTGTAATAAGAGCTGATTGAGGCATTTTTGGTATTTTATTATTTTGTAACTAAATAGTTAGCAGGAGGCCTTATATTATTTACCCATATGTTGATGAGACCCCAATTTATAATTGTCCCAATAAGGAACTACAAGTAGGAAAATTTTCTTTTGACCCGAAATGTTAAGAGATAGAATAACTTTTTTCTTCTAATACTATCTCACTGTTTTGATATATTTTTAAATTTTAATCAAGGCCTTTATTTAGAGTATCTTTAGCAAAATTATAAAAATACCAAAATTATAAAATAAAACCATTTTAGTAAAGAGAGTATTACCAAAAACCATCCTCAAATTAGATTAATAGCGCTCTTTCATCTTTACCTATTACATTATCTATAAAATGCTTAAAAAAATTATACTCCCTCCGTCCCAAAAATAATGTCCACTTAGCATTTTCACACATATTAAGAAATGTCATTATTAAACCCTACATGTACAAAAATACCCCTAATAAATGTCATCATTAATGATAATGCACACCTATTCTAATGTCTAGGAAAATGCAATAAAGTATAAAATAATAATTCAAATAATTATAAATTAAAAGAAAAGTAGGGGTAATAAGGGAAAAAAGTAGGAAAATTTGTCTTGAAATGGTAAGTGGACATTATTTTTGGGACACCATATTTAGTAATGTGGACATTATTTTTGGGACGGAGGGAGTACCAACTATGCATCTCTTTTAATTTTAATTAATCCTCTGTCCAACAAAACACAGCTTCTCTCTCTGAAGCTCGCACCGTACTTTCACTGTAACACGTACAAAACCCAACACTAGTTTCTTTTCATTAGCTGAAAGAAAAGAGAATTGATTTATCGTGTAAATGTTTTATTACTTAGTGTTTGGTGGGTTATCGGAAGTTGGATGGTTGTTTTTCGAGGTATGGCCCAAACTTCCCTTCGGATATTCATGGCATGCTCCGAGATCACATCACCTCTGTCTAGAGAGTGTATAGCCACGCCAACTTAGCAGTTGAGTCTCGTACGTTCCGGCGACACCATTGAAGTAATGAGACTAATGCAAGGAAAGAACAAAGGTAATTCTATATTGTTATGGACGCGTTATCCCTTTCTGTCGAAGGTACTGAAACTAGGGTTAATGCTCAAGCTGATGCCTATGAGTACATGGTTGATTACTCCACTATCAAAAAACAGGTAGCCTAAAATCTTAATTGTTTAATCTTTAAATTATTTTATACCTTGGAATTACCTATAAATTAATGTATAGAAGTTTACCAAAATCAAGTATGTTGTACATATGCTACTCTGGATGCCCGTGCTATACATAAACGTTGTTAATGCATCCCTCCAATTTTCACTATATAATATCTATTTCAAATAATACACAATTTTGTTGTTCAAGATCGTACCTCAAGTTCATTGGATTGTACTAGTTGATTTAACTAATGTACATCATCTTGTTGTACCTTATCGATTCTTAGCTTTCATGAAACTGCGAGATATGTAAACAATGCCCGATTCATCGATAGTACTATTTGATTTGAACATTGTACATTTTCACCACATGTCCCTGATTTTATTCAGGGAATGATTGATGCTAAGGATGCCTTAAACTCCACGCTTCTGCAATTTAAAGGGTTCGATGCTGGAAATGTTCATGACACCTTAAAATTGCAGCTTCAAAGTTCTAACCATGGAGATAATTTGCAAATACAGGTCCCTGATTTTATTCAAAAAATTGATTGATGCTAAGGATGCTGCTAACTCCACGCTTCTGCAAATAGAAGGGTTTGATGCTACTGTTTCTATTGGTACCACAAATTTGCAGCTTAATAGTTCTAATTTGATTTTGTTTCAGTAATGTGTGTTCTTGATTTGTATTTTAGTGGTCTTTAGGTGTACACTATCCTCATCATTTATTGGGTTATTACTTCTTGTTATAGTATAGTAACTCTTTTCTCGAGTGATGCTAGTCCTATTGCTCTAATGCTTATTTTTGCATCTTCTAAAAATTACCTTAATTGAGTAGGGACTAAGCCTAAGTACTTTAGTTTTAATTGTTTGTGTATTCAAGCTTTGGCAACAGTTCAGCGCCAACACTTTGTTTCAACTATTGCTATCTTGTATTTCTCTAAAGCTATTGTTTCCGATATTATTATTAATCCATATAGTCACCTTTACTTTAATCCATACAACAAGGATTCAGAATAAATTATAATTTGGTTGGTGGGATTTTCCCACCGATCAACATAAGCTAAAAGTTTTTTGGTCGGATTTGTCCCACCAAACAACAACATAAACCTCTAACTGTAGTTTGACAGGATTCGATTCACCAAACAACAACATAAACACTAATGTATAAATACAAAAGTAATTTGGTGGAAAATAAATAAATAAACTAAAATATAGTTTGGTGAGATTCGTCAATCAAATGACATAAACCTCCAAATATAATTTGATGGGGTTTTTTCCACCAAATAACAACATAAAAATTTGGTGGGAATTTTGTTTGGTGGGAAAAATTTGGACGGAAAATTTCGGCGGGAATATTTTTGTCTGCAAAAGTTGATCGGAAAAATTTAGCCGGAAAAAAATTTTGGCAGAAAAATTTAGTTAAATGGACACAATTCAAGAGTATCATTGTCTATTATATCTTTTATTTTAGGAATGACTTTTAAAAGCAATACCATCTCCTTCTAGGGTGGTTAGAGTAATTGTCCTTTTAGTAAATATGGTAAATATATCTTACCTATTCTAAGTTTATATATTAAGGATAATTCCCTAATTAGGATTAAATATGATTTTTTTTCTCTAAAAAATTAAGTTAAATAATTTTTTTTTTCAATTATAGGTTTTTGACTAAAATATTTGTATATAACAAATAACAAAAAAACAATTACTTATTTGATCAATCAATTTTAACGGCCAACTCCAAGTTTTTTAACATTATCGAGAGCAGCTACGTGTTAACTCTGTCGACGACCGAAAGTCAACATCAGTCGACTACCACGAGTTTTTGAAAAGAAAATTAGACGGTTATCGGTCAACTTCTTCGGCGACCAGGGGTCAACGTCATGCAATTCTGGCGAGTTTTATTTTACAATTTCAGGTAAGAAATATATCGCTATGATTTTTTTAATTTTTTTTTAATTTTTTTTGCTGACATGAAATTCATTGTTTCAAACAGTGAATATCATGTTTGCGAAAAAAGAATTCACTGTTTCGAATAATGAATTTCATGTTTTAAACAACGAAATTCATGTTCGCGGAAAAAGAAGTCATATACGTAAATATTAATTTTTTTTGTCCAAAGTGCAATTTTTTTATTTTTTTAGAATTAGTTATGACGATTTTAAAAAAGAATCCGGGCGCGCGTGTGTGATAGAATTAGTAGTAGGTAGTGTGGTGGAGGTGGTGGTTGTAGCGGTGGTAAAAAAATTACAGGGTATTGGTCGTGGTAGTGGTGGTTGTGGTTGTGGTAATGGTGGTAATGGTGGTGAAAGTGTCACATTATTTATTTAATTTTAAAAAATAAATATATAATAAAATAACTATTTTATTAGATATTATTTTACAAAATAAATTATTAGATGCTACTTGTAACAATTAGCTATTTTTATTAGGTCTTTTTTTTTAACAATAACTCATAATAGAAATATTTTAAGAACTAAAAATAAAATATTCGATTTTTATGATATTAAAAGAAAATAAAAAATAAAAAGTTTGATTAATTTTAAACTAAAATAATTCTGTTAAAAAAGTAAAGCAATAATTAATGAATTAAATTATAATAATTACAATCAAAAATTAAAATAATGATATACTATATGTATAATTTTAAAATTAAGCGTAGAAATTAATACTTCTTTTAAAATTATGTCAAACATTACTTTAATTTTTATTACAAGCCACCTATGTAATCTTTCTTTTAGATTTCACCCATTACTAATTTTCTTTATTAAAATATTATTTTTATAATTAATTTTTTTATTTTATCACCATAACTGTTGCTGGACGATCAACTCCAGCAGTCATCGACGGTGTCCTTCGATCATCATTGGTCTAACTTCGACGAGTTTTATTTATTTTTAATTTCTTTTTTAAATTTCCGGGGTGCCTGCCGTTAAAAGTCGATCAACTCTAGTGAATTTGTTTTTAAAGTCGAGGCGACTTCCAGTCAATACTTTCAGCGACCTCCTGTCAACTCTTGCGAGTTTTTTTATCCTTTTTAAAATTTTGGATAAAAAATATATCCCTGCGTTTCTTCCGAATGTCTTATTTTTTATTTTTCCAACCCCGACAAAAAAATTATATCGGAATTATACCAATTTACATGTTTAATATTGTACTTGATTCCAATTCCTTTCTTTTTCTGTAAACATGGCATAATTAAACATATTTTCGGGTTTTGTAATCACTTTATTTATGTTCAGCTTTCTCTATTAGTATGCATTAGTCTCATTATTACCTTATTATTATGATCACAGCTCCTAAAATTGTATCTATGCAATTAATTTTATTTTCTTTCTTGGCTATGGACTATGATCGAGGCCCAATTACTTATTTAACTCTCTGGGTGATTAAAAAGTTATTTGGGAATCAAATTATTCGAATTTGTGACATGCATTCAAGTTCTACCTATGATCTTATTCTATTTCTCATTATATTTTGCTGTTGGGGTCTTGATCTAAGCTATGATGGTCGATTATCACACATGCAGATTATTATAAGTCTTAACTATATATTGAAATCAAGTTTGGGGAAATTTTATGCTTGGTTTTCTGCTAATTCCATTAAATCTAAGACCATGCAGTTTAGAATTTATAAGCGTTTTTCTATCCCATTAATAGACATTTATGGTGCTCAAGATCTTATTGCTGTGATTAATGGCACCAGACACAGGCATTGGATAATATTTAAGGGTCTTACTCTATTCACAGCTCTTTTAATTGGAACTTTATTAATGGAGATGATTAGCATTTATTATAAAATCACCATCAATTCGAATATACTCTACTATTCTATAATTGTAATTGAATACTTCCTGGTGCACAAAAAGAAGTGTGAAGAAGGTTTTAATGGAAGACACCAAAGCTATAAAATAGACCTCCAAAATTCGGGTAATATCCCTTCCTATAATCATATATATGTGAAAGGTTTGTCTGATATTTGCAGGGGCTATAAGGATCGATACATCAGCTATGTTACTTGTTTTATTAATAAATCCAGAAAGTCACTTTGCAAACAAGCCAATCAAAACAAGTATAGCAGCACGGTTTGCATGGAGCTTATACGGCGTACGAATCTTTCTATATCAAAACATGCAAATTCCTTTTCATCTATTGGGCGGTTTGGGTGAATCAAGAGTTTACTTCAGATATAAGATTCAATCTGGATTATTTTAATATTTGGGTTAATGTGCCTCCTTCTCTGTGGGGGTTATTAGCCTTGCACGCTTGGATTAAATCTTTTTCTATCATAAAACGCTTGGTTAATTACGAAAATTCTGACAATAATGTTACACGCGACTTACAAGTGTCTAACATGCACTATTATATAGATTTTGGAAGATTTATCGGCTACTTCATTGATAAGAACAGAGTCATTCAAGAGACTATATATAAGCTGCAAGTCTTTCACATTACCTTTCACAGCAAAACTAAGAAAATTATATCAGCCATCACCTTCACAATGCAGCTAAACTCAGCTACTAAATCAAACCACTTCCTCCCGCTCGCTAAATCACGCACTGATGATTTATTGAAGTTGGAATCTCTTACCCTTACTACAAAAACTTCATCTATCAAACCTATCATTTCTGAATATAACTTCTACACTAAAATTATCTCAGATAGAATTATTACTTTCACTACCTTTCGAAAAGTTGTACTCGAAACTTGGGGAATCAGATGCACAATCATCTTTGAAGAAATCCAACCAAATATCTTCAAGCTAACCCTTGACAGAGAAGAAGAAGCAAACAGATTATTTTTCAACAGGCCTGGACTTGTAAGTGGCATGCATGTACTCATCTATCAATGTGAAGGCAATGAAAAATGGAATGAGGCTGATCTCAATACTTCGTCAGTATGGGTCAGGATCTACGGATTAGCAGGTATTCAGAACAATATAAATTCTATTGAAGCTTTTGGAAGCTACATTGGAGAGGTCTGTGAAATCGACTACCCTATTGCTGATAGAGATGATCTTAACTTTATACGATTCAGAGTCAATTTTGACACTCAAGAACCAATCAAGACGGGAGTTTTTATTAATCAATTGGATGGCTTTGCATGGGTTGGATTCACTTACGAGAGCCTGGGATTGTTCTGTTTCAATTGTGGTAGACTAGGCCACAATAAACTTTCGTGCTATGCAGCTATGGTACGACCTCGGTTGAACGATGATGCAGCGAGATATAGTAACTGGAGCAAAGATATGGTTATTCGCAATGAAGATGTTGTTTTTCATGTGCTAAGGAAAAGAGATAACTGGGGAAACTTTGACGAGATCATAAGATTCTATCCTTTTAGAAGACATGATGCTGATGGAGAAGATGACGATGAAGGACAAAATGCTGGTAATAATGCTCTTATCTCTAACATACAATTTGGTTCAATATCTATACCATCTCAAATTCGAAACAGAGAAACTAATAAAGATGATAAGAAGAATGAAACAGAATCCCAAAAGAGAAAACGCGAGAACACTGAGATGCTTGAAGTTATTTATAATAACATTGCTCAATTTGATGGGCCAGTAGAATTGTCGGAGAAGAATTATCCTGAGATATTCAAAATCTTTAGGGAAGAATTTGGAGAAGTTGGAATGAGTATTATGGTATCGAGTCAGGCTATTAAAGAAGTTCTTGATAATAGAGAGGTGGACATTGATGGAATGTATAAGAAGTTTACTCAAGATACGAATTTCAACTATGGGGATAATAACTCTGCACTCAACTTGTTAAGTGACACTGCTGCACTTAGCGCTATTCAAGGTGATCAATATTTTAACAACACAGAAACTCACAACATGAATAGGGACTTGAATCAAGAAGAGATCAACATCAACAATCCACCAGCAATAGTGCGAGACAATAATAAGGGCAAGGCAATAATGGTTAATGATATAGAGAAGGAATTCAGTTACGAGGCTCAGAAAGCAACACCAAATTCACAATCAGTTCATTTCAGTAACTTCCCAAGAAGTGAGAATGATGAAGTAATCAACTGGCGCACTAAACCTAGGATGAGGGTTATTAATCCTTATGAAAAATTCACATGGCCAATGGAAACTAAAAGAAAGTCTACCCCAGCTCCGATTCAGCAGGAGCCCAAGAAAAAAAATTCAAAAAGGTAACCTAGATGACTTCAATTCAATGGAGAAGAGAATTAACGACATGCAAATTTTTGTGGATGAACTTTATTCTAGCTTTTATGAAGTCAGAGACCAATTTATGTATAATCAAGAGAAGGAGGATAATTTGCACGTTGGAGAATTTCAAACTAATGGCAATCTTAACTTTTGTAAAGGCGATGATTGTTTTGGACACCATGGTGATGTTTCTAGTGAAGGTTCTTCGTCTGAGGAGGCTGCAAGTACACAGGGAGTGCCCGTGATGGAAAGTGGTCCTCTTTTCGCTCAAGTGGATGACGGCCTATCCCTTAAGAGGGCCGGGTTTGATGGATAACGTACTTGTCTGGAACTGTCGAGGAGCGAGGGCACCCTCGACTAAAAGTATGTTTAAGTCCCTTATTTCTAAGTATCGTTTCTCTATTTCATGCTTGTTAGAAGCTAAGTTAAGATCGAATAAGTTTGCTTCTTGTAGTCATTTTAAGTTTTTTGAAAATTCACACATAGTCGAACCCAGGGGAAGATCTTATATGTCTGGGGGGATTCTATTGATGTGGAAAAATTCTGTGGATCTTAGAGTTGTTAGCTCGGGTCCTTCTTTTGTAATTGCGGAAATTAAGGAATCTAATAAAGATGTTTGGTACTTGGTGTGTGTATATTATCCAACATGTGAGAAAGAAAGGAATATGTTATGGGAATCTTTTACGAAATGGTATTCAAAAATTAATGCTCCTACTTTATTCATTGGCGATTTTAATGACATCTCAAGAACGAATGAGAAATTGGGTAAAAGAGGTACTAATTTTGATAGAATTTTAAATTTCAATAACTTCATCAATCAAAATAATCTTATCGATTTACCAAGTAAGGGATGTTTTTACACATGGACAAATAAAAGAAAAGGGGAGGAGAACGTTCAGGAAAAACTTGATAGGGGATTGGCTTCATTATCATGGTGCGAAAAATTTCCTAATGCATGTATTCAAGTACCTCCAGCAATTGGTTCTGACCACTCACCTCTCATATTATCTATGAATTCTATCAAATCTATATATGAGAAATATTTTATGTTTGAATCGAGATGGCTTGAAAATGAAAAGTGTAAAGTATTTATCAATGATGTGTGGAAAGAACAAGGTAATATTCAATCCATTAAAGATTCTTGTGAGAAAAGAGATACGCTTTGCCTTGCTCTCACGGGTTGGAGTAAAATTTTTTTTCGTAACAATCGGAAACTTATAGAGAGGTATCAAAATGAATTAATCAATTTACAAAATATGGAAAGTACGGATGATAATTGGCTCAAAGAAAAAGAGTTATATGGAAAATTAGAAGAGGCATGGAAGCAAGAGGAATTATTTTGGGCGGATAAGGCAAGAGACGAATGGATAAAAAAAGGAGATAAAAATACAAGATATTTTCATGCTAAAACGATCTTTAGAAGGAAAATTAATAGAATTACGACTATTAAAAATAAAGAAGGATTATGGACAGATAATGAGGCGGAAATCAAAGGTATTATTCAAGATTATTACATTAATTTATTTTCTAATCAAGCGATTAATCAGGATCCAGATATCTTTCAATATATACCTCATAAGATCTCAGATAAAATGAATGAGGATATTACAAAGATACCAGACTTAGAGGAAGTTAAAAAAGTAGTTTTCGATATGTCGGGATCTAAAGCGCCAGGACCGGATGGCCTTCCTGGAATTTTTTATCAAGAAAATTGGGAAATTCTCAAAGAAGACATATTTACCATTGTTAAGAATTTTTTTGAACTCAATACTCCTCTAAATGGGATTAATGATACCGTGATAACTCTTATACCGAAGGGTGATTACCAAGAATCGGTAGCGGATTATAGACCAATAGCATGTCTCAATTTTTGCTATAAAATTATTTCTAAGATTTTAGCCAATAGATTACAACCATTGATGGAAGATCTCATTTCCCCTACTCAATCTGCTTTTATCAAAGGAAGGAGTATACAAGACAACATTTTAATCGCGCAAGAGGTGGCTTTTTTTCTTAAAAATAAAAGAAAATCTAAAAAGAATTATGCAGCAGTGAAAATTGACATGGCTAAAGCGTACGATCAAGTCAATTGGAAATTTCTAATTCAAACACTCAAAGCTATTGGTTTTTGTGAAAAGTGGACTGAATGGATTTATAACTGTATATCATCGGTGACACTTCAAGTGAAAGTCAACGGACAGAGATTAAAGAAGTTTTCACCTTCCAGAGGAATAAGACAAGGAGACCCACTATCACCACTTCTCTTTTCTATTCTTACAGAGAGTCTAATAAGTCTCATCAATTTTCAATGCCGGGAAGGAAATATTAAAGGAATTAAAATAACCAGAAATTGTCCAGCTCTTACCCATCTTCTCTTTGCTGATGATGCTCTTTTCTTCATTAATATTTATAAGAATGAAATGATTACTTCAAGGATACCATTGATATCTTTTGTCAAGCTTCGGGTCAAAGAATTAATTTTCAGAAATCATCTATTATTTTCAGTAAAGGAACTCCGGAAAATTTATGTGAAGAGGTGGCTAAAACCCTTAATGTCAAAAGAACGTCCTCTTTCGGTAAATATTTAGGGATTCCTTTTTCGCTCAAAAGGTCAAAATCTGAAAATTTAAATTATGTCAAGGATAAACTTCTCAATAAATCATCAAGTTATTTTGCGAATCTTCTATCAGATGGAGGCAAAGAAGTTCTGATCAAAGCTGTATTACAAGCGATACCCAATTATGCCATGTCCATTTTTGAATTTCCTAAAACATTATGCAAGAAATTATCCGGAATAGTAGCTAATTTCTGGTGGGATTCAAACAACAAGAAAAGAATTCATTGGGTTAAATGGAAGAGGATTGCTAGAGCAAAAAATATTGGAGGTATTGGATTTAGGGATTTTCAAAAAATGAACTTAGCATTATTAGCTAAACAAGCTTGGAGAATTATGAGTAATCCGAATTCTCTTGTTGCTAAAGTCTTAAAAGGTATATACTTTCCATGGGATAACATTACTAATACAAAATTAGCAAATAGAAGATCATGGAGTTGGAAAAGTATATATAAAGGAGTACAATTTATTAAACAACACGCAATATGGAAGATTGGGAATGGAATTAATATCAATATTTGGGATCAAAAATGGGTAAATAGTAAGATAACTTTGGAGCGACCTGTGGGATGTACAATAGAATATGTTGCACAACTCTTTAATCAAGATATGTCCGGCTGGAATATGGATCTTCTCAGACAGTTATTTCCTCCAAATCAAATAAATGACATATGCAAGATACCAGTAATCATTGGAAAAGAGGAGGATAAAATAATTTGGCCACACTCAAAAGATGGAGAATACAGCACTAAATCGGGTTATCATAAATTGGTTGAATTAGAAATTCAAAGTGAAGCCCAAACATCCTCTCAAGGCATGAAAGAAAATAGCAATCTCTGGGATATTATATGGAAATCAAATGTAATGAATAAAGTCAGACCGTTTGGATGGAAAGTATGCAATGGAGCTATTCCTACTAAACGAAACTTAAAATCTAGGAAAATTGTTAAAGATGCGACATGTGAATGGTGTGATTTAGACAAAGAAGATATTGAACACCTTTTCATAAAATGCCCTCTTAGCATGGCGGTCTGGACGAATTCAAGATTACAAGTCATGATAGAAAAAGATAAAAAGTATGATATTGGAGAGTGGTTCATTGATCTTAGGAAAAAGTACAGCAAAAATGGATGGGATCAAAGTGAATTTACGGCATACTTTCTTCTGACATTATGGAATATCTGGAAGGCAAAGATGCGAAGTTTTCATGAAAAAACCCCATGGGTTATCAAAGATATTCTTATTAAAATTAATTCAGCGATGAATGATCTATTCAAAAGTAGAGTGACCGGTGATAAAGAAGATAATAATAAAAGAAGGACCACTAATGGTGAGATTAATAATGAAGATATCATTGAGAACAATCCAATTCTTAAAGATGATTCAGAAATTATATTCATGAGTGATGCATCCTTCAAAAAGGACTATGAACCAACAGGTCTGGCGGCTACAGCGATAAACAAAGAAGGCATAGTTTTTCAGAAGATTACTACCAGACAGCTAGTTAGAAGCCCTATCGAAGGTGAAGGTTGGGCGGTTCTTCTTGCTATGAGAAAGGCTGCCAGTTGTAATTTCCGGAGTGTTGCTTTTTACTCCGATAACCTCGAACTTGTTCAAGGTATTGATAGAGATGCAGGTCTTCGATGGCAATTATCCCCATTTATTGCTGAAATGAAGAGCTGGTTGAAGAGATTTCCCAATTGGAAAATCAACTTTGTCAATCGGAAACTTAATAGCGTAACAGATCTTGCAGCAAAGTCAGCTAGACGGAATTTGGATACTTCTAAATGGAGGGACGGAACTCTCAGTGACTATTACGCTTATCTTAAGTCATTGTATAAACGTTGATAATTTATTACCTTGACAAAAAAAAATGCAAGTAAAATAATTTAAAAATTTAAAAATTGAAAAAACTAAAAAAAAATTTAAAAAAATTTAAAATTAATTTATTTAAAAAATTATAAAATTCTAAAAAAATCACAGTGATATTTTTTATACAAAAATTGTAGAAAAAAAACTTGGCAGAGTTGACCAACTTTGACCCCGACAGTCGTCCCAATTTTTTTTTAAAACTCGTCGTAGTTGACTAACGTTGACTATGAGCCGTCGCTAGAGTTAATTGGCAAACACACCTAATAACTAAAAATACATAGAGTTGACCGTTGATAGCATGAGTTGACCACAGTTGGTCGCTAAAATTTATTGGCTAGCAACGATGTTGGTGAAAAAATAAATAATTGTTTCGTTCATTATTTGTTATCGAAAGATATATTAGTTAAAAACCTATGATTAAAAGAAAAATTTACTTGATCTAATTTTAGAAAAAAAATTAATATTTAGCTATAGAGAATTATCTCTACTATATAGATTTAAAATATATAAGATATATTTGTCATACTTACTAAAGTTGTTTATGGTATAATTTTGCGATAAAAATAAGTTGCTTGGTATTATTATAATACAATAATATTTTTTTATAATCTAAATAAGAGTCCTTAATATTAAAATATTTTAAAATAGTGAGATAGTTTTAGGAAAATAAAATATACTCTACCTCAAAACTCTTAGGTTCAATTTTTTTCCTGATTATAGTTTTTTATGTTGGGTAGGTAGGTGATCCGGGCCAACTTGCACGCATCACGACTAGTTCCACAAGATATATATGCCTTTTTATGTATATTTAGAAAGGAGATCAAGCCTTATACTTCACTTTACATATAAATTTTAGTTCTTAATTCTATCTTTTTACTACAAAAATAAATGCCTATTTGGAAGTGTTTTTTTGAAAAAGCATTTAAAAGTACATTTAGTATTTTAAGAATTTTTTTAATCCTGAAAAACACTTTTCTGAAGAACACTAAATTGATGTTTTTTGAAAAAAATACTTAAAAAATATTTTAGATTCAAAATGATTTTTAATAATTATTTAAATTTTTTTAAAATAAGCACTTCTAAACACGCCCTAAGTAGTAAAAAAAAAAAGGAATAAGACCGCTATGATTTAGCATGAGCCTATTCTTTTTTTTGGTTTTGAATATAGGCCTATATTGCAAAAGACGTTATAAAACCCTTCTAACATGAAGGTTTTTAGGATGTAGCGGCTCTTCATCTAGACTCTAGAGATAGCATCACAAAGTCCAAAAAATAGAAAAAAAGAAGAAAAGGAACTTGGCTGAAGATAAGAAGATGCCGATGTTAATGAATTTACCTGAAGAATTATTAACAAAAATACTCATCACATTGCCTGTGAAATCATTGTTGCGTTTAAGGCGTGTTAGTAAATCTTTATATAGTTTTCTCAAAAACCCTTACTTCATTAACCTACATATGAAAAAACAGCGTGAATGCATTCTAATTAACTATTCGAGACGATCATCCTTATCCTTTTATTCATATGAATCGCTCAACGAAGTCTCACCTCATATAAAGGTACCTCATACGGATTCCAACCTCTGTTATTGGTCGTGGCCTTGTAACGGATTATTAGTTTGTGTCACCCTTGATACAAGTAGTATAGTCTTATTTAATCCAGCAACTAGGGAATTCAAACTTCTTCCTCCAATAGGAACTACAAATTGGAGTGTATGCTCAGTTGGATTGTGTTTTGATTCAAACAAAAACGATTACAAGGTTGTTACTATTAGGGAGAAAGATAATGATCACAAGTTTTTTGAAGTGTACAATCTGAGTAGTAATTCTTGGAGGCAAATCGATCATGACATGCCATATGTGCATAGTGGTGTTGGAATACCATTTAATGGAGCATTGTATTGGGTTGCCCAAAGAGAAAGTGTTGGTTTTTTCCTTTCTTTCAATGTGAGCACTGAAGTGTTTCAAAACATGGACTTTCCTGATGATATTACTCCTCACACTCGTGGAATTAAAAAGATTCCCACAATCAAAAATGATTCTCTTGCCTTGTTTGTATTCTCATCTATTTACGGTGAACAAAAGTTTATGGATATATGGGTAATGAAGGAGGGATCTTGGGTGAAACACGTCAGCATTCATGGAATTATGTTCAACTATCCTTGTTTGTTGTGGAAAAATGAAGCCATACTTATGTTCACTTGTAGCTGGAAACTGAAAGTGTATACCCTCAAAACTCAAATAATTTCTGATTCAGGTCCAGCCCTATGTCCAGGGTCCAGTCCATTTGTTACTCATTTCTTGTTTTTTTTCGTGTGAGTGTTGTAATAGAGGCCCAGTGTGTCTGGGCCATTTGTGTTGTATCTCCTTGTCAAAACATTTTTGGGCCATTTTGGGCTTTGTGTCCAGCCCTTTTTGGGCTGTAGGTTTTTTCCTTTCTTTGTTTTTTCCATTTTTGGTCCAGATAACTTGATTTGGGTTCAGACTTGTTGGGACAGGACACAATGTGTCCAGACCTGATGGGCTCAGCCAATAATTTTTTTTTAAAAACCGTGTCTTAGTTTATTTTTTTTTTGTTTGTATGGATCCATAATGTTTGGGTCCAGCTCTTGATGGTGTAGCACATTTATTATACAAGTGATTTACTGTTTTCTAAATCTAAAAATCATTTTTTGAGTGTTAAACAGTTTCAACATTTGTCCTTTCTAGTCTATTATTGTCTAGTCTATTATGGTCTAGATATCATGGTCTGTAAATTATGGTCTAGACAGTATAATTTTTTGTTTTAGATTTAAAAAATTAAACTCTAATCTATTTTGTTAATTTTGTAAGTGAAAACTAAACACTAATTACACACTAAGCTTGAGGAATCTGTATAAATATGGACACTAATTACAACCCTTCCAATATATTAATGGACACATTAGCATAAATATGGACAAAAAATGACTTGTGTACGGACCATTGGGTACACGTACTTGGACATGCCTGAGAAAATAAACATATACAAAAAAAAAATCGGAACAAACAACCTTAATAACGTTAAAAAATATATAGGACTGTACACAATAATAAAAAATATATAGGTCTGTACACAATAATATATAGGTCTATACACACCTAATATAGGTCCGTACCCATGGGTACAAATCCATTCGTTTAAAGAAAAGAAGAAAAAGAATAAAAACGAATTTCTGAAAAAATAATAATTTAAAAGGGTATAGATGGAAAAAATCCAAGCAAAAAATGTAACTAGGCCTTATAATGAAGGTTTTAGTAACTAGGCTTTAAAAACATCTTTTGTTAAAAGTTATGCTTTATTTTGTAGAATCCTCTTTTTGTAATCTTTCATTTTTTTGTGCTTAAATAGGAATTAAGTTGAAGTTATAATTAATTAGGAATTTTTACACTCTCCGTGTAATTAATTGGGCATTGCCCCATTAATTATTAGATACTACTTTAACAATTAGCTATTTTTATTAGGTCTTTTTTTAACAATAACTCATAATAGAAATATTTTAAGAACTAAAAATAAAATATACGATTTTTATGATATTAAAAGAAAATAAAAAATAAAAAGTTTGATTAATTTTAAACTAAAAAATCTTGTTAAAAATTAAAACTATAATTAATAAATTAAATTATAATAATTATAATCAAAATTTAAAATAATAATGATATATTATAGGGATAATTTTAAAATTAAGCGTAGAAATTAATACTTCTTTTAATATTATGTCAAACATTACAGGCCAAATATGTAATCTTTCTTTTAGATTTCGGCCATTACTAATTTTTTTTACTAAAATATTAATTTTATAATTTTTATTTTATTTTATTACCATAACTGTTGCTGGACGGTCAATTCCAGCAGTCATCGACGGTGTCCTTCGATCGTCATTGGTCTAACTTCGACGAGTTCTATTTATTTTTAATTTCTTTTCTAAATTTTCGGGGTGCCTGTCGTTAAAAGTCGATCAACTCTAGCGAGAATGTTTTTAAAGTCGAGGCGACTTCCAGTCAATACTTTCAACGACCTCCTGTCAACTCTTGCGAGTTTTTTATCCTTTTTAAAATTTTGGATAAAAAATATATCAATGCGTTTTTTCCGAATGTCTTATTTTTTTATTTTTCCAACTCCGACAAAAAAATTATATCGGAACTATACCAAATTGCAAGTTCACTATTGTATTTGATGCAAGTAAAAATAATTTAAAAATTAAAAACTGAAAAAATTCAAAAAAATTACAACTTAATTTTTTTTTAAAATCATAAAATTCTAAAAAAATCACAGTGATATATTTTTATACAAAAATTGTAGAAAAAAAAAACTTGGCAGAGTTGACCAAATTTGACCCCGACAGTCGTCCCATTTTTTTTAAACACTCGTCGTAGTTGACTGACGTTGACTATGAGCCGTCGCTAGAGTTAATTGGCAAACACACCTAATAACTAAAAATACATAGAGTTGACCGTTGACCGCATGAGAGTTGACCACATTTGGGAGCTAAAATTGATTGGCTAGCAGCGATGTTGGTGAAAAAATAAATAATTGTTTTGTTCATTATTTGTTATCGAAAGATACATTAGTTAAAAACCTATGATTAAAAGACAAATTTACTTGATGTAATTTATACAAAAAATTAATATTTAGCTCTAGAGAATTATCTTTACTATATAGATTTAAAATATATAAGATATATTTGCCACACTTACGAAAGTTGTTTATGGTATAATTTTGCAAAATTTGATAAAAATAAGTTGCTTGGTATTATTATAATACAATAATATTTTTTTATACTCTAAATAAGAGGCCTTAATATTAAAATATTTTAAAATAGTAAGATAGTTTTAGGAGAATAAAATATACTCTACCTCAAAACTCTTAGGTTCAATTTTTTTTTCCGATTATAGTTTTTTATGTTGGGTAGGTGGGTGATCCAGACCAACTTACACGCATCATGACTAGTTCCACGAGATATATATGCTTTTTTATGTATATTTAGAAAGGAGTTCAAGCCTTATACTTTTTTACTTTACATATGAATTATAGTTCTTAATTCTATCTTTCTACTACAAAAATAAATGAGGAATATACCTTTTGAGGCCAAAAATTCAAAAAAAAGAATTTTAAGGGCCTAGTTAGTTTATATGTTTTTTAAGGGCCTAACTAGAAATTTTTCTGGTTAGGTTCACGTTTTTAGGGGGTACACACCCGCTATTTTAATTTTTTGGGGGGTATATACCCCCTATTTTAATTTTTTGGGGTTACACGCCTACCGTTTTTTAAGTTAAATCCATATTGATCAGAGCCCATATTGTCCAAGGCAGTCCAAATAAACAGGTTAGTCCAAAACAAGGGGTATATACCCCCTAAAATATCATTTTTACCCCCTAAAAATCATGTTTACCTCTTCAATTAAATGGTTACCCCCTCAAATACCAGGTTACCCCCTAAAATATCATGTTTACCCCCTACAATAACATGGAAACCCGTAATTACCTCCTACAATAGCAAAACAGGGGGTATATACCCCCTGAATATCCACATCTACAAAAGCAGATATGCAAAAAAAAATTAAAAAATAAAATACAACCTTAGAAAACAAATAGATCTGAGATGAGGTCTGGTGGGTGTTGGATTAGCTGAGATGAGTTGTGTTGAGTGGTTTGGTGGGGTGTTGCTGGTGGGGTTGGGAAGGTCGCTGGTGGGGTTGGGAAAGTCGCTGGTGGGGTTGGGAAGGTAGGTGTTGGTGGTTGTACTGATTCGTTAGTGGAGGTGCGTGGTGGTGGTGCACTGGCATAGTGGTGGTGCGCTGGCTTAGTGGTGGTGGTCTCGAAATCACAGCAGCAGCTCGGAGTTACCTCGATATGGTTGGTGGGTTGATGGTGGTTGGTGGATCTCGAAGGTCAGCAGCATCTTGGTGGTGGTGGACCTCGATCTGGTGTTGGTGGTGGGGCTCGGAGTGAAGAGAAGCAGGGTGGTGGTGCTGTCGAGATCTCAGATCTGTTGGTGGTGGTACTGATTTCGCTGGTGGATGGTGATCGCGTGGTGGTACTGCTACGGAGGTCGATAGTGGTGGTGGTGCGCTGCTACGGAGTTCGCGGTGTTGTTGTTGCTGTGATGACGAAGCAGATCTGGGAAGCTCGCTTGAACGGAGCAGCAGTGCCGGCGAGGAAGAAGGGTGAGGGGGAGGGGGTGGGAACAATCTGTCGAGGAAGAAAGATGAGGGGGAGAGGGTGGGGTTTTCTGTCGAGAAACAAAGAGGAGGGGGTGGGTTATATGTGTTTTTTTAGTTGGGTTCCACTTGGACTAGTTGGTTTCCAATTGGGGCCCTAGTTTATAAAACATTAGTAGTGATAGGCCCTAAAAGCTCTTTTACCCAAAAATAAATGCTTATTTAAAAGTGTTTTTGAAAAAACACTTAAAAATGCATCTAATATTTTAAGAGTTTTTTTAATCTTGAAAAACATTTTTTTGAAAAACACTAAATTGATGTTTTTTGGAAAAGACACTTAAAAATATTTTAAATTTCAAAATGATTTTTAATAATTTTTAAATTTTTTTAAAAGTATACACTTCTAAACAAGTCTTAATTATTAAAAAAGGAATAAGACCGCTATGATTTAGCATGGGCCTATTCTTTTTTTTGTTTTGAATATAGGCCTATTGCAAAAGGCGTTATAAACCCTTTTAATATGAAGGTTTTTAGGATGTAGCGGCTCTTCATCTTGACTCTAGAGATAGCATCACAAAGTCCAAAAAATGGGAAAACTGAAGAAGAAGAAGAAGAGCAAGAAGAAGAAGAAGAATTATTTGGCTGAAGATAAGAAGATGTCGATGCTGATGAATTTACCTGAAGAATTATTAACGAAAATACTCATCACATTGCCTGTGATTTCAGTGTTGCGTTTAAGGCGTGTTAGTAAATCTTTATATAGTTTTCTCAAAAACCCTTACTTCATTAACCTACATATGAAAAAACAACGTGAATGCATTCTAATTAACTATTCGAAACGATCATCCTTATCCATTTATTCATATGAATCGCTCAACCAAGTCTCACCTCATATAAAGGTACCTCATACGGATTCCATCCTCTGTTATTGGTCGTGGCCTTGTAACGGATTATTAGTTTGTGTCACCCTTGATACAAGTAGTATACTCTTATGTAATCCAGCAACTAGGGAATTCAAACTTCTTCCTCCAATAGGAACTACAAATTGGAGTGTATGCTCAGTTGGATTGGGTTTTGATTCAAACAAAAATGATTACAAGGTTGTTACTATTAGGGAGATAGATAATCATCACAAATTTTTTGAAGTGTACAATCTGAGTAGTAATTCTTGGAGGCAAATCAACCATGACATGTCACACATATATATATATCGTGTTACTGGAATACCATTCAATGGGGCGTTGCATTGGATTACTAAAAGAGAAAGTGTTGATTTTATTCTTTCTTTCAATGTGAGCACGGAAGTAATTCAAAACATGGACCTTCCTGATGATATTGCTCCATACAATCCTCAAATTAAAAAGATTCCCACAATTATAAATGATTCTCTTGCCTTGTTTGTATTCACACATTATGGCCATACAGAACCAAAGTTTATGGATATATGGGTAATGAAGGAGAGATCTTGGGTGAAACAAGTCAGCATTCATGGAATTATGTTAAATTGTCCTTGTTTGTTGTGGAAAAATGAAGCCATACTTATGTTCACTTGTAGCTGGAAACTGAAAGTGTATACCCTCAAAACTCAAATAATTTCTGATACAGGAATAGGGTCTGACTGTTACGGGTCTGATAATTACGGGTTACTAAGAGTCATGGTTTACAAGGAGAGTTTAGTTACTATAAACTGAAATAGTTTGTATAATTTTCTCCTTTTATATTTTAAATATTTGAATGTCAAAGTATATTAGTAATCCATTTGTTTTTGGTCTATGCCGGTTGAAACTTGTTTAATCCATCATCCCTCTATCTAAATAGCTGAATTAAGTTCCATTCTTTCTAATATTAAGTGTTTCTTGTGATTTACTCATGTCCTCGATATTTGTCATATGGATATATTGTAATTGGGTAGATGGGGTTCATATAGGCAATGAGGTGTGTATGTGGCAATTATAAGAAAAATAGTATATATCTGGCTAACATGCATAACACAGGGACCAATGTTGCAATTAACCAGTTTTTGTAGCTGCTTCTTTTTTTCGTACCTTGGTTAATCCCATGAGATTTTTCACATGTGGCATGGAGAAAATGATTACTTTTATTTTATTGTTCTGATATCCAAGATGGTTCTGAAGCAACAGCTAACCCTGGACTTCTTTTTTTCTCGAATTAATTGCACTATAGGTCCCTATACTTTATCATATAAATAACAAACTATACCTACAAATCAGAGCTTAAAAAGATAATTTCGGGTGTGGTGGGAAGTAAAAGTTCTGAACTGAGAGACAATAAACCTGGGAGATCATACAGTATTATTATAAAAAAACTAAACAAATTAACAACTTACCACCAATACATAAACCATTAAACGAAGTTTGATCTGTAAAAAGAAAAAAAAACAAGTTCCATCCCAGCTTATATATAGATTCTATACCACTTTATACTTAATCAATAATCAACATATTAACCTTACAAAGAAATATATATTTATTCTAATGACTTGGAATGTAAGATAAACTCTATTTATCAGAGCATGTAATTCTTTCTTTGATCCTCCTCCAGGTGCAATACCAAAACAAATCAGCTAACTTCATAAAAGTGGTTTGATACCAATGTGTATGTTCAATATGTCAAATTTGAGAGATCTTGTACTTTCCATGAATCTACTTTCGGCCACTCTTCCATCAAGTATTCATTATACTCTTCCAAATCTTGATGAAACTTTAGTTTATCATAATAGTTATTCCTGTTTTCTCATATATTTTAATCAAACTTAAAATAATACAGATTGATGGTAATGAATTTAGTGGTGAAATTCCAAACTTTCTTGAGATCTCGTCATGCTTGAAGCTCTATCTTTGTACGATAACAATTTCACCTCTCAAGGTCGGAAATTCATTACTTCATTGGCTAAGTGTCGAAGACATGTACCCATCTCTAGAATTCCATTCGAAATATTTTCTCCCTAGATAAATTTAATACAAATTGCTTCGCTACCAAATCAAGTGAAGCATTCCATGTGAGATTGGAAATTTAAGCAAATTAATTGGATTAGACCTATCTAAAAACTACTTGACAGAGCAAGCTCAACCTACAAAGAAGGCTATTACTTTACTTTATTCTGGGGACAATGGGTTAACATTTCAATTTTTTAATATCTCTTATTGAGATCTCTTTCATTTTTTATGAAAATGTCTTACTTTAATTGGCTGCAGAGTATGAATTAGAAGGAAAGGTTTCAACATATTGTGATGTTTATAGTTTCAGGATTATAATAATGAAAGTTATTACAAAAAAAAGCGAGCAGTGAAATATTTTTGGGACATTTGAGCCTGGAGTGATGGGTAAGTAATTCAAACTCAAGTTAGTTTTATTTCAACATTATCAAATGTATTATTAGTTTACAGCAATTGTTATTAATTTACAGAAATGTAATTGTTCTATGCTTCAGCAATTGTCATTCAAATGTTTATGATCCAACACATGGGAGAAAGTATCGAATTCCAAAATAATGATAATGAAATAATCGTTGGCCTTAGCAATAAAAAAGGCCAAATTTTAATTTCCTCTCAATTGATTTTAATCTCTAGCCCAAAATAGTCCAGGATCAGCTCTGCTTTTTGTTGTACTAATAAGTAAAAATTGCATTATAAGGTCCCTATATTATGCAAAAGTTCAGTACTGGTTCATATATTTTACAAAAATTGCACTATAGGTCCCTAATTATTATTTTTTGATTAATGGTACTATAAGTCCCTGAATTATGCAAAAAAATCTGTACTTTATCATATAAACAACAAAATATTCAAACAAACAAAACAAATCTATGCTTAAAAAGATAATTTTGGAAAACAGGGGAGGGGGCAAGTGAAAATTCTAAAAACAAATTTTTAACCTTCTAATGATGCAGCAAAACATACAAAGGGTTAATTGCACCATTGGTCCCTATGTTATGAAAAATAGCGAGATGTACAATACTTCTAATAATGCCACGTAAACACCTCAATACTCAAACGATGACACATGAGTAATTCATAAGAAATAAATAATATTAGTAACAATGAAACTTAATTCAACAAAAGTTTCAACAGGCCAAGACTAATAACAGGTGGATTTATAATATATTTTGACATTCAAAACATCAAACATGACTATTACTGAGGAGATCTTGTGATTACAACACCTTGCATTTGATTATAAAAAAAGTTCAAAATACAAATGTAAAGTAGAAAATAATAACTAATCCTTCTTGTTTATACTTGTAAGATCTTCCACCACCGTAATTCCAAAACTTTAAACGTCACATCTTGTTAAAAACACTTCTCCTAATCCATGCTCTGTTTTTCATCAAAAACCTTATATCTTTGCGGCACCTTGTATATCTTTTTGATTGTCGATTATTTGTCGGATGTGAGTGTCACGTAATCGATGAAGTATATGAGGCATGCCATATAGACCAATAAGGTATGCCAATTTTTTTTTCCCAAAATAAATAAAGAGAACTTTTTTTTTTTTTTTGGACATATGGGGGGTGTTAAGACACCCCAGTAAAAAACAAAAGTGTTTAACCAATTCCTAGTCTACTAAAGCACAAAGATAGGTCGAACACACTAGGTGTGTTTCGACGAAGTTCCAATGCCCTGTGTCTAACTTCTTTTGCAAGTTTGTCTGCCATGCTGTTGAGCTTCCTATTGATGTGGCGGAAAGAAATCTGCCCGTGCTCTTCAGCATTGCTGATAATCTTGTAAAGGATGGGTTGGATATTCTAACGTGCTGCTGACACCTGCTTCGTACCTTGAATGACCTCAAGGTTATCAGAGAAAATTGTGACTCTTTTATTTGGGAAACTATTTCCTATTTGAGTAGCCCTGAGAATAACTTCTGCTTCCCCTTTTAATGCTGAGTCACAATTAGTGTTCTGGTTGTATTCAAATATTTTATTTCCATTTTTCCCACGTCCTACGATTGCCAATCCTGTGGGTTCCCATTTGTTTTTAAAGGACGCGTCACAGTAGAACGAGTACTCTTGGTTCTCTTCTCCTCTATTGCTATTATTCTCATTCTCTATTACTTGTTTCTTGAAGCCTTTGTAATTTTCAGCCACCCAATTTATTCCATGAATGTCTTGCATTAATTTCTTCGACGCAATATTTATTCCTGTCCCACACACCACAATATTTTCATGTATGGCCTTCATTTTTGCTTTCCATATATTCCATAGATTTATCATGATGAAGTCGCGGATAATGTTTTCTTCCCATCCTCCTTCCGTATATGATTTTATGATAT
Organism: Nemophila menziesii; assembly: GCA_029959085.1. Taxonomy (NCBI): domain Eukaryota; kingdom Viridiplantae; phylum Streptophyta; class Magnoliopsida; order Boraginales; family Hydrophyllaceae; genus Nemophila; species Nemophila menziesii. Next base: position 39,976,284 of record JARWIR010000004.1, on the reverse strand, counting down.
TCATGAACCATGTTTCGATGCTTTCATAGCTCTTATCATGGATTTTAATTTGAAGGATTGATCCTGCCCATATATCTTTGCACATAGTGCAATGAAGGAGAAGATGTTCAATATTTTCATTTTCCTCATTGCACCATAAACAATTTGGCCCATCCGCACATTTTCTTTTGTGAAGGTTGCTTCTAGTAGGTATGGCATTGATGATTAATCTCCATACGAATAGTTTGATCTTTTTTGGAATATTAGATCTCCATATAATCTTCCAGATCGGAGAGTCCTCCAGCCTTTTAGTGTTTGTAGTTGTTGCTTTATTTCTTATATGTTCCTCTGTGATTATCCTATAGCCTGTCTTTGTATCATAATTACCATTCTTCCCATAAGGCCATATAAGTCTGTCTTCAGGTCCAAATTCTTTAATATTTGTATTTTTGATGATATGGATGATAGGTTCTGGGAAAAGATCATCTAATTCTTCCCCTTTCGATTCATTCATCCCTTCTCTAATTAACTCGCTCACTTTTGATTTATTCGTTCCTTTCGGTTTTTCTAATTTCCATTCTGTGTCTAACCATCTGTCTTCCCAAATATTTGTGTCCTTGCCATCACCTATCACTACTATTCCATGTTTTTTGATGAAGTCTCTTCCTTCAATTAGACTTGCCCAGTTCCATGTTCTACTCTGTCTAAGCTTGCATTTTAAGAAACTGGATTTGTTGAAGTAAATACCTTTTAGAAGTTTTGTTGCTAGGTTGTTCGGAGAGTTCATAAGTCTCCACGCTTGTGCTGCTAGTAAAACTGTGTTCATTTTTTTAAAATCTTTGAAGCCTAGGCCTCCGATGAGTTTGCTAACTGCAATTTTTTCCCATGCAACCCAGTGTATTCTGTTTTTTTCACCTAAACTCCACCAGAAGTTAGCGATAGCAGAGATAAGTTTATTGCAAAAAGTTATAGGGAAAGAGAAAATAGACATATAGTAATTCGGAATCGCCTGAAGAATTGCTTTGATGAGTACTTCTTTCCCCCCTTCTGAGAGTAATTTCGCTTTCCAGCCCTCCGTGTTTTTGAAAACTTTCTCAGCTATCCACCCTAGGGATTCCACTTTTGATCTTTTGTGACAAAGTGGTATCCCTAAGTAGTTTCCAAGGTCTTCTGTCTCTTTGATTTGAAGCTTATTGGTGATTTCATCTTTTATTTCTTCCGGTGTCTCTTTGCTGAAAATAATCGCTGATTTTTGTAGGTTTATTTGTTGTCCTGATCCTTCACAATATATGTCCAAACACTCTTTAAAGTGTTCTATTTTAGTCTCATTTAATTCTAAAAAGAAAAGGGAATCATCTGCAAAGAGTAAGTGTGATATCGTCGGGCAATTCCTATTGATTTTTATGCCTTTAATTAAATCTTTCTCCACATAATTTTCCATGATACTGATAAGAGATTCCGTCATAATAGAAAAAAGAAACGGAGATAGAGGATCACCCTGTCTCAGACCCCTCCCTGGCGAGAATTTTTCTAGTCTGTCACCATTTAAGTTAATATGAAACGATACCGAGGTAATACAATTTTCCATCCATTTTATCCATGTTTCGCAGAAACCAATTTTTTCCAATATTTTAAGAAGGAATTTTCATCTTACCTAGTCATATGCCTTTGCCATGTCAATTTTAATTGCTGCCATATGTTTTTTGTTTTTCCTTTTCCTACTCAGTAAGAAAGATATTTCCTGTCCTATGATAATGTTATCTTGTATAGCTCTACCTTTGATAAACGCCGATTGTGTGGGAGATATAATAGTATTCATAATTTCTTTCAGCCTGTTAGATAGAATCTTAGTAATGATTTTGTAAATAAAATTAACACAAGATATTGGTCGAAAATCACCAAGTCCTTCCTGTACTATTCCTTTCGGGATCAAACTTATAAGTGTATTATTTATCATCTCAAGAGAACAATTATTTTCGAAAAAATCCTCAATTATTTTTAGGGTATCATCTTTGACAATATCCCAGAATTCTTTGTAGAACTTACCGTTTAATCCATCTGGTCCTGGATGCTGATAGGTCCAAAACTGCTCTTTCCACCTCTTCCATCGTAGGTTTTTTAATAAGTTCTATGTTCATATCATTAGTTATACGGGATTTGATAAATTCAATGGCTTTATTCATATTCTCATCGGTTCCTACCCTATCTTTAAAAAGATTTTTATAAAATTCCTGAAAAATTGTCTTTTATATCTTTGTCACTATCCGTCTATTCTCCTTCTAATAAATAAAGAGAACTAAGACCGCTAAATCTTTAGGATGGGCTTATTTTTTTTTTTTTTGGTCAGGATATAGGCCTATTGCAAAAGGGACTAAAAAAACAAAAGGTTATGAAACCCTTAGGGTGAAGCGGCTCTTCATCTAGAGATAGCATCACCAGTTAAAAAAATGGAAAAACTGAAGAAGAAGAATAATCTAGCGGAAGATAAAAAGATGTCGAGGCTGGAGAATTTACCTGAAGAACTATTGATGAAAATACTCATCACATTTCCTGTGAAATCATTGTTGTGTTTAAGGTGCGTTAGTAAATCTTTGAACAGTTTTCTCAAAAATCATTATTTCATTAACCTGCATATGAAGCAACAACGTGAATGCATTCTAATTAGCGATATGAGACAACCATTCTTATCCTTTCATTCGTATGAATCGCTCAACCGAATCTCACCTCATATCAACGTACCTTATATGGATTCCATTCGCTATTATGGGCTGCGCCACTATTATTGGTCTTGGCCTTGCAACGGATTATTGGTTTGTGTCTCCCTTCATACAAGTAATATAGTCTTATGTAATCCATCAACTAGGGAATTTAAACTTCTTCCTCCAATACGAACTTCGGACTGGAAAGTATGCTCAGTTGGATTGGGTTTTGATTCAAACAAAAACGATTACAAGGTTGTTACTATTAGGGAAAAAGATAATGATCACCTTAGGAATAAAGATGATGATCACAAGCTTGAAGTGTACAATCTGAGTAGTAATTCTTGGAGGCAAATAGATCATGACATGCCATCTGTGCATAGTGATGTTGGAATACCATTCAATGGAGCAATGTATTGGGCTGCCCAAAGAGAAAGTGTTGATTTTTTCCTTTCTTTCAATGTGAGCACTGAAGTGTTTCATAACATAGACCTTCCTCATGATATTGCTCCTCACGCTCGTGGAATTAATAAGATTCCTACAATCATAAATGATTCTCTTGCCTTGTTTGTATTTACACATTATAACCCTTCAGAATCATTTATGGATATATGGGTAATGAAGGAGGGATCTTGGGTGAAACATGTCAACATTCATGGAATTATGTTCGACTATCCTTGTTTTCTGTGGAAAAATGAAGCCGAACTTATATTAATGAATAGCTGGAAACTGAAAGTGTATAACCTCAACACTCAAATAATTTCTGATACAGGAATAATGTCTGTTAGTTACGGGTCACAAAGAGTCATGGTTTACAAGGAGAGTTTAGTTACTATAAACTGAAATAGTTTGTACAATCGATTCCTTTATATTAAAACTATATTATTAATCCATTCGTTTTTTGTCTATTACTGTTAAAACTTGTTTAATCCATCATCCATCTATCTAAATAGCTGTTCCATTCTTTCTAATATTAAGTATTTCTTGTGATTTACTCATGTCCCTTGATATTTGTTATTGTTTGAATGTTAGCTTTTCTATTGAAGGTAATGGGAGATATATGTGGAACTATTTTAATTGGGTAGATGGGGTTCATAAAGGCAATGGGGAGTTTATGTGGCAATTATAAGATAAATAGTATATCTGGCTAATTTTCATAACACAGGGACCAATGTTACAAACTGCTTCTTTTTTCGTACCACTTGGTTAATCCCACGAGTTTTTTTACGTGTGGCATGGAAAAAATATTTACTTTGGTTTTATTGTTCTGATATCCAAGGTGGTTCTGAGGCAACAGCTAGCCCTAGATTTTTTTGGAGTTAATTGCAATATAGGTCCCTATATTATTATTTATTGAATTTGTTGCATTATAAGTTCCTATATTATACAAAATAACCTATATTTTATCATATAAATAACAAACTATGCATACAAACAAAACAAATCAAAGCTTAAAAAGATAATTTCGGGTGTGGTGGGAGTAAAAGTTCTGAACTGAGAGACAATAAACCTGGGAGATCATACAGCATCAGTGGTTCGAGACGATCTTGAACCCTGGCAAAACAAGATTACAGAGCTCCAATAATCGTATACCTTCCACACTCTTGAGTTCGAGTCCTTGTATACTTAACAGATATTTCCTATTTAATTTAGAAACTTACTTTGCTTTGTCAAGGTCAACTTCTCTTAACCATTCAAGGTCAATTTCTTCATGATCTTACACCAATCGATTAAGGAAATCCTGCAAAATTGGAGATCACTCTTAGCTTTATATTCTGACTCGTTTATTAATAGATATATATATACCTTCAGTCGCTCAGCTAACATGTTCATACCCCTCTCCTTAATTGTTTCTGAGATCTTTTTAACATCAGTATGTCTTAAAACTTCGTAGTCAAGTGAATCCATGGTGTCCTTAAATCTTTCTTTTCTGACATTTTTAGTATACACCTCCTTTCTCAAGCTATCCCAGTCAAATAGTTTCGCCTTTATGGTCAAGCTTTCTCTTTTTCTCGCTAACTGGTTTGTTCAAGGTACTTGTTTCTCCTGCATTTGTAATTTTGTATAATTTATCATTATTCTTTAATCATTTCAGATAATAGTAAGATCACAATATTACCTGTTTGGCTTGTTGGGGCTTTTGGGGCTTTTGAGGAGTGCCTTAGATTCTGGACTAAATTTCTTTTTAGGATGAAAGATGGTTTCTTGATGATCAGGATTCATATCTATTGTTTCAACTTTAGGCCTTGATCTGCGCCTTTTGATCGAATCAGCATTAAATGGTACAATCGAGCCGTTCGCTTTATACAGAACTATCGCACTTTGCTCATTTTCCATTTTTTCTTTACCATGGTTAATATTTAACCCGCTCAGTTTCTCAATCACATGAGTAAGCAAATCAAAAGCATTTTCCTTCACTAAAGCTGTAAGTTTTTCTTTGTCAATTTAATAACTTAATATATATTCAACTACTAATATATTAACCTTCACGTATAGGTACACATACCTGTCATAGCGGTGGAGCAGTTTTGATTATCGGAAAGTATTGGTTTCTTCATTTTAGCGGGCCCACGCCTCTTCTTTGCTGATGTCATAGTTTCGTTTTCGCGCTCTCGAGTTTTTTCAGTTAGTGATGGCTTATTCCAGTTCACAAGGGCTAGACTATTCTGGATTTGTTTTACCAATCCAACCATACTTATGTTCATTGATAGCATGAGTCTTTCAGTGTGTACCCTCGACACTCAAATCATTGATAGCCATACTTAATATTCTTTCTAATATTAAGTATTTTTTTTATTTACTCATGTTCTTAATATTTGTTATTGTTTGAGTGTTAGCTTTTCTATTGAAGGTAATGGGAGATACATGTGGATATGTTGTAATTGGGTAGATGGGGTTCTAAAGGCAATGAGGTGTTTATGTGGCATACCTTATTGGTCTATATGGCATGCCTCATAGACTTCATCGACTACGTATGTGTCAAAGCAAAGCACGAATGAACAAGGTATACAGATATTACTTACATTAATCGACAAACTCTCAAAATTCGAGATATATGAGGGGCGACAAATTTATTTAGACACTCGACAATCAAAAGATATACAATGCGCCGCAAAGATAATACGGTTTTTGATGAAAAACAGAGCATGGATTAGAAGAAGTGGTTTTAACAAGATGTGATGTTTATAGTTTTGAAATTATGGTGGTGGAAGTTCTTACTAGAACAAATCCGAGCCGTACAATGTTTAATAGAGATTTGAGCTGAAGCTGTGGATTCAAACTTAATTTTACTGATCATTGCAACATTATCTGTATACCTTGTTCATTCGTGCTTTGCTATGACAAACACCTATATTCTTAGTGTTGTCTAGTCGATGAAGTATACGCCGTCATTTTTTGCTGAAAGAAGCGTTGGCATTAGCATGTCACTTAAGCTGTCAAGATCAATAAAAGTGGTCAAATTTTAGTTTCCGCTCATTAGATTTTAATCTCTAGCCCAAAATAGTCTAGGATCAGTTCTGCTTTTTGTTATACTAATTAATACTATTAGATTTTAATCTCTAGCCCAAATATAGTGTGATTTTTGCATAATATATGGAGCAGTAATGCACTTTTGCATAATATAAGGACCTATAACGCAATTTTCACTTAATAGTATTAATTAGTACAAACAAAAAATAGAGCTGATCCTAGACTATTTCGGGCTAGAGTTTAAAATTTAAGGAGCAGAAACTACAATTTGGCCTCTTTTCTTGGTTTTGACAACTTAATGACATGCTAAGGCTACCGATTCTTTCATCAAAATAAAGTAATAGGCTGTCCTTGGAATTATGCAGCTAAGGGTTAATGAGGGCTCCACTAAGTTCATTACCACCAATTTCTCGACTAATTTAATGAGGTAAAGAAAGTTTATTTACCTAAAATATACACTGCGCCAGTATTCGAAATCTTCTTTGCACTTTTACAAAAATCGGCAATATTGTCACCACTTGATCACGATTTGTTGTGATTAAATATGGAATCTCGAAACTCCAAATAAGTCTCTATATGATACAAAAATATATATTTTATCATATAAACAACAAAATATTAATACAAACAAAACAAATCAAAGCTTAAGAAGATAATTTAGTAAAAAAGGGGAGGGGGCAAGTGAAAATTTTAAACACATGGGGGATTGTCCACTAATAAGACGAGCACCAAACTGGAAAACATTTTTTCAAACTTCCTTTATGTTTTCTTTCTTTCATGGTGAAGCAGTAATGACAAAATCGGATTATAATATAAAGTGAAGAATGTTGATAAAGTCATAGAATCTTGGAAATATTTAAGAGCAGGAGACTTAAGTTTTATTAAGTCAACCAACCTTCAATATTTGAACGTGTTTGGAATAAAATGATAACTTGGTCAATTTTCCTAGCTAGCAAGCAAGCAAATTAATTTATATGAACGTTTACCTAATCAAAAATAAATAAAAATAATATATATAATAAGTCAATCAACCTCCAATATTCCATCGCATTCCATCTTCTCCATGAGAACCTCAAACTCATCTCTCTACCCAAATTGAGGTAATATATTGAAACTCTAAAAGATTTTACCGTATGATCAGTCCAGCTCTGAGAAGATAGCGTTTGTGGGGTCCATGATCTTTTCCGGAACTATTGGAGTGAGTAATTTGCATTTTTCGATTTTCTTTTTTTTTTGCAGTACATTCTTGGCACAACGGTTGACTATTCATCTAAAGATATCTATGCGAGCACAACTTTAGAAAATGAGAATATCGAAGAAGAAGAAGGATATGCTGATGATTTTACCTGAAGAAGTTTTAATGAAAATAGTGGTGACATTGCCAGTGAAATCATTGTTATGTTTAAGGTGCGTTAATAAATCTTTTAACAGTTTTCTCAAAAACCCTTACTTCATTAACCTGCATATGAAGCAACAACGTGAATGCATTCTAATTAATGATATGAGACGACCATACTTATCCTTTCATTCGTATGATACGCTCAATGAAATCGCACCTCATCTGGAGATACCTCATTTTAATTCCAAAGCATTTAATGTTTCGTGGCCTTGCAATGGATTATTGGTTTGTGTAGCCGCTCATGCTAGTACAAGTACTATAGTCTTATGTAATCCAGCAACTAGGGAATTCAAACTTGTTCCGCCAAGTCCCTTCTATGTAATGGATAGGGGTGTATTCTCGATTGGATTGGGTTTTGATTTGAACAAAACTGATTACAAGATTGTTACCTTTGCGAATAGATATTCGAATTACAAGGTTGAATTATACAATCTGAGTAGTAATTCTTGGAGGCAAATCCACCATGACATCCAATCTATATATAATGATAATGGAGTACCATCCAATGGATCACTGCATTGGATTGCCTACAGAGAACATTTTTATTTTATCCTTTCTTTCAATGTGAGCACTGAAGTGTTTCAAAACATGGACCTTCCTAATGCTATTGATCCTCACACTGGTCATATTTATAAAAATCTCACAATCATAAATGATTCTCTTGCTTTGTTTGAATGCTCAACTAAATACCATGTAGGACTAAAGTATATCGATATATGGGTCATGAAGGAAGGCTCTTGGGCCAAACAAGTCAGCATTCATGGAATTATGTTCGATTCTTTTATCAATCCTTGTTTGTTGTGGAAAAATGAAGCCATACTTATGTTCATTGATAGCTTGAGTCTTTCTGTGTGTACCCTCGACACTCAAATCATTTCCGATACAGGAATAATGTGTTATAATGACGAACAACTAAGTTTCATGGTTTACAAGGGGAGTTTAGTTTCTATAAAGTGATTAATATCTATTTTATGTTTGTCTTTGTTAATGAATTAATGATTGGTTCAATGTGATTTGTTCTATTTGTTGTAACAAGAGGTTCATGATGGAACATTGTGTTTACTCCCATCTTTTTCTACTTGAATTGTTTGTAAAATAAAAGATCTCAATGAGACTAATAGAAGGTGCTTGATTGTGTTTCTAAAAAGAAGAGATTGTACAATGTATCTTTGCTTTGCTTTCTTGTGAACTAAGTACAAACCCATAAGACGAGAAAAAATGTTTATTTACCCCGGGGTCTCATGCACTTTCTACAAATGTTAGGGATGTATAATAAAATATTTCTAAAATAAACTGATATAAATTAAAGAGAGGTTTCTTTTTTTATTACCATCCATATGTATACTCTGTATTAAGATTTTCATGTTTTGTGATTTCTTCTCGAACTTTGAATTTCCAACTGATGGCTTATGATTAATGTTAGCTTCATTCTTAAAAATTAGTCTAATTTGTATTCTCTCATCTTCTGAATATTATTTGTTATATGTCTCTTTGGAATGATTTGGTAAAAAAATTAGTGTAATAGTATTAATTTGTTAAGAACCTTTATGTTTATGTGAGAATAAAATAAGCAGAGAATTTAACAAGCTGAACTAAAATGACTTGCTTTTATTCAAGACTTATTTGGCTTTAAATAGCCATTACAGACTCAACAAACTTAGCTAAATAATAGCAACGTGATAACAGTAACTTCAAATAAGCTGACACAATTTAAATACTAGATAATATCCTAAAGACTAGCACTTTATTCTAACAGAATCTAATTAAAACTCTTCATTCCCTCCCTTAAACTAAGTGATGTAAAACATTTAGTTTGTACTAGAAACGTCACATACTCCCAGCAGGTTTCTAAGTTTCTGAAAAACTTCAAGTTTCAATGGTTTGGTCATTATGTCTGCAATTTGATCCTTGCTTCCACAATGAATCAATTCAATTGTTCCTTCCTTAGTAAGATTTCTTAAGAAATGAAACCTTACATCAATATGCTTGCTACGACCATGCATAACTGGATTTTTTGATAACTTAATGGATGAACTATTATCACACATTACAGTAGTGCAACCTCCATTAGAATGTCCCAACTCTTCCAAAATTCTTTTCATCCATACTCCTTGACAAGCACAAACAGTAGAAGCTACAAATTCAGCTTCTGTGGTTGATAAGGTTACAATAGGTTGTTTTTTTGAACACCATGAAACATCACTTGAACCCATTAAGAATACATAACCAGATGTACTCTTCCTGTCATCCATATCTCCGGCATAATCACTATCAGTAAATGCCAACAATTCACCTACTTCTCTACTTTTATAATATATTCCATAATTCACCGTTCCTTTTAAGTACCGAAGTACTCTTTTAGCAGCCTGTAGGTGTATTTCCATTGGTTTTGACATATATCTACTTATGAGACAAGTTACAAACATCATGTCAGGCCTTGTGGTAGTGAGATACATCAAACTACCCACCAGCTGCTTATAGTACGTCTCATCAACACAATTTCCATTTCCGTCTTTGCTCAGTTTGGAACCAGGAACTATTGGGCTTCCCACTGAGTTACTTTCATCCATACCAAACCTTTTCAGAACCTCCTCTGCATATTTACTTTGACATATATAAATACCATTAGAACTCTGTAGCACCTCAATCCCAAGAAAAAATCTCATCTTCCCCAAGTCAGACATATCAAACTCTCTTAACATCGAGCTTTTAAAATCAGACATCATAGCTTTATCAGTACCGGTAAAAATTAAATCATCAACATAAACACTTACGATGACAATTTTTCCTTCTCCACTTCTCTTTGTAAATAATGTTTGCTCACTATCGCACCTCTGAAAACCTTCACCGATGAAATGTGCTTCAATCTGACTAAACCAAGCTCGAGGAGCTTGCTTTAATCCATACAAGGCTTTATGTAACTTGTAAACTGGATGCTCGCTACCTTTTTTTTCATATCCTCTTGATTGATCTACATAAATATCTTCACTTAGCTCACCATGAAGGAAAGCAGATTTGACATCCAACTGAAAAATATTCCAATTCTTTTGTGCAGCTAGAGAAATAATCATTCGTATTGTATCCATCCTTGCTACTGGTGCAAATACTTCAGTATAATCCATTCCGTATCTTTGAGAGTATCTTTTAGCAACCAAATGCGCTTTGTATTTATCAATCTTTCCATGCTCGTTGTATTTAGTTTTGTAAACCCACTTCACTCCAATCTTTTTTACCCCGACCGGAAGTTTAGTGAGTGTCCATGTCTCGTTCTTTTCGATGGCTTTTATCTCACTAACCATGGACAATCTCCAGTTTTTACTCTTTACGGCTTCCTCAAAGTATAATGGATCAGTTGATACTCCTAATGCCATATGAACTTCATCCTCAAGTAAACCTTCACCATTAACATAATCACTCATCCATGTAGGAAGTTTTCTCTCACGAGATGGCCTTGACTCCCTCACTATCTGCTCACTCTCGCTAGAATCATCTTCCTCTTCTCTAATTTCTCCATCATGAGTCTCGTTTTCTTCTCCCTCTGTATTTTCTCCATTCTTATTCTCATTTCCTTCTTCATGCTCACTATCACCGTCCTCCCATTCTAATTCTACTCCTATTTGTTTCTCAAAACTCGCATCCCAATCCCATTGTTTTTCTTCTTCAAAAATTACATCTTTACTAACAACAACCCTTTTTGAAATAGGATTGAATAGTCTGTAACCTTTTGATTCTTCACTAACTCCCAATAACACACATGTAATGCTTCTATCATCAAGTTTTGTCCTCTTTTCTGCTGGAACATGAACATGTGCGATGCAGCCCCAAACCCGAAATTGATCTACAGATGGTTTCACTCCACTCCAAGCCTCCTCTGGTGTAATAACCTTGGCTGCCAATGTAGGGCATCTGTTTAGGACATAAATAGTCCAATTAACTGCCTCCGGCCAAAACGTCTTTGGAGTGTTCTTATCAGATAACATGGAACAGACCATGTTCATCACGATTCTATTTTTCCTCTCGGCGACACCGTTCTGTTGCGTAGTGTAAGCATTAGTTAATTGCCTTTTGATCCCACTTTGTTTGCAAAACTCATTGAACTCATTTAAATTGAATTCACCGCCTCGATCTGTATGAAAACACTTCACACACAATCTTGTTTCTTTTTCTACCATAGTCTTAAAACATTTAAAGAAATTAAAAGCTTCTGACTTTTCCACCAAGAAATAAACCCATGCTTTTCTACTATAATCATCAATGAATAATAAAATATACCTTTTGTTTCTATTAGAAGTAGGAGTAATCGGGCCACAAATGTCCGCATGAATAAGTTCTAAATTCTGAGTTGCTCTCCAAGCACTCTTCTTTGGAATAGGGTCACGGTGTTGCTTCCCGTTGATACAATCTGTACATGTCTCGTTTGAGGTAGTTAGTTGAGGAAGTCCACGTACCATGTTCTTGTATAGCAAGGTTCGCAATCTCTTATAACTCAAATGCCCATACCTCCGGTGCCAAAGTCGAGACAAGTTTTGAGTGTTCATGTGAAAGCATTCATCAGATTGTATTTGAGATTTAGTTCGCAAGATGAACATTCTATTAGCACTCGTGTAGGTTTGAATTATCAACCCTCTCTCTGGATGAAATATCTTGCATAAACCTTCCTTGATCAAAATAGTCAATCCTCTTTCTTGCAACTGACCTATGCTCAAGAGATTATTTCTCAATTCTGGAATATAATACACCCCATCAACAATGTAATTTACTCCATTTAGAAGAAGTTTCACACATCCTCTTCCCATCACATCCATCTTTGAGTTGTTTCCCAATTTTACAGAATGTCGGAATTTTTCGTTGAGTTTATCAAACATATTTCGATCACCACACATGTGACTAGAACACCCAGAATCAAGGAACCATACATTTTTCCTTTTGGTCTCATATGATTCCACATAAGACATCAGAAGCAATTCTTCTTCCTCGTCAAATTCCGCATAATTTGCCTCCTTGCTCCTAGGACATTCATACTGAAAATGTCCAAGTTGATGGCAACGATAGCACTCCATAGTTGCCTTGAAGTCATTTCAGCCTCTCCCTCTTCCTCTTCCTCTGTAAGTACCACGGCCACGACCCCTTCCTCCTTCATATGTCACTTTCAAAGCTTGTTCATCACCATTACGTCGCTAGAATTTCTGTTCATGCACTATTAATGAGTTTGTAACTCATCAATCGTAAGGGTATCAATATCTTTTGACTCCTTGATTGAACATACAATATAGTTGAATTTCTCGCTTAAAGAGCGTAGAATTTTTTCTACCACTTTAGCGTCATCTATATCTTCTCCATAAATCCACATCTTGTTAGCAACAGTCATGACCCGAGAAAAGTATTCTGTTACTTCTTCACCAGACCTCATCTCAAGAGTTTCAAATTCTCTGCGGAGAGCTTGAAGATGTGATCTTTTAACCCGTGCACTTCTTTCGTATTTTTTTTCATGGCATCCCATATATCTTTGGCTGTATTCTTATTTAGAATAGTATCAAGAATAGTCCGATCAATTGCTTGGAAGAGATAATTTTTTACCTTCAGATCCTTGAGCTTCATGTCATCATTCTTCTTGTGTTGTGCATCTGTTAGTGAGGATCCACTTGCTGGTTCAATATATCCCGACTCCACCAGCTCCCAATATTCCTTAGATCGTAGGAAATTTTCCATAAGCATGCTCCAATGATCATAGTGACCGTCGAAACGAGGAATGGCTGGTTGTACAAAACTCCCTTCTGAAGTCATTGCTTGTGTTGTTCAAAAAACTTCAAAGATTGCTACTTTGATTTAACCGGTTCTGATACCAGAATGTTAAGAACCTTTATGTGAGAATAAAATAAGCAGAGAATTTAACAAGATAGACTAAAATGACTTGCTTTTATTCAAGACTTCTTTGGCTTTAAATAGCCATTACAGACTCAACAAACTTAGCTAAATAATAGCAACGTGATAACAGTAACTTCAAATAAGCTAACTTCAAATAAGCTGACACAATTTAAATACTAGATAATATCCTAAAGACTAGAACTTTATTCTAACAGAATCTAATTAAAACTCTTCATAATTATTACAATAAAAAGCAGAGCTGATCCTAGACTATTTTGGGCTAGAGAATAAAATCAATTGAGCGGAAACTGTAATTTGACCACTTCTATTGATATTAACAACTTAAGTGACATGCTAAGGCCAGCGATTAATTCAGCCAAAAATGACGCATATACTTTATTGACTACACGATACTAAAAATATACGTAATTGTCATAGCAAATCACGAATGAACAAGGTATCCAGATATTACTTACGTTAAACGACAAATAGTTAAATATCAAAAAATACGAGGCACTGCCAAATTTATTTCACACACTCATATCCGACAAATAATCGACAATCAAAAAGATATACAAGGCGCCGCAAAGATGTACAAATTTTGATGAAAAACAGAGCATGGACTAGAAGGAGCGGTTTTAACAAGATATGGTGTTTAACATAAATAAGAGGACTAAGACCGCTATGATTTCGGATGGGCCTATTTTTTTAATTTTGGTCAAAATATAAGCCAGTTGCAAAAGGCTTAATAAACTAAGGGACTAAAAAAAAAAAAAAAGTTATAAGATGAACTATTTTAGGGTGAAGCGGCTATTCATCTAGAGATAGCATCACACGTCTAAAAAATGGAAAAACTAAAGAAGAAAAATTTAGATGAAGATAAGAAGATGTCGAGGCTGCTGAATCTACCTGAAGACCTATTAACGAGATTACTCATCACATTGCCTGTGAAATCATTGTTGCTTCTAAGGTGTGTTAGTAATTCTTTATACAGTTTTCTCAAAAACCCTAACTTCATCATAGTGCATATGAAGAAACAACGTGAATGTATTCTAATTAGCGTTACGAGTCAATCATCCTTATCCTTTCATTCTTATGAATCGCTCAACGAAATCTCACCTCATTTCGAGGTACCTCATATGCATTATGGGCGGTACAAGCGCGACTATTATTATTGGTCTTGGCCTTGCAACGGATTATTAGTTTGTGTCTCCTTTGCTACGAGTAATATAGTCTTATGTAATCCAGGAACTAAGGAATTCAAACTTCTTCCTCCAATAGGAACTTTAGATTGGAGAGCATGCTCAGTTGGTTTGGGTTTTGATTCAAACAAAAACAATTACAAGGTTATTACTATTAGGAAGAAAGATAATCATCAAAGGTTTGAAGTGTACAATCTGAGTAGTAATTCTTGGACGAAAATCGATCATAACATTCCTTTCTGTGGATAGTGATGTTGGAATACCATTCAATAAAGCATTGCATTGGATTGCCCGAAGAGAAAATGTTGATTATATCATTTCTTTCAATGTGAGCACTGAAGTGTTTCAATACATAGACCTTCCTCATGATATTGCTCCATACAATCCTGAAATTAAAAAGATTCCCACAATCATAAATGATTCTCTTGCCTTGTTTGTATTCACACAATATGGCCCTTCAGAACCATTTATGGATATATGGGTAATGAAGGAGGGATCTTGGGTGAAACAAGTCAGCATTCATGGAATTAGGTTCGACTATCCTTGTTTGTTGTGGAAAAATGAAGCCATACTTGCGCTAATCAATAGCTTTAAACTGAAAGTGTGTACCCTCGACACTCAAATAATTTCTGAGACAAGAATAAGGTCTACTGGTTACTGGTCACTAAGAACCATGGTTTACAAGAAGAGTTTAGTTACTATAAACTGAAATAGTTTGTATAATTTTCTCCTTTACATTTGTGGCTCCTAGTTCTTCTCAGTGTTAGTTATATTTTGATTGTTTGAAGGGAAAATATATTATTAATCCATTAGTTTTTGGTCTATGTCTGTTGAAACTTGTTTATTATCGATCTATCTAAGTAGCTGAATTAAGTTCCATTCTTTCTAATCTTAAGTATTTTTTTTTATTTACTCATGTCCTTGATATTTGTTATTGTTTGAGTGTTAGATTTTCTATTGAAGGTAATGGGAGATATATGTGGATCTATTGTAATTGGGTAGATGGGGTTCATAAAGGCAAATGAGGTGTTTATGTGGCAATTATCTGGCTAATTTGCATAACACAGGGACCAATATTGTAATTAACTAGCTTTTGTAGCGGATTTTTATTGCGTACCACTTGGTTAATCCCATGAGATCTTTCATGTGTGGTATGGAGAAAATGATTAGTTTTGTTTTATTGTTCTGATATCCAAGATGGTTCTGAGACAACAGCTACACCTGGATTTTTTTGGAGTTAATTGCATTTTAGGTCCCTATATTTTATCATATAAATAACAACCTATGCATACCAACCAAACAAATCAAAACTTAAAATGATAATTTCGGGTGTGGTGAGAATTAAAAGTCCTGAAGTGAGAGACAATAAACCTGGGAGATCATACGGTATTATTATAAAAAACTAAACAAATTAAAAACTTAGTACATAAACCATTAAACGTAGTTTGATCTGCAAAAAAAATAAACAAGTTCGATCCCAGCTTATATATAGCTTAGTTAACGTAGTTGACTAAATTAGATTGGTTTGTGGTTTGTTTTGAGGGATGTTGATTCAAACTTGCATACATATACGGTTGTAATTTATACATACAACATTGTATAGTGGAAGAACTAACCATACTAGCTAGAACTCAATGTAGAATTTTGAAAATCTAAAGAATTTTTAACGGTTTTACAACTCTCCTAATCAGTGACCGTTTTACTTTTTTGGTAATAAAATCTTTGGATTAAATTTTTGTTGAGTCATATATTATTAAAAGAAAGTTGTTCATTTCAAAAATTTATAAATATTGCAAACAGAGAACCCATAATTCATCAAAAAAAAATTAATCACCAAGTATTTAAACAAGCCCCAAAAGAATCCTTAAAGAATAAAACTTACACAAAAACATCGCTGACCCACATACACTATGAATAAAACCAATATTGACTAAATAAAATATGAAAAAAAACTAATATTATTTCAAAACTATTGCTCCAAGAATAGCTAGGAGAAGCAATGGTGAAGAACTGGTATTTTAGAACCTGCCAATTGTTAAAAAAAATTGATGCAGATTAGTTTAGTAATTTATAGTTAATTAGTAGTCCAGAATCAGCTAACTCTATTTACCTCCAGGAGTCGCAAAAGGAACAATTTTTGGCGATGACATTGATGGTCCACGAGCAGCAATGCCTGGAGCTTGAGCAGGCGCACCAGATTAAGATAGATCAGTAAAACCGAAGGTTAATTTTTAAGAATTCGAATCATGAAAATGAAATTATAATCTTACTTTGGCATTGTGAAGTAACAACATATGCTGGTATGGAACTTGTTTTTTTTTTTTTTACTGATCAAACTTCGTTTAATGGTTTATGTATTGTTGGTAAGTTGTTGATTTGTTTAGTTTTTTATAATAATACGGTATAATCTCCCAGGTTTATTGTCTCTCAGTTCAGAACTTTTACTTCCACCACACCCGAAGTTATCTTTTTAAGCTTTAATTTGTTTTTGTTTGTATGCATAGTTTGTTATTTATATGATAAAATATAGGGAACTATAGTGCAATTAAGTCCAAAAAAGAAAATCCAGGGAGAACCACCTTGGATCGATATCAGAACAATATAACAAGTAATCATTTTCTCCATGCTACATGTGAAAAATTTCATGGGATTAACCAAGTGGTACGAAAAAAGAAGCAGCTACAAAAACTCGTTAATTACAACATTGGTCCCTGTGTTATGAAAATTAGCCAGATAATTGCCACATAAATACCTCATTGCCTTTATGAACCCCATCTACCCAATTACAATAGATCCACATGCATGTATCTCCCATTACCTTCAATAGAAAAGCTAATACTCAAACGATAACATATATCAATACATGAGTAAATCACAAAAAATTACTTAATATTAGAAAGATTAAACTTAATTCAGCTATTTAATGATGGATTAAACAAGTTTCAACAGACATAGACCAAAAGTAAATGCTACAAACTATTTCACTTTATAGTAACTAACACTGAGAAGATCTAGGAGGCACAAATGCTACAAACTATTTCAGTTTATAGTAACTAAACTCTCCTTGTAAACCATGACTCTTAGTGACCAGTAACCAGTAGACATTATTCCTGTCTCAGAAATTATTTGACTGTCGAGAGTATATCCTTTCAGTTTTGATATACTGTCGATAAACATAAGTATGGTTTCATTTTTCCACAGCAAACAAGGATAGATTAAACCGTTCGCATTGGTAATTCCATGAATGCTGACTTGTTTCACCCAAGATCCCTCCTTCATTACCCATATATCCATAAACTTTGGTTCTGAATAGCCATAATGTGTAAATACAAATAAGGCAAGAGAATCATTTATGATTGTGGGAATTTTATTAATTACAGGATTGTGTGGAGCAATATCATCAGGAAGGTCCATGTTTTGAAACACTTCAGTGCTCACATTAAAAGAAAGAATAAAATCAACACCTTCTCTTCGGGCAATCCAATGCAATGCTCCATTGAATGGTATTCCAACATAACTATACACAGATGGCATGTCATGTTCGATTTGCCTCCAAGAATTACTACTCAGATTGTACACTTCAAAAAACTTGTGATGATTATGTTTCTTCCTAATAATAGTAACAACCTTGTAATCGTTTTTGTTTGAATCAAAACCCAATCCAACTGAGCATACTCTCCTATCTGAAGTTCCTATCGGAGAAAGAAGTTTGAATTCTCTAGTTGCTGGATTACATAAGACTATATTATTTGTACTAGTATGAGATGCTACACAAACTAATAATCCATTGCAAGGCCACGACCAATTATAGTGTCTCTTCCAATAATCATAGTGGACGAATTCCAAAAGAGGGACCTTCAGATGAGGTGATATTTCGTTGAGCGATTCATACGAATGAAAGGATAAGGATGTTTGACTCGTATCGCTAATTATAATGCATTCAGGTTGTTTCTTCATATGCTCTTTGATGAAGTAAGGATTTTTGAGAAAACTGGATAAAGATTTACTAACACACCTTAAACGCAACACTGATTTCACAGGCAATGTGATGAATATTTTCATTAATAGTTCTTCAGGTAAATTCTCCAGCCTCGACATCTTCTTATCTTCAGCTAAATTTTTCTTCTTCTTCAGTTTTTCCATGGACTTGTGATGCTATCTCTAGGGTCAAGATGAAGAGCCGCTACATCCTAAAAACCTTCATGTTAAAAGGGTTATATAAAGCCCTTTTGCAATAGGCCTATATTTAAAACCAAAAAAATAAAATAGGCCCATCCAAAATCATACCGGTCTTAGAAGAAACTATAACTATTATAAGATAAAAAAGCTCTCACAGAAAAAGAAAAGCTCTCTCCAATGAGTAGAAAAGCCCACCGGACAAGGTGGGTGGACACTTGCCACAACCGCAGGAAGAACATGAGTCGCCGGATAACATGGCTGATGCGTCAGAATTTCCGCCTTTAGGATCGACGGCCACGAGCGAGGGCCACTCCAGAGGCGTTAGGGAAAGTGAGTGACAACTTGGTCAGGGGACACGTGCATAGGGGACACGTGCATCAGGTAGGGAGTAGTATTTTGTTGAATGAGAAAAGTAACATGGTGCATTAAATGGGCAAAATGGGTCTAATGAAGTAATTAATATTTTGAATAATAAAGTGGGTTTAAATGGGGTCATAGCTGCTGTAAAGTCCACAGGGACTAATGAAGCAATTTTGGAAAATATTAAACAGACTACTTGGGTCACAGTTTCCAAGGGCGCGGCGGGTTTAGCCATTTATTAGAATGGTTGAAGGTGCAAAAGTTTTCAGATGGTTTCGCTTCTAGCTTGTGAAACAAAGTTCAGAGTGACACTGGAAAGATTATCGGTATAAAATCCCATGATTGTGGCTAGTATTCCAGGCTTGATCAACAACAAATCCATTAGTGATCCGATAATTGGGTTGTGTAACGTATTCATAAATATTTGTAAGAAGAATTTGAGTAAGAAGGAATTGGTTTCGGGAAAGTCTAAGGTAATCGAGCTTATATGCAAGTTGGAGATGATCTTTCATCCAGCTTTTTTTGACATTATGATCCACCTGGTTGTGCACTTGTATGAGGAAGCTCGTTTAGGAGGCTCGGTCCAAATGCGTTGGACGTACCCCTTTGAGAGGTACTTGAAGAAGTTAAAAGAATATATTCGAAATCCAGCCAGACCAGAGGGTTCGATCGCAGAGGGTTACGCTACAGAGGAAACTTTGACTTTCATATCTCGCTACAGAGGAAACTTTGACTTTCATATCTCGTTACCTCCGAGAGGAAAGTACAAAGTTCAAAAATCCCGGCCGATATGGTGATACGATTCCCGAAATCAAGGACATATCATTGTTTAATAGTCAATGCAAGCCGATCGGGAAAAAGAAGTTTGGTCGTTTAGACTTCAAGGTGAAGGATGACATCGATTGGTATATCCTTAATAACTGCGAGGAGATCCAGCACTACATGATGTAAGTATTTTAATTAAAATTATTTATTTAAATATGCAATTATTTATATAATCACTATTCTTTTACTTTAGGGAACATAAGGCTTCACTTATGTCCGTTGGTAGAGATCAAAAACACCGGGAGTATTTTCGTCGATGGTTCATGAAACAGGTATAATAGTATAACATGTAAAAAGAATTTCATTATACTAACCTTTTAATTTTTGTGTAGGTTTGCACAATGACAAGAGAAGGTAATCCCCTAGCTACCGAAGAGTTTATTTCGTTATCCTGCATGTCAAACAGTGTCGTGTATACGTACGATTCTTGCATTTTGAACGGGGTAAAGTGGGTAACGCGTGAGAAGGGTGAGAAGAGAGTTACTCAAGATTACGGAGTTTGTACTATCACAGGTTGGTCACTCGTATTGTCTTTGACTAATTTCTTTTTTGTCTGCTTTTTGTGTTTACCATAAATATTTGTATCGTCACATGTGTAGATACTTTTTATGGTGAGTTGGTCAAGATTATTGAGGTTGAATTCACTGGTGGTTATTCGGTTGTGTTGTTTGAGTGCAAGTGGTATAACACGGATAAAAAGAAGAAACTAAGTAGAACAGAGGTGGACCGAGGAACCATTCATTTTAGCAAGTCAAGCAAAAAAGGTCTTCTACATTGATCAGATTTACACAAAGAGTTGGAAACTAGTTTGGGAAGTGAACGACCGTCACGGATGGAGTCCTGAATTATTTGGTGCCGAGTCGATTTCCACTGGTCTAGAACCTATCGACATTCTGTTGGCTGATACGACATTGGATTCAGAATACCCATTGATTGAGTTGAGTACTGAACAAGGAATAGAGATTCATATTTCGATGTTTAACCTTGTACATGAACCCTTTATTCCCGTCGATGATGATGATGATGATTAATTTGATGACACACTAGGCGATTACGAGACTGGCGATGATACTATTTAACTTGATAGTGACGATGAACCTGTAATAGTTGATGATAGGGATGAGTCTGATTAGTTGTTTTGTATAAGATATTATTATGAACTCAAACATTAAAAGTGTAATACCCCAAACAGTTGACTCTAACTGTTGACTAAATACCCCTAACATTCACATTTGACTCTAACAGTTGACTAAATACCCCAAACGACTGCATTTGACTCTAACTGTTGACTATATACCCCAAACGACTACATTTGACTTCAATAGTTGACTAAATACCCCAAACGACTATATTTGACTCTAACAGATGACTAAATACCCCAAACGACTACATTTGACTCTAACAGTTGACTAAATACCCTAAACGACTACATTTGACTATAACAGTTGACTAAATACCCCTAACATTCACATTTGACTCTAACAGTTGACTAAATACCCCAAACGACTATATTCGACTCTAACAGTTGACTAAATACCCCTAACATTCACATTTGACTCTAACAGTTGAATAAATACCCCCAAACGACCACATTTGACTCTAACAGTTGAAAAAATACCCCAAACGACCACATTTGACTCTAACAGATGACTAAATACCCATAACTGTTGTTTTATTAGATACAATAGTAATAATAATAAAGCTAGTATCCTATTAGAAACAACGCATCGTGAACGGTCCCTCTCGCTCTGTATTTATGTTGGACAACTTGCCACAATACATCAGGTAATATTTACTAGCACTTTTATTTTGACCAAAGTTGCAAGTATAGTAGTAGGTATTTATAAAATATATATCAAAAATAAAATTTAGTGTTAGTAAAAAATCTGTAAAAAGGCTTTTGCGAGAACATTTTTCTCGCTAAAGACTAATGGTCTTTAGCGAGGGGTTCTTCATGAAGAACCCCTCGCAAAAGACCATTAGTCTTTTGCGAGAAACATGTTCTAGCGAAAGACCAATTCCCAAAATTTGGACACATTTCACACGGTCCTTATTCCCGCCTCTAATTTGACCGCCTATTTTGCGACGACTTTAACTTTTAGCGAGGACATTGTCCTCGCAAAAAGTCTTCCTGGAATATAATAATCCACCAAACCCCCTTCTTCCCCACTCCATCATCACACCATTAAAACACCTCCACACACCCACCTCATTTTCGGCTCTAAAACACCCACCAATCCACCGCCGATCATAGTATAGCATCAACAACATCTCAAATAACATTATCAAGGTAAGATTCAACATGTTTTTCTAATTTTTTTTGCCTTCAATTTTTTTTCAATTTTCGAAACTAATATGATGTTTATGGTATTGTGGATGTTTTGTAGTGATTATACACCAACTCAAACACCTAATTTCTCGGAAATAAAGGTATGTTATCCACCTTTTGATTATCTTTCAATTTTTTTTACAATTAAAATACTTCCAAATATGGTGTAGACAGTTCTTAGATTCCATATATAATTTTTGATTTTAGATGATTATTGACATCATTAAATAGCTGAAAACAAATACTTTAGGCAAAAAACTTTAACTTGTATACATGAGGAGGCGTGTATATTTCCTATGGGAATAGTCGTGGTGCGCATAAGCTGGCCCAGACACCCATACATTAAAAAAAACTTGAAATTGTAAGAAATTAATTTTAGTAAAATTTTGTAAATTTAAAGGGAGTTGTTTAGAATTTTAGGAAATTATGTTTTGTTTGTGTTTTTATAAAATTTGTGGAATTATTGTAATTTTTGTAATTGTTTTTTAAAATATAAGGGTATTTTAGACTTTTTAAATAATTTAGGGGTAAAATTGGACTTCTAGAAAAATATAGGTACCTAAAAATAATTTTAGATAATTTAGTTAATAAAGAATTAAAATTTAGGGGCATTTTAGACTTTTAAATAATTTAGGGGTAAAATTGGACTTTTAGGTGCCTAAAAATAATTTTAGATAATTTAGTTAATAAAAAAATAAAATTTAGGGCATTTTAGACTTTTTAAATAATTTAGGGGTAAAATTAGACATTTAGAAAAATATAAGTGCCTAAAAATAATTTTAGATAATTTAGTTAATAAAGAAATAAAATTTAGGGGCATTTTAGACTTTTTAAATAATTTAGGGGTAAAATTGGACTTTTAGAAAAATATTGGTACCTAAAAATAATTTTAGATAATTTAGTTAATAAAAAAATTAAATTTAGGGGCATTTCAGACTTTTTAAATAATTTAGGGATAAAATTGGACTTTTAGAAAAATATAGGTGCCTAAAAATAATTTTAGATAATTTAGGGGCAAAATTGGACTTTACATATGGCTGAGGTAGCACGGGGTCATGCTGGGATTGTAGTGGTCAAGACCCTCCTCCGAATATTCCTATCAGTGGGTGTAATGCTCCAAGTATCTTTTTTTTAAGATTCAATTACAAAAATTGCAAATTTATTCGTATCTTAAAACAAGTAACAGAATGAAAAGGGGAAAGACTACTCTCGCCTCAGTCACTAGGGCGAGAGATAGACATGGAGGACAACTACTCATGGAGTTCTCCGTATCGGACAGGACCTGGAACCGGGTGGGTCCCTATTCCCACCACGTGACTCAGGTGATAAACCTGACCATTCGAGAGAAAGTTCCCCTATATTACAAAAACTGGAGTAAAGTTCCCGCCGATCACCACATTCCGATATGGCGGCGCCTAAGGGTAATTAACTTAAACTTTTTTTTTTAATTTGTGAACCAAATATACACTTATATTTTATTTATTTTAATTGTTAATATGACTTCTTTTTAGTGGAGGAGTGGGAGGCTCGTCCTGAATGGCCGAGTATCAAATGTATGATTAACAAAAAGTGCGGAATAGGATACAGCGATCACAAAAAACCGTACGAAGAGCGAGTATTATGAGAGTCGGGAGATTCCATATGACCAGACCCCCAAGAATTGGGAGTTGACTTTGAAGATGTGGGACTCGAAGGAAGCTCAGGTACTTCTTTTAATTTACAATGTTATATAAATTGTTCTTTGTGTTGACTAACTTGTTTTCTTTTGTTTATATTTTCTTAAAAACAAGAATCAAGCTAAAAAGAATAAGCTGAATAGGGAGCTATTGAGGAACCAGAGCGGGGCAGGTTCGAGGACACACTCGAGGTCGAGATATTCATTGATAACTCAAGAGGTAGTATCTTCATTTCAATAATTCGTATCATGTTATTTGTTTGTTTGACTAATTGACTAATTGATTGAAACAGAGGGAGGGGAGTACTAGTGTGACCCGTCATTTGGTCACAAGGGGAGGGATCCGAGCAACCTGCGAATGAGACTTTGCCTCTACCACCTATTAGAAGATTCTTCTTCCAAATAGGATTTAACGATAAAAAAAACAGGTGGCGGAGCAGAGAATACGAGCGATCGGATGTAAGTTTTTTTTAAATTTAAACTTTTTTAATCCAAAATAATTTATTAATATTTTTTTCTTTTCAGGCGGCGTTGAGGGACATTCTGGAAACCCAAGTGCGGGAATCCCATACTCAGAGTGGAGATTGTTGGAGGCGGTGAGTGTAGGATTAGGAAGCGGGACCCGCAACTGGATCTCGGGAGTTGGACACCCGCTATCGCAGAGGACGTCGAGTTCGAATTCTTCCGATCCAGTCAGCAAAAAGATGTTGAGGGACTACCAGTGGATAGTGCGGTCGATGAATGAGTTTTTTGTCTCTATCGGCAAGGAACCTATGCAAGATAATGCCTCTCGATCATCTACCTCGACAGCGAGTACCTGCCCCTCTAGGGATGCGATCCAGGAGTAGATGACTACCGCCATCCAGATATTAATCGATGCAGGAGGGAACACGGATAGGAGCAGCTTGACCCCACATCTCCCCCTCGAGCCTCCCCATCTGCTGCTAATCCTTCTCGAGACACTACTTTGGCCGATCCGACTTCTGATGACGATGAATACATATTCATACCTTAGTTTTACGTGTTTTTATCTATCTTTTTCCTTTATTAGACTTTATTAGACATTTGTATTTAGACTATGACTTTTGGTTGGTTGTTATTATGTTTGTTTGGATGGTTGTTATTATGTATTTTTACTATGACACGTTGACCGAGATGGTTTGGGTTTATATTACATTCTCGGTTTTCTATATATTTTCGGTCGTCTTTAAATTTAGTCTTTTATTTGATTAATTTCTATTATAAAAAAAATTAAAAAAAAAAGGCTTTAACGAGGAAATTTTGGTCGCAAAAGATTTCCTCGTTAAAACACAATCAACCTTTTACGAGAACAAATGTCGTCGCAAAAGACAGGTCTTTTGCGATAACTTTTTTTCGTCGCCAAAGACAGGTCTTTTGCGACAACGTGTTTTCGTCGCAAAAGACAGGGCTTTTGCGAGGACATGTTTTCGTCGCAAAAACATTTTGACCTCACGCGAGGACTGCCAAATATCGACGCGACAAGGTGCTTTTCGCGAGGACCCTTTCGCGAGGACATGTCCTCGCAAAAGGGTTTTTCTATTTTTCGCGAGAAATTTTTGATTCTTTCGCGAGAACAAATGTCCTCGCGAAACAGCCTGCGTGTAGTAGTGATTGTCTTTACTGGATTTTTATCGGAATTGGTTAATAGGCTCGCCGCTTGGCAAATAGGCTCGAACCGGTCGTCTAGAACGCCAACTTGGCTCACCAGACTCAGAGACCGTTCTCCACCAGTTTTTAAACGCTTGGTTATACTAAATTTGTTTGAATTGTTTTGCAATATATATTTATTTGACGCAACTGGTGAAAAGATGGTTACATAGCCTAGTGACCTAGCACACTAAATTGTGTCGCGCGGCCTACATTATCCCTAAATTTAGGATATTATGGACCTAATTTGTTAGTCAAGTGGGTTGCACCTTATTAAAAAAGTTTGACGATGGATCTTTTGGATTAATCATCCTTAGATTTAATTAGGAAATTATCCCTAATATATAAATTTAGAGCAAGTAAGATATATTTTACTAACATATGTGTTGTAATGTCGGAAGTGAACATGGTTGGAAAATACTCCAAACATTGGTGGGTTGATACTGGGGCCACCCGACATGTGTGTTCAGATAGAAGTATGTTTATTACATACCAAGCAACTAATCAAACTTTATTTATGGGAAACTTGTCCACGTCGAAGGTGGAAGGAGTTGGAAGAGTGATCCTGAAGTTATCTTCTGGAAAAGAACTCGCTCTCAACAATGTATTGTTTGTCCCCGACATTCGTATAAACCTCATATCGGGATCATTGTTGAGTAAGAATGGTTTCAAGATGGTATTTGAAATGGACAAACTTGTCCTCTCCAAGGGTGGGATGTTTGTTGGCAAAGGATACCTTTATAACGGTCTGTTTAAAATGAGTATAATAACCGTGGTATCCAAAGATGAACAAAAGTATGCAATCGGAAATGCCATGATTAATAATACATATTCATCTACTTACAAACTTGAGTCGCCTAATTTATGGCACAATAGATTAGGGCATGTGAATTTTAAATCGTTGCATAAACTTGCACATTTTGGGTCATTACCTAAGTTGAATTTTAATTCACAAAGTAAGTGTGAAGTGTGTGTGGAAGCCAAGATGGCTAAAACTTCTTTTACTTCGGTTCAAAGAAGTTCTGGACCTCTAGATCTAATTCATACTGACATATGTGATTTGAAATTTGTGCAAACCAGAGGTGGTAAAAAGTATTTTATTACTTTTATTGATGATTGCACAAGATATAGTTATGTTTATTTACTTAGAAGCCGAGATGAAACTTTGGATGTATTTAAGCAATATAAGACTGAAGTTGAGAATCAACTTAATAAGAAAATCAAGGCATTAAGAAGTGATAGAGGAGGAGAATATGTATTTCCGTTTGAGGAATACTGTAAGGAACATGGTATTGTTCATCAAACCACTGCTCCATATTCACCTCAACAAAACGGTATTGCCGAGCGCAAGAACCGAACTCTTAAAGAGATGATGAATGCCTTGTTGGTAAACTCAGGGTTACCACATAACTTGTGGGGGGAGGCCATTTTAACAGCTAATTATATTCTAAATAAATTACCCCACAAGAAACTAGAGAAGATACCATATGAACTGTGGAAGGGTCGTCCGCCGACTCTGAAATACCTCAAAGTGTGGGGGTGTCTAGCAAAGGTGGCGGTACCACCACCTAAAATGGTCAAGATTGGACCTAAAACTATTGATGGTATATTTATTGGTTATGCTAACAATAGTTCAGCATATCGATTCCTTGTACACAAGTCCGAGATTGACGATATAAACGTCAATACAATCTTGGAGTCAAGGAATGCCGTATTCTTTGAAGAGATTTTTCCTTGTAAAGATAGACAAGAGAAAAATAATTCGAAGAGGTCTCATGAGACTAGTAGCAGTCGTGAAGATGAAAGAAGAATAGACCATGAGTCTATAAATAAAGACGAGCCGAGACGTAGCAAAAGAGCTAGAACGGCTAAGTCTTTTGGAACAGATTTTCAAACTTATTTGTTAGAAAATGAGCCTTGTACATACAAGGATGCTATGTCAACTCCTGAAGCCCAATATTGGAAAGAGGCTGTAAATAGCAAGATTGAATCCATTATGCAAAATCATACATGGGAACTGGTTGATCTTCATCCTGGAAATAAACCCTTAGGGTGTAGATGTATTTTCAAGAGAAAGATGAAAGTTGATGGATCAATCGATAAGTACAAGGCAAGACTGGTAGTCAAGGGTTATAGTCAAAAGGAAGGCCTTGACTATTTTGACACATATTCACCAGTGACGAGAATAACATCTATTAGAATGTTAGTAGCCATAGCAGCTATAAATAATCTCGAGATACATCAAATGGATGTTAAGACGGCCTTCTTAAATGGTGATTTAGAAGAAGAAATCTACATGGAACAACCCGAAGGGTTTGTCGTTCCTGGGAAAGAAAAGAAGGTTTGTAAGCTTGTAAAGTCATTATATGGACTTAAACAAGCACCAAAACAATGGCATATGAAATTTGACAAAGTCATGTTGGAATGTGGCTTTAAAATAAATGAATGTGATAAATGTGTCTACGTAAAAGGCACTGAAAAAGAATATGTCATTGTGTGTTTATATGTGGATGACATGCTAATTATTGGGAGCAATAACGATGTCATAAATATCACAAAAAAGATGTTGACCAGTAAGTTTGACATGAAAGACTTAGGTCTTGCAGATGTCATTTTGGGTATAAAGGTGACCAGGACATCTAAAGGTATAATGTTATCTCAGTCACATTATATTGAGAAAGTACTTGATCGATTCCTCAAAGATGATAAAAATCAAGTGAAAACACCTATGGACATTACTATACCTTTAACAAAGAATACCGGTGAAGGAATATCTCAATTAGAATATTCTCGGATTATCGGTAGTCTAATGTACATCATGAATTGTACAAGACCCGATATTGCATACTTAGTAAGCAGACTAAGTAGATATACTAGCAATCCAGGTCACAACCACTGGAAAGCTATTATACGAGTTCTAAGGTATTTGAGATACACTTTGAACTATGGCTTGCATTATTTAGGATATCCACCTGTATTAGAAGGTTACAGCGATGCGAATTGGATATCTGACTCTAAAGACACAAAGTCCACTAGTGGATATGTATTTACTCTTGGATGTGCAGCCGTGTCTTGGAAATCCACTAAGCAAACGTGTATAGCTAGATCCACTATGGAATCCGAGTTCATAGCATTAGACAAGGCTGGAGAGGAAGCAGAATGGCTCCGTCAGTTCCTCGAGGATATTCCAAGTTGGTCAAAACCTGTGCCGCCTATATGTATTCATTGTGATAGCCAATCGGCAATCGGAAGGGCACAAAGTAGTATGTATAATGGTAAGTCTAGACATATACGTCGCAGACATAATACCGTCAAACAACTTCTCTCCAATGGAGTTATCACAATCGACTATGTAAGATCGCAAGATAACATCGCGGATCCGCTTACAAAAGGTTTAGCTGGAGAGAAAGTTGCAAATTCGTCGAGAGGAATGGGTTTAAAAGCCTATTATAAATGAGTTACCACCACATAGTAGAAACCCTACCTATATGATTGGAGATCCCAAGAACTAGGTTCAAAGGGAAAACTAAATTATGTAAAGCGCAACTTGAACGACACTGTGGGGGTTATTCCCTAACCTATTCCTATGACAAGTAGACAGTGCACCTGAAGGAGATTTAGGATAAGCATAGCTTTTAATGATTCTTATAGCTTGGAGATTCCAAATGGGGTATTACAGGATACTCTTAATAAGCAATCACCTATATGAGTTAGGAGTGTGGCCGCTCCATCGAGAATTCCCAAAGGCTGAATTCACCGAGAGTACTCATGAATACCAGGAGTTGTTCAGGGCCGAAATGAACACAACTGAGAACCAAATAACTTCAGAGAGATATTATGTGAACTCTATTGTCTTGGTTTACATAAAACGCCGAACAGTTCAAGACATCGCGTTCACTGGTTGGCAAGTAAGTCCGATAGTTTTCACTATGGAAGGTTCAAAGCCCAAAAACTACCTATCCTTATGTAATATCTCTCTATTTGAACTCTCTCGTGTTAGCATTTTTTTTATTTTGCATGGTTGTTGGTTATAGACAATTTACATTCATGTGGGGGATTGTTGGTCAATTGGGTTTTTAGCCCAAGTGAAGACCATGTTTTTGTATATATGACTTTGACTCAGGCGTTAGCATATTTGTGGTGATTACTGTGTTATATTCACTTGGTTAAAACCATTAATAAGTGAATGATAAATTGAGAATATGGAGAAAAAATAAATAAATAAAGATGCTCAAAATAAAAGTCGCAACGGTTCACAAAAAGTTCGAACCCTAATATTCGTATTCAAAGAACAGTCACACATCGTTTGGCTTCACCAGAGTCTCCTATGTTGAAAAAAAAGTCACATTCAAGGTTGTCAATCCACCTTTTCAAACCCTATAAATAGTGTGCAGGCCTGCATCACTTTCAAAACAGAATTTTTTGCACATACAAAATCATATCTTTGCATTTAAAAGCTATAGAGTTCAAGAGGCTTATTTGGGTCGTCTGTTCTTCTCCGTTTGAAGTGCTTCTACAGAGAAGATCCTACCGTTGTATCCTGGGAGGCTGTTGCCGTGAACCGTGAGCACCAGTGCAGGGCAATAAAGTCTTAAGGAAACTGATCACGATCAGGCCTCGGTAATTTGAATGTTAACAATTCTTGTAAGTTTTTCTGAATTAATTTATTGTATTGTTTCAAATATTTATGAATCTGAATCAACGATCTGTACAAATCTAAGTCAACGATCTGTAAGAATCTGAATCAAATATCTGTAAAAGTCTGACCCTACACCTGTGAAATCATTGTTGTGTTTAAGGTGCGTTAGTAAACCTGTGAGTAAATATGTGAACAGTTTTCTGAAAAATCCTTACTTTATTAACCTGCATATGAAGCAACAACGTGAATGCATTGTGATTAGCGATACCGACCATCCTTATCCTTTTATACATATGAATCGCTCAACGAAATATCACCTCATATGAAGGTACCTCATATGAATTCCAATTGCTGTAATTGGTCGTGGCCTTGCAACGGATTATTGGTTTGTGTAGAATCTATTACAAGTACAATAGTCTTATATAATCCAGGAACTAGGGAGTTCAAACTTCTTCCTCCAATAGGAATTTTGTATTGGAGAATATACTCAGTTGGATTGGGTTTTGATTCAAACAAAAACGATTACAAGGTTGTTACTATTAGGGAGAAAGATAATCATCACAATTTTTTTGAAGTGTACAATCTGAGTAGTAATTCTTGGAGGCAAATCAACCATGACATGTCACATATATATATATATCGTGTTACTGGAATACCATTCAATGGAGCGTTGCATTGGACTGCACGAAGAGAAAAGGTTGACTTTTTTCTTTCTTTCAATGTGAGCACTGAAGTGTTTCAAAACGTGGACTTTCCTGATGATATTGCTTCTCACACTCGTGGAATTAAAAAGATTCCCACAATCATAAATGATTCTCTTGCCTTGTTTGTATTCTCACGTATTGTAGAACCAAAGTTTATGGATATATGGGTAATGAAGGAGGGCTCTTGGGCCAAACAGGTCAGCATTCATGGAATTAAGTTCAATAGTTTTATTTATCCTTGTTTGCTGTGGAAAAATAAAGCCGAACTTATATTAATCGATAGATGGACTCTGAAAGTGTATACCCTCGACACTCAACTAATTTCTGATACAGGAATAACGTATTCTCGTTACGGGTCACACAGAGTCATGGTTTACAAGGAGAGTTTAGTTACTATAAACTGAAATAGTTTGTACAATCTATTCCTTTATATTCAAACTATATTATGAATCCATTCTTTTTTTGTCTATTTCTGTTAAAACTTGTTTAATCCATCATCCACCTATCTAAATAGCTGTTACATTCTTTCAAATATTAAGTATTTCTTGTGATTTACTCATGTCCCTTGATATTTGTTATCCGTTGAGTGTTAGCTTTTCTATTGAAGGTAATACATGTGGATCTATTTTAATTGGGTAGATGAGTTCATAAAGGAAACGGGCTATTGACGAACAACTAAGTGTCATGGTTTACAAGGGGAGTTTAGTTTCTATAAAGTGATTAATATCTATTTTATGTTTATCTTTGTTAATGAATTAATGATTGGTTCTATTTATTGTAACAAGAGGTTCATGATGGAACATTGTGTTTACTCCCATCTTTTTCTACTTGAATTGTTTGTAAAATAAAAGATCTCAATGAGACTAATAGATGGTGCTTGATTGTGTTTTTAAAAAGCAGAGATTGTACAATGCATCTTTGCTTTGCTTGCTTGTGATCTAAGTACAAACCCATAAGACGAGAAAAAAGGTTTATTTACCTCGGGGGTCTCATGCACTTTCTACAAATGTTAGGGATGTATAATAAAATATTTCTAAAATAAACTGATATAAATTAAAGAGAGGTTTCTTTTTTTTTATTACCATCCATATGTATACTCTGTATTAGGATTCTGTGATTTCTTCTCGATCTTGCTCCCCCGTATCAGGGACTTATAGTACCATTAATAAAAAAAAATTATTTAGGGATCTAAAGTGCAATTATATGAACCCTTACTGAACTTTTGCATAATATAGGGACCTATAATGCAATTTTTACTAGTACAACAAAAAGCAGAGCTGGTCCTGGACTATTTTGGGCTAGAGATTAAAAATCAATTGAGCGGAAATTAAAATTTGGCCTTTTTTATTGATCTTCACTTCTTAAGTGACATGCTAAGGCCAACGATTCTATCATCATTTTAGGATTCGATACTTTCTCCCATGTGTTGGATCATAAACGTTTAATGGTTTATGTATTGGTGGTAAGTTGTTAATTTGTTTAGTTTTTAATAATAATACGGTATGATCTCCCAGGTTTATTGTCTCTCAGTTCAGAACTTTAACTTCCCACCACACCCGAAATTATCTTTTTAAGCTCTGATTTGTAGGTATAGTTTGTTATTTATATGATAAAATATAGGGACCTATAGTGCAATTAATTCAAAAAAAGAAAAAGTCCAGGGTAAGCTGTTGCTTCAGAACCACCTTGGATATCAGAACAATAAAACAAAAGTAATAATTTTCTCCATGCCACATGTGAAAAATCTCATGGGATTAACCAAGTGGTACGAAAAAAGAAGCAGCTACAAAAACTGGTTAATTGCAACATTGGTCCCTGAGTTATGCAAATTAGCCAGATATACTATTTTTCTTATAATTGCTGCATAAACACCCCATTGCCTTTATGAACCCCATCTACCCAATTACAATAGATCCACATATATCTCCCATTACCTTCAATAGAAAATCTAACACTCAAATAATAACAAATATCAAGGACATGAGTAAATAAAAAAAAAAATACTTAAGATTAGAAAGAATGGAACTTAATTCAGCTACTTAGATAGATCGAGGATTAAACAAGTTTCAACATACATAGACCAAAAACAAACGGATTTATAATATATTTTGACATTCAAACAATCAAAATATAACTAATAACACTGAGAAGATCTAGGAGCCCACAAATGTTACAAACTATCAGTTTATAGTAACTAAACTCTCCTTGTAAACCATGACTCTTAGTAACCCGTAATTATCAGACCCTATTCCTGTATCAGAAATTATTTGAGTGTCGAGGGTATACACTTTCAGTTTCCAGCTAGAAGTGAAAATAAGTATGGCTTCATTTTTCCACAACAAACAAGGATAATTTAACCTAATTCCATGAATGCTGACTTGTTTCACCCAAGATCCCTCCTTCATTACCCATATATCCATAAACTTTGGTTCTGAATGGCCATAATGTGTGAATACAAACAAGGCAAGAGAATCATTTATAATTGTGGGAATCTTATTAATTTCAGGATTGTATGGAGCAATATCATCAGGAAGGTCCATGTTTTGAAACACTTCAGAGCTCACATTGAAAGAAAGAATAAAATCAGCACTTTCTCTTTTAGTAATCCAATGCAACGCTCCATTGAATGGTATTCCAGTAACACGATATATATATATGTGTGACATGTCATGGTTGATTTGCCTCCAAGAATTACTACTCAGATTGTACACTTCAAACTTGTGATCATTATTTTTCTTTCTAATAGTAACAACCTTGTAATCGTTTTTGTTTGAATCAAAACCCAATCCAACTGAGCATACACTCCAATTTGTAGTTCCTATTGGAGGAAGAAGTTTGAATTCCCTAGTTGCTGGATTACATAAGACTATATTACTTGTAGCAAGGGAAACACAAACTAATAATCCGTTGCAAGGCCACGACCAATAACAGAGGGTGGAATTTATATGAGGTACCTTTATATGAGGCAAGACTTCGTTGAGCGATTCATATGAATAAAAGAATAAGGATGATCGTCTCGAATAGTTAATTAGAATGCATTCACGCTGTTTTTTCATATGTAGGTTAATGAAGTAAGGGTTTTTGAGAAAACTATATAAAGATTTACTAACACGCCTTAAACGCAACACTGAAATCACAGGCAATGTGATGAGTATTTTCGTTAATAATTCTTCAGGTAAATTCATCAGCATCGACATCTTCTTATCTTCAGCCAAATAATTCTTCTTCTTCTTTTTTTCTATTTTTTGGACTTTGTGATGCTATCTCTAGAGTTTAGATGCTACATCTTAAAAACCTTCATGTTAAAAGGGTTTTATAACGCCTTTTGCAATAGGCCTATATTTAAAACCAAAAAAATAAAAGAGGCCCATCCTAAATCATAGCGGTCTTAGAAGAAACTATAACTATTATAAGATAAAAAAAAGCTCTTAAAGAAAAGCTCTCTCCAATGAGTAGAAAAGCCCACCGGACAAGGTGGGTGGACACTTGCCACAACCGCAGGAAGAACATGAGTCGCCGGATAACATGGCTGATGCGTCAGAATTTCCGCCTTTAGGATCGACGACGGCCACTCCAGAAAAGTGAGTGACAACTTGGTCAGGGGACACGTGCATCAGGTAGGGAGTAGTATTTTGTTGAATGAGAAAAGTAACATGGCTGGTGCATTAAATGGGCGAAATGGGTCTAATGAAGTAATTAATATTTTGAATGATAAAGTGGATTTAAATGGGGTCATAGCTGCTGTAAAGTCCACAGGGACTAATGAAGCAATTTTGGAAAATATTAAACAGACTACCAGCGGAGCTGTGGAAGGTCCGACAGGGCCTGGAGCCGCTGGACCTGGGAGACTGAGAGCTATCCATGGTTCCGGAGAGGCGGAGACACAACAAGAGGACCATGACTGGGATGTTCAAATGGATTTTCTTCTGGAAGGCACGATTGGGGAAGGGAAGGTATTGTCCTAAACTTTTTGTTTTTTATTACTGATTTTTTTATGTGTATACAAGGCAGGAATAACAGGAGTTGGGGAGGGTATTGTCGTAAACAGCTTGGTAGGAAGAATTTAATTGTTATTTCTCGCTTGGCGGCTAATGATTTTGTACGGGCATGGGTCGAGAGAGAGAGACTGAGGCGTAATTACAACGGGAAATAATGCGTTCATTAAATGGGAAAACCCAATGTCCGGGGTAAAACTAAATGTGAACGGTTCTTTTAACGCGGAAAGGGTTTTAGCCGGTGTAGGTGGTCTCTTCCGATACAATAAAGGGAACTACCTGGATTTGCGGGCACGTGGATTCTGAGAACGCCTTTTGAGGCTGAGTTATTGGCTCTTCATTTTGGGTTGAATATGGTCGTGAGTCGAGGGGATAGATCTTGATTATAGAAACGGACCGAGTGAGTTGCACGCGCTAGTGAAGGACGGTGCAAACTCAAGAGAATTTCTGGGGGAGGTATGATACGCGTATCGAGATATCTTAGCAACTAAGGAACATTTTGAACTTGTTTGGGTGTGTCGTGAGCCCAATAGATGCGCAAATTGGATGACGAAGACCAATTCCTTTCAGAACCTGCCAGAGTGATTGTGGAGATGGGTCACCAAAGATCGTTATGGCTGGGTTTTACCTCGCGCACAGTTAATTAGTCCTCTTATTTATTTTAGTACTTATTTTTGTAGTAGAAAGATAGAATTAAGAAAAGGTATTTGGTAAAAGAAGCCTAATAAAAAGATCTAACTGTTAAATTAAGCCTTCAATAGTTTATTTTATAAAAAAAAATTTCTAATAAAATAATTATTTATAGAAAACATCATTTTCCTTTTCCTAAACCAGTGGGATTAGCTCACTGGTCAGGGTCTGGGTCATCCAATCTAGTGGTGCAGCTTTGAACCGAGTCAATGACTCTGTGTCCAAAGTGGCTCTCCTATGTGACAAAAAAAATCCTCTTCCTATTTTTTATATCTTTACTACCTTTATAATGTTATATATTATTTTATTTTTAATACAATATTTATTTTTAAATATTAAAAAAATAATAGGGTACTTCCACCACCACTGCCATGTATTTTACCACCACTACAGCAACCACAGCCACCACCACCACCACCTACTACTAATTCCATCACACGCCCGCGCGTCCGAGATTATGTTTTTGAATCGTCATAACTAATTCTAAAAAAATCAAAAAAATATTTACGTCTATGATTCTTTTTGGTTTTTTTAAAAAAAATTCGTAGACACGAAATTCACTGTATAAAACATGAAATTTACTATTCGAAATAGTGATTTTTTTCCACAAACATGAAATTCACTATTTGAAACAATGAATTTCGTGCAAGCGGAAAAAAAATCAAAAGAATTCATAAAAAAATCATATATGTAAATATTAATTTGTTTTATCCAAATATGTAAATTTTTTATCTTTCTAATTTTTTAGATTTAGTTATGGCGATTTAAAAAAAAATTACGGACACGCGCACGTATGATAGAATTAGTAGTAGGTGGTAGTAGTTGTTGTGGTGGTGGTGGTGGTTGTAGTGGTGGTGGTGGTGGTAGTAGTTGTTGTTGTGGTGGTGGTAGTTGTAGTGGTGGTGGTGGTGGTATTAAAAGGGTGATAGTGGTGGTAATAATAGGGTGATGGTGGTGAGTAGGGATGTCAATGGGGAGGGTTCGGGGAGGGTTTACCTATCCCCGCACCCCGCCCCACAAAAAAATAGAAGCCCCACACCCCGCCCCGCCCCGCGTTGTTCTTCCCCACAACCCGCCCCGCCCCGCTCTTTTATTTCACGCGGGGTGTGGGTACTACCCGCGGGTTTCAGTTTGATCTTTCAAATATATTTTATTACTACAAACTTTATTATTTTTAAACTCTCAAATATTCTATTTTTCAGAATCTGAATTTGTATTTTGATTTTTAGACAAATTCTCCCCTTGGAGTTGCACTTTGATTTGAATAATTTAAACTTTGTGTATTGTAATAGACGCACACAAACTTTGATTTGAATAATTATTAAAATTAATATGAATATAGTACATATTATAAATGAAATATATTAATTATATATTATATACATGCGGGGAGGGTTTGCGGGGTGGGGAATACTTATCCCAACACCCCGTCCCCGTCCCCGCCTCGTGCGGGTTTTGAAAATCCATCCCCACAACCCGCCCCAAGCCCCATTTAATACCTTAAAACCCACCCCGTTTAAAGTGAGGTGGCGCGGGTACCCGCAAACTCGCGCCCCATTGACATCCCTAGTGGTGAGTGGTGGTAGAAAGTTATAATAAGGTGGTTAAATTTAAATTATAAATAATAGAGTAATTAAAATAATTATATAAAAAAATTTGTCAAGGGATGTTTTAATAAAAATATCTTATTCAAGAATAGTTTTAACAAATAAGTTTTTTAATATATATTTTTAGATAAATGACTCAATTAAAAACTATAATTTAGAAAAAAATCTTTTAACCCAAAAGGTCTTGAGATAGAGTATATTTTATTCTCCTAAACCTTTTCACTGTTTTAAAATATATTAAAATTTTAATCAAGGACCTCTTATTTAAAATATCTCCATTAAAATTATAAAAAAAATAGGTATTATTTTAATATTATAATAGCAAACACCTCATTTTTATCAAATCTTGCAAAGTTATAGCATAAAGAATTTTAGTAAGTATGGTAAAATATATCTTACATACTCTAAATTATTTATTTATTAGAGATAATTCTCTAAGTAAAACTAAATACCAATTATTTTCTAAAATTAGACTAAGTAAAATTTTCTTTTAATTATAGATTTTTTTACTAAAATATCTTTCGATAACAAATAATAAATCAAAACAATATTGTACTTGTAAAAAAAAAAAATAGATAGAATTTTTATGATTTTAAAAAAAAAAAATTAACTTTTAGTTTTTTAAACTTTTTATAAATTTTATAATTTAAAAAAATTTAAATTTTTTGTACTTGCAACAAGTTCAATATTATTATTGAGTTTGGTACAATTCCTATATTTTTTTTTGTCAGAGTTGGAAAATAAAAAAAAATAAAAAAAATAAGACATATTCGAAAAAATTGCATCGATATATATTTATCCAAAACTTGAAAAGGGTTAAAAAATCACGATAGTTGACCAACATTGACGAGAGGTCGCTAACAGAATTGACTGGAAGTCACCCCAAATCTAAAAAAACTCGCCAGAGTTGATCGATGTTGACGAGCAGGCATCCCAAAATTTTTAAAAAGTAAATGAAAATCGTCGGAGTTGACCATTGACGGTCGATTAAGACTGCCGATGATTGTCAGTGTTGACCGTCCAGCAACCATGATAGTGATAAAATAATTAAAAAACTATTAAAATAATATTTTCGTAAAGAAAATTAGTAATGGTCGAAATCTAAAAGAAAGATTACATATGCGGCCTATAATAAGAATTAAAATAATGTTTAACCTAATTTTTAAAGAAATGTTAATTTTTAGTTCTAATTTTAAAATTATCGCTATATGTAAGTCATTATTTTAAATTTTGATTATAATTATTATAATTTAAATTTATTAATTATTAATTTTTTTACTTTTTGTAACATGATTATTTTTATTTAAAGTTAATCAAATTTCTGAATTTTTTATTTTCCTTTTAATATTATAAAATTCATATATCTTATTTTAGTTCTTAAAATATTTCTATTAGTGGTTATTGTTCAGAGTGGCTAACGTGCCGATCCGGACCCATTTGGTCTGGTCCTTAGCGGAACTGGGCCTTACCAGACCGTTCCGGTCCACCAGTTCTCTTTTTATCGAATTAGCCCTTTGTGTACAAACTATACGTTTTTCCAGAGAAAGCTATCCATGGAAGAGAGTAAATAATGAAGGGTATTTTGGGATTTGTATTATATAACGTCTGAAAGTAATGGGTTATTACATATAGGTTTTTCTTTATAACACTATAGTATTTTTTGTGGGGGTTTGTTTGCACTTAATGAGATCTTATTCTGATTTATTAAGACACTGGATTAATAAGACTCTTCGTTTTTACTGACCAATTCATATCTGAATAACTCTTAACTAGTCTGTTTCATTAAGAATTAAAACTAAGGGGGTGTTTGTTTGCACTTAATGAGCTCTTAATCCGGTTAATTAAAACACTGAAACAATAAGACGGTTTGTTTTTTCTTGACCAATTCAGATCTCAAGTCTGTTTAATTAAAATTTCAAACCAAGTCTGATTCATTCAGACACTCTGCCACTTAACAGAATAAGTTCTATTCATATGTTATTCAATATTAAATACATATCACTTAAAAACGACATCTAAGTCTGTTCATTCAGATTCTGCCTATCCTAACAGATATGTTGTATTCAGGTGTTATTTAATATTAAGTATTTATCACTAAAAAAAATCAAACAAACACCTAACGTGTAAAAATATTTTTTCCCAAAATAAATAAGCCCGCTATGATTTAGGAGATCTATTGCAAAAGGCTTAATAAGCTAAGGGACTAAAAAAACAAAAGGCTATGAAACCCTAATTAGGTGAAGCCGCTCTTCAGATATAGCATCACAAGTCCAAAAAATTGAAAAAATGAAGAAGAAGAATTTAGCTGAAAAAAAAGAAGATGTCGATGCTGATGAATCTACCTGAAGGACTATTAATTAAAATACTCATCCCATTGCCTGTGAAATCGTTGTTGCGTTTAAGGCGTGTTAGTAAATTTTTATACAATTTTCTCAAAACCCCTTACTTCATTAAAGTGCATATGAAGCAACACCATGAATGCATTATAATTAGCGATAGAAGACGACCATCCTTATCCTTTCAGTCGTATGAATCGCTCAACGAGATCTCAC
This sequence comes from Nemophila menziesii, assembly GCA_029959085.1. Taxonomy (NCBI): domain Eukaryota; kingdom Viridiplantae; phylum Streptophyta; class Magnoliopsida; order Boraginales; family Hydrophyllaceae; genus Nemophila; species Nemophila menziesii. The sequence goes on along the minus strand of JARWIR010000004.1, from coordinate 39,936,446 downwards.
CTCATTTGGAGGTACCTCATATGGATAAATGGTCGTGGTACTATTATTGGTCGTGGCCTTGCAATGGATTATTAGTTTGTGTAGCATCTCATACTAGTACAAATAATATAGTCTTATGTAATCCAGCAACTAGAGAATTCAAACTTCTTTCTCCAATAGGAACTTCAGGTTGGAGAGTATGCTCAGTTGGATTGGTTTTTGATTCAAACAAAAACGATTATAAAGTCGTTACTCTTAGGAAGAAAGATAATGATTACAAGTTTGAAGTGTACAATCTGAGTAGTAATTCTTGGAGGCAAATCGATCATGACATGTCATCTGTGGATGGTGATGCTGGAATACCATTCAATGGAGCATTATATTTGTCTGCCCGAAGAGAAAGTGTTGATTTTTTCATTTCTTTCGATGTGAGCACTGAAGTGTTTCAAAACATGGACCTTCCCGATGATATTATTCCATACAATCCTGGAATTAGAAAGATTCCCACAATCATAAATGATTCTCTTGCCTTTTTTGCATACAAACTGTTTTGCCGTTCAGAACCAATGTTTATCGATATATGGGTAATGAAGGAGGGATCTTGGGTGAAACAAGTCAGCATTCATGGGATTACCCATACATACAGTTGTATCTATCCTTGTTTGTTGTGGAAAAATGAAGCCATACTTCTGCTAATCAATAGCTTGAAACTGAAAGTGTATAATCTCAACACTCAAATAATTTCTGATACAGGAATAATGTCTACTCGTCACAGGTCACTAAGAGCCATGGTTTACAAGGAGAGTTTAGTTACTATTAATTGAAATAGTTTGTACAATTTTCTCCTTTATATTTTGATTATTCGAATGGCAAAGTATATTATAAATCCATTTGTTTTTGGTCTATGCCGGTTGAAACTTGTTTAATCCATCATCAATCTATCTAAATAGCTGAATTAAGTTTCATTCTTTCTAATATTAAGTATTTCTTGTGATTTACTCATTTCCTTGATATTTGATATAGTTTGAGTGTTAACTTTTTTATTGAAGGTAATGGGAGATACATGTGGATCTATTGTAATTTGATTAGATGAGGTTCATAAAGGCAATGGGATGTTTACGTCGCAATTATAAGAAAAATAGTACATCTGGTTAATTTGCATAACACAGGGACCAATGTTGCAATTTAACAATTTTGTAGCTGCTTCTTTTTTTTTCGTATTACTTGGTTAATCCCATTAGATTTTTCACGTGTGGCATGGAGAAAATGATTACTTTGGTCCAAGGTGGTTCTGAGGCAACAGCTAACCCTTGCACTATAGGTCCCTATATTATTATTATATTGAATTTGTTGCACTATAAAGTCCTATATTATACAAAGTAACCTATATTTTATTATATAAATAACAAACTATGCCTACAAACAAAACAAATCAAAGCTTAAAAAGATAATTTTGGGTGTGGTGGGAAGTAAAAGTTCTGAAATGAGAGAAAATTCATTATTTTATCCTTCTCCAGGTTCAATAACAAAACAAATCAGCAAGGTTCATAAAAGTGGAGTATATCCATCTTTGGAAATAACAACATAAGTGGTTTGACACCACTGTGTAATCCATCAACTAGGGAATTTAAACTTCTTCCTCCAATAGGAACTTCAAATTGGAGTGTATGCTCAGTTGGATTGAGTTTTGATTCAAACAAAAACGATTACAAGGTCGTTATTATTAGGTATAAAGATGATGATCACAAAGTTGAAGTGTACAATCTGAGTAGTAATTCTTGGAGGCAAATAGATCATGATATGCCATCTGTGGATGATAATGTTGGAATACCGTTCAATGGAGCATTGTATTGGGTTGCCCAAAGAGAAAGTGTTGATTATTTCCTTTCTTTCAATGTGAGCACTGAAGTCTTTCAAAACATGGACTTTCCTGATGATATTGCTCCTCACACTCGTGGAATTAAAAAGATTCCTACAATCATTAATGATTCTATTGCCTTGTTTGTATACTCACCTATTTACTATTTAGAACCAAAGTTTATGGATATATGGGTAACGCAAGGAGGGCTCTTGGGCCAAACAAGTTAGAATTCATGGAATTACTGATATAAACGGTTTTATATATCCTTGTTTGCTGTGGAAAAATAAAGCCGAACTTATATTAATAGATAGCTGGAAACTGAAAGTGTATAACCTCAACACTCAAATAATTTCTGATACAGGAATAATGTCTGCTAGTTACGGGTCACAAAGAGTCATGGTTTACAAGGAAAGTTTAGTTACTATAAACTGAAATAGTTTGTACAATCTATTCCTTTATATTCAAACTATATTATTAATCCATTTGTGTTTTTGTCTATTACTGTTTAAACTTGTTTAATCCATCATCCATCTATCTAAATAGCTGTTCCGTTCTTTCTAATATTAAGTATTTCTTGTGATTTACTCATGTCCTTGATATTTGTTATCGTTTGAGTGTTAGCTTTTCTGTTGAAGGTAATGGGAGATATATGTGGATCTTTTGTAATTGGGTAGATGGGGTTCATAAAGGCAATGGGGGTGTTTACATGGCAATTATAAGAAAAATAGTATATCTGGCTAATTTGCATAACACAGGGACCAATGTTACAATTAACCAGTTTTTGTAGCTGCTTCTTTATTCGTACCACTTGGTTAATCCCATAAGATTTTTTACGTGTGGCATGGAGAAAATGATCACTTTGGTTTTATGTTCTGATATCCAAGGTGGTTCTGAGGCAACAGCTAGACCTGAAATTTTTTGGAGTTAACTGCACTATAGGTCCCTATATTATTATTTTTTGAATTTGTTGCACTATAAGTTCCTGTATTGTACAAAGTAACCTATATTTTATTATCTAAATAACAAACTATGCAACAAACAAAACAAATCAAAGCTTAAAAAAATAATTTCGGGTGTGGTGGGAGTAAATGTTCTTAACTGATATCCTATTTAATTTAAAAACTTACTTTGCTTTGTCAAGGTCAACTTTTCTTAACCATTCAAGGTCAATTTCTTCATGATCTTCCACCAATCGATTAAGAAAATCTTGCAAAATTGGAGATCATTCTTAGCTATATATTCTGACACGTGTATTAATATATATATATATATATATATATATATATATATATATATATATATATATATATATATATATATATACCTTCATTCGCTCAGCTAACATGTTGTTCATACCCCTCTCCTTAATTGATTCTGAGATATTTTTAACATCAGCATCAGTATGTCTTAAAACTTCATAGTCAAGTGAATCCATGGTGTCCTTTGATCTTTCTTTTTTGCCATTTTTAGTATACACCTCCTTTCACAAGTTATCCCAGTCAAATTGTTTCGCCATTTCCTTGTCAAGCTTTCTCTTTTTCTCGTTAACTAGTTTGTTCGAGGTACTTGTTTCTCCTGCATTTGTATATTTTATCATTATTCTTATCATTTCAGATAATAGTAAAATCACATTATAATACCTTAAACTAAGTCCATACGAGCAATGAATGAGTCAATGCGGCCACGAAAAACATGCCTTTCTACTTCCCACCATTTTTATGTGTGTTTATCCATATTTTCAGTGCTTTCTTTACCCAATAAGAGGTTCCAAAATCTATTAGATTCAGGATCAAGGTAAAATTTAGGCCTTGGTCTGCGCATTTTGATCAAATCAGCTTTAAATGGTACAATCGAGCCGTCCGCTTTATACAGAACTATCGCAGTTTGCTCATTTTCCATTTTTTCTTTACCATGGTTAATATTTAACCCGCTCAGTTTCTCAATCACATGAGTAAGCAAATCAAAGCATTTTTCCTTCACTGAAACTGTAAATTTTTCATTGTCAATGTTAATTTATATTCATCTACTAATATTTAACCTTCACGTATAGGTACACATACCTGTCATAGCGGTGGAGCAGTTTTGATTATCGGAAAGTATTGGTTTCTTCGTTTTAGCGGGCCCACGCCTCTTTTTTGCTGATGTCATAGTCTTGTTTTCAGGCTCTCGAGTTGTTTCAATTAGTGATGGCTTATTCCAGTTCACAAGGGCTAGACTATTCTGGATTTGTTTTACCAATCCTTGTTTGCTGTGGAAATATGAAGCCATACTTATGTTCATTATTAGCATGAGTCTTTCAGTGTGTACCCTCGACACTCAAATCATTCCCGATATAGGAATAATGTGTACTAATGACGAACAACTAAGTGTCATGGTTTACAAGGGGAGTTTAGTTTCTATAAAGTGATTAATATCTGTTTTATGTTTATCTTTGTTAATGAATTAATGATTGGTTTATGACAAGAGGTTCATGATCGAACATTATGTTTACTCCCATCTTTTTCTACTTGAATTTTGTGTTAAATAAAAGATCTCAATGAGACTAATAGACGGTGCTTGATTGTGTATTTAAAATGCAGAGATTGTACAATGTATCTCTGCTTTACTTGCTTGTGATCTATGTACAAACCCATAAGACGAGAAAAAAGGTTTATTTACCTCGGGGGTCTCATGCACTTTCTACAAATGTTAGGGATGTATAATAAAATATTTCTAAAATAAACTGATATAAATTAAAGAGAGGTTTCTTTTTTTATTACCATCCATATGTATACTCTGTATTAGGATTGTATAGTTCTGTGATTTCTTCTCGAACTTGCCCCCTCCCCTGTATCAGGGACTTATAGTACCATTAATAAAAAAAATTAATTAGGGACCTATAGTGCAATTTTTGTAAAATATATGAACCCTTACTGAACTTTTGCATAATATAGGGACCTATAATGCAATTTTTACTTATTAGTACAACAAAAAGCAGAGCTGATATTTTGGGCTAGAGATTAAAATCAATTGAGCAGAAATTAAAATATGTTGATTATTGATTAAGTATATATATATATATATATATAAGCTGGGATGGAACTTGTTTTTTTTTTTTTTTGCAGATCAATCTTCGTTTAATGGTTTATGTATTGGTGGTAAGTTGTTAATTTGTTTAGTTTTTTATGATCTCCCAGGTTTTTTTGTCTCACAGTTCAGAACTTTTACTTCCCACCACAACCAAAATTATCTTTTTAAACTTTAATTTGTTTTGTTTGTATGCATAGTTTGTTATTTAATTATATGATAAAATATAGGGACCTATAGTGCAATTAATTCAAAAAAAATAAAAATATCCAGGGTTAGCTGTTGCTTCAGAACCACCTTGGATATCAGAACAATAAAACAAAAGTAATCATTTTCTCCATGCCACATATAAAAAATCTCATGGGATTAACCAAAAAACAAGCAGCTACTAAAACTGGTTAATTACAACATTGGTCCCTGTGTTATGCAAATTAGCCAGATAATTGCCATGTAAACACCCCATTGCCTTTATAAACCCCATATACCTAATTAAAATAGATCCACATATATCTACCGTTACCTTCAATAGAAAAGCTAACACTCAAACGGTAACAAATATCAAGACATGAGTAAATTACAAAAAAAATACTTAATATTAGAAAGATTGGAACTTAATTCAGCTATTTAATGATGGATTAAACAAGTTTCAACAGACATAGACCAAAAACTAATGAATTAATAATATATTTTGACATTCAAACAATCAAAATATAACTAACACTGAAAGAGAAGATTTAGGAGCGCAGCCACAAATGTTACAAACTATCAGTTTATAGTAACTAAACTCTCCTTGTAAACCATGAGTCTTAGTGTATAGTAACCAGTAGACATTATTCCTGTCTCAGAAATTATTTGAGTGTGGAGAGTATGCCTAAACTCTCCTTTCAGTATCGACATACTAGCAATCAACATAAGTATGGTTTCATTTTTCCACAGCAAACAAGGATAGATTAAACAGTTTGTATTGGTAATTCGATGAATGCTGACGTGTTTCACCCAAGATCCCTCCTTCATTATCCATAAATTCATAAACATTGGTTCTGAACGGCTATAAAGTGTGTATACAAACAAGGCAAGAGAATCATTTATGATTGTGGGAATCTTTACAATTTCACGAGTGTGAGAAGCAATATCATCATCATCAGGAAGGTCCATGTTTTGAAACAATTCAGTGCTCACATTGAAAGAAAGGAAAAAATCAATAGTTTCTCTTCGGGCAGTCCAATACAATGCTCCATTGAAGGGTATTCCAACTTCACCATTCACAGATGGCATGTCATGATCGATTTTCCTCCAAGAATTATTACTCAGATTGTAAACTTCAAGCTTGTGAACATCATCTTTATTCCTAATAATAACGACCTTGTAATCGTTTTTGTTTGAATTAAAACCCAATCCAACTGACCATACTCTCCAATTTGAAGTTCCTATTGGAGGAACAAGTTTGAATTCCCTAGTTGCTGGATTACATAAGACTATTGTATTATAAAAAATGGAGACACAAACCAATAATCCGTTGCAAGGCCACGACCAATAACAGCGGGTGGAATTCATATAAGGTACCTTTATATCAGGTGAGATTTTGTTGAGCGATTCATATGAATAAAAGGATAAGGATGGTCGGCTTATATCGCTAATTAAAATGCATTCAGGTTGTTGCTTCATATGCAGGTTAATGAAGTAAGGGTTTTTCAGAAAACTATATAAAAATTTACTAACACGCCTTAAACGGAACACTGATTTCACAGGTAATGTGATGAGTATTTTCATTAATAATTCCTCAGGTAGATTCATCAGCATCGGTATCTTCTTTTCTTCAGCTAAATGCTTCTTCTTCAGTTTTTCCATTTTTTCGACTTTGTGATACTATCTCTAGGGTCAAGATGAAGAGCCGCTACATCCTAAAAACCTTCATGTTAAAAGGGTTTTATGATGACATTTGCAATAGGCCTATATTTAACACCAAAAAAAAAGAATAGGCCCATGCTAAATCATGGGTCTTATACCTTTTTTTTTTTTTTTTTTTTTTTAGTCCTTAAGGCTTTTTTAGAAGTTTTGATTTTCAGATAGAATAAAATTTAAATTTTTAAAAAATTATTGAAAAAATTTAAAAATTATTTTGAAATCTAAAAAAAAATTTAAATGCTTTTTTCAAGAAATATCAATATGGTGCTCCTCAAATAAGTAAGTGTTTTTCAAAATAAAAAAACTCTTAAAATGCTAGATGCACTTTCAAAATAATGAAAGTTCTTAACTGATAGATAATAAACCTGGGATATCATAAAAGTGGAATACCAAAATAAATCAGCAATCTTCATAAAAGTGGAGATCATTCTTAGCTTTATATTCTGACTCGTGTATTAATAGAAAAATATATATATATACCTTCATTCGCTCAGCTAACATGTTGTTCATATCCCTCTCCTTAATTTTTTTAACATCAGTATTTCTTAAAACTTCGTAGTCAAGTGAATCCATGGTGTCCTTGGATCTTTATTTTTTTAGGCATTTTTAGTATACACCTCCTTTCTCAAGCTATCGCCTTTTCCTTGTCAAGCTTTCTCTTTTTCTCGTTAACTAGTTTGTTCAAGGTACTTGTTTCCCCTGCATTTGTATAATTTATCATTATTCTTTAATCATTTTAGATAATACTGAAATCACATTATTACAAGTTTTGATTTTGAGGCTTTTGGGTAGTGCCTTAGATTCTGGACTAAATTTCTTTTTAGGATGAAAGATGGTTTCTTGGTGCTCAGGTTTCATATCTATTGTTTCTTGCATCAGTGTTTATTAAAGATTACTCGAAGGAGGACTTTGAAAAAAGACACTTTCTGGATCTGAGTTAGATTTAAGTTCTTCTATAGCTTGATAAAGTATAGAATCAGGAGAAGTATGAGATGAAATCACTTCATCATTATTCTTTTCTGGCGAAGCTCTGTTTCCGAATATTGCATCTTCTACTCTCATTTCAGAGGTTTCACTACAGCAGAACTGCACCTATAGTGCAATTAACTAAAATACATTTCTGTGTTAGAAATACTCTGATAACTGAATCAACATTCAATCCTTTCCATGGAGAGAATCTTCTATCTACTGCAATAAATTTAAATACATGAATAATAATCAATAAAAGCTATATATTTTTTGATCCAATTTTAGTTTATAATACCTTGAACTAAGTGCATACGAGCAATGAATGAGTCAATGCGATCATGAAAGACATGCCTTTCTACTTCCACCATTTTTCTGTGTGTTTATCCATATTTTCAGTGCTTTTTTTACCCATCTTCGGTGTATATTCCCAACAATCTAGAACCCTTGGAGTGATCACTTTGTGCATGAGGCATCACAGAAGTTTGAATATTTTAAAAGCGCATTGACAGTATTCTAGAACGATAAACAAACTCGGAAACTCCTTCTACCCTTAGAGACGCTTTGTTTCCTTAAAAGAGAGAAGAAGTTTAAATAGAGCTTCTTTGACATTGTGTTTGATAGCTGAGAAAGGGAAAATTTTGAGCCTAAATATCTTATTTCAACCATCACTTGTATTTGACTCTACTTCCTCCACACAAAACAGTATTACTCAACATTATTCTCAAGAAAGATACAATATCCGAATGTACTTTGCTTTGCTTGCTTCTGATCTTTGTGCAAACCTATAAGACAAGAAAGAAATATTATTTACCTCAGGGGTCTCGTGCACTTAACATAAATGTTAAGGATGTATACTTCAATTTACCTAAAATACACACTGTAGGGGGGATGAAACCTGATTCCAGATATAGAAAACCAGATTTTTTTATTTTTTTTATTTTGTATCTGAAGAATTTGAAATTATACCGTCAATAATCATGTTAACAAATATTTTAAATCCACCACTACTACATGTCTAAATTATCAAACCTAAACCAAACACGAAACTGATACATACTATAAAATATCTAGGAAAAGAGAATTATTGAGTTAGTAAACAAATTAATTTCTGGTGCCAAGTGAAGATTATGAAAAGTTGGGGAGGGAATTTGTAATTCTAAAGTTGACGCCTTACCAAGTTACGAAATCAGAGACTGTACAATGTCCGAATAGTTTCTGATATTTTTGTGCAAATCCTTTAGGCGAGAAAGAAAGTTTATGAACCTCATGGGTCTCATTCACTTAACTTAAATGTTAAGGATGTGTCGTGAAATTTACCTAAAATACACACTGTACCAGAATGCAGAATATAGGGACCTATAGTGCAATTAACTCCAAAAAAAAGTCCAGGTCTATCTGTTGCCTCAGAACCACCTTGGATATCAGAACAATAAATAAAAGTAATCATTTTCTCCATGCCACATGTGAAAAATCTCATGGGATTAACCAAGTGGTACGAAAAAAGAAGCAGCTACAAAAACTCGTTAATTACAACATTGGTCCCTGTGTTATGAAAATTAGCCAGATAATTGCCACATAAATACCCCATTGCCTTTATGAACCCCATCTACCCAATTACAATATATCCACATGTATCTCCCATTACCTTCAATAGAAAAGCTAATACTCAAACGATAACATATATCAATACATGAGTAAATCACAAAAAATTACTTAATATTAGAAAGATTAAATTTAATTCAGTTATTTAATGATGGATTAAACAAGTTTCAACAGACATAGACCAAAAGTAAATGGATTAATAATGTATTGTGACATTCAAACAATTATAACAAACACTGAGAAGATCTAGGAGCCACAAATGCTACAAACTATTTCAGTTTATAGTAACTAAACTCTCCTTGTAAACCATGACTCTTAGTGACCAGTAACCAGTAGACATTATTCCTGTCTCAGAAATTATTTGAGTGTCGAGAGTATATCCTTTCAGTTTTGATATACTGTCGATAAACATAAGTATGGTTTCATTTTTCCACAGCAAACAAGGATAGATTAAACCGTTCGCATTGGTAATTCCATGAATGCTGACTTGTTTCACCCAAGATCCCTCCTTCATTACCCATATATCCATAAACTTTGGTTCTGAATAGCCATAATGTGTAAATACAAATAAGGCAAGAGAATCATTTATGATTGTGGGAATTTTATTAATTACAGGATTGTGTGGAGCAATATCATCAGGAAGGTCCATGTTTTGAAACACTTCAGTGCTCACATTGAAAGAAAGAATAAAATCAACACCTTCTCTTCGGGCAATCCAATGCAATGCTCCATTGAATGGTATTCCAACATAACTATACACAGATGGCATGTCATGTTCGATTTGCCTCCAAGAATTACTACTCAGATTGTACACTTCAAAAAACTTGTCACGATTATCTTTCTTCCTAATAATAGTAACAACCTTGTAATCGTTTTTGTTTGAATCAAAACCCAATCCAACTGAGTATATTCTCCAATACAAAATTCCTATTGGAGGAAGAAGTTTGAATTCCCTAGTTCCTGGATTACATAAGACTATATTATTTGTACTAGTATGAGATGCTACACAAACCAATAATCCATTGCAAGGCCACGACCAATCATAGTGTCTCTTCCAATAATCATAGTGGATGGAATCCAAAAGAGGGACCTTCAGATGAGGTGAGATTTCGTTGAGCGATTCATACGAATGAAAGGATAAGGATGTTTGACTCGTATCGCTAATTATAATGCATTCAGGTTGTTTCTTCATATGCTCTTTGATGAAGTAAGGATTTTTGAGAAAACTGGATAAAGATTTACTAACACACCTTAAACGCAACACTGATTTCACAGGCAATGTGATGAATATTTTCATTAATAATTCTTCAGGTAGAGTCATCAGCATCCACATCTCCTTATCTTCAGCTAAATTCTTTTTCTTCTTCAGTTTTTCCATGGGATTTGTGATGCTATCTCTAGAGTCAAGATGAAGAGCCGCTACATCCTAAAAACCTTCATGTTAAAAGGGTTTTATAACGCCTTTTACAATAGGCTATATTCAAAACCAAGAAAAAATAAAAAATATTGGCCCATCCTAAATCATAGCGGTCGTCCTCTTATTCATTTTAATACTTATTTTTGTAGCAGAAAGTTAGAATTAAGAGCTATAATTTGGAAAAAAAAATTGACCCAATTTATTCTCCTAAAACTATTTCACTGTTTTAAAATATATTAATATTTGAAGCTTTCAAACGGTAAAATAGTTCTCCACATTTCTCTCTAACAAAATAACAAACAACCTGGAAACCATGGCCGCCGCGCCACCGCCTCTGGCCGGCGACAAAGCACAAGCTGAGCAGGTTCCTGAACCAATGGAAGAAACACCTCCAATGGTGGCAGCGCCGCCTGAAGAGGGTAATAAATCCCAGCAAATTGATTCTCAGATGGTGGATTTTCCACCATTATCTGCTGCAATTAACGACGGAAGAACGGGTAAAAGATCGCGATCAATTCTCGAAGGCAATGCTACCACAAATGATCTTGAACCCGCGCCAACGAACAACAATTCTGAGCATCCAAATCCGAGGCCTGAGTTGATCACAGGAGCTCCTCGTATCATTGCTAACAATGGCGGTTCAAAAGGTACTAATTCTTCCGCATTTAATAGGCCTAATCTTAGTGGTTGAAAAGGTACATTAACGGGAAACAATTTAGTTATTCCAATCATTGAAGATAAAGAGGAAATTAAAACTAGACATGTAATGGGTGAGGAAGAATTTTATGAATTAGAGGAATTAATCGAAGACGATGACGAGAGTTTAGCATCTGATTCCTACTGTCATTAGAACAAGGGAGGAGATTCAGGAAGGGGTTAGATTATGGAGGAATACGGCTGTGATTAGGCTTTTGGGTAGAGAAATTGGCTTTACATACTTGCTTTCAAAACTTAAACAGATTTGGATGCCAAAAGGGCACTTTGAACTTGTAGAGGTAGGACATGGATACTACATGGCGAAATTTATTCAGAAAGAAGACTTTGATTTTGCATTATCTGGCGGTCCCTGGATGATACTAGACCACTATTTAATTGTTAGGGAATGGACTCCGGAATTCAATGCAGAGTCAAATTCAATAACAACGACTATGGCATGGCTAAGGATTTCAAATCTTGGTATGCAAAATTATACAGCTCGGATATTAAGGAAAATTGGTGATAAACTGGGTCGAACTGTTAAAATTGACCCAATGACAAAGGGCAGATTAAGAGGTAACTTCGCGAGGTTAGCCGTGGAATTGGATTTAAAAAGCCACTTGAACCGGAGGTGAGAATTGGATCGGATATATGTAAAGTGGAATATGAGGGCTTACACTTAATTTGTTTTGATTGTGGTAAGTTCGGACATAAAAGAGAAAATTGCCCACCAAACGCAGTCACTAGGATGGATGAAGATAGCAATGTATCGAAAGGGAAAGAACCAATGGTAGAAGACATAATCGAAGTGCTAGTTGTTAAGGAAAAATATGGGGAATGGATGACCGTTAATCGAAGGAACAAAGGGGGTGCTAAGAACAATGGAAATATTTCAGCTAGGCCTTTACGTAATAACAACCTTGGAAACAGATTTGAAGCACTAAGGGTGGAAGAAATTCCCAATGATATACATTTTAATGCGAGTAGTACTTTTAGTAAGGGGCAAACTTCAGGTATGAAATCGAATTTTAACAAAGGTAAAAGTGTTACATGGGCTAATTCGAGTAATAAAAAAAGCGGAGCATCAAAAGGACATGGGGTTATTACATCTCCAAATTTTGAACAAAGAAGGACTCTGATAGACGAAGTAGAAGTAAGTAATTTTGATCAAGTAGAGGAAAATAATGAGATGAATATTGCGGGCAAAAAATTGGACACAAAAGGAGCGAAACAGGTAAGGTCTGGTGTGAAATCAAGCAAGATCAGTAGTGGTAAAAAGTCAAACTTGGGCATTGTGAGGAGTCTCACGGTTGGGGCTGATATAGATGATAATTTGGAAGGCTTAATTGAGGTCATGGTGGAAAATGGTAATAAAGATGACAGGGACCAAAGGGCAATTAAATTAAATTTCATGCAAATTGATGATGGCCCCCCTACTCCCCAACACAGGCTCTCGCCTGGAGTAGGTTTGGACCATCAGGATCCGCCAAGCCCCATGGGCATATCAACAACATTAAATAATCCTCCCCCCATGCCCCTGGACCCACTGTGGGACGCCGAAAGTACAAGAGAAGAGACCGACCAGCCATGGCTGCCGAGCCAAGTCCCCGAAACAGCACCTGCTGGAGCGCGAGGCGCAGTATAGGTGGATCAAAAGGAGGGCGAGGAAATGGAATTCGAAGCTCGCGCCTAATGCGCCGTCTAGGTAATTCTTGTGTTTTTTATTTTTAGTCTTATGAATTGTACAAGTGTTTCAGGTAATACATGGGAAAATTCGAAGTTTCCCATTAATATTCTAGTTTGGAACTGCTACGGTGCCGCTAAACCAAGATTTAGACAAGTTCTCCGGGAAATGATGATACAAAATGGCGTTTGGCTTTCCGTGATTGTTGAACCACGGATAAGTGGTGTAACCGCAAATAAAGTTATTAATTCATTACAGAGAGATAATTCAGTTAGAGTGGATTCTGAATGTTATAGGGGTGGAATTTGGTTATTGTGGAATGACTCAAATATTAATGTGAAGGTATTATCAGCGGGTAGACAGGTTATTAATGTTGAGGTTAGCTAAGAAGGGTGTGTTTCGTGGATTTTTTCAGCCGTGTACGCAAGCCCGGACTACAAACAAAGAGACCTACTATGGGAGGCCCTTCATTACGCTTTCCATAATATAAAATCACCTTGGTTAGTTGCTGGGGATTTTAATCAAATAGGGTTGGAGATTGATAAGAAAGGAGGAGTAACAGGTGTATTAAGAAGAATGGAAAAGTTTGAAGAGTGGAGGCAAAGTTGTTGTCTGATCGATCTTGGCTTTGAGGGTCCGCGCTATACCTGGAGTGACTTCTGGAATTCGGGACAAAAAATTATGGAACGATTAGATAGAGCCTATGGTAATGTAGAGTGGCAGATTCTCTTCCTGAATACGCGTGTTATACATCTAGCAAGGGTCCATTCGGATCATATGCCGATCCTAATTCAAGTTTGTCCGAACCAGAAACCAAAGGAAAATCCCCGCCGTTTCAGGTTTGAAGCTGCTTGGTGCCTCCATAATGGTTTCCTTGATTTCGTAAATAAGAATTAGGAAGGTAATACCGTGGGACTTGGAGAAGGAACTATTGCTATTCAGAGTTCAATAAACAAGTGGAAAATGGAAGTTTTCGGGGACCTAAATCGAAAGAAAAAAGAACTTAATGCACGAATTAGAGGAATTCAGAAATCACTTCAATGTTCATATAATTCTTCCCTTAGGCTTATGGGTTTACGGTTAACAAAGGAGTATGAAAGTGTACTTGCACAAGAGGAAATGATATATTTTCAGAAATCGAAGGATAAGTGGATAGAATCTGGGGATAGGAATACTCATTTTTATCAACTTGCAGCAACTATACGGAAAAAAAGGCGAATTGTACTAGGTTAATGAATGATTTAGATATTTGGATTGAGGACGAGGAGGGTTTGAAACAGTTGGTTCGTTCGTATTATGAATCTCTTTATGCTGAGCCAGAAGACCAGATGGAGGGGGTAGCCTACCTCTAGTGGGTCCTCTCGAAAGAGATAGTACACAAGAGCTGGCGCAACCGTTTTCTGACGAAGAAATCCGCATGGTGGTCTTCCAATCCAATCCGACTAAAGCCCCTGGCCCAGACGGAATGTCAGCAACTTTCTATCAAAAGTGCTGGAGTTCAGTGGGACCTTCAGTTTGTAAAATGGTTAGAGATGCAATTAGTAAGGGTCATCTTCCTTCGGGTCTGAATGGTACACTCATACATCTTATTCCTAAAGTACCAGACCCGAACCGGGTACGCTTACTCCGTCCTATTAGTCTCATTAATTGTCCTGTTAAATTTATAATGAAGGCTATGGTCAATAGACTAAGGCCTATTTTATCTAACATTATTGGCCCTTGCCAAAGTAGTTATTTGCTAGGTCGTTCAACGGTGGATAATGTAGTGCTAGTACGAGAGGTGGATCACAAGATGAGGCATCTTCAAGGAAAGAGTGGAATAATGGCTATTAAAATTGATCTTGCAAAGGCTTATGATAGGATTAGATGGGAATTTATTGAGGAAACGATTAGGCTTTTTGGTCTTCCAGAGAATTGGATAAAGCTTATAATGTCAAGCATGAAGGATAATGAAATGAGTGTCCTTTGGAATGGGGAGCCTTTAGTTTCGTTCTCTCCACACCGAGGAATCCGTCAGGGGGACCCACTTTCGCCTTATATCTTTGTTCTATGCATGGGGCGTTTATCCTTGCTAATTCAGGAATATTGTACTGCGGGGAAATGGAAGGAGGTCCAAATAGGGCGCCAAGGTCCTAAGTTATCACACTTATTTTTTGCGGATGATCTAATTTTGTTTGGTGAGGCATCTGTTTTGCATGTACAAATCATACAAGAGGTGATGGGTAGATTCTGTAAAGAAGCTGGACAAACAATTAGTGTTGAGAAGTCCCTAATATATTTCTCCTCAAATGTTCCTAATTATACTCAAATGGAGTTAGCCTCGGCAAGTGGCTTTTGCCATAGTAATTCTTTTGGTACTTACCTCGGAGTGCCTATTCTCTCGAGTAGACTTCCGAAAGGTTTCTATAAAGGCATAGTCGAAAAAATGAGGGGCAAACTAGCTACATGGAAAACTAAGACGTTATCGCTAGCGGGTAGGGTCACGTTGGCTCAATCGGTGTTAAACGCGATGCCTGTATACCAAATGCAATTATTGAAACTCCCGAAATATATATGTAATGATATTGATAGAGTTATCAAGGACTTCATATGGGGTTCGTCAAATTCGGGAAGGAAGGTTCATTGGGTGGCGTGGAATCAAGTATGTAAGGCTAAGTCGAATGGAGGTCTTGGGATAAGAAGCCCCGAGAGATATAATCTAGCGCTACTGGCCAAATTGGGGTGGAAGATCCTCCAAGATGAACAAGCAGTAGCGTGGGTGAATGTTCTCAAAAATAAATATTTTAAAAATGGCTTACTGAACCGAATTCAAAATGGAAACGAGTCTAACGTTTGCAAGGCTATCCTAGCGGGTGTTGAAGCTTTCCGTGAAGGATTTGTTGAGCAAAGTGGTGAAGAGGGGACTAAAATAAGATGGAAGTGGGAGAATTCGGGTTACTTTTCCGTGAAATCGGCTTTCATGAGTCTATCGGAAGAAGACGAAGACAAATCGTTCAAATGGGAGTTGATATGGAAGCTTAAGTGCTCCCAAAAAATTCGGATATTCCTATGGAGAATTGTATTAAACCGGATTGCTACAATGGAAAGTTTATATAAACGTAATATTGTGGAATCCGGAACATGCGCAATATGTGGTGCTGAGAGGGAAGATCTAATACATGTCTTTTTGAAATGCAAAATAGCTGTGTTGGTTTGGGATTTACTTGGTGTTTTTTCAGGTAAATCTAGAGCGGAAGAAGCTGCTGGAATTACTGGTGGCGAGGCTGGAGGCAGGGACCTGATGGTGCGTGTGGAGCAGGAGGCTAGCGCTGGGACGAAGGATGAGCTGCTGATGCTGCTGGACCGTGACAGGAAGGAGCTGGAACAGCTCAACAAATGCTGGTTACGCAGCCGTGGTGTTTTGCCGAGAAGATCCTCTCCAGGAGCACGCGAACAGCAGCTACGTTACAGGAGGGCTGATTCTGCAGCAAACAGCACCTCAAATTATGTGTTCGTGAATCAGCAGCAACATTGCAGAAATTCTGCAGCTGCAATTATGGCGACAGGTTCTTCGAGCAATCTGAAATCATGGGTTGAAGGACATCTTCAATCCAAAGCAAAGATCAATGGTTTAGAGTGGCCGTATGTTTATATAGCCGCGCTATGGATTATCTGGAATAGAAGGAATTCGATTGTGTTTAACGAAGAAAGTACTATACCCGATGTATCGGATTTAAAAAGAGAAATATTCTACCTAGCTAGTAGTTTTATCTCGGCATGGGGTAAGTCGATAGATGGTGGATTAATCAAGTTGGCTAGCAATATATTAGTCAAATGGACAAAGCCTCTAACGGGTCTCAAATTAAACATTGATGGAAACTTCGTTAGTGGGAAAAAGCTAGCTGGTATTGGTTGTATTATAAGAGATAAGTACGGAACTTGTATATCCGGGTTCTTAGGTGCTTGTTTATGTGTATCACCTTTTATTTCTGAGCTTTTTGCTTTACGTTTTGGCCTGAGATGGGCTTGTAATAAGGGCTTTACTGAGTTGATAATTGAAACAGATTCGGAGGAGCTCCACGCGCTAGTGAAGGGCGGTGGGAGCTCTACTCACTATGAGATGGACTTGGGGAAGTTCCACGCGCTAGTGAAGGGCGGTGGGAACTTCGAAAGTCGCTATGTTTCAATTATTGAAGAATGGTGCGCGTTGCTTAATAAGTTTCCGAACTTTGTTCTCCAGCATGTTTTTCGTGAAGCAAACCTTTGTGCTGATAAGCTAGCAAAGGAAGGCGCTAGAATGTCTAGTCAACCGGTAACATTTAAAGATCCACCTGATTATCTTGGAAATTGATTACGAGAGACAGAAGTGGTTACGCAACCGCTAGAGTAGTCTTAGTTTAGTCTATAAGAACTTTTGTTCCGAATGTAATCCATTGTTTTAACGGCTAATTTAGCCTCTCATGTATGCAAAAAAAAATATATTAATATTTTAATCAAGACATCTTATTTAGAATATATCTTGTAAAATTATAAAAAAATAGGTATTATTGTAACATAATAAGACCAAAAAACTTACTTTTATCAAATCATGTAAAATCAAACGATAAAAACCTTTAGTAAATATGGTAAAAATACTTATTTAAAAAAAATGCCTAGAATAAGATACTTTATAGAAAACAGCCTTATCCTAAACTATTTCTATAATTAAAAATTAGAAAAGAACAAAACAAAAACTAATAAACACACGCGCGCGTCCGTGAATTTTTTTTAAAATCGTCATAATTAATTCTAAAAAAATCAAAAAAATCAAAAAAATAAATTTTTTATATATTTGGATAAATCAAATTAATATTTACGTCTATTATTTTTTTCGGAATTTTTTGAATTTTTTGATTTTTTTTGAGTTTTTTTGAATTTTTTAATTCGCAGACAAGGAATTCCATGTTTTAAACATGAAATTCCATGTTTTGAAATACCGAGTTTGTTTTCCGTAGACACGAAATTCACTGTTTTAAACATGGAATTTCGTGTATGTTGAAAAAAAATAAAAAAATTCAAAATAAATCAAATAATCATAGACGTAAATATTAATTTGCTTTATCCCAAAATACAAATTTTTTAATTTTCTGATTTTTTTGAATTAGTTATTACGATTTTAAAAAAATTTCACGGACGCGCGCGTGTGATGAAATTAGTAGTAGTAGGTGGTGGTGGAGGTGGTGATGGTTGTGGTGTTGTAGTGGTGGTGGTGGTGGTAGAAGTACCCTATTATTTGTTTAATATTTAAAAATAAATATTGTATCAAAAATAAAATAATATATTTAATAATAAGGATAGTAAAGGTATAAAAAATATAAAGGGGAGGTTTTCTATAATTACTTAATTAAGGAGGCATTTATCTTTAAATAAAAAAATTAAAGGCTTAAAAAAATTAGAGGCTTAATTAAGGAGGCATTTATCTCTAATTACCCCTTCTAAATTTATATATTAGAGATAATTCTATAATTAGAGTGGAATACCAATTTTTTTTTTAAATTAGACTAAGTAAATTTTTCTTTTAATTATAGATTTTTGACTAAAAAATCTTTCGATAATAAATAATAAATCAAAACAATTTTTTTTACCAACATCGGCTGCTGGCAATCAATTTTAGCGACTAATGATGGTCAACTCTAAGTTTTTTTAATTATCGGGTGCGACTACTGGTTAATTCTAGCGATGACCGATAGTCAACGAAAGTCAACTATGACGAGTTTTTTTTTATAAAAATCGGGACGACTACCAGGGTCAACGTCGGTCAACTCTGGCAAGTTTCTTTTTTACAATTTCAGATATAAATATATTACTGTGATTTATTTTTAATTTTTTTTGATTTTTCTTATTTCTTAGAATTAATTACGACAATTTTAGTAATGATACTATTGAAGATTTTGGAGAGTTTGAAGATACTATTGAATAGGTAGTTGAGCCCATGGTTAGCAATGATAATGTTGAGACAGACCAAAGAAGCAAAATAAGAAATATTTAATGGTTAACGAGAACCTCTCTCAACCACTATTTTCTTCACGTGTCCAAAAAAAACAATGATCAAGATATCAAGAAATTTATGGACACAGCTTGTAAGTTAGAGATTAATTTACTATTTATGAACGAAATCCACAAAATACCAAAATATCTGAAATTTATGAAGGATGTTATTTTCATAAAAATACAAGTATGAAGAAAGAGAATTAACTAGTTGGGATTAGCTCACTGCCCGACTTTGGTCATCCCATTTAGTGGTGCATGTACAAAAAAAAGGAGAATCGGTTGGTATGTTAGAGGAGTGTAGTGATATTTGTCAAAGTAAGTTTCTATCAAAGTTGAAAAGATCCCAAAGTTTCACGTTTCTTTTTTCCATTGGTTAAGGATGGACAAGATAAAAATTGTGTGATTTAGGCACGAGAATCAATCTTATACCGAAATCATTGTTCTAATTTGCATAACACAGAGACCAATGTTGCAGTTAACCACTTTTGTAGCTACTTTATTTTTCGTACCAGTTGGTTAATCGCATAAGATCTTTCACATGTGGCATGGAGAAAATGATTAATTTGGTTTTATTGTTCTGATATCTAAGGTGGTTCTAAGGCAACAGGTAGCCCTGAATTTTTTTTGAGTTAATTGCACTATAGGTCGCTATATTATTATTTATTGAATTTGCTACACTATAAAGTCCTACGTTATACAAAGTAACCTATATTTTATTATATAATTAATAAACTATGTCTACAAACAAAACAAGTCAAAGCTTAAGAAGATAATTTTGGGTGTGGTGGGAAGTAAAAGTTCTGAAATGAGAGACAATTCTTTCTTTTATCCTATAGTGCAATTAATTCAAAAAAAAGAAAAAGTCCAGGGTAAGCTGTTGCTTCAGAACCACCTTGGATATCAGAACAATAAAACAAAAGTAATAATTTTCTCCATGCCACATGTGAAAAATCTCATGGGATTAACCAAGTGGTACGAAAAAAGAAGCAGCTACAAAAACTGGTTAATTGCAACATTGGTCCCTGAGTTATGCAAATTAGCCAGATATACTATTTTTCTTATAATTGCTGCATAAACACCCCATTGCCTTTATGAACCCCATCTACCCAATTACAATAGATCCACATATATCTCCCATTACCTTCAATAGAAAATCTAACACTCAAATAATAACAAATATCAAGGACATGAGTAAATAAAAAAAAAATACTTAAGATTAGAAAGAATGGAACTTAATTCAGCTACTTAGATAGATCGAGGATTAAACAAGTTTCAACATACATAGACCAAAAACGAACGGATTTATAATATATTTTGACATTCAAACCATCAAAATATAACTAATAACACTATGAAGATCTAGGAGCCACAAATGTTACAAACTATCAGTTTATAGTAACTAAACTCTCCTTGTAAACCATGACTCTTAGTAACCCGTAATTATCAGACCCTATTCCTGTATCAGAAATTATATGAGTGTCGAGGGTATACACTTTCAGTTTCCAGCTAGAAGTGAAAATAAGTATGGCTTCATTTTTCCACGACAAACAAGGATAATTTAACCTAATTCCATGAATGCTGACTTGTTTCACCCAAGATCCCTCCTTCATTACCCATATATCCATAAACTTTGGTTCTGAATGGCCATAATGTGTGAATACAAACAAGGCAAGAGAATCATTTATAATTGTGGGAATCTTATTAATTTCAGGATTGTATGGAGCAATATCATCAGGAAGGTCCATGTTTTGAAACACTTCAGTGCTCACATTGAAAGAAAGAATAAAATCAACACTTTCTCTTTTAGTAATCCAATGCAACGCTCCATTGAATGGTATTCCAGTAACACGATATATATATATATGTGACATGTCATGGTCCATTTGCCTCCAAGAATTACTACTCAGATTGTACACTTCAAGCTTGTGATCATTATTTTTCTTTCTAATAGTAACAACCTTGTAATCGTTTATGTTTGAATCAAAACCCAATCCAACTGAGCATACACTCCAATTTGTAGTTCCTATTGGAGGAAGAAGTTTGAATTCCCTAGTTGCTGGATTACATAAGACTATATTACTTGTAGCAAGGGAAACACAAACTAATAATCCGTTGCAAGGCCACGACCAATAACAGAGGGTGGAATTTATATGAGGTACCTTTATATGAGGCGAGACTTCGTTGAGCGATTCATATGAATAAAAGAATAAGGATGATCGTCTCGAATAGTTAATTAGAATGCATTCACGCTGTTTTTTCATATGTAGGTTAATGAAGTAAGGGTTTTTGAGAAAACTGTATAAAAATTTACTAACACACCTTAAACGCAACACTGATTTCACAGGTAATGTGATGAGTATTTTCATTAATAATTCCTCAGGTAGATTCATCAGCATCGGTATCTTCTTTTCTTCAGCTAAATGCTTCTTCAGTTTTTCCATTTTTTGGACTTTGTGATACTATCTCTAGGGTCAAGAGCCGCTACATCCTAAAAACCTTCATGTTAAAAGGGTTTTATAACGCCTTTTGCAATAGGCCTATATTTAAAACCAAAAAAAAAAAATAGGCCCATCCTAAATCATAGCGGTCTTAGAAGAAACTATAACTATTATAAGATAAAAAAAGCTATTAAAGAAAAGCTCTTTCCAATGAGTAGAAAAGCCCACCGGACAAGGTGGGTGGACACTTGCCACAACCGCAGGAAGAACATGAGTCGCCGGATAACATGGCTGATGCGTCAGAATTTCCGCCTTTAGGATCGACGAGGGCCACTCCAGAAAAGTGAGTGACAATTTGGTCAGGGGACACGTGCATCAGGTAGGGAGTACTAGTATTTTGTTAAATGAGAAACGTAACATGGCTGGTGCATTAAATGGACAAAATAGGTCTAATGAAGTAATTAATATTTCGAATGATAAAGTGGGTTTAAATGGGGTCATAGCTGCTGTAAAGTCCACAGGGACTAATGAAGCAATTTTGGAAAATATTAAACAGACTACCAGTGGAGCTGTGGAAGGTCCGACAGGGCCTGGAGCCGCTGGACCTGAGAGACGGAGAGCTATCCATGGTTCCGGAGACACAACAAGAGGACCATGACAGGGATGTTCAAATGGATTTTCTTCTGGAAGGTGCCATAGGAGAAGAGAAGGTTTTGTCCTAAACCTTTTGTTTTTTATTACTGATTTTTTTTTTTATGTATACACAAGGCAGAAATAACAGGAGTTGGGGAGGGTATTGTCGTAAACCGCTTGCTAGGAAGAAAACAGACAGTAATTTAATTGTTATTTCTCGCTTGGCGGCTAATGATTTTGTGCGGACATGGGTCGAGAGAGAGAATGAGGCGTAATTACAACGGGAAATAATGCGTTCATTAAATGGGAAAACACAGAGTCCGGGGTGAAACTAAATGCGGACGATTTGTTTAACACGGAAAGGGCTTTAGCAGGTGTAGGTGGTCTCTTCCGATACAATAACAAATCCATTTTACCCCGTGCAAAGTATGCGTCGACAACCGATTCTCGACGAGATTTTTTAGAATGGTTGAAGGTGCAAAAGTTTCCAGATGGTTTCGCTTCTAGCTTGTGAAACAACGTTCATAGTGACACTGGGAAGATTATCGGTATAAAATCCCATGACTGTCATGTTCTTATGCACTATTTACTTGTGGCTAGTATTCCAGGCTTGATCAACAACAAATCCATTAGTGATCCGATAATTGGGTTGTGTAACGTATTCATAAATATTTGTAAGAAGAATTTGAGTAAGAAGGAATTGGTTTTGGGAAAGTCTAAGGTAATCGAGCTTATATGCAAGTTGGAGATGATCTTTCCTCCAGCTTTTTTTGACATTATGATCCACCTGGTTGTGCACTTGTATGAGGAAGCTCGTTTAGGAGGCTCGGTCCAAATGCGTTGTACCCCTTTGAGAGGTACTTGAAGAAGTTAAAAGAATATATTTGAAATCCAGCCAGACCAGAGGGTTCGATCGCAGAGGGTTACGCTACAGAGGAAACTTTGACTTTCATATCTCGTTACCTCCGAGAGGAAAGTACAAAGTTCAAAAATCCCGGCCGATATGGTGATACGATTCCCGAAATCAAGGACATATCATTGTTTAATAGTCAATGCAAGCCGATCGGAAAAAAGAAGTTTGGTCGTTTAGACTTCAAGGTGAAGGATCACATCGATTGGTATATCCTTAATAACTGCGAGGAGATCCAGCACTACATGATGTAAGTATTTTAATTAAAATTATTTATTTAAATATGCAATTATTTATATAATCACTATTCTTTTACTTTAGGGAACATAAGGCTTCACTTATGTCCGTTGGTAGAGATCAAAAACAAGTATTTTCGTCGATGGTTCATGAAACAGGTATAATAGTATAACATATAAAAAGAATTTCATTATACTAACCTTTTAATTTTTGTGTAGGTTTGCACAATGACAAGAGAAGGTAATCCCCCAGCTACCGAAGAGTTTATTTCGTTATCCTGCATGTCAAACAGTGTCGTGTATACGTACGATTCTTGCCTTTTGAACGGGGTAAAGTGGGTAACGCGTGAGAAGGGTGAGAAGAGAGATACTCAAGATTACGGAGTTTGTACTATCACAGGTTGGTCACTCGTGTTGTCTTTGACTAATTTCTTTTTTGTCTGCTTTTTGTGTTTACCATAAATATTTGTATCGTCACATGTGTAGATACTTTTTATGGTGAGTTGGTCAAGATTATTGAGGTTGAATTCACTGGTGGTTATTCGGTTGTGTTGTTTGAGTGCAAGTGGTATAACACGGATAAAAAGAAGAAACTAAGTAGAACAGAGGTGGACCGAGGAACCATTCATTTTAGCAAGTCAAGCAAAAAAGGTCTTCTACATTGATCAGATTTACACAAAGGGTTGGGAACTAGTTTGGGAAGTGAACGACCGTCACAGATGGAGTCCTGAATTATTTGGTGCCAAGTCGATTTCCACTGGTCCAGAACCTATCGACATTCCGTTGGCTGATACGACATTGGATTCGGAATACCCGTTGATTGAGTTGAGTACTGAACAAGGAATAGAGATTCATATTTCGATGTTTAACCTTGTACCGGAACCCTTTATTCCCGTCGATGATGATGATGATGATGATTAATTTGATGACACACTAGGCAATTACGAGACTGGCAATGATACTATTTAACTTGATAGTGACGATGAACCTGTAATAGTTAATGATAGGGATGAGTCTGATTAGTTGTTTTGTATAAGATATTATTATGAACTCAAACGTTAAAAGTGTAATACCCCAAACAGTTGACTCTAACTGTTGACTAAATACCCCTAACATTCACATTTGACTCTAACAGCTGACTAAATACCCCAAACGACTGCATTTGACTCTAACAGTTGACTATATACCCCAAACGACTACATTTGACTCCAATAGTTGACTAAATACCATAAACGACTATATTTGACTCTAACAGATGACTAAATACCCCAAACGACTACATTTGACTCTAACAGTTGACTAAATACCCTAAACGACTACATTTGATTATAACAGTTGACTAAATACCCCTAACATTCACATTTGACTCTAACAGTTGACTAAATACCCCCAAACGACTATATTCGACTCTAACAGTTGACTAAATACCCTAACATTCACATTTGACTCTAACAGTTGAATAAATACCCCAAACGACCACATTTGACTCTAACAGATGACTAAATACCCATAACTGTTGTTTTATTAGATACAATAGTAATAATAATAAAGCTAGTATCCTATTAGAAACAAAGCATCGTGAACGGTCCCTCTCGCTCTCTATTTATGTTGGACAACTCGGCACAATTCATCAGGTAATATTTACTAGCACTTTTATTTTGACCAAAGTTGCAAGTATAGTAGTAGGTATTTATAAAATATATATCAAAAAAAAAATTAGTGTTAGTAAAAAAAAATCTGTAAAAAGGCTTTTGCGAGAACATTTTTCTCGCTAAAGACTAATGGTTTTTAGCGAGGGGTTCTTCATAAAGAACCCGTCGCAAAAGACCATTAGTCTTTTGCGAGAAACATGTTCTAGCGAAAGACCAATTCCCAAAATTTGAACACGTTTCACACGGTCCTTATTCCCGCCTCTAATTTGACCGCCTATTTTGCGACGACTTTAACTTTTAGCGAGGACATTGTCCTCGCAAAAAGTCTTCCTGGACTATAATAATCCACCAAACCCCCTTCTTCCCCACTCCATCATCACACCATTAAAACACCTCCACACACCTACCTCATTTCCGGCTCTAAAACACCCACCAATCCACCGCCGATCATAGTATAGCATCAACAACATCTCAAATAACATTATCAAGGTAAGATTCAACATGTTTTTCTAATTTTTTTTTCCTTCAATTTTTTTTCAATTTTCGAAACTAATATGATGTTTATGGTATTTTGGATGTTTTGTACTGATTATACACCAACTCAAACACCTAATTTCTCGGAAATAAAGGTATGTTATCCACCTTTTGATTATCTTTCAATTTTTTAAAAAATTAAAATACTTCCAAATATGGTGTAGACAGTTCTTAGATTCCAAATATAATTTTTGATTTTAGATGATTATTGACATCATTAAATAGCTGAAAACAAATACTTTAGGCAAAAAACTTTAACTTGTATACATGAGGAGGCGTGTATATTTCCTATGGAAATAGTCGTGGTGCGCATAAGCTGGCCCGGACACCCATACATTAAAAAAACTTGAAATTGTAAGAAATTAATTTTAGTAAAATTTTGTAAATTTAAAGGAAGTTGTTTAGAATTTTAGAAAATTATGTTTTGTTTGTGTTTTTATAAAATTTGTGGAATTATTGTAATTATTGTAATTGTTTTTTAAAATATAGGGGTATTTTAGACTTTTTAAATAATTTAGGGGTAAAATTGGACTTCTAGAAAAATATATGTGCCTAAAAATAATTTTAGATAATTTAGTTAATAAAGAATTAAAATTTAGGGGCATTTTAGACTTTTAAATAATTTAGGGGTAAAATTGGACTTTTAGGTGCCTAAAAATTATTTTAGATAATTTAGTTAATAAAAAAATAAAATTTAGGGCATTTTAGACTTTTTAAATAATTTAGGGGTAAAATTAGACATTTAGAAAAATATAAGTGCCTAAAAATAATTTTAGATAATTTAGTTAATAAAGAAATAAAATTTAGGGGCATTTTAGACTTTTTAAATAATTTAGGGGTAAAATTGGACTTTTAGAAAAATATAGGTACCTAAAAATAATTTTAGATAATTTAGTTAATAAAAAAATTAAATTTAGGGGCATTTTAGACTTTTTAAATAATTTAGGGATAAAATTGGACTTTTAGAAAAATATAGGTGCCTAAAAATAATTTTAGATAATTTAGGGGCAAAATTGGACTTTACATATGGCTGAGGTAGCACGGGGTCATGCTGGGATGGTAGTGGTCAAGACCCTCCTCCGAATATTCCTATCAGTGGGTGTAATGCTCCAAGTATCTTTTTTTTAAGATTCAATTACAAAAATTACAAATTTATTCGTATCTTAAAACAAGTAACAGAAAGAAAAGGGGAAAGACTACTCTCGCCTCAGTCACTAGGGCGAGAGATAGACACGGAGGACAACTACTCATGGAGTTCTCCGTATCGGACAGGACTCGGAACCGGGTGGGTCCCTATTCCAACCACGTGACTCAGGTGATAAACCGGACCATTCGAGAGAAAGTTCCCCTATATTACAAAAACTGGAGTAACGTTCCCGCCGATCACCACATTCCGATATGGCGGCGCCTAAGGGTAATTAACTTAAACTTTTTTTTAAAATTTGTGAACCAAATATACACTTATATTTTATTTATTTTAATTGTTAATATGACTTCTTTTTAGTGGAGGAGTGGGAGGCTCGTCCTGAATGGCCGAGTATCAAACGTATGATTAACAACAAGTGCGGAATAGGATACAGCGATCACAAAAAACCGTACGAAGAGCGAGTATTATGAGAGTCGGGAGATTCCATATGACCAGACCCCCAAGAATTGGGAGTTGACTTTGAAGATGTGGGACTCGAAGGAAGCTCAGGTACTTCTTTTAATTTACAATGTTATATAAATTGTTCTTTGTGTTGACTAACTTGTTTTCTTTTGTTTATATTTTCTTAAAAACAAGAATCAAGCTAAAAAGAATAAGCTGAATAGGGAGCTATTGAGGAACCAGAGCGGGGCAGGTTCGAGGACACACTCGAGGTCGAGATATTCATTGATAACTCAAGAGGTAGTATCTTTATTTCAATAATTCGTATCATGTTATTTGTTTGTTTGACTAATCGACTAATTGACTGAAACAGAGGGAGGGGAGTACTAGTGTGACCCGTCGTTTGTCACAAGGGGAGAGATCCGAGCAACCTGCGAATGAGACTTTGCCTCTGCCACCTATTAGAAGATTCTTCTTCCAAATAGGATTTAACGAGAAAAAAAAACAGGTGGCGGAGCAGAGAATACGAGCGATCGGATGTAAGTTTTTTTTTTAAATTTAAACTTTTTTAATCCAAAATAATTTATTAATATTTTTTTCTTTTCAGGCGGCGTTGAGGGACATTCTGGAAACCCAAGTGCGGGAATCCCATACTCAGAGTGGAGATTGTTCATCTACCCCCCCCCCATATCGGAGCAAGAGCAGGTTGACGCTGTGTTGGAGGCGGTGAGTGTAGGATTAGGAAGTGGGACCCGCAACTGGATCCCGGGAGTTGGACACCCGCTATCGCAGAGGACGACGAGTTCGAATTCTTCCGATCCAGTCAGCAAAAAGATGTTGAGGGACTACCAGTGGATAGTGCAGTCGATGAATGAGTTTTTTTGTCTCTATCGGCAAGGAACCTATGCAAGATAATGCCTCTCGATCATCTACCTCTACAACGAGTACCCGCCCCTCTAGGGATGCGATCCAGGAGTAGATGACTACCGCTATCCAGATATTAATCGATGCAGGAGGGAACACGGATAGGAGCAGCTTGACCCCCCATCTCCCCCTCGAGCCTCCCCATCTGCTGCTAATCCTTCTCGAGACACTACTTTGGCCGATCCGACTTCTGATGACGATGAATACATATTCATACCTTAGTTTTACGTGTTTATATCTATCTTTTTCCTTTATTAGACTTTATTAGACTTTTGTATTTTGACTATGACTTTTGGTTGGTTGTTGTTATGTTTGTTTGGATGGTTTTGGATGGTTGTTATTATGTATTTTGACTATGACACGTTGACCGAGATGGTACGGGTTTATATTACATTCTCGGTTTTCTATATATTTTCGGTCGTCTTTAAATTTAGTCTTTTATTTGATTAATTTCTATTATAAAAAAAATTTAAAAAAAAAGGCTTTAACGAGGAAATTTTGGTCGCAAAAGATTTCCTCGTTAAAACACAATCAACCTTTTACGAGAACAAATTTCGTCGCAAAAGACAAGTCTTTTGCGATAACATTTTTTCGTCGCCAAAGACAGGTCTTTTGCGACAACGTGTTTTCGTCGCAAAAGACAGGGCTTTTGCGAGGACATGTTTTCGTCGCAAAAACATTTTGACCTCACGCGAGGACTGCCAAATATCGACGGGACAAGGTGCTTTTCGCGACGAATCTTTAGCGAGGACCCTTTCGCGAGGACATGTCCTCGCAAAAGGGTTTTTCTATTTTTCGCGAGAACTTTTTGATTCTTTCGCGAGAACAAATGTCCTCGCGAAACAGCCTGCGTGTAGTAGTGATTGTCTTTACTGGATTTTTATCGGAATTGGTTAATAGGCTCGCCGCTTGGCAAATAGGCTCGAACCGGTCGTCTAGAACGCCAACTTGGCTCACCAGACTCGGAGACCGTTCTCCACCACTTTTTAAACGCTTGGTTATACTAAATTTTTTGAATTGTTTTGCAATATATATTTATTTGACGCAACTGGTGAAAAGATGGTTACATAGCCTAGTGACGTAGCACACTAAATTGTGTCGCGCGGCCTAAATTATCTCTAAATTTAGGATATTATGGACCTAAATTGTTAGTATAGTGGGTTGCACCTTATTAAAAAAGTTTGACGAACGGATCTTTTGGATTAATCATCCTTAGATTTAATTAGGAAATTATCTCTAATATATAAATTTAGAGCAAGTAAGATATATTTTACTATATCTACTAAAATTGTCTACTATATAATACTATATAATGCAAGATATGGTAAAAATAAATATTTTTAGTATATTATAACACAATAATATATACTTTACATTATAATTTTGCTAAAGATATTTTAAATTGCAGGCTGAAAAATTCAAAAATATTTTAAAATAGTGAGATTGGTCAATAAAATTTTTCCCAATTATAATTCCTTACTCTATCTTTCTAAAAAAAACTACTAAAATAAATAAAAAGAATAAAACCGCTATAATTTAGGATGGGCTATTTCTTCTTTTTTTTTGGTCAGAATATATAGGCATATTGCAAAAGGGCTTAATAAGCTAAGGGATTAAATAAAAAAGGTTATAAAACCCTTTTAACATGAAGGATTTTAGGGTAAGCGGCTCTACATCTTGAGATAGCATTACACGTCCAAAAAATAGAAAAACTGAAAAAGAAGAATTTAGCTGAAGATGTCGATGCTGATGAATCTACCTGAAGAACTATTAATGAAAATTCTCATCACATTGCCTGTGAAATCATTGTTGCGTTTAAGGTGCGTTAGTAAACCTGTGAGTAAATATGTGAACAGTTTTCTGAAAAATCCTTACTTTATTAACCTGCATATGAAGCAACAACGTGAATGCATTCTGATTAGCGATATAAACCGACCATCCTTATCCTTTTATTCATATGAATCGCTCAACAAAATATCACCTCATATGAAGGTGTTGTAAAATCACTTTGTAAAACGTAATAAATCTTTGGCGAAAATAGATCAAAATGATCTAAGGTTGAAAAACAAATCAAACCCAAAAAAAGAAAATTGCAGAAACTAAAGAACACAAGGATATATCGTGGTTCAGCAATATGCCTACATCCACGTTGAAGCCACCCTCAGATGATGCTTCGCACACTATAAGAACACGGTTACACTTCAGATCAGTTACAAGATTACAAGAATAGCACCACAAGGGTTTCAGCGTGAAACCCTAAGAATCAATCGAGAAATCTACTCAATCTTCAAGCAATAGGCTTGATCTACAGTATTCTAATTAACAGTCTTTATAGATTAGATTGTTAATGTTTACAAGAAACCCTAAGAATACTATATGAAGAACACGAGAGAGAAGAGAGCGAAGAGTCAAAAGACAAGAGAGTAAGAGTGACCAAAGCTGAAGACTCGTGCCTTTTATATGGCCCCATAAGGGTTTTAATCTGGACCGTCTAAAGTGTTTAATCAACCAACGCATAAGATCAAGCCACGTAACTAAGTCGGTGCAAAATATAACCTGAGAAAGTAAACCACTTCTAATGCTGAAGTGTTCCTCCACATAAGCTGCCACCTCATAATTTTGACCAAGCCCTTTTGACTTTACATATATCAACAATCTCCACCTTAAAGTCAAACTTCTCACTCCTTCTTGCTCCTTTATCATCATAAGCCGTATCCAGGTGTTCAAGTGTGATCAGCACCATCTGGTTGCTCCAAAAATAATTACCTGTAAAATAATTACTAAAAACCACAAGTTTAGTAAATAACTTAATTCACAATGATCAAAATAAATCACTGAATGTTAAGCAAAGCCAAGTAGTGCTTAAATTTTGTAACAGTTAACACTTTAGTCCCCATATCTGATGGATTTTCTTCAGTTGGAATTTTGCACAGTTTAATATCCTCAGAATCAAGCCAATTTCTAATAAAATGAAACTTAACATCCACATGTTTAGTCCTTTCATGATAAACAGGATTTTTACTCAAGAATATAGCACTTTGACTGTCACTATAAATTGTTACACAGGACTTAGTAAAATTCAACTCTTTAGTCAACCCATGTAACCAAATACTTTCTTTAAAACAATCACATATAGCAACATATTCAGATTCAGTAGTAGATAATGCAACTAAGGGCTGCAATTGAGATTTCCAAGTGATACAGTTTCTACCAAGTGAGAAACAGTAGAAATTTGTTGATTTCCTACTGTCTCTATCACCAGCAAAGTCTGCATCAACATATCCTACTAGTTCAAAAGGCACATTCCAATTTCCATAACATAATCCAACTTCTAAAGTACTGTTAACATAAGATACAACCCATTTTAAGGCATGCCAATGTTCAAGTCCAGGATTAGACATATATCTACTTAGCAAAGATATTGAATAAGCTAAGTCAGGCCTGGTACTAATCATTGCAAACATAAGTGAGCCTATAACATTTGAATAAGGGACATAACTCATGTTCACCTTTTTAGTAACAGTTTTGGGACATTGATTTTTACTAAGAATGAAGTGACCAGCTAAAGGCATCTCAACATGCTTACCATCTAAGTTTCCATACTTTTCAACTAATTTCTGCAAGTATGGTTTTTGATGAAGTTTCAGAGAACATACCTTTCTATTTCTTTCAATACAAATACCTAGTATCTTTTTAGCATGGCCCAAATCCTTCATATCAAACTCAGAACCAAGGTCAGTTTTGAGTTTATTTATTCTCTGCACTGAGTTACTTATCAACAACATATCATCAACATATAGTAACAGGAACAACATCACATTATGCTCAAATTTTAGGTACAAACAGTTATCATATTCACTCCTTTTAAAACCAAGACTTAAAACAAATGTATCAAATCTTTTATACCATTGTCTAGGGGACTGTTTTAAGCCATATAAGGATTTTTTTCAGTAAGC
Organism: Nemophila menziesii; assembly: GCA_029959085.1. Lineage (NCBI taxonomy): Eukaryota > Viridiplantae > Streptophyta > Magnoliopsida > Boraginales > Hydrophyllaceae > Nemophila > Nemophila menziesii. The sequence continues at coordinate 39,904,387 of JARWIR010000004.1, read as the reverse complement.
ATACAGAGTCAGAGTGTTTTGTATCAACAAATCCTTCAGGTTGATGCATATATATGTTTTCCTCAAGTTCACCATGTAAGAATGCAGTTTTTACATCTAACTGTTCTAGTTCCAAGTCATAACATGCAACATATGCAAGCATCATCCTTATGGTTTTAAACTTAACTACTGGAGCAAAACTTTCATGAAAGTCAATGCCTTCTCTTTGAGTATATCCCTTAGCTACTAGTCTAGCTTTAAACCTAGGTGGGTCATTTTCAGTTATCCCTTCTTTAAGTTTAAAAAGCCACCTACATTCAATTACTTTACAGTCTACAGGTGGTTTAACTAAAATCCAAGTTTTATTAACATGTAATGAATTCATTTCATCTTTCATAGCTTTAATCCAACTATCCTTAAACTCAGATTTCACGGCTTCAATATAAGACTCAGGTTCAGCCTTACTTACCTCAGAAGCAGCAATTAAAGCTGTATAGACTAACTCAGCATAGGAATACCTTGTAGAAGGTTTAGGATCCCTCTTTTCTCTATCTCTGGTCAGTTGATAATTGGTTAAGCTCTCCTGAAGAGACTCCTGTGGAGTCTCAGTCTCAGTGGTATGCACAGTTCCAGCTGGCTGCTCTGGGTTCTGGACTCCATCAGGGTCATCTCCTTGTGCTGGATCAGGTTGACTTTGGTCAACTTCATCACCTCCAGCGGTTGATAGGGGCTCCACCTCAATTGTGACATTCTCAGATGTAGTATCTGTCTTATGAGTGTCAATACCTGAAATCACAGAATCATTCTTGCAAGGAAAATTAGTTTCATCAAAAATTACATCTCTACTGATGATAATTTTTAACCCTCTAGAATTTTTATCCCACAATCTATAGCCTTTAGTACCATGCATAGTTTGATAACCCAAGAAAACACATTTAAGAGATCTAGGGTCAAGTTTTCCTTCCCTATTATGAGCATATGCAGCACAACCAAATATACGCAAATCAGATAAGTCAGGTTTCTTATTGTTCCAAAGTTCCATGGGACATTTCATATTGATTGACCTATTTGGACTTCTATTTATCAAATAAGTTGCAGTATATAAGGCTTCACCCCAAAATGATTTAGGCATACCAGATGTGAATAAGAGGCATCTAACTTTTTCTAATAAAGTTCTATTCATTCTTTCAGCTACACCATTTTGTTGTGGTGTTTTTCTAACAGTTCTATGCCTTAGTATCCCTCGCAATTTACAGAAATTATCAAATTCTTCATTGCAAAATTCAAGTCCATTATCAGTTCTAAGTGTTTTAACATGCTTTCCAGTTTGTTTTTCATATAAGATAAGCCAATCTTTTATTGTTTCAAAAGTATCACTTTTATTTTTCAACAAAAAAGTCCAAACACGCCTAGAATAATCATCTACAAGGGACAAAAAATATTTTCTACCCCCATGTGTTTCATACTTATCAGGGCCCCACAAATCAGCATGTATATATTCAAGTATTGATTTAGACATATGAACACCCACATTAAATTTCATTCTGTGTTGCTTAGCTAACACACAAGGCTCGCAAAAAGAAAGATTAGAGATAGTATCCTTACCAAACATTCCATCCTTACTTAGCACATTCAAGCCTAATTGGCTCATATGGCCAAGTCTTAAGTGCCACTTTATAGTAGCTGCATTCTCAAGGTTAGTACTAACAGAATTCATATCATTTTTTATACAAGTACCATCAAGAATATATAAACCAGATATTTTCTTTCCACATAAAACAAGTTTATCATGTTTAAACACATTAATAACACCATTTGAGACTTTATACACACAGCCTAAATCATCTAAAACACCTAATGAAATAAGGTTTCTTTTTAGGTCAGGAATCCACCTAACATCAGTAAGGGTCACAGTTTTACCATTGTTAAGTCTCAAATTGATTTTACCAATACCAGCTACCTGACATGTATTATTATTACCCATATAAACAGTTTCAACATTTGATTCAACTAAGTCCACAAACCAGTCCTTATTGGGGCTCATGTGAAAAGTACATCCAGAATCTAAAATCCAATTAGACTTACAAGCAATGTCTGAAACATTTAACACCTCACAAGTATCATCAATCTTATGGGGCATACATGCAATATTGGTTTCATTGTTACTATTGTTATTTTTGTTCTTAAGCGCATAGCAATTCTTCTTAATATGGCCAGGTTTTCCATAGTGATAACATTTTTGAGTTTCTTTATTCTTATTGCCCTTAAACTTTTTCTTATTCTTATTGTTTTTAACATGCTCATGATTTTCAGTTTTATGATTCACAAACAAATTGTTTCCAACTCGCTTATTGTTTTTCAATTCAAGTTCCCTAGTTTTCAGAGAGGCAACAATTTGATCAAAGGTAGGAATCACAGTAGAATATTGAAAAGCATCTTTCACAACTTGATAAGAATCAGGAATAGCATTTAAAAGGATCATGCATTTAGAAGTCTCATCTAAGGCCATATCAGAACCTTTTAAAACAAGATTAAGTTTGAGAAACTCATCAACATTTTCATCAATAGTTTTTGAAGAATCCATTTTATACGAAAACAAATTTCCTTTCAAGAAAGCCAAATTGGGAGCAGATTGAGAAGAGTAAAGAGATTCTAACTTACCCCACAAATCAAGTGCAGTTTCTGCTCCATCGACCTTTCGTATTACGTTATCGGACAGATTTAAGAACAATAGATTGAAGGCCTCTTCCTTTACTTCATTGACCCTCTTTCTTGCTTCTTCAGGCCAATGATCCATATTTGGTTCAAGAGCACTTAAGACTTTGTTATGCGACAGCAAAACCTTCATTTTCTTTTTCCACACACTGAAATCGCCTTTTCCATCGAACACCGATACTTCTAGCCTGGTTGTTGCCATTTCTTAATATAACTGTATACAAGAAACACAAGGCACAACACATGCAACAACTGTTAGGGTTAGTATAAATCGAAAAAACCCTAGAAAAATTTATTCAAGGATTTTTAAGTTTCGAAAAACCCTAAAGAATATTAGATCTGTGAGTTACAATACAAGATAAGAAAAAATTTAAGACGCCAAAACACAGATCTGTATAGATTAGGAACAAATCTTTTTCACAAAACGTTTTAGAGTTCAATCGAACAAGGCTCTGATACCACTGTTGTAAAATCACTTTGAAAAACGTAATAAATCTTTGGCGAAAATAGATCAAAATGATCTAAGGTTGAAAACAAATCAAACCCAAAAAAAGAAAATTGCAGAAACTGAAGAACACAAGGATATATCGTGGTTCAGCAATATGCCTACATCCACGTTGAAGCCACCCTCAGATGATGCTTCGCACACTATAAGAACACGGTTATACTTCAGATCAGTTACAAGATTACAAGAATAGCACCACAAGGGTTTCAGGGTGAAACCCTAAGAATCAATCGAGAAATCTACTCAATCTTCAAGCAATAGGCTTGATATACACTATTCTAATTAACAATCTTTATAGATTAGATTGTTAATGTTTACAAGAAACCCTAAGAATATTATCTGAAGAACACGAGAGAGAAGAGAGCGAAGAGTCAAAAGACAAGAGAGTAAGAATGACCAAAGCTGAAGACTCGTGCCTTTTATATGGCCCCATAAGGGTTTTAATCTGGACCGTCTAAAGTGTTTAATCAACCAACGCATAAGATCAAGCCACGTAACTAAGTCGGTGCAAAATATAACCCGAGAAAGTAAACCACTTCTAATGCTGAAGTGTTCCTCCACATAAGCTGCCACCTCATAATTTTGACCAAGCCCTTTTGACTTTACATATATCAACAGAAGGTACCTCATATGAATTCCAATTGCTGTTATTGGTCGTGGCCTTGCAACGGATTATTGGTTTGTGTAGAATCTATTACAAGTACAATAGTCTTATATAATCCAGGAACTAGGGAGTTCAAACTTCTTCCTCCAATAGGAATTTTGTATTGGAGAATATACTCAGTTGGATTGGGTTTTGATTCAAACAAAAACGATTACAAGATCGTTACTATAAGGAAGAAAGATAATGATCACAAGTTTGAAGTGTACAATCTGAGTAGTAATTCTTGGAGGCAAATGGACCATGACATGCCACATATATGTGGTGTTACTGGAATACCATTCAATGGAGGATTGTATTGGACTGCACGAAGAGAAAAGGTTGACTTTTTCCTTTCTTTCAATGTGAGCACTGAAATGTTTCAAAACGTGGACTTTCCTGATGATATTGCTCCTCACACTCGTGGAATTAAAAAGATTCCCACAATCATAAATGATTCTCTTGCCTTGTTTGTATTCTCACGTATTTACGATATAGAACCAAAGTTTATGGATATATGGGTAATGAAGGAGGGCTCTTGGGCGAAACAGGTCAGCATTCATGGAATTAAGTTCAATAGATATATTTATCCTTGTTTGCTGTGGAAAAATAAAGCCGAACTTATATTAATCGATAGATGGACTCTGAAAGTGTATACCCTCGACACTCAACTAATTTCTGATACAGGAATAACGTATTCTCGTTACGGGTCACACAGAGTCATGGTTTACAAGGAGAGTTTAGTTACTATAAACTGAAATAGTTTGTACAATCTATTCCTTTATATTCAAACTATATTATGAATCCATTCTTTTTTTGTCTATTTCTGTTAAAACTTGTTTAATCCATCATCCACCTATCTAAATAGCTGTTACATTCTTTCTAATATTAAGTATTTCTTGTGATTTACTCATGTCCCTTGATATTTGTTATCCGTTGAGTGTTAGCTTTTCTATTGAAGGTAATACATGTGGATCTATTTTAATTGGGTAGATGAGTTCATAAAGGCAACGGGCTAATGACGAACAACTAAGTGTCATGGTTTACAAGGGGAGTTTAGTTTCTATAAAGTGATTAATATCTATTTTATGTTTATCTTTGTTAATGAATTAATGATTGGTTCTATGTGATTTGTTCTATTTATTGTAACAAGAGGTTCATGATGGAACATTGTGTTTACTCCCATCTTTTTCTACTTGAATTGTTTGTAAAATAAAAGATCTCAATAAGACTAATAGATGGTGCTTGATTGTGTTTTTAAAAAGCAGAGATTGTACAATGCATCTTTGCTTTGCTTGCTTGTGATCTAAGTACAAACCCATAAGACGAGAAAAAAGGTTTATTTACCTCGGGGGTCTCATGCACTTTCTACAAATGTTAGGGATGTATAATAAAATATTTCTAAAATAAACTGATATAAATTAAAGAGAGGTTTCTTTTTTTATTACCATCCATATGTATACTCTGTATTAGGATTCTGTGATTTCTTCTCGATCTTGCTCCCCTGTATCAGGGACTTATAGTACCATTAATAAAAAAAAAAATTATTTAGGGACCTACAGTGCAATTATATGAACCCTTACTGAACTTTTGCATAATATAGGGACCTATAATGCAATTTTTACTAGTACAACAAAAAGCAGAGCTGATCCTGGACTATTTTGGGCTAGAGATTAAAATGAATTGAGCGGAAATTAAAATTTGGCCTTTTTTATCGATCTTCACTTCTCAAGTGACATGCTAAGGCCAACAATTCTATCATCATTTTAGGATTCGATACTTTCTCCCATGTGTTGGATCATAAACATTTGAATGACAATTGCTGGAAGCATAGAACAATTCCATTTGTGTAAATTAATAACAATTACACTACTAATTGTTGAAATGTTGTTGTAAACTAAAAATACATTTGATAACGTTGAAATAAACTAACTTGAGTTTAAATTACTTACCCATTGCTCCAGGCTCAAATTTCACAAAAGTATTTCACTGCTCGGCTTTCTTTTTGTAATAACTTTCATTATTATAATCCTGAAACTATATACATCACAATATGTTGAAACCTTTCTGTCTAATTCATACTCTGCAGCCAATTAAAGTAAGACATTTTCATAAAAAATGAAAGAGATCTCAATAAGAGATATTAAAAAATTGAAATGTTAACCCATTGTCCTCAGAATAAAGTAATAGTAATAGCCTTCATTGTAGGTTGAACTTGCTCTGTCAAGTAGTTTTTTAGATAGGTCTAATTCAATTAATTTGCTTAAATTTCCAATCTCACATGGAATGCTTCACTTGATTTGTTAGCGTAGCAATTTGTATTAAATTTCTCTAGGGAGAAAACATTTCCAATGGAATTCTAGAGATGGGTAAATGTCTTAAATATCGACACTTAGCCAATGAAGTAATGAATTTCCGACCTTGAGAGGTGAAATTGTTATCGTACAAAGATAGAGCTTCAAGCATGACGAGATCTCCAAGGAAGTCTAGAATTTCTCCACTAAATTCATTACCATCAATCTGTATTATTTGAATTTTGGTAATATTTATGAGAAAATCGGGAATAACTATTATAATAAAATAAAGTTTCATCAAGATTTGGAACAGTATAACCAATACTTGATGGAAGAGTGGCTGAAAGTAGATTCATGGAAAGTACAAGACCTCTCAAATTTGACATACTGAACACACACATTGGTATCAAACCACTTAGCTGATTTGTTTTGGTATTGCACCTGGAGGAGGATCAAAGAAAGAATTAAATGCTCTGATAAACTCTATTTATCTTACATTCCAAGTCATTAGAATAAATATATATTTCTTTGTAAGGTTAATATGTTGATTATTGATTAAGTATAAAGTGGTATAGAATCTATATATAAGCTGGGATGGAACTTGTTTTTTTTTCTTTTTACAGATCAAACTTCGTTTAATGGTTTATGTGTTGGTGGTAAGTTGTTAATTTGTTTAGTTTTTTATGATCTCCCAGGTTTATTGTCTCTCACTTCAGAACTTTTACTTCCCACCACACCCGAAATTATCTTTTTAAGCTTTGATTTGTATGTATAGTTAGTTATTTATATGATAAAATATAGGGACCTGTTGTGCAATTAATTCAAAACAACAAAAATCCAGGGTTAGCTGTTGCTTCAGAACCACCTTGGATATCAGAACAATAAAACAAAAGTAATCATTTTCTCGATGCCACATGTGAAAAATCTCATGGGATTAACCAAGTGGTACGAAAAAAGAAGCCGCTACAAAAACTGATTAATTGCAACATTAGTCCCTGTGTTATGCAAATTAGCCAGATAATTGCCACATAAACACCTCATTGCCTTTATGAACCCCATCTACCAAATTACAAAAGATCCACATATATCTCCCATTACCTTCAATAGAAAATCTAACACTCAAACAATAACAAATATCAAGGACATGAGTAAATTAAATAAAATACTTTATATTAGAAAGAATGGAACTTAATTCAGCTACTTAGATAGATCGATGATGGATTAAACAAGTTTCAACATACATAGACCAAAAACGAATGGATTTATAATATATTTTGACATTCAAACCATCAAAATATAACTAACACTGAGAAGATCTAGGAGCCCACAAATGTAAAGGAGGAAATTATACAAACTATTTCAGTTTATAGTAACTAAACTCTCCTTGTAAACCATGACTCTTTTTAACCCGTAACAATTAGACATTATTCCTGTATCAGAAATTATTTGAGTGTCTAGGGTATACACTTTCAGTTTCAAGCTATCGATTAATATAAGTTCGGCTTCATTTTTCCAAAGCAAACAAGGATAGTGGAACTTATTTCCATGAATGCTGCCTTGTTTCACCCAAGATCCCTCCTTCACTACCCATATATCAATAAACTTTGGTTCTGAAAGGAAATAAAGTGTATATACAAACAAGGCAAGAGAATCATTTATGATTGTGGGAATCTTATTAATTCTAGGATTGTATGGAGCAATATCATCAGGAAGGTCCATGTTTTGAAACACTTCAGTGCTCACACTGAAAGAAAGAATAAAATCAACACTTTCTCTTCGGGCAATCCATAACAATGCTTCATTGAATGGTACTCCAACATCACTATGCACAGATGGAATGTCATGATCGATTTGCCTCCAAGAATTATTACTCAGATTGTACACTTCAAACTTGTGATCATTTATTTTCTTTCTAATAGTAACAACCTTGTAATCGTTTTTGTTTGAATCAAAACCCAATCCAATTGAGAATACTCTCCAATCCGAAGTTCGAAATCGAGGAAGAAGTTTAAATTCCCTAGTTGATGGATTACATAAGACTATTTTACTTGCATCAACGGAGAGACAAACCAATAATCCGTTGCAAGGCCACGACCAATAACATCGGGTGAATATCATATGAGGTACCTTTATATGAGGTGAGATTTTGTTGAGCGATTCATATGAATAAAAGGTTAAGGATGGTCGGTTTATATCGCTAATCAGAATGCATTCAGGTTGTTGCTTCATATGCAAGTTAATGAAGTAAGGGTTTTTGAGAAAACTGGATAAAGATTTACTAACGCACCTTAAAGGCAACAATGATTTCACAGGGAATGTTATGAGTATTTTCATCAATAGGTCTTCAGGTAAATTCTCCAGCCTCGACATCTTCTTATCTTCCGCTAAATTCTTCTTCTTCTCTAGATGAAGAGCCGCTTCACCCTAAGGGTTTCATAACCTTTTGTTTTTTTTAGTCCCTTTTGCAATAGGCCTATATTCTGACCCAAATAAAATTAAAATAATAGGCCTATCCTAAATCATAGCTGTCTTAGTTCTGTTATTTATTTTGGGAAAAAAATTTGGCATACCTTATTGGTCTATATGGCATGCCTCATAGACTTCATCGACTATGCATCACTCTAGGTCACAACTATATATTAAAATTAATAAGTCTCATATGAATCTAAATCCGCATCAGGAAAACCTCATCAAATGCATCGTAAAGTTTATAATACTGCATTTACACTCTAAGCACATATATAGTAAACCATTTTTTTTGGTATATGTCTCCACCAGAAGAATTTGAAATATACCGTTACAAATCATGTTAACAAAATTTTAATTCCACGAATACTCCATGTCTAAATTATCAAACCTATGCAAAACCCGAAACGATATACTATAAAAGAGATGGGTGAATGCCCATTAACCACCTGCCACCTTAGTCACTTGCCCATAAAAGGCACTTAAGGTAAATATGCCTTAATGCCCTTAGCCCAATAACCACCTGCCACCTTACTCACTTGCCCATAAAAGGCACTTAAGGTAAATATACCTTAATGCTTACTGCTGTCGACTGCTGCTGCCAAGGGCGAGTAGTGGACTTGTGCAAGTACAATTTTTGTCAAGGGCGAGTAATGGGAGTGTTTCCCACAACTCGTGCAAATACACTTTTGTACTGTATGGGCTAATGTTGAGTAATGGGAGTGTTTCCCACAACTCGTGCAAGTACACTTTTGTACTGTATGGACTAATGTTGAGTAATGGGAGTGTTTCCCACAACTCGTGCAAGTACATTTTTGTACTTGTGGACTAAATGTTGAGTTCTGGGATAGATTCCCATTACTCAGAACTCGGAAAAGGCTAAGCAAGTTCACTTTTGTACTTGTGGACTAAATGTTGAGTTCTGGGATAGATTCCCATTACTCAGAACTCGGATTGTACTTGTGCAAGCCCACTTTTGTACTTGTGCAAGTGCACTTTTGGACTTGTGGCAAATGTTGAGTACTGGGATAAATTCCCAGAACTCAGAAAACGCTAAGCAAGTACATTTTTGTACTTGCGGACTAAATATTGAGTTCTGGGAGAGATTCCCATTACTCATTTGAATTGTTTTTTTCTTCTAGTTTTTCAACGTTAATCAATCAACTTATTCTATACAAACTTTCGCACAATTCAATCATAATTTCTTACTTTCCCAATACTCAAATATCATGTTTCAGTGGAGATGTCAATCTATCTTTGAATACAGCAAATGAATTGGATAAAAAGAAATAATGCAGGGACCAAAATGCAAATTGTTTCTTCTACATAAAAATTAGTTAGATTACAGCTATATCTAGTTAGACATGATTGTATATAAACTAATTTTGTACATTGTAACTGTAACAAGAAATAAAACATCTCTTCTTCCTCACTTATTCATTCTTCTTCTTATTCTTCTCTCTGTTTCTTTATTTTTTTTGCTAAATTCGTCATTAATGGGTGCTCTCATAATTCACAGTGTTTGTGTATATGCTGATAATTTAAACGAAAGAGAGAGAGCGGCTATCATAGTTATTTGTTTATGAACTCGTGGAGAGAGAGAGAGAGAGAGCGGCGGCGGTAGAAAAGGGTAGAATAGGATAAAAATTAAAAGAGGTGCCTTTTATGGGCAAAAGGAGAACGGCAGGGGTGAGGGGGCATTAAATTTAATTTGAGGTGTTTCTTGGACATTAATCCAAAGAGAATTACTGAGTTTGTACACAAGTTAATTTCTGGTGCCAAGTGAAGATTATGAAAAATTGGGGGGTGAATTTGTATTTTGAAATGTTGAACCATTGTAAATTTGCAAAATGAGGGATATATTTTGACATGTCCTTTTACTGATAACATAGTCTTCAACTCTTACCGTCAACTTGAATGAGAGAATATAAAATCAAATATATATTTTTTTTTCCACTGACATGGGTAAAGAAATATAACATGCGGAGTAATTGAAAATTTGATATAAGAAACGGTTTAAAAGCTGTCATGATATTTTCAGATAATTTGGGTAAAAAATGTAAGATCAAATTTCCTTTTTAGTCCTTGATTTATAGGTCATTATCCAGAATGGTCCTCAAACTTCTAAAGTTATCCAAAGAATTCTTGAATTTTTTTTCTCTGTCGTTAGTCCCACATCAAATTCCATCCAATTTCACTGTTAAGTTTGTGTGGCATCGAATTTTAAAGGAGAGAGTTACTAGCAAAAAACAAAAGAAATTAATTTTAAGGAGTTTTGAAATGCTTATTTTAGTTCATGAACTAAATCAACTACTTGGAACGGCTTATAAGCACTTAACCTGTAATCTAATATGTTTTGATCATTCAATGATCTTCAATCATTATTTGCGTTTCGAAAAAAAAAATCATTATTTGCGTGACTTAAAACTGAACATGGCCATTCATTACAGGCTTATGATATTTGTTATTATGTTATAAATTTGTCACAATATAAATAATGTAACTGAAACCGAGACATATATTGCAGTAGATCGTGTATCACAGTTCATGACAAACTAAAAATAAAATCATCCAAACCGACATATAACAAATAAAATTTAGAAGATGAGAGTGTACAAATTACCCAAATTTTATGATGAAGCGAACATTAATCATAAGCCATCCGTTGGAAATTCAAAGTTCGAGAAGAAATCATAGAAATACAATATTCTAATACAGAGTATACATATGGATGGTAATAAAAAAAGAAACCTCTCTTTAATTCCCCCGCCTTTTTGAGGTAAATAAACTTTTTCTTGTCTTATGGGTTTGTACAAAGATCATAAACAAGCAAAGCAAAGACACATTGTACAATAGGTATACTATCCGATTCTATCATCAAAAGAGAATAATAGGTTGTCCATTTTAACCTTGGAATGAAGCAGCAAAGTATAGAAGGGTTAATGAGAGAATCTGGATGTTTTTCACTAAATGTATTACTACCATTAATTTGTATTATATAAAGTTTGGTTGAATTTGTGCGATAACTGAGAATAACTCTTATAGTAAAATAAATGTTTTTCAAGATTTGAAAGAGTATAACCATACTTAATGGAAGAGTGGCCGAAAGTAGATTCATGGAAAGTACAATTAAGACCTCTCAGATTTGACATATTGAACATACTCGTTGGTAACAATGTTCGACGCCTATGACTAATTAGAAGGCATTCCAGTTGCTTCATATGCAAGTTAATGAAGTAAGGGTTTTTACAAAAAACTGTTCAAAGATTTACTAATGCACCTTTAATGCAACAATGATTTCACAGGTAATGTCACAAGTATTTTCATTACTATTTCTTCAGGTAAAATTATTAGCATATCTTTCTTCTCCTGTAATTTCCATTTTTTGGAGTTATGCTCCCATAGATATCTCTAGATAAATAGTCAACCGTTGTGCTAAATTGGAATTTATAGCAAAAAAAAATCAAAAAGACAAATTACTTACTTCAATTGTAATATACAATGTCCGAATGTAACTTTTCTTTGCCTTCTTCTGATCTATTTGTGCAAACCCTTTAGACGAGAAAGAAAGTCTATTTACCTTATGGGTCTCATGCACATAACATAAATGTTAAGGATGTATACTGCAATTTACCTAAAACACATTATACACACTGCGCCAATATTCGGAATCTTCCTTGCACTTTTAAAAAAGTCGGCAATATTGTCACAAGCTTCATCGCCATTTGTTGTGATTAAATGTGGAATCTTAAAAAAAACTCCAGGGAGAACCACCTTGGATATCAGAATAATAAAACAAAAGTAATAATTTTCTCCATGCCACATGTGAAAAATCTCATGGGATTAACCTAGTGGTATGGAAAAAGAAGCAGCTACAAAAACTGGTTAATTGCAACATTGGTCCCTGTGTTATGCAAATTAGCTAGATATACTATTTTTCTTATAATTGCCACATAAACACCTCACTGCCTTTATGAATCCCATCCACCCAATTACAATAGATCCCATTACCTTCAATAGAAAAGCTAACACTCAAACAATAACAAATTTCAAGGACACGAGTAAATAAAAAAAAATACTTATATGTTAGAAAGAATGGAACTTAATCAGCTACTTAGATAGATCGATGATGGATTAAACAAGTTTCAACAGACATAGACCAAAAACTAATGAATTAATAATATATTTTGACAGTCAAACAATCAAAATATAACTAACACTAAGAAGATCTAGGAGCCCACAAATGTAAAGGAGAAAATTATACAAATATTTCAGTTTATAGTAACTAAACTCTTCTTGTAAAACATGGCTCTTAGTGACTTGTGACTAGTAGACATTATTCCTGTATCAGAAATTATTTGAGTGTCGAGTGTATACACTTTCAGTTTCCAGCTACAAGCGAACATAAGTATGGCTTCATTTTTCCACAAGAAACAAGGATAGTTGAACATAATTCCATGAATGCTGACTTGTTTCACCCAAGATTCCTCCTTCATTACCCATAAATCAATAAACTTTGGTCCTGAATGGAAATAAAGTGTGAATACAAACAAGGCAAGAGAATCATTTATGATTGTAGGAATTTTATCAAATTCAGGATTGTGTGGAGCAATATCATCAGGAAGGTCCATGTTTTGAAACACTTCAGTGCTCACATTGAAAGAAAGGAAAAAATCAATAGTTTCTCTTTGGGCAATCCAATACAATCCTCCATTGAATGGTATTCCAACTTTACTATCCAAAGATGGCATGTCATGATCTATTTGCCTCCAAGAATTACTACTCAGATTGTACACTTCAAAAAACTTGTGACGATTATCTTTCTTCCTAATAGTAACAACCTTGTAATCGTTTTTGTTTGAATCAAAATCCAATCCAACTGAGCATCCTCTGTAATTCGACTTTCGTGTTTGAGGAAGAAGTTTGAATTCCCTTGTTGCTGGATTACATAAGACTATTGTGATATTTGTACTTGTATGAGATGCTACACAAACCAATAATCCATTGCAAGGCCACGACCAATAATACTCGCTCTCCCAATAATCAAAGTGGACGGAATCCAAAAGAGGGACCTTCAGATGAGGTGAGATTTCGTTGAGCGTTTCATACGAATGAAAGGATAAGGATGATTGACTCGTATTGCTAATTAGAATGCATTCACGTTGTTGCTTCATATGCTCATTGATGAAGTAATGGTTTTTGAGAAAACTGTATAAAGATTTATTAACACACCTTAAACGCAACACTGATTTCACAGGTAATGTGATGAGTATTTTCATTAATAATTCCTCAGGTAGATTCATCAGCATCGGTATCTTCTTTTCTTCAGCTAAATGCTTCTTCTTCAGTTTTTCCATTTTTTTGACTATGTGATGCAATCTCTAAAGTCTAGATGAAGAGGCGCTACATCCTAAAAACCTTCATGTTAAAAGGGTTTTATGATGCCATTTGCAATAGTCCTATATTCAAAAACCAAAAAAAGAATAAGGCCCATGCTAAATCATAGCGGTCTTATTCCTTTTTTTTTCTTTTTTAGTACTTAAGCTTGTTTAGAAGTTTTTATTTTCGATAGAATAAAATTTAAATTTTTTAAAAGTTATTAAAAATTCTTGAAAATTATTTTGAAATCTAAAATTTTCTTCTGGAACACAACAAGAGGACAATGACATAGATGTTCAAATGGATTTTCTTCTGGAAGGCGCGATAGAGGAAGGGAAGGTATTGTCCTAAACCTTTTGTTTTTTATTACTGATTTTTTTATGTGTACACAAGGCAGGAATAACAGGAGTTGGGAGGGTATTGTCGTAAACCGCTTGCTAGGAAGAAAACAAACAGTAATTTAATTGTTATTTCTCGCTTGGCGGCTAATGATTTTGTGCGGGCCTGGGTCGAGAGAGAGACTGAGGCACTCACTCTCAGTTTGGTCTTACTTTGGCTTCATTTTGTTACTAAAAACGGAGGAGGAAACTCAGTACCAAATGCTTGGCTGGCATTTTTGGGGGGGGGGAAGAAAGTGCGTTCATTAAATGGAAAAATCCAGAGTCCGGGGTGAAACTAAATGCGGACGATTCTTTTAACGCGGAAAGGGCTTTAGCAGGTGTAGGTGGTCTCTTCCGATACAAAACAAATCCATTTTACCCCGTGCAAAGTATGCGTTGACAACCGATTCTCGACGAGATATTTTAGAACGGTTGAAGGTGCAAAAATTTCCAGATGGTTTCGCTTCTAGTTTGCGAAACAATGTTCAGAGTGACACAGGGAAGATTATCAGTATGAAATCCCATGACTGTCATGTTCTTATGCACTATTTACTTGTGGCTAGTATTCCAGGCTTGATCAACAACAAATCCATTAGTGATCCGATCATTGGGTTGTGTAACGTATTCATAAATGTTTGTAAGAAGAATTTGAGTAAGAAGGAATTGGTTTTGAGAAAGTCTAAGGTAATCGAGCTTATGTGCAAGTTGGAGATGATCTTTCCTCCAGCTTTTTTTGACATTATGATCCACCTAGTTGTGCACTTGTATGAGGAAGCTCGTTTAGGAGGCCCGGTCCAGATGCGTTGGATGTACCCCTTTGAGAGGTACTAGAAGAAGTTAAAAGAATATATTCGAAATCCAGCCAGACAAGAAGGTTACGCTGCAAAGGAAACTTTGACTTTCATATCTCGTTACCTATGAGAGGAAAGTACAAAGTTCGAAAATCCCGGCCGATATGGTGATACGTTTCCCGAAAGCAAGGAAATATCAATGTTTAATAGTCAATGCAAGCCGATCGGGAAAAAGAAGTTTGGTCGTTTAGACTTCAAGGTGAAGGATCACATCGATTGGTATATCCTTAATAACTGCGAGGAGATCCAGCACTACATGATGTAAGTATTTTAATTAAAATTATTTATTTAAATATGCAATTGTTTTTATAATCACTATTCTTTTACTTTAGGGAACATAAGGCTTCACTTCCGTCTGTTGGTAGAGATCAAAAACACCGGGAGTATTTTCGTCGATGATTCATGAAACAGGTATAATAGTATAACATATAAAAAGAATTTCATTATACTAACCTTTTAATTTTTTTGCAGGTCTGCACAATGATAAGAGAAGGTAATCCCCTAGCTACCAAAAAGTTTATTTCGTTGTCCTGCATGTCAAACAGTGTCGTGTATACGTACGATTCTTGCATTATGAACAGGGTAAAGTGGGTAACGCGTGAGAAGGGTGAGAAGAGAGTTACTCAAGATTACGGAGTTTGTACTATCACATGTTGGTCACTCGTGTTGTCTTTGATTAATTTCTTTTTTGTCTGCTTTTTGTGTTTACCATAAATATTTTGTATCGTCACATGTGTAGATACTTTTTATGGTGAGTTGGTCAAGAATATTGAGGTTGAATTCACTGGTGGTTATTGGTTGTGTTGTTTGAGTGCACGTGGTATAACACGGATAAAAAGAAAAACTAAGTAGAACGGAGGTGGACCGAGGAACCATTCATTTTAGCAAGTCAAGCAAAAAAGGTCTTCTACATTGATCAGATTTACACAAAGGGTTGGAAACTAGTTTGGGAAGTGAACGACCGTCACGGATGGAGTCCTAAATTATTTGGTGCCGAGTCGATTTCCACTGGTCCAGAACCTATCGACATTCCGTTGGCTGATACGACATTGGAATTAGAATACCAGTTGATTTAGTTGAGTACTGGACAAGGGATAGAGATTGATCTTTCGATGTTTAACCTTGTACTGGAACCCTTTATTCCCGTCGATGATGATGATGATGATGATGAATTTGATGACACACTAGGCAATTACGAGACTGGCGATGATACTATTTATCTTGATAGTGACGATGAACCTGTAATAGTTGATGATGGGGATGAGTTTGATTAGTTGTTTTGTATAAGATATTATTATGAAATCAAACGTTACAAGTGAAATACCCCCAAACAGTTGACTCTAACAGTTGACTAAATACCCCTAACATTCACATTCGACTCTAACAATTGACTAAATACCCCAAACGACTACATTTGACTCTAACAGTTGACTATATACCCCAAATGACTACATTTGAATTTAATAGTTGACTAAATACCCCCAAACGACTACATTTGACTCTAATAGTTGACTAAATACCCAAAACGACTACATTTGACTCTAATAGTTGACTAAATACCCCTAACATTCACATTTGACTCTAACAGTTGACTAAATATCCCAAACGACTACATTTGACTCTAAATGTTGACTAAATACCCCTAACATTCACATTTGACTCTAACAGTTGACTAAATACCCCAAACGACTACATTTGACTCTAACAGTTGACTATATACCCCCAAAAGACTACATTTGACTCTAACAGTTGACTAAATACCCCAAACGACTATATTTGACTCTAACAGTTGACTAAATACCCCAAACGACTACAGTTGACTCTAATAGTTGACTAAATACCCCTAACATTCACATTTGACTCTAACAGTTGACTAAATACCCCTAACATACACATTTGACTCTAACAGTTGAATAAATACCACAAACGACCACATTTGACTCTTATAGTTGAATAAATACCCCCAAACGACCACATTTGACTCTAACAGTTGACTAAATACCCCTAACTGTTGTTTTATTAGATACAATAGTAACAATAATAAAGCTAGTATCCTATTAGAAACAACGCATCTTGAACGGTCCCTCTCGCTCTCTATTTATGTTGGACAACTCGCCACAATTCATCAGGTAAATATTTACTAGCACTTTTATTTTGACCAAAGTTGCAAGTATAGTAGTAGGTATTTATAAAATATATATCAAAAAAATTTAGTGTTAGTAAAAAAAATCTGTAAAAAGGTTTTTGCGAGAACATTTTTCTCGCAAAAGACTAATGGTCTTTAGCAAGGGGTTCTTCATGAAGAACCCGTCTCAAAAGGCCATTAGTCTTTTGCGAGAAACATGTTCTAGCGAAAGACCAATTCCCAAAATTTGGACACGTTTCACGCGGTCCTTATTCCCGTCTCTAATTTGACCGCCTATTTTGCGACGACTTTAACTTTTAGCGAGGACATTGTCCTCGCAAAAAGTCTTCCTGGAATATCATAATCCACCGAACCCCCTTCTTCCCCACTCCATCATCACACCATTAAAACACCTCCACACACCCACCTCATTTCTGGCTCTAAAACACCCACCAATCCACCGCCGATCATAGTATAGCATCAACAACATCTCAAATAACATTATCAAGGTAAGATTCAACATGTTTTTATAATTTTTTTTTTTTGCCTTCAATACTTTTTTCAATTTTCGAAACTAATATGATGTTTATGGTATTGTGGATGTTTTGTAGTGATTATACACCAACTCAAACACCTAATTTCTCGAAAATAAAGGTATGTTATCCACCTTTTGATTATCTTTCAATTTTTTAAATTAAAATATTTCCAAATATGGTGTAGACAGTTCTTAGATTCCAAATATAATTGTTGATTTTAGATGATTATTGACATCATTAAATAGATAAAAACAAATACTTTAGGCAAAAAACTTGAAATTGTATGCATGAGGAGGCATGTATATTTCCTATGGGAATAGTCGTGGTGCGCATAAGCTGGCCCGGACACCCATACATTAAAAAAACTTGAAATTGTAAGAAATTAATTTTAGGAAAATTTTGTAAATTTAAATGGAGTTGTTTAGAATTTTAGGAAATTATGTTTTGTTTGTGATTTTATAAAATTTGTGTAATTATTGGGATTATTGTAATTTTTTTAATTGTTTTTTAAAATATAGGGGCGTTTTAGACTTTTTAAATAATTTAGGGGTAAAATTGGACTTTTAGAAAAATATAGGTGCCTAAAAATAATTTTAGAAAATTTAGTTAATAAAGAAATAAAATTTAGGGGCATTTTAGACTTTTAAATAATTCACGGGTAAAATTGGACTTTTAGAAAAATATAGGTGCCTAAAAATAATTTTAGATAATTTAGTTAATAAAAAAATAAAATTTAGGGGCATTTTAGACTTTTAAAATAATTTAGGGGTAAAATTGGACATTTAGAAAAATATAAGTGCCTAAAAATAATTTTAGATAATTTAGTTAATTAAGAAATAAAATTTAGGGGAATTTTAGACTTTTTAAATAATTTAGGGGTAAAATTGGACTTTTAGAAAAATATAGGTACCTAAAAATAATTTTAGATAATTTAGTTAATAAAAAAAATAAATTTAGGGGCATTTCAGACTTTTTAAATAATTTAGGGGTAAAATTGGACTTTTAGAAAAATATAGGTGCCTAAAAATAATTTTAAATAATTTAGGGGCAAAATTGGACTTTACAAATGGCTGAGGTAGCACGGGGTCATCCTGGGATGGTAGTGTTCAAGACCCTCCTCAGAATCCGAATATTCCTATCAGTGGGTGTAATGCTCCAGGTATCTTTTTTTTTAAGATTCAATTACAAAAATTGCAAATTTATTCGTATCTTTAAACAAGTAACAGAAAGAAAAGGGGAAAGACTACTCTCGCCTCAGACACGAGGGCGAAAGATAGACACTGAGGACAACTACCCATGGAGTTCTCCGTATCGGACAGGACCTGGAACCCGGTGGGTCCCTATTCCTACCACGTGACTCAGGTGATAAACCTGACCATTCGAGAGAAAGTTCCCCTATATTACAAAAATTGGAGTAATGTTCCCGTCGATCACCATATTCCGATATGGCGGCGCCTAAGGGTAATTAACTTAAACTTTTTTTTTTTAAAATTTGTGAACTAAATATAAACTTATATTTTATTTATTTTTATTGTTAATAGGACTTCTTTTTAGTGGAGGAGTGGGAGGCTCGTCCTGAATGGCCGAGTATCCAACGTATGATTAACAACAAGTGCGGATTAGGATACAACGATCACAAAAACCGTACGAAGAGCGAGTATTATGAGAGTCGGGAGATTCCAGATGACCAGACCCCCGAGAATTGGTAGTTGACTTTGAAGATGTGGGACTCGAAGGAAGCTCAGGTACTTCTTTTAATTTAGAATGTTATATAAATTGTTCTTTGGGTTGACTAACTTGTTTTCTTTTGTTTATATTTTCTTAAAAACAAGAATCAAGCTAAAAAGAATAAGATGAAGGGAGCTATTGAGGAACCAGAGCGGGGAAGGCTCGAGGACATACTCGAGGTCGAGATATTTATTGATAACTCAAGAGGTAGTATCTTTATTTCAATAATTCGTATCATGTTATTTGTTTGTTTGACTAATTGACTAATTGACTGAAACAGAGGGAGGGGAGTACTAGTGGGACCCGTCGTTTGTCACAAGGGGAGGGATCCGAGCAACCTGCGAATGAGACTTTGCCTCTGCCACCTATTAGAAGATTCTTCTTCCAAATAGGATTTAACGAGAAAAAATACAGGTGGCGGAGCAGAGAATACGAGCGATCGGATGTAAGTTTTTTTAAAACTTAAACTTTTTTAATCCAAATTAATTTATTAATATTTTTTTCTTTTTAGGCGGCGTTGAGGGACATTCTGGAAACCCGAGTGCGAGAATCCCATACTCAGAGTGGAGATTGTTCATCTACCCCCCCTCTTATCGGAGCAAGAGTAGGTTGACGTTGTGTTGGAGGCGGTGAGTGTAGGATTAGGAAGCGAGACCCGCAACTGGATCCCAGGAGTTGGACACCCGCTATCGCAGAGGACGTCGAGTTCGAATTCTTCTGATCCATTCAGCGAAAAGATGTTGAGGGACTACCAGTGTATGGTGCGGTCGATGAATGAGTTCCTTGTCTCTATCGGCAAGGAACCTATGCAAGATAATGCCTCTCAATCATCTACCTCTACAGCAAGTACCCGCCCCTCTAGGGATGCGATCCAGGAGGAGATGACTACCGTCATCCAGATATTAATCGATGCAGGAGGGAACATGGACAGGAGCAGCTTGACCCCCCATCTCCCCCTCGAGCCTCCCCATCTGCTGCTAATCCTTCTCGAGACACTACTTCGGCCGATCCGACTTCTGATGACGATGAATACATATTCATACCTTAGTTTTACGTGTTTTTATATATCGTTTTCCTTTATTAGACTTTATTCGACTTTTGTATTTTGACTATGACTTTTGGTTGGTTGTTATTATGTTTGTTTGGATGGTTTTGGATGGTTGTTATTATGTATTTTGACTATGACACGTTGACCGAGATGGTTCGGGTTTATATTACATTCTTGGTTTTCTATATATTTTCGGTCGTCTTTAAATTTAGTCTTTTATTTGATTAGTTTCTATTCTAAAAAAAAAACAAAAACAAAAAAAAAGGCTTTAACGAGGAAATTTTGGTCGCAAAAGATTTCCTCGTTAAAACACAATCAACCTTTTACGAGAACAAATTTTAACGCAAAAGACATGTCTTTTGCGATAATATGTTTTCGTCGTTAAAGACGGGTCTTTTGCGACAACATGTTTTCGTCGCAAAAGACAGGGCTTTTGCGAGGACATGTTTTCGTCGCAAAAAGATTTTGACCTCACGCGAGGACTGCCAAATATCGTCGCGACAAGGTGTTTTTCGCGGCGAATCTTTAGCGAGGACCCTTTCGCGAGGACATGTCCTCGCAAAAGGGTTTTTCTATTTTTCGCGAGAACTTTTTGATTCTTTCGCGAGGACAAATGTCCTCGTGAAAGAGTCTGCGTGTAGTAGTGGTTTTCTTTACTGGATTTTTATCGGAATTGGTTAATAGGCTCGCCGCTTGGCTAATGGGCTTAAAGCGGTCGTCTAGAACGCCAACTTGGCTCACCAGACTCGAAGACCGTTCTCCACCACTTTTTAAACGCTTGTTTATACTAAATTTGTTTGAATTGTTTTGCAATATATATTTATTTGACGCAACTGGTGAAAAGATGGTTACATAGCCTAGTGACGTAGCCCACTAAATTGTGTCACGCGGCCTAAATTATCCCTAAATTTAGGATATTATGGACCTAAATTGTTAGTAAAGTGGGTTGTACTTTATTAAAAAAGTTTGACGGTGTACCTTTTGGATTAATAACCCTTAGATTTAGTTAGGAAATTATCCCTAATATATAAATTTAAAGGACGTGAGATATATTTTACTATATCTACTAAAATTGTCTACTATATAATGCAAGATATGGTAAAAATAAATATTCTAGTATATTATAATATAATAATACATACTTTATATTATAATTTTGCTAAACTTATTTTAAATTAGAGGCTGAAAAATTCAAAAATATTTTAAAATAGTGAGATTAGTGAATAAATTTTTTCTCAATTATAATTCCTTATTCTATCTTTCTAAAAAAAAACTACTAAAATAGATAAGAAGAATAAGACCGCTATAATTTAGGATGGGCTATTTCTTCTTCTTTTTTGGTCAGAATATATAGGCCTATTGCAAAAGGGCTTAATAAGCTAAGGGACTAAATAAAAAAGGTTATAAAACCCTTTCAACATGAAGGATTATAGGGTAAAGCGGCTCTACATCAAGAGATAGCATTACACGTCCAAAAAATAGAAAAACTGAAAAAGAAGAATTTAGCTGAAGATGTCGATGCTGATGAGTTTACCTGAAAAACTATTAAATCGTCACATTGCCTGTCAAATCATTGTTGCGTTTAAGGTGCGTTAATAAATTTTTATACAGTTTTCTGAAAAACCCTTACTTCCTTAACTTGCATATGATGCACCAACGTGAATGCATTCTAACTAGCGATACGAGTCGAACATCCTTATCCTTTTATTCGTATGAATCGCTCAACGAAATCTCACCTCATTTGGAGGTACCTGAAGATAAGAAGATGTTTATGCTGATGAGTTTACCTGAAGAACTATTAATGAAAATACTCATAACATTACCTGTGAAATCATTGTTGCGTTTAAGGTGCGTTAGTAAATCTTTGAACAGTTTTCTCAAAAATCCTTACTTCATTAACCTACATATGAAGCAACAGCTTGAATGCGTTATAGTTAGCGATATAAGCCGACCATCCTTATCCTTTTATTCATATGAATCGCTCAACAAAATCTCACCTGATATAAAGGTACCTCATATGGATTCCAAAAACTATTGTTGGTCGAACAACTATTATTGGTCGTGGCCTTGCAATGGATTATTGGTTTGTGTAGAATCTCATCCAAGTAAAAATAATACAATTGTCTTATGTAATCCAGCAACTAGGGAAGTCAAACTTCTTCCTCCAATAGGAACTTCAAATTGGAGTGTATGGTCAGTTGGATTGAGTTTTGATTCAAACAAAAACGATTACAAGGTTGTTACTATTAGAAAGAAAAATAATGATCACAAGTTTGAAGTGTACAATCTGAGTAGTAATTCTTGGAGGCAAATCGACCATGACATGCCATTTGTGCAAAGTAGTTTTGGATTACCATTCAATGGAGCGTTGCATTGGATTGCCCGAAGAGAAACTATTGATTTTTTACTTTCTTTCAATGTGAGCACTGAAGTGTTTCAAAACATGGACTTTCCTCATGAAATTGCTCCATACAATCCTGGAATTCATAAGATTTCCACAATCATAAATGATTCTCTTGCCTTGTTTGTATTTTCATCTAATTACCTTCCAAAGTTTATGGATATATGGGTAATGAAGGAGGGATTTTGGGTGAAACAAGTCAGCATTCATGGAATTAGGTTCTCCTATCCTTGTTTGCTGTGGAAAAATGAAGCCATAGTTATGTCCATGGGTAGCTCAAAACTGCAATTGTATAACCTCGACACTCAGATAATTTCCGATACAGGAATAAAGTCTTCTCGTTACGGGTCACAAAGAGTCATGGTTTACAAGGAGAGTTTAGTTACTATAAACTGAAATAGTTTGTACACTTTTCTCCTTTATATTTTGATTGATTGAATGTCAAAGTATATTATTAATCCATTATATTTTGATCTGTCTGTTGAAACTTTGTTTAATTTAATCCATCATCTATCTATTATTAAGTATTTTTGTGTGATTTACTCATGTCTTGATATTTTTTATTATTTGAGTGTTAGCTTTTCTATTGAAGGTATGGCAGATATATGTGGATCTATTGTAATTGGGTAGATGGATTTCATAAAGGCAATTATAAGAAAAATAGTATAACACAGGGACTAATGTTGCAATGAACCAGTTTTTGTAACTGCTTCTTTTTTCGCTTGGTTAATCCCATGAGATTTTTCACGTGTGGCATGGAGAAAATGATTACATTGGTTTTATTGTTCTGAGGTAACAGCTAGCCCTGGACTTTTTAAATTTGTTGCACTATAAGTTCCTATATTATGCAAGGTAACCTATATTTTATTATATAAATAACAAACTATGCATACAAACAAAACAAATCAAAGCTTAAAAAATTAATTTCGGGTGTGGTGGAAGTAAAAGTTCTGACACCTATATTAGACAATAAACCTGGGAGATCATAAAAGTGGAGTTTATCTATAGTGGCAATAACAGCATAAGTGGTTCGAGCCATATTACCTTTTCTTTGTTTTGTTATTTTTAAAGCGCAACTCCCACAAACCACTTTGACACCATTCTAAGACGATCAACAAACTCAGAAACCCTTAGAGACGCTTTGTTTCCTTAAAAGAGAGAAGAAGTTTAAATAGAGCTTCTTTGACATTGTGTTTGATAGCTGAGAAAGGGGGAGATTTGAGCCAAAATATCTTATTTCTACCATTACTCAACACTGTTCTCAAACCCTCACATGAGCAGTTGTTAATTGAAGGTCTGATTGTCTTTAAATCAAAAAAGTTTACCTTAAACAAGTCTGCTAATACATTTTTTACAGAGCTGTGGTGGAACGATGTATTTATACCCAACACTACTCTTTGTCTAAAAGTACTTGCAGCTTCTGATCTTTGTGCAAACCCATAAGACGAGAAAGAAATATAATTTACCTCATGGATCTCATGCACTTAACATATATGTTAAGGATGTATCATGCAATTCACCTAAAATAAACAAGGTAGGGGGATGATATCTGATTCCAGTATTCAAAATCTTCCTTGAACTTTTATAAAAGTCAGAAATATTGACTCTAGCTTGATTGCGATCATTGTTGTGATCAATATAGAATCTCGAAATTCCATCAACGGGACCCCATTGGCTAGTCGCAAATCTAGGCTTATCTACCCGAATATTTTTGAGTTAATTTCCAATTTAATCAAATTTGACACTTCATTTATCGGAGTTGGTTAATTTGTTATCTTGTATTTATAATTTGGAAGAAAAATGATAACTTTCAAGTCAAATTTCTTAGCTAGCAAGCAAATTAATTTATATGATCGTTTCCCTAAACAAAGAATATTGTATAAAGAAAACCCAATTAACCTTCCAGATTCCATCGCATATCATCTTCTCACCAGACCATCTGCACTATAAACAACCCAAACTCATTTATTATCGTTGGGTATAGTTCACTTTTATTTAGCTAATGCATTGCACTATAAGATCCTATATTAGTTCACTTCTTTCTTTTATCCTCCAGGTGTAATACCAAAACAAATTAACAATCATTATATAGTGGAGTATATCCATCTTGGAAAAAACCATCATAAGTGTTAGAATGTGTCAACATATCAAATCTGAGAGATCTTGTACTTTCGGGCACTATTCCATTAAGTATGGTTTATACACTTCCGGATCTCGAAGAACGTTTATTTTATCATAAAAGTTATTCCCAATTTTCTCACTATTTCAATCAAACTTCAAATAATGAATTGCCTATTACTCTATTTTGATGAAAGAATCATTGGCTTAGCATGTCATTAAGTTGTCAAGATCAAGAAAAGAGGCCAAATGTTAGTTTCTGCTCCTTAGATATTAAACTCTAGCCAAAAATAGCCCCAGACCAGCTCTGCTTTTTGTTGTACTAATTAATACTATCAAGTAAAAATTGCATTATAGGTCCTTATATTATGCAAAAGTGCATTACTGGTTCATATATTATTTAAAAATCGCACAGGTCCCTATATATATACAAAAATGCACTTTGGGACACAACTATTAAAGTTAATAAGCCCCATATATATAATAACTATACTAAATGCTTCTTAGATTTTTTAATACTGCATTTACACTCTAAGTACATATATAATATAAACCGGCTTATTTTTCTTTGGGTATTGGAATTCACCAGAGGAATTTTAAAGTATACCGTAAAAATCATGTTAACAAATTTGTAAATATTATACCACTACCATGTCTAAATTATCAAACCAAACCCAACCTCAAAACAATATACTATAATTTAGGGATAGGTAATTACTGAGTTAGCAAAAAAAAAAAAGTGAAGATTCTGAAAAGCTGGGGGTTCAAGTTGTGAATCTAAAGTTGATGCCTTACCAAGTTACGAAAATAGAGATTGTATAACATTTGTATGCATCTTTGCTTTGCTTGCTTCTGATCTGTATGCAAAACCATAAGACGAGAAAGAAAGTTTATTTACCTCAAGGCTCTCGCACACTTAACATACATGTTAAGGATGTATCATGCAATTTACCTAAAATACACACTGCACCAGTATTCAGAATCTTCATATGGCTGTTTTAAATTGACACTTCAATTAAGATTTGGTTAATTTGTAATCTTTTATTTCTTAATGTATTTGAAAGAAAAAAAAAAGGGGTTATTGTTGAAAACATCCTCCTTAAACTCTTTAATTGTTTTTTTATGCCTTCAATAATCTTATTTATAAAAAAATGCCTAATGAAATAATTATTTATAGAAAACATCCCCTTTATATTTTCTATACCTTTATTAATTCCATCACATGCGCGCGTCCGTGAAATTTTTTTAAAATCGTCATAACTAATTCAAAAAAAATCAGAAAATTAAAAAAAAAATATTTTTGAATAAATCTAATTAATATTTACGTCTATGAATTTTTTTGATTTTTTTTGAATTTTTTTAATTTTTTCGAATTTTTTTATTTTTTTTTTCGCAGACACGGAATTCCATGTTTTAAACATGGAATTCCATGTTTTAAACCGTGAAATAAACATGGAATTCCATGTTTTAAACATGGAATTCCATGTTTCAAACATGGAATTTCGTGTCTGCGAAAAAAAAAAATTAAAAAAATCAAAAAAAATCAAAAAAAATCAAAAAATTCAGAAAATTCCGAAAAAAATCATAGACGTAAATATTAATTTGATTTATCCAAATATAATTTTTTTTTATTTTTTTGATTTTTTTTGAATTAGTTATGACGATTTTAAAAAAAATTCACGGACGCGCGCGCGTGTTTATTAGTTTTTTTCTTATTTTTTAATTGTTAATTATAAGGGGCTGTTTTCAATAAATATTTTTTTCTAGGCACCTTTTTCTAAATAAGTTTTTTAATAGGCATCAATCAACAATTGGCTAAAAAAAAATGATAAATATAAAGTCAACTTTCTTAGCAAGCAAGCTTATTATTTTATACGAACGTTTACCAAAATATATATATATAATAAGTCAATCAACCTTCCATGTTCCATCACATTTCATCTCTTGCACAGATAACCTCCACCACACGAAAATCATCAACACTGCTCACTAAGTCATCAACAAATTGAGGTAAAATATTGAAACTGTAAAAGATATTAAGGTACAACATTTTACCATATGATCAGTCCAGCTCTGAGTATAGCGTTTTGTGGGGTCC
Source organism: Nemophila menziesii (assembly GCA_029959085.1). NCBI lineage: Eukaryota > Viridiplantae > Streptophyta > Magnoliopsida > Boraginales > Hydrophyllaceae > Nemophila > Nemophila menziesii. Next base: position 39,877,124 of record JARWIR010000004.1, on the reverse strand, counting down.
ATGATCTTTTCCGGTACTATTGGAGTGAGTAATTTCCATTTTTTGATTATTTTTTTTCTTTTGCAGTAAATTCCAATTTGGCACAACGGTTGACTATTCATTTAGATATATCTATGGGAACACAACTCCAAAATATGGAAATATTGACGGAGAAGAAGGATATGCTGATGAATTTACCTGAAGAAGTAGTAACGAAAATACTTGTGACATTGCCTGTGAAATCATTGTTGCGTTTAAGGTGCGTGAGTAAATCTTTAAACAGTTTTCTTAAAAACGTTACTTCATTAACCTGCATATGAAGCAACAACGCGAATGCCTTCTAATTAGTAATAGGCGTCGAACATTCTTATCCTTTCATTCGTATGAATCGCTCAATGAAATCGCACCTCATCTCGAGATACCTCATTTCAATTCCAATGATTTTGATGTTTCGTGGCCTTGCAATGGATTATTGGTTTGTGTATCAGCTTATACACTTACAAGTACAAGTACTATAGTGTTATGCAATCCAGCAACTAGAGAATTCAAATTTCTTCCTCCAAGTCCCTTCAGAGGAATGAAATGGGTAGTAATCTCAGTTGGATTGGGTTTTGATTCGAACAAAACTGATTACAAGGTTGTTACATTTACTCATAATAACATTTTAGATTACAAATTTGAAGTATACAATCTGAGTAGTAATTCTTGGAGACAAATTAACCATGACGTGCCACCTATATACATTGCTAATGGAGTACCATTCAATGGAGGATTGTATTGGGTTGCCCAAAGAGAAAGTGTTGATTTTATCCTTTCTTTCAATGTGAGCACTGAAGTGTTTCAAAACATGGACTTTCCTGATACTATGTATCCACACAGACACACTCGTAAAATTGATAAGATTCTCACAATCATAAATGATTCTCTTGCCTTGTTTGCATTCCCACCTAATTACAGTTTAGGATCAAAGTTTATGGATATATGGGTAATGAAGGAGGGATCTTGGGCCAAACAAGTCAGTATTCATAGAATTATGTGCAATAATTATATGAATCCTTGTTTGCTGTGGAAAAATGAAGCCATACTTATGTCCATCGATAGCTCGAAACTGAAAGTGTATAACCTCAACACTCAAATCATTTCCGATACAGGAATAATGTCTACTAGTTACGCGACAATAAACGTCATGGTTTACAAGGAGAGTTTAGTTTCTATAAAGTGATTAATATCTATTTTATGTTTATCTTTAGCTTTGGTAATGTTATGAATAGTAGTATTAATATCTATATTTAATTAGTTTATATTAATTATGTATATATATTAAGTATACAAATTATAGCCGTTGTATATTAAGTAAATATTAATTATGTATATATTATAAATATATAGATTATAGCCGTTATAGCAGTTGTGTAGCAGTTACTATGTATGTAGATCTATAAATTACCATGTACATGAAGAAAATAATGAAGCAATCAATAAAATTTCATTCTATTCATGTCTTTTATGTTTCTGCATTAAAATCTTTGTTTTATTTCTCTGTAAACTAGTTTATTCATTACAAATTGGTGCTTTCATTGCCTGATCTCTGCCTCAACCATGGCTGAAGGTACACGTCTGAAAACCCTAGATGATATTGTGAAAAATCTTCAAGAAAAAGTTTCTGTTCATTCCACAAAACTCGAAAAAATTGAAGAGATTGTTTCAATTCACTCTACCAAAATCGATCAAATTCAGGAAACAATCACAAATCATTCCACAATTTTATCAGATCTTGTCACTAAAATTGCTTCTCTTGAAAGCAAACTTGACAGCAAATTGGATCGCCTCCTGAAAGAAAAAAATACTGTTACCGGGCCTTCTGATTCACCACAAATTAATCCTCCATCTATAGTTCCAGTCGTAGCGATTCCACCACCACCTCCGCCAAGATTCTCAAACCCGTCTCCAATGGCTGTCCAGGCACGTCAGATGCGTTTAGATTTTCCGCGTTTTGAAGGTATTGATCCATCTGGTTGGATTTTCAAGGCTGAACGTTTCTTTGATTACCATCGAATTTCTAGTGATCAGCGTCTCCTCATATGTTCATTTCATATGGATGGTAAAGCACTTCCTTGGTTTCAATATATGACTCAAAACCGTCAAATTTCAACATGGGAGCAATTTTCTAGAGCCTTGGAAAGTCGATTTGGGCCTCCTGAATTTGAAGATCAACAAGGATCCTTGGCAAAATTAATGCAACATGGATCTGTGGATGAATATCAAACGCAATTTGAAGCACTTGCAAACAGAACAATTGGAATATCATCATCCTTTTTGGTTAGTTGCTTCGTTGCAGGACTAAAATCTGATATTAAAGCAGAAGTCCTGGCTTTTCGTCCTATGTCACTTTCACATGCTATGGGTTTAGTACGCCTACAAGAGTCAAAATTGATGGAACTAATGAAAATAAACTCTGCTTGGTCTGGTTCCCCTGGTCCTCCTACTAATTCAGTACTATCAAGTTCAGAAACCAGTATACCTTCTCCACAAGTGAAACACACAGACCGATATAACATTCGTCCTTTATCTCCTATCGAAATGCAAGTACGCAGAGAAAAGGGTCTATGTTATAATTGCGATGAACGATATGTGGTTGGGCATCGTTGTAAATCAAAGCCTCAATTGTTTCTTTTAGATTCAGGAAGTGATAATAATTATTCTACTTCGGCGGCCGAAACACTTCCAGATATGTCCTCTAGTTCTGTGTATACCAAAGTTTATCAAGTTTAGAACCTTGAGGACAAGGTTCAATTTAAAGAAGGGGGCAATGTTATGAATAGTAGTATTAATATCTATATTTAATTAGTTTATATTAATTATGTATATATATTAAGTATACAAATTATAGCCGTTGTATATTAAGTAAATATTAATTATGTATATATTATAAATATATAGATTATAGCCGTTATAGCAGTTGTGTAGCAGTTACTATGTATGTAGATCTATAAATTACCATGTACATGAAGAAAATAATGAAGCAATCAATAAAATTTCATTCTATTCATGTCTTTTATGTTTCTGCATTAAAATCCTTGTTTTATTTCTCTGTAAACTAGTTTATTCATTACAGGTAATTTACTAATGATTTGTTCTATTTGTTGTAACAAGAGGTTCATGTTTGAACATTGGGGTTACTCCCATCTTTTTTTACTTGAATTGTTTGTAAAATAAAAGATCCCAATGAGACTAATAGATGGTGCTTGATTGCGTTATTCAAAAGCATGAATGTACAATATATCTTTTCTTTGCTTGTTTATGATCTTTGTACAAACCCATAAGAGGATAAAAAAAGTTTATTTACCTCAGGGGGGTTCTCCAACTTTAAATTTCCAACTGATTGAATTATGATTAAAGTTAGCTTCAACTTAAAATTTGTGTAATTTGTAATTTCTCATTATATGTCACTTTGGAATGGTTTTATTTTTTTTATTTGTCATGAACAGTAATACATATCTACTGCAATATATCTAGGTTTCAATTACATTATTAATTATGACAAATTTATGATAAATTAACAAATATTATAAGTCAATAATGAAAGGCAACGTTCTTTGAGAAAAAAAAAAAAAGAAAAAAGAAATGCCAAGTGAAGATTATGAAAGCTAGGGGGTGAATTTGTAAATCTAAAGTTGACGCCTTACCAAGTTACGAAAGCAGAGATTGTACAATGTCCGAATAGCTTCTGATCTTTTTGTGCAAACCCTTTAGGCGAGAAAGAAAGTTTATTAACCTCATGGGTCTCATTCACTTAACGTATATGTTAAGGATGTATTGTGCAATTTACCTAAAATATACACTGCACCAGTATTTTCAGAATCTTCCTTACACTTTTAAAAAAGTCAGTTATATTGTCAACAACTTGATTTCCATTTGTTGTGATTAAATATGGAATCTCTCCATAAATAAGTCTCTATGTTATACAAAAAATGTGTATTCTATCATACAAACAGCAATATATTAATACAAAGAAAACAAATCAAAACTTAAAAAGATGATTTTTGTAAAAAAGACGATTGGGCAAGTGAAATATCTAAACACCTGGCAGATTGTCCACTATTTTTTTAATAAGACGTGCACCAAATTGGAAAACATTTTATTATAACTTGGTCAATTTTCTTAACAAGCAAGCAAATTAACTTGGTCAAATTTCTTAGCAAGCAAGCACATTAATTTATATGAACGTTTACCTAAACAACATAAAAAAGTTTATATATATATATATAAGTCAATCAACCTTCATAATTTTCATCTTCTCCATCAGAACCTCAAGCTCATCAGAAACTCTAAGAGATATTAAGGTAAAATATTTTACCGTATGATCGGTCCAACTCTGAGAATAGCGTCTTGTGGGGTCCATGATCTTTTCCGAGACTATTGGAGTGAGTAATTTGCATTTGTTTGATTTTTTTTATTTTTGCAGTAAATTCCAATTTGGCACAAAGGTTGACTATTCATCTAGAAATATCTATGGGAACAAAATTCCAAAAAATAGAAATATTGAAGGAGAAGAAGGATATGCTGATGAATTTACCTGAAGAAGTTTTAATGCAAATACTGGTGATATTGCCAGTGAAATCATTGTTGTGTTTAAGGTGCGTTAGTAAATCTTTGAACAGTTTTGTGAAAAACCCTTACTTCATTAACCTGCATATGAAGCAACAACGTGAATGCATTTTAATTACTGAGTATCGATCATTCTTATCCTTTCATTCGTATGAATCGTTCAATGAAATCGCACCTCATATGGAGATACCTCATTTTAATTCCAAAGAATTTGTTGATGTTTCGTGGCCTTGCAATGGATTATTAGTTTGTGTCTCTCTTGATACACGTAGTATGGTCTTATGTAATTTAGCAACTAGGGAATTTAAACTTCTTCCTCCAAGTCCCTTCCAAGGAATGTGTAGTCATGTGTTCTCAATTGGATTGGGTTTTGATTCAAACAAAACTGATTACAAGGTTGTTACTTTTACGGATAAAAATTCGGATTACAAGTTTGAAGTATACAATCTGAGTAGTAATTCTTGGAGGCAAATCGACCATGACATGCCACTTATATATACTGGTAATGGAATACCATCCAATGGAGCACTAAATTGGATTGCCAAAACAGAAAGTGTTGATATTATTGTTTCTTTCAATGTGAGCACTGAAGTGTTTCAAATCATGGACCTTCCAGATTCTATTGCTCCTCACACTAGTAGAATTCATAAGAGTCCCACAATCGTAAATGATTCTCTTGCCTTGTTTGCATTCTCACCTCATTTCCGTATTGACCCAAAGTTTATAGATATATGGGTAATGAAGGAGGGGTCTTGGGCAAAACAAGTCAGTATTCATGGAGATATGTTAAATAGATTTATGTGTCCTCGTTTGCTATGGAAAAATGAAGCCTTACTTATGTTTATTCGTGGCTCGAAACTGAAAGTGTATAACCTCGACACTCAAATAATTTCGGATACAGGAATAATGGCTACTATTTTCACGTTGCTAAGTGTCATGGTTTACAAGGAGAGTTTAGTTTCTATAAAGTGATTAATATGTATCTTATGTTTATATTTAGCTTTGGTAATGTACTAATGATTTGTTCTATTTGTTGTAACAAGAGGTTCATGATCCAACATTGAGTTTACTCCCATCTTTTTCTACTTGAATTGTTTGTAAAATAAAAGACCCCAATGAGACTAATGGTTGGTGCTTGATTGTGTTCTATGAAAGCAAAGATTGTAAAATGTATCTTTCTAAACGAGAAAAAAAGTCTATTTACCTCACGGCGGTTTCATGCACATGCTACAAATGTTAGGGATGTATAATAAAATATTTCTAAAATAAATTGATCCAAAATTAAAGAGAAGTTTATTTTTTTATTACCATCCATATGTATATTCTGTATTAGGATTTTGTATTTCTATGATTTCTTCTCGAATTTTGAATTCCCAACTCATGGCTTATGATTAATGTTTGCTTCATCTTAAAATTGTGTGATTTGTATTTTCTCATCTTCTAATTTTATTTGTTATATGTCACTTTACAATTTATTTTTTGTTTGTCATGAACTGTAATACACGTCTACTATATCTTTGATTTCAGTTACATTATTTATTGTTACAAATTTATGATAAAATAACAAATATTATAAGTCAATGAATGACCATGTTCAATTTTAAGTCACGCTAATAATGATGGAAGAATATTGAGTGATCAAAACATATTAGATGACTTGTTAAAAATGGGAAAGATTTCGTTGGCTTGTTAAAAATGGGAGAGATGTATCATTCTGGGATTGGTGGGTAGGAGATTTCCCGCTAATTAATTACGCTATAGGCGAGGTTAAGGTTTGAAAAAGATCGAAAAGAGTTAGTGATTATGTGTTGCAAGATGGGACGTGGGATTGGAATAGTTTTCATCTTTTTCTTTCACCGTTTATGTTACTTGAGATTGCTAATATTAGAGTTGGGTGAGATGATGCCAAGGATAGGTTGTCTTGGTTACATAAGATTAATGATGAATTTTCCGTCAAATCGGCTATGTGGGAAGTAAACTCTAGCGAGGTGAATGTGGACATGAATTGGAACAAGGTTTGGAAGCTTAGATGCCTTCAAAAAACAAGGGAGCTAGTGTAGAGGACGGTACAAGAGAGATTGGCGACAAAAGGCAATTAATTAACACGAGGGGTGGATGTTTCTAGTTCATGTGTCTGGTGTGGGGCTGTTGAAGAAAGTGCGGCACATCTTTTTCGGGATTGTTCAGGTTAGAGAGGTGTGGAACATGGTTAGGGTGGAAGCACCTAGAAGGCATAGGGATGTGGAAGAGCTTGAGCTTTATGAAGGGTACAGGGGACACAATTTTTTTTGTGAGTATAGAGGTCACAGCAGCTTCGGCTACTGGTCCCAGAGACTTGTGAGGTCCGAATTAGTGCACCAGCATGTGACCTTGGAATCTGACAATTCAGAAGCTGGGGCGATCATCTATTTCGCAGCCTTTCCAAGAAGATCGTTCGCGGACAGCTTTCGCTGCTGCTAATTTTCACAGCAGCAGCAGCTACTGGAATGATGAATCGGGGTCCTTTGAACAGAGTAGATCACAGCGGGTTGAATATATACACTTGCTGGTCCATGAACTAGGAAGTAATAGCTTATTTGCCGGAGTTTGCTGGAATGTATTTTTCGGCGTATTCACAGAATCAATTTGGAAGAAAAGGATTAGGTGGCGTTCAACGGCAGTGAGTTTTCAGTGGGTATGTTAATTGCTAATATATTCAGTAAGTCTGGGGTTCTTTACCGAGTCGGTCTCTGGAGCTGTAACCCACTACAAGAAATAGTAGTATTAGCGGGGAAGCTATTGTGGCAACAATTAAAATGGCCTCTAATGATAGCATTAGCGGGGAAGCTATTGCGGTAACAATTAAAATGGCCTCTAATGATATTTTTAAAAACCAAAATGGCCTCTAATTATATTTTTAGCGGCAATATTTGCCGCTAAAGATAAAGTTAATAGAGGCAAAAACAAACAATTTGCTACTAAAGGTATCTATAGCGAGAAACTTATAGAGGCGAAAAATAACGATTATTAGCGGCAAAATTAAGATTTTTAGTGTTAAATTTTTTGCCGCTAAAGATACTATTTCTTGTAGTGACCATAGTTTGCGAGGGGGTATTTCGCTGCCTAGGATTCAAGTTGAACACGGATAGTGGCAAGCGGAGGCATTCCGGTAGAGGTGGAGGGTTTATTAGAGATGTTAATGGTTCTTGGATCCGGGGGTTCGGCATGAAAATTAGACATGATTCACCGGTGGTGTTGAAGTGATTGCATTATATGAAAGGTTGATGATGGTGGTGGAGGTGGGCTTACGGGAGGTTGAAGTGGAGACGGATTCTTGGGATCCAATAAAGACAATTCGAAAGGTGGAAAGTGGCAGAGGTCTGGCGGCGTGGTTAATACAACATATTAGAGAGAGCCTAGGTAGAAATAGTGGGTTTGAAATTAAAAACATATAGAGAGAGAGCTAATTCATGTGCTGGTTGGTTAGTACAAACATGTGTTTCTCAAGTTAAAGAGTTGTCGTATCTTTTTATCCTCCGAATGTCATTTGAGTTTATTACACGAGACAGAACGGGTTGGAACACACCTAAAATAGTCTATAGTCATGATTTATTTGGTGATTTATTAGCTTAGTTTCCCCACGATCCTTTAGAATCTCCATTGTAATAAAAAGATCATATTACAACTAAAATGGAGCATTATTCTAAACATATTTTAAGTTTGAATTATTTTGGTTACATAACAGTGAATGCAGGTCTACAGTCAAAAAAGTTTGGAACATCCTAAAGATCAATTCTCCAATACTAAATTACATTCACAAAAGAAATAACACAATACATCACTTGAAAAAGTGGAGTAACGAAATTTTTAAGAACCATGAAACACAGATAAAATTACTTCAATAAAATTTACTAAGATCAACAACTCTACACCAAATCTAGAACTAATTCAGGTGGAGAAAGATATTAGACTGACGGATCGAGGCAAATTGGCTTGCTTATGAAGATAAAAATCCAAAATTTCTCATATATCAACTTTAGTAACGAGACGTCTCAAGATAAAAGAGACTATGTTACAAAAGAAATTAATATTACAGAAACAAAAGATCTAGAAAACTACTTAGGAAATCCATTTTGTCATAAAAGATCTAAAGTGGAGTCCTTGGAATGGATAACGAAGAAACTACTTAAGAAAATAGTTGGATGAAAAGCTAAGTTGTTATTAGAAGGTGGTAAGGAGGTTCTTATAAAAACTATTCTCCAAGCTATACCTAATTATACGATGTCCATTTTCTCTATCCCTATTACATTTTGTAACAAACTAATATCAGCTATATTTAATTTTTTGTGGAATTCTGGAGAAAAATAGGATCCATTGGATGGCTTTGGAGAAGCTGGAAATAGGAAAACTGATAGAGAGACTTGGTTTTGAAGACTTTAAGAGAATGAATATTTCATTACTGGCAGTACAAGCATGTAGAATTTTGAACAACCCATCCTCCCTTGCAGCCAAACTTCTTAAAAGTGTCTACGTTCATAATAGTCATTGCATGGATGTTAAATTACGACAAAGTAGGACTTGGAGTTGGGCTAGTATTATAGAAGGTAGGGATCTTATTAAGAAATATAGGATATATCAAATTGGTAATGGGAAAAATATTAACATATGAAAAGATAAATGGATCAATAGTAAGTGAGAACTAGAGAAACCTAGTAGTTGTGAAGTTGAGTATGTAAATCAACTCCTTAAGGAAGACAAATTAAGCTAGAATCTTGAATTACTTGAAAATAATTTTCCTAAATCTATTATTTCTAGTATAACTAGGTTTCAAATCATGTGTACTAAAATTCAGACACGTGGATTTGGCTGTTTTCTCATGATGGAAATTATAATACTAAGACAAGATATAAAATTCTCACTGAAGAACAAGTTATTCAGAGACCCCAATCGACCAACACCTCTTTAAGGTGTAACTCTAAGCTCTATAAAATCATTTGGAATTCTAATACATGTTTCAAGGTATGAAATAAGATAATTTAAATACATGAAGGAACTTCTTTGCCCCTTGATGCTTTCCAGAACCCAAATTCCTTCGATTCTGTTGTGTCTTTTGTTATAATTGAACCTACATATGGCTCAAAGGAGTTAGAATAAAGACAATATATGCAATATTTTTCACATCATGTTCATTTTAATCTAAATGTATTTGTGCCATTATCGGTTACCTTGGATATGAGAGTTATGATGACAGAGGACTCCAATAACGCTATCAGCAATTCCTATTTCTACTAGACGATGATTCTAGGTAAAAATAACTTTTCATGATGTTTTATAATTAATACTAACTTTTTATGTTAAAGTATAGATAGTTTTATTAAATTTGTATGCTGTGAAATATGACTACAACATTAGTATCTCTGTGTACGGTATCTCCAAGCCAATGGAACAAATAGATGTCGCGAAGCATTTCAACCGAGTATAATACTTTTGGAAAATAAGAGTAAATTGAACCAAAACCTGAGTTACCAAACATAATACCGAGTTCCCAAAATGAAAATGAATCGTATGGTTTCGTTTCTGAATTATAAACGACCAACTATCCGCTTTGGTTCAAGTTTTGCCTAAAACCGAGATAACCCAAACCATACTCACCCCTTGCACTCATTTTCTTCTAAGCTCGTCTTATCCCTTTGGCTCTCATTTATTCTATCATCTACTTATTTTTCATAATTTTAATGCTTCCTTGAACCTGTAAATAATACTATCAATATCTCCTTCATCATAAGATCATGAATGTTCAAGATGTATTATTTTGTCACCAATCATCAATCAAAATATATCCTTTAGGCTAACACTTTCCTTGTCGGTAGGGTTATGTCTAAATATAGTTTGTTTAACACCATTTTCCTTCCCATATACTAAGTTTATCTCCTCAACCTCCTTTCCGTGTTTCTTTTTTTCAACGCCCATCTGAATTCACTGTTGCAAGTCTCTATATGGCCTCTCGTACGTTGCTCCAAAACTGCAATTTGATCACGTTTTCCAGTTGATATTTTGCATATCTTTGAGAGTGAATCTTTTGCCCATTATACTCGAATTTGGAGAGGATTTCTGGCATATATAATACATCCTATCTTTGTTCACTTTTGTGAATTACACAACTTCTTAACTATTGTTATGTTAGTAGTTTCCTAATCATGTACAACAACAATAGATGTAACTGGGCCTTAATTTTCTTTATTTACAACTTTACTTTTTTAGTTTGGTGGCTCGTGTGACCCTCCATGCCTTTCTTTCTTCTATATCCAGAACAAATACACATTCCTTTATTACATGCCCATCTTGTAGTCTAAAAAATTGCCTTCAGAAATCAACAGTCTTACATTGACATTGCACATGGATAGTTTCTCATACTAGAATGGTTCACTAGTATTTGGGCAAAACTGATGTCTTTGTTGACCATAGTTATACCATCTGTATATAGAGATCCACCAACTCTTAAAGTTATTTTCGCAATGCTCTCTTTCTTTCTAAATTGTTCCAGCACATTCCGATTGACGACCCACGTAGGAAGTTTAGCAAATTTGTAGTTCCCAAAGTCAAAATATTCCGAGATTTTGGTTAGGAGGAGTGGTCTTCCAGGGTAGTAGTACGCGACTTTTGAATATATGGACTTTTGATCTTCATCTCTTTCAAATTTAAATATGAGACAACCACTGGGATGTTTCCTCATCCTAAGTGTTTGACTATCAAGGTAGTTTTGGAATCTATTTTAGCCATCTTTGTGGCTCATTCAGGTCTGGTCACTGGAAAAATTATTCACTAATTATGAGGTATATAGTAAATGAGTTACTAGTATTAGTATAAATCCAATGAGTCTAGATAATTTTATATGTTTGTTTAGCTTAAAATTTAATCACAAACTTGTTTATTTTCTCGAAGGGTGATTGATATATAGGATTTTGGAGACTAGATTTTCGTCCTATAGGAACTAGTGAGAATATTATTTCTTTAAAGGGACCTCAAGGATTACTAAATACTAAAATACCCTTACATAATACAAAAACACTAAAAGACAAAAAAGAAATTATTGAGTGTTGACACTGTTCATCTCCGGCCACCACCCACCGACCTCCTGCCACCCCCACCAACCTCCGACCTTCGGCCACCACCCACCAATCAAAAAAATATAGAGTATCAAAAAAAATACAGAGTATTGGAAAAAATACCAGTAATTATAAAGCTAAGAGAAGGTAAAGATGAGAAATTCTGGAGAGAAAGTAATAAAAGAGGTTTCTCTATCAAAAAGACTCTACACAATATTGCAAAACTGAAGAGGTAAAATGGTATAAGATAGTATGAGGGGAGTAGCTGTATTCCTAGGTACTCATTTATATCCTGGCTAGCAATTCAAGAAAGACTAGCCACTAAAAGCGGAATGGTGGGATGGTGATTGCATGTTAATCCACTATGTAACTTTGCTTGAGGGGAACAGAAGATGTGGATCACCTATTTGGGAAAGCTTCTTAATATTTGCGGTATTCAATCCTCAACAATTAGTCTTAATGAAGTTATAGTTATAGTGTTACAAATAACATCTAAAGAGCATCTGATTATTGTAAGTTCATGTTTTACATCATATATATATATATATATATATATATATATATATATATATATATATATATATATATATATATATATATATATATATATATCGGAGGTGGCTTGAAAGAAATAACAGGGATCATGGTGGAATGACCCTAAGCGAGGATCAAATTTGGGAGAAAATATGCTATCAATCAGGTACAAATCTGTTGAAAATAAAAATGAAGGAGAAAGGCTTGGAAGTAATGTTGGAGCGTATTTTAAAATGTATGTAATGTTTTTTTCTAGTTAGTAAGCCCGAGTTTATGTAATAACTAAGTGGGCTGAAATATAAAGCCTTACTTAGTTTAGTTTTAGTTGGGTCGGCTAGTTTAGAAAGGAAAGGAGAAAAAATGTTAATGTAAGTAGGTTAGTAAAAGTCTTTTGTAAAGATAATGGGTTGTTGATTGCTGATAAAAAAATTGTTTTTTTTAATAATTTTAACAAAATTAACTTCTTTTTTTGAAGTCTTTTGTGAAGTAAGAAGTCTTTTTTTAAGATTAGCTCACTGGCCAGGGTCTTGGTCATCCAATCTAGTGGTGCAGGTTCGAACCGAGTCAATGGCTTCGAGTCCAAAGTGGCTCTCCTATGTAACAAAAAAAAAGTCTTTTTAAAAAATTTATGTTAAATTCTAAAATTTTGAAAAAAAAAATGAAGAAGTTGTAAAAGTGAATTAGGTGGTTTGATATGGTATTGTATTATTAAAAAAATGTAGCTAAGTATAACTTTCTCCACGTCTGGCGAGGAAAGTGTAAAATGTAGGGAAGTCAAAATTGGGTTCCCAATTATGTGGAGCATGTTGGAGCGACTAAATGGAATACTTTACCCCCAATTGTAAGGAAATGTAAAAAATAGCTATCTTGTTGGACTTAGCCTAAGTCAGTGGAGAATGTGGAACATCTATTAATGGATTGTGAATGGGCGAGGGTTGTATAGTTTGCCTCACCTCTAAGTCTATATACAAGCAACCAGTGCACCAATAAGATGGACACTTGAATGGCTAGTATATATTAAACACATAAGAATGATAAAATAAATATAGGTACAAATGTATTAGAAAAGTTCTGTAATATAGCATGGCAAATTTGGAAGGATAGAAACAGTTACAAATATAACTTCACAAAGCTAGACCCACTGATAACAATGGAAAAAGCTCTCCTTAATTGGAGGGACTATGAAAATTGTAACATCCGTAAGGATGATACTAATGTACTAAAGGGATTTGATAACTCGTTATATGAAAATAGTACAACTGGGGCCCCACAAATGAACTTGAATAATGAGACAATTGCGAATAAACAAAAAAAGTGGGAACCACCACCTATGAATATACTTAAATTAATAGTAATGCAACTTTTAATTATAACATAGCTACTATTTCTTGTGTTACTAGGGATCGTCTTGGAAATACTAGGAGCTACAATGCGTGGGACATCTCAACAGACTCTTCTCTCGAGGCGGAGGCACTAGGAGTTCTTAAAGCTTGTCTACTAGCCCGGGAAGCACCGTGTAGGGTGATAGTAAAGAGTGATAGTATTCTTGTTACGCAATCCCTTGAGAGATGTATGCAATTTTCTAATCCCACTACTTGTAATATTATTAGTAGCATTTATATGATCTCGGGACATTGTAAAACATTCTTTAAATGGTGTAGTCGAGATTGTAATAGGGCAGCAGATTGGTTAGCTAAATATATGGTAGAGGGCAACATGTTTAGCTCATGCTTAGATAATATCCCTAGAGGACTAGCGTCCCAATTGTATGAAGAGTCAATACCCTCAGGTATTGGCTAATTATCTGTTAAATTTAATCAAGGAAAGTTTAGGAAAAAGATACCAGTGCTAGATTATTAAATAAATTCATTTATCCCTATCCTTAGAAGTTCCATATAAAAGTTGTAAAGACCATATTACATCTAGAAGGGGCAATTACTTTATAAGGCCCAAAGCAATATAAGTTTCTAATATAAGTCCCAAACCCAACTACCCCCTAACTAGTCCAACTAGAATAGGTAAAATACCAAACTACCCACAAGCCCTTTACCAACAGTGAAAACCCAAAAACCCACCCCAACCCTATTAATCAACCGGCTGCAAAACCCACACCATTCTTATCTTCCCTCTCACTCTCTCTGAACCCCAACCCCAACCACCATCATCTCCAGCATCATCACCTTCACCACTGTAATCACCACCACTGTCTTTATGTCACCTTCCCGGCGCCTTGCAAAAGAATCCCACCAGCCTCTTTTCATCACCATCCCCATCATCACTCACTTTCCCACCGAAACTAAACCCAATCCCATGTCTTCAATCTTTTCCGCCTCGTTGGAGCACTAGAAGACCGCCACCACCACCAAGAAAACGAAGACAACCACCATCACCACCATCACCGCCTCCCTCACCCCCACCCCACCATCTCTTTACCTCCCCTCTCAAGCAACCCCTCTGCCATCGCCACCCCCCTCTGCAGAGATCTGACCTTCATCACCATCACCACCCCCTGGAGCACTTGAAGACTGCCGCCTCTCTGGAGCAGTGGAAGACCTCCATCGTTCGTCACGAAGTCGCACTCCTCCAGAGCACCAGCAAACCACCCTGCTCTAGTCACCTTCCCGACTCGTTGCAGAATAAAACCACCTCCACCTTCATCCAAACCCTCTGCCATCACTGGAGCACCCACACCTTCACGTCGCCGCTCCCCGCTCCCCTATTCGTGGATCCAATCTCAAGCGTGGTTTTTTTATGTCGTTCCATATGGGGCCAGCCCCATGTGTGTTATTTGTATCTTATGGGCCAGCCCTAGATAGGTTTTGTTGGTAATGGGGCCAGCCCACTATGGTTGTAAATTTTGTGTACCGTGTTGTATTGTATAGTTGATCCAAAAGGTTTTCTTTATTATGTTGTGTGTTTTTGTGATGTTTTTTGTTCCTACTGGGTAACAGCCCAATAATGGGTTGAGTTGCATTTTTTTGTTCATGGGTACAGCCCCTAGGGGGTCAAATTGGTTTTTTTTTTTAAGCCCATCTTTGTGCCTTATGGGCCAGCCTATACTATTTTTTGTTCTTTATGGGGACAGCCCATATGACTATGAAGGATTGACATAAATAAATAAGCAAAGAAATAAAAAAGTATGAAGGGTACGGGTCCGTACCTATGAAGAACGAAGGATAAAAATTTAAAACTCCAAATAGAAAATTGGAAATGAGACTTTAATAGAAATTTTTTCTAATCAAAACTTAAAATAGTTGGTAATTTTTTAATATGGATCCTCTCCTAACTTGACTCCTATACTAACTCTACTAACTCCAATCACAATTAAGTAATTAGTTTTTAATATTATCTTTATTTATAATTGAATTACTATGTGAGATATAATATGAAGAGAGAAATAAATTATAAATAAAAATAATACAAAAAACCAATTACTTAATTGTGATTGGAGTTAATAGAGTTAGTATAGGATTCACGTTTGGAGAGGATCCAAATTTATAATTTTTAGGCCTTAATTTGTATTTTCATCTGTATGGAATGAAAATAAACATATTCACTTTATTATATTCATAAATACTTTCTCTTTTATACTAAGTTGTGGGCTCCCTGTCTGTGATGCTACTTTTGTTAATAATAATGATGTCATATCTTATGTCAACAGGGATCATCTCGGCAAAATACTTAGCAGCAAGGCTTGGGAAATCAAGGCAGAATCTCCAATAGAAGCTGAAACTCTAGGTATTCTAAAAGCTTGTGTAATTGTTCGTGATTTGAAAGACTTAAGAACAATTATAGAGAGTGATTGTCAAAGAGTGATGCTTCCTTTAGAGAATAATTCATTTATTGATACTCCTAAGCTTTGTAATATTGTTAAGAGCATTTATTTTATTGCAGCAAGCTGTAAACCTATCTTTAAATGGGTGTGTAGAGATAGGAATAATCTAGCCGATGAGGTAGCCAAACATAAACACGTTTGCAAAATGAATGGCTTGCACTCTTGTGCGTACTCTAGTAGGTTAGAAGAGATTATTAAGAACGAAACAATTCTCACGGGAATAGGTTAATTTGAAATAAGTTTTTTTGAGCATTAATGATAGAATAGTTTGGGAAAGAAAAAAAGGGGGAGGGGGGCTCCCTATCGATATTGAAGCCCATGGAATGAGTATATCTTTTTATACTCATTTTTAATCAACTACTTCGTGCTCAATTCTGTATTTCAGTGATAACCCAATACCAGGAAAATCAATTTCAAAAGAAACAAAAATGTCATCTACTAAAATATACAGAAACCTTCTAAAATCAGCTCAAAAACACATCGGAAAAGATGAAAACAAAATCTATTTCACAGATTTCATCAAACAAGAATTCAGAAAGCAATCCACAGACCTATCTTTGAATCAACAAAATCTCAAACTTGCTAAAGATTACACCTATCTTCTCAACAGTGTTCATGATCACAAGGTAATTTATGTTTCTCTATATGCATATGCAGGGACGAATCTGAATTATGTTTGATGAAATGTCTCAATGAATATATTTGTAGCAATTTTTCTAGTCTAGAAAATTGCTTGTATATATAGAAATAGGCACCAATTGATTGTATTACTATAGGATAGACATAATCTATTATTAATTGGAGATTGAGATTATAAGAGCTTAATTTGTCTGTCACTATGAACATTTTGTTCAAAATTGACAAACACTCTCATTTTTGCATAATATAAGGACCGGACCTATTTTGCATAATATAGGGACCTGTTATGCAATTAACTAATTTTGAGATTTGTACAGGAATTATTGTTTTCATATAACATAGCAGTGGATAGATCAGATGAGGTAAAAAAGACATTATTAAGATCTGCTGCAAGTGTGGGTCTTCAACTTCCCGAGCCTTATGAGTCTTGATTCATGGTTAGTTTTTTTTATCTAAATAAGAAACTATATAGGGACCTATAATGCAATTTTTGTATAATATAGGGACCAGCAATTTAAGTACTAATGAGTTCTTTTATTTCTTTCTTTTTAATTGCAGGATTTGCAATCGCTGGTTCATTTGGTTAAACGTGTGTAGTTAAGCTTGTTATGATATTAAAATGATTTAGACATTAGTACAACTATGTTTTATCATTTGAAATTTTTTAATTTGTTTATTAGTTGCGGTGTAATAAAAATCTTAAATTCGTGATCATAATTTTATATTAAGACAATTTTTTATTGATGATTATGTTAAGGCTTTGATTTAAAGCGTTGGTTTCAAGTGTAAGAGATTATTATTTGTGATGCTTAAGGATCATATTTATACTACATATTAAAAAAATAAATCATTTAGAAGAAAAATAATACTCATTGCTAAAGAAATTACTATTTGTGACACAAAAGGCTCATATTTACACTACATATTTAGGATTATGATTTATTAAAAGTGATCGTCTCACTTCCTAAAATGACCATATTTTTCGACCAAAGGGTTAATATCAAGAATTAAAAGTGGAGTATGAACTGTAGTGATTGAACTGAAACAGAAGCATAATAGAACTGTCTAACATGACAGTGTAGAAAAATCGAGAAACTGTTGAAGATTTTGACAGATACATACAACTCTAAGGTACCTCTAGAACATGTCCATAAGGTGTAGGAAATTTGTAGGAACCTAAGAGTAATCTCACGGTGAGTTAAGATCTCCCGAGGAGTAACTTGAATTGGATCCACTTTATTTTTGTGCGGTGAGGATATTAAGTTTAAAAAAAAACACCTATTTACGAATGTGTGTTTTCTTGTAACGTTTGGAATAATGTGAGAAATTAGTTCGGTATTGAAAAAAGTGAACAATATCTTGAATTCGTTCAAATGATTTAAAAAATTAAATGTCTCGAAAAATTGGAGAAGGAAAACATTACATATTGTCTTTGCGGCAACTGTTTTTTACATTTACAGAGTAAAGAATAACCTTGCAATCAGAGAGACTACACTTTTAAAAGATGCAATCTTTAAGAAAGGAAAAATCTGTATATTTTATTTGTGTTGTATTTTCTTTTTTAATACATGGGAGAGCCACTTTAGACTCGGAGTCATTTTGACGAGATTCGATCCAGGACCTTTTGGTCTCTGTAGAGTAACCTAACCACTAGGCAACTATCGATCTCATTTTTGTGTTGTATTTCCATTATACTTTTACAGATGATGGTAAATTATTTAGAGTTGTATATTAATTTAATACTTAGACCCGTAGATAGGTATTATTTCAAGATTTCGGGTTTAAGTAGACTTTGTAATTTTACATAGTACATATTTTCTTCTTCTTTATGTAACTGTTTATCCAACCCAAAAAAAAGCTCTTCACGGACGTAAATTTGAATAAATTTCATAACATGAATTATCGAAATACAAACAGGAGTGTTTGTACCAAGTTCAGAAATAGAAAATACATAAACACAAATTAAAACCTAAAACAAAGAGAACACTGAACAATAGTGTCCATTACAAAGAGAAATTACAAAGGAATCTGGCTCATACGATTAAGATGGATCACTTGTAACTAAAATTAGCATAATTTTGTGCACATGCAAGTGAAGCCACCACCACAGTCGCCAAGTATAGCATGTTCATAATACTTACAATAGTAATCGCAAAAATCGGGGCAAAGCGCTGAGCCTTGGCTCTGAAAATAACAGTAGCTGTAGCTCACCTTCGTAGTCTTTAATGTATCCATGGTCGCCTCCACCATCTCTATTGTATCCATCTCTAGTGTGTTACAAGGAATATAAACATGAATATATTAGACCACAAGTCAGCAACTTTAAAACCATATTGTTCATATATACGTGTATGATAAAATTTAAGATTTTTTTCTCAAGAAAGACTAATTTATTATTTGGATTTATCTTATATATAATATAGGTATCGATTTTTTAAATAAAGAAATAAATATTTCTAACATATTCTAAAAAAATTTATAACTTAGGTGTCGTTTGGTTTTTTAAGTGATAAGTATTGAACGGTGAATAACACGTGAATATAACTTATTTTGTTAAGAGGGAGGATCTGAATGAATCAGGCTCAATTAAGAGCTATTCAAATCTGAATTGGTCAGGAAAAACAAACAGTCTTATTGATTCAATATTTTAATGAACCAGATTAAAATCTCATACAAATACCCCCTTATTCGTTTATCCATCTATAATATTTTACATAATTTTATATTCGAGTTCAATCTTTAAATATAGTTTCCATAATCACGAGTTTTAAGAAATTTTAAAAGCGGAACAAATCGTGCAAAAAAACAAAAAAAATAAAAAGAATTATCTATGCATTGGAGCAATTAATCTTGAATATAAATAAAAAAATTATTCAAATGTAAATAAATACACAATTCTCCTACCAAGCCCTCAAGGGTCTTGGATATTAAGAACCTATTTAGAGTTTGGGTACATGCAACTTATTAAGGGCTCTTACTCAGAGCTCTCCCAAAATCTAAGGATATCTTTTTTGAGATTTTCAAATTCTATATATGAATATATTTAAGAAAACCTTATGTTAGAAACCAAAATACGAATGCTAGCTCTAAGCCAAAGGGGTTATTCAGCTAAATAGCTCAAACATATGAGTCGTTCACTTACATCTAGATTATTTTTGTAAGTTTTGCAGGAGTTTTAATTATCTTCTAAAAACACAAATTACATTAATGAAAATGAACTTTACCATTGGCTGCCATCACCAGGAAAAGAAGAGCCACAATCAAACCACTTGAGTACTTCATTATAAATCTTAAGCTCTCAAACGAAGAAAATGGAAGTAAAGGAGATAATATTAGTACTTGTATAGAAGCATCAAGAGCTTGTATATATAGGCACATGAATATAAAATTATATGTAATACTAATTAATGGTGAGAGTTGCTCAGTGTAATTGTAAATTGAAAATTAATTTTCTCAATATAACATTTCCTAAGGTTATCCAGTTTCAGTTCCGGAATATGGTGAGAAAATGTATTTGGAATTCTCTTTGATAAAATCTCTTACTAAAAATAGACACCAGTATTTTCCAACCTATATTATAACCCGTAATATATAATATATAAGCAAAGGACATGTTATGAATATTAGATCATCCAATATTAGATGGAAGTCTTATCCTTTCAATATGAAAAATTCTCCCATTTAATATTGGATGATCCTACACCAATATTAATACACATATCTTATATTTTAAACTTACAAAAGTAACTAACTTATTGATCTAATGACATGTATTTTATTATAATAAGCAAGGGTCATGTTATGAATATTAGACCATCTAATATTAGATGGAAATCTTACCCCTTAAGATAAAATTTATCTAACTATTCCTTAGCTAATCTTTTTAAAAAGTTATAATATAAAATCTTACTATCATCGTTGAAAGTACATAGTAATCTTATTTATAATCACCTCCTTGATAGGTACTACTTGCCTCATAAAAAGTTTATTTCTAAATTGCCATATATGATAAGTTGTGGCCGTAAAAGCATCTTTTCAAGTTTTTCTCCTCTAAGTTGTATAGGTCTTTAAATTTTTAAGTCATATAATTGTACTCAATATCGTATTCATTGCTTTTTCTATACCCATCCATTTTCTCAGCTCATTCAAGATGCATTTGGTAAAAGCACAATCGAAAAAAAAGATAACCATTCGATTCAAAGTCATCATCATATATTGTACAAAGAGGATCCAAATCCATATACACCATTCTAAAACTTTTGTGTATCACCATCCAAACAATAATAACTTGTTTAGGAGTAACATGTGTATCCCACATTATATTTGCCTATGGTTTCACAAAGAAAACGTCGACTAAAATATCATAAGATTTCTTATAGGGAAAATTATCTCATGGATACTCAGCGTTATAGAATTTAAGCAAATAAGTGCCCAATTTTTCAAAAATCACAAATAGATACCCAACTTTACATATTTTGTCTTTCGCTAGTACCCACCGTTAATTTTGACGTTAACTGCCACATGGCTCTGTTTTTTGGTAAATATAAGTCGTTTTAGACATAATTTAGTATTTGCTCCCTATCTACTAGACAAACACGTGTGTAAATTTGGGCACATATATGTCAAATTTTGAAACACTTGGGTACTAACGGAAGCGCCACGCAATCGGCACGTGGTAGTTAACGTCAAAAGTACTGGTGGGTACTAACAGAAACATAAAATAAAAACTTGGATACTTATTTGTCATTTTTGAAAACTTGGGCACTTATCTGTCAATTGTTGAAAAATTGGTATCCACTAGGGTATTTTTCCTTTCTTATATAAAATATAGTACTCGCCACTAAGATCTTCGGTGCAAAGATAATTGGCCGAGGAAAACCATCGAGATAGTATCTTTTTACATTCCACATAAGCTAGCAAAATTTCAATCTCGTCCTTCAACTTCTAAATAAATTTCTAAAGTGGCAAATTTGTTCTCTTCACATGTCACAACCAAACACTTTGTATTTTTATGTAATCTCCATGTATCCAATTTATTCAAAGTGAATCCTTTTTTTTAAAATATTTTCCACAACATCTTCATGAGTAGTGATTTGTTCCAATCACCTAAATCCTTATGACCAAGCCCCCCTTCTTTTTATGGAGTAAAATAATCTTCCATCTAATTTTGGAGTCTTGGCATCCCAATAATTTTTTTTTGTGCTCTCAATCGTTTCACGTACACAAATCGATAATAGAAATATTGACATCCAAAAGCATACAACCCCTGAAAGACCAATCTAATAAGTTTTAACTGACCCTCATAGGAAAAAGAAGGGGCATTCCATGAGCGAACGTAAATCTCTAATTATTGATAAGAGGTTTATAATATCTAGAAAGTAAGATCGGAACTCCAAGAGGTACCCCCAAATATCAAAGCGGTATACTTCCCTTCTCTAATTACATAGTTTCCAAAATCTATTCCAAAGTAGCCTTTTTATCCCCACATAATAGATGTGCGATTTAAGTATATTCAAATGAAGACTTGAGCATTTTCAAAATTCTTTCAAACAAATCATAAGAATCTTTACCGAAGCGGGATCCGTTTTAGCTAGGAGCATGAGATCATCAGAAAAAGCTAAATATATAAATTTAACTTTTACAGTTTCAAGATGATACTTAAACCCACTATTAATATTTTTCTTCAAAAATCTCAAAGACATTCAAGGCATAAATCAAATAGGTAAGGTGAGAGTGGATCATCTTGTCTCAAGCCTTTTTCGCCCTTGAAGAATTCATGAAGTTCACAATGACAGGCCACTGAGTAAGAGGGAGTAATTACACAAGCCATAATCCAATTTTTATATTTAACTAGAAAGTTGAGCCCTTAGAGTACCTCATTAAGATACTCCCAGGAAAGTGAATTATAACCCAGGCACAAATCCACTTTAATTGTGCAACGTTGAGAACAACGAATATTATTATAGCCTCTAAGCAACTCTTCCAAACCCAGTTTCACACGATCCACAATAATTATAGTGATAGATTCATAGATGACGTTACAACTAGATGTATATATATATATAATCTTTCACTTATAACGAAAGATATTTTTTTCGGAATTAGCAAAATAATAGTGGTATTCAATTGTTTAAGCAAAAATTTGGAGATGAAAAAATCACGAATTGCTTGTATTACTTCATCCCCGATTAATTGCCAAAATTCCATACAAAATAAAAGGGAATAACCATCGGGTCCAAGAGCTTTATCATTTGCTATAGAAGAGATCGCCTCCTTTATTCTCCCTTATTAATCTATTTACAGATCTCAACTTCTTGTTCCCTTGTCAATATACTACCCCAAACAAAAACCTCGAAATCAACATTTTGCATTTCAACCATCGAACCCAACAAGCACTTAAAGTAGTCAACAAAATCTTCATTTAATTGAGTACTTGAAATTGTGTCTTCACCATTTAAAAGTTGTACCTTAGAAATAAGTATTCTCCTTCATATAATCTTCATGATACCGTAGAAGAGTTTTGTATATCGATCACTTTGTAGATTGTAGTTTTGATTTTTGTTGAAGGAAACAAATCTCTACTTTTTCAAATATACTATCCACCTTACGAAGCTCTACTAATTCTTTAATTTTACAAGATTATACGAATTTTGTAGAAATCTAACCTCCACTACTTCCAAAGAAGCACTAGCCCTTTTTGCTCTTTCGGAAAGATGAGAATAGTGCTCCTTGTTCAAATATCTCAAATCCAATTTTTGAACTTCAAAGTTTTTGGTAAATGATGAATTGTTTAGTACCTCAGATTTGTGTTTTGTTCCACCCATTACTAACACCACATTACCATAACCATCTTCATAATCCACCCATATATTAAAGAAGCAAAATGGTGTAACTCTTGTAATATTTTGTAGTAACATTGATACAACACAAGGGAAATAATCTGAGATGCTAGATTTAGGTAAAGTTCTACTTGAACAAAGTGATCAGAATTTTCAAGCCTCCTATTTCCCATAACATGATCTATCTGACTAAGTATATGATTACTATCCCACGTAAAAAATTGACCAAAATATTGTAAATCCTCAATCCCAAGACTGTAACAAAAATATGTAAACTCATTAAAGTCCCCTATTATGATAATTATAGATGGTTTGGAGGTCTTCCATAAGACCGTCAATAATTTTCCTACTATTTTTAAATTTTCTTTTAATCCAGATAGTTAAGATTTTACTACATTTACTAAGTTTCTGAGTTAAGGCATCCATTTCCATCCCATAAGTATATATATTCTATTATTTCAAAACACTATTTTTACTCAATCCAAATATTTTCAAAATAAAATCTCCTTTCCTAAATAATTTTATTCTCCTCCATATGGAGGACTTGTGGGAAGTGAAACGAGCCTACTGATGGTAGCAAAGCTACCCAAGCATTAGGGAAAAGATCACTCCAAACTTTATTATAGAAAGATCTATCAATCAATGTTTTAATCATTTCATCATTACTCCTTTTATTAGACTATGAGTATGTACAACCCTTATGAGCAATTTCTTCCAGCTTCTGGTGTTTTATAAATCCACTAAATTGGACCATATATTTTTTAAAGGACTGATCCCCCCCTTCTTTTTATCAGATTTACTTTTTATATTATTGAAGTCGTCCATGAGATTCCATGATTCATTATTACTAGAAGTACATTCACTATATTTTTCTAAGTATTGGATTTTACCTTTATAATATAATGAATTATATACAAAAGTTGCGTAAAATTTCCTATTATTACCATTTTCAATATAACAATGCATATGCTTCTCACATTTACTAATCAATTTAATATCAAGATCTTCTTTAGAAAAAAAGGAAAGGAAAGTCCCCTACTGATTCCTACTGGCTCTACCATATTAATAAGCTTCAATTTAATAGTATTCTTAAATTTTTAAGCATAGAGAAGGTTTTTTTTTGCTTCCAAAAGAAACCGTACACGTGGTTGGTATTTTGAGCGAATACCATTTATGGTCTGGCATGTCAAAGTTGTGCCATCCCTTTGACAATTCCAGGCAGCTTGAATAATTCTAGCTTTTGGGATTGATCAAGGTCAATCCCGCAAACCTGGTGAGCTTGTTCAGTCTTGCTAACTTCAGCCACCAAATCTATACCGTCTGTGTTTCATTTCTTAACATACGCGCTTCTAAACACCCATATAGTTTTTTGTCGATGCGCTGTTTCTTGATTCACCCTAGTATCCTTAGATTTCTTATTCGAGACTTTGACTAGCTTGCACACAATATTCATGGATTCATAATTCTCATTACCCATATTGCGGTTAGGGTTATTGAATTTTTGGTAGGTGTTTAGGTTAATTGGTTCGCAACTAAGAGGAAGCTTTTGGATTGAGGAGAGAGGGTTACCTTTATATGAACATAGGGGTGTAGTGTATCTATCAGATATAAAAGTCCCTAATGGTGTTATGTTGTTTCTGGGTGAAAAGGGGTTAGGGTTTAAAGGATTAGGTGTTTTGTTGTTTGAGGAAGAAAATCGGCTACACTTCACAGAAGAGATGATTTTTTTGGTTTGATTTAGGTGTTTTTTTGTTTAACTGAGGTGAATTGTTGTTGGTCAAAGAGAGAGATAGATGGGCTAGCTGGTTGTGTTATTATTTTTAGGCTGTGTTAGGATGGGCTAGTTGGTATGTTTGGGATATTAATTCGTATAGGTTTGTTTGGGTCATATGGGCGCGGGTTGGGGTAAATTCCGAACCTTAAGTCTTCCACACGTGGCTGTGGGGTTACAATTTTTTTAACAATCTCATTTTCCAGCTTGGCAAGTTTATCATTTTTCTCTTCTATTATTTTTCCTTCTTTTCTATTTCCTTTTCTTCATCTCCACTACAGTTGTACCTTTTACCATACTTGTCCTTCAAGTTTTAATTTTTTATGCTTTGTCTTTTCTCTGATCCACCACTCGTTGTACTACTAATATCAAATATCATGTTAGTACTCTTCATGTCGTTACCCTCGACATTAGTGGGTTGGCTCCTTTCAATCGGATTTAGAGTAACGAGTTTAGTATTCCAACTCGGTTTAAAGGCTTTCTTGTTTCAGCAAGAAAGTTAGAAGGTTTTGGTTCATCATTGGATTTGAGAGCTATTGTTGATTGTGATGGCCCTCTAGTTGAAAGCTTGATCTAGCTTCCCAGACTAGGCGAAACTTTAGTATTTTTATAGTTGCTCTCCCACGTCCAAATCACAGCCATAACAGACTTGTTCGATATTCTCATATCGGAATTTGATCCACGTCGGTTTGTTCTATTTCCTAGAAATTTATACCATGTAGGGTTTGCCAAATCCCAATCTACCCTTATTCTGGTGATTGAGCTCTCATCGATTTCAATTAAATTTGACAGTTCAATCTTTTGAACTTGCCCAAAATAACTTGCTAGTTTATCAATGTATTCCCCAGTGAGTAGGTTCGTAGTGTTGGCCTAACGTCCTTTTAATCTTGTTTTAATATTTGTCAAATCGTGTTTTAAACTATTCTCAAATAGTACATCACATCCTTGTACTTAAGCTTCATTAGTACAGTAGCGCGGTACACCGGACAACACCTGCGGTACACCGCAGTACCACGGACCAAAGGTGCGGAGCACAGCTAGTCCGAACAGAAAGCAAGATAATGCGCGGTACACCGGACTGAGGCGCGGTACACCGGACCAAGGGTGCGGACCAAGAACGCGGTGCATGGGGTAGCCCGTCAGTATGCTATGAAATCGATACGTTGAGTAGTGCGGTACACCGGACCATATCCGCGGTACACCGCAAGAAAGGGTTTCTGCACTATTAGAAGAGGACAAAGCTTATATCCGTTGGAGTTAAAATAGATCCGTTAGATAGAAGCCTTTTGACCGTTGGAAGCTTATTTCAGCTATAAATTAAAGCTCTTTGAAGACACAACTTACACCATTCATCCACCAACATTTAGGGGCTTAATTGTGATCATTCATGAAGGTGTCAAGAAGCTAATCATAGTCAAAATCATTCTCTTTATGCTATAAAGTCATATCCACTCTTTAGGAGTTCATCACTATTGTAAAACCATTCAAACACTTGATTCTTCCTCTTAGTCTAGTCTTTGTAATAGTTAGATTAAGAGAGGGTGTGAGTATAGGGATTATACTTGGTGTCCTTGTGTTGTGATTACACAAGAGGTTGTCCTTGTGTTGGGATTACACAAGAGGTTGTCCTTCGTATTATCGAAGAGGTTGTAAACGGGTATTGTGTTCTCGCCCCGGTTAAGAGAGACACGGAGCTTAGTAAAGAAGCTTGAAAATCCTAAGGTGGCTACCTTAGGTAGTGGAGTAGGGAAACCGAACCACTATACATGCTTGAGTATTCTCTTTCCCTAAACTATTTACTTCCGCACTCTATTTGTTTGATAATATGCTTGTATGAATATCTAGGTGATTATTATCTATTTCTCATTTATCAAACTCATGTCCATCTAGTTTAAAAGAGAATAGGATTTAAATTAGCTTTTAATTTTATTTACTTAGAATTTAATTAGCCGATTAATTTCCCTAGTCCTATTCAACCCCCCTTCTAGGACGCATATAGACTATCAATTGGTATCAGAGCCTAGCTCTATTGTACTTAATCGTTTCTAGAGTTAATACGATATGGACTCTAATCAACCGGAAGGTTCATGTTCTACTAGACCTCCGCTTTTTGTAGGAAAAGATTACTTTGGATGGAAAAAGAAAATGGAGATTCATGTCAAAGGAATCGATTACTTTTTGTGGCTTGCTATCAAGAAGGGTCCTTACATTCCTTATGTTGATGGTAGTCAAACGGTTGAGAAAGATGAAGAAAATTACAATGCTCAAGACATAGCTAAACTCACCAAAAACAACAAAGCTATGAACATACTCATAAATGGTTTAAGTGTCACGGAATATGCTAGAGTGAGTGAATGCAATTTGGCTCATGAAATGTGGCAACTCTTGGAGCTATCATATCAAGGAACAGAAGATGTCAAGGAAACTAAGATTGGTCTTTTTATCACCAAGTATTAGTTATTTCGAATGGAGCCCGATGAAGCTTTAAATGCTATGCATCAAAGATTTTCCAACATTGTCAACACCTTGAAGACTCTTGGTCAAGAGTACACTAACAAAGAACAATACCGAAAAATCTTATTTGCTCTTCCAAAGAAATACAAATCAAAGATCAACTCTATAAGAGATACTAAAGATCTCTCAAAAATGACGGTTCATGAACTCATTTGTAATCTCATGACGGAAGAGCTTGTGCTTGAAGAAGAAAAGATAAGAGATGATGAGGATAAGAAGATTAAGAAATCCATTGCCTTCCATGCCTTGAGTAGCAAGATAAAGAACGAAAAGAAAGGAAGGAAAGTGAAGAGGAAGAAGATTCCTATGATGAAGAAACTAGTGAAGATGAAGAAATGGCTTTGCTTAAGAAAATTATGAAATACAAACGTTTTGCCAAAAAAGGGAGCTCTTCAAGAAATATAAGGGTCATTAGGCAAGAAGAACCTACTTTCTACCATTGCAAGAAAATAGGGCATATCAAAACCTTTTGTCCATATCTTCACAAAGGAAAATCAAAGAAAGCTTTGGTCACCAACATCACTTGGGATGCTCTAAATTCCGATCAAGAAGAAAGTGATAACGAGGATGTGAATCTAGTTGCATTCATGGTGAATCACAAAGAAGATGAACGTGCTATTTGGGATGATAAAAACAATGAGGTAACTTCTAAATTTAGCTCTTCTTTATCTAATGATGATGCTAGTGAGCAAGATATTCATGAGGCATTTGATTCTCTTTACAATGATTTTTTAAACTCTATTGAAACAAACAAAGTTTTAACAAAAGATTTAGAAGTTGAAAGAAATAAAAATAAAGAGATTTTAAAAGCTTTTGAAAATTGTCAAAATCTTAGTGAGAAATGTTTAGATGAAAATGAGAAACTTCATCTTGTTGAGAAAAGTCTTTTGGAAGAAAAAGCATTGTTAGAGAAAAAGATTGAGGATCAAAATGATATTATTTTAAAATTTACAAATGGACAAGAAAACTTGGATTTGAATTTAGATTCTCAAAAATTGGTTTTTGAAAAAAATGATGTTGGATATGATCTTTCAATCAAACAAAAATTCTTGAAAAATGTCTTTGTTAAATCAACGATTTCAAATCATACTTCATCTTCTTCAAAATCTTTTATCACTTGCACTTATTGTGAAAAACTTGGTCATAATGCATCTCATTGTTATTATCGTAAATTGTTGGATTTAGGATCTCTTGTACCATCTTGGAAAAAGCCTTTATGGATCATAAAAAGAAAATTCCCTAACACTCATGGACCCAAACCAAGTTGGGTACCTAAAGCTTAATTTTCTTTTATAGGAATCAAGCATCAAGATGCAAATGGAATAAAGTGTGATATTACTTGCATTGGTGGTAATTTTCGTAATTTTTTTAGATGTCTCTATTATCTAGGAACCCTCTTGCAAAATTTAGTGTTTTTAAAATTTTAAACAAATTGCTTTTAGGTCCATATAGTTTTTACAAAATTACATTTGGTCCCTTTTACTTAGTAATCGTTTCTTTTTGTTGTTGACAAAGGGGGAGAAATTTTAGTTAAACTTTTTCGTTGGATACAAAAACTCTATGCATTTCGTAAGGGGAAGCTTTTTAAATTAACTTATCTTTAAAAACCTCATGCCTAGGTTGAGGGGGAGTTTTTGATTAAAAATGTAGTACTAATCACTTCAAAAGTTTTCGATTTGTCAAACATCAAAAAGGGGGAGATTGTTGGCCTAACGTCCTTTTAATCTTGTTTTAATATTTGCCAAATCGTGTTTTAAACTATTCTCAAATAGTACATCACATCCTTGTACTTAAGCTTCATTAGTACAGTAGCGCGGTACACCGGACAACACCTGCGGTACACCGCAGTACCACGGACCAAAGGTGCGGAGCACAGCTAGTCCGAACAGAAAGCAAGATAATGCGCGGTACACCGGACTGAGGCGCGGTACACTGGGCCAAGGGTGCGGACCAAGAACGCGGTGCATGGGGTAGCCCGTCAGTATGCTATGAAATCGATACGTTGAGTAGTGCGGTACACCGCAAGAAAGGGTTTCTGCACTATTAGAAGAGGACAAAGCTTATATCCGTTGGAGTTAAAATAGATCCGTTAGATAGAAGCCTTTTGACCGTTGGAAGCTTATTTCAGCTATAAATTAAAGCTCTTTGAAGACACAACTTACACCATTCATCCACCAACATTTAGGGGCTTAATTGTGATCATTCATGAAGGTGTCAAGAAGCTAATCATAGTCAAAATCATTCTCTTTATGCTATGAAGTCATATCCACTCTTTAGGAGTTCATCACTATTGTAAAACCATTCAAACACTTGATTCTTCCTCTTAGTCTAGTCTTTGTAATAGTTAGATTAAGAGAGTGTGTGAGTATAGGGATTATACTTGGTGTCCTTGTGTTGTGATTACACAAGAGGTTGTCCTTGTGTTGGGATTACACAAGAGGTTGTCCTTCGTATTATCGAAGAGGTTGTAAACGGGTATTGTGTTCTCGCCCCGGTTAAGAGAGACACGGAGCTTAGTAAAGAAGCTTGAAAATCCTAAGGTGGCTACCTTAGGTAGTGGAGTAGGGAAACCGAACCACTATACATGCTTGAGTATTCTCTTTCCTTAAACTATTTACTTCCGCACTCTTTGTTTGATAATATGCTTGTATGAATATCTAGGTGATTATTATCTATTGCTCATTTATCAAACTCATGTCCATCTAGTTTAGAAAGAGAATAGGATTTAAATTAGCTTTTAATTTTATTTACTTAGAATTTAATTAGCCGATTAATTTCCGTAGTCCTATTCAACCCCCCTTCTAGGACGCATATAGACTATCACGTAGGGATACCTGATATTTGAATCCATAATGTCGTGTTATTAATTTCATTAACCCCATTGGTATTGTGTTAGTTTATTTCCAGATACTTCCCCGAAATCGTCCAAGGTAGTTGCTCCCAAACTTTGTTCTTGTCTTCTTCACATCAGAATTTAATAATCATTGCATTAGACACGAGTTTTTCCACTTCTACTTGATGCTTGAAGGCTCAATACTTATTGATATGATTTTTGATAAATATAAAGTTAATTTTCTCTTGCACTAGTAGTTTTGCTACTAGTTTTGGCTTGTTAATGGCTTTGTAGATTGAATCTCTATCTGGTGTGATGAGAAGATCATTATCTTTTGCTAATGGGTCTGACAAAATGTAGAAATTCATACTTATTTTGGTAACCGAGGAAGGTCTGATGTGTTTTAAGTAAGGATTTCTAGAAAAAGGGTGAGAAAAAACTATGATTAAGGTTTAGATTCTTGAGAGAATGAAGGGAAATGTTTTTGAAGAGTAAAGCTTGAGAATTAAGCTCTAAAAATCAGATTTTAATTGTAACAGACTAATATTTTAGTGAAGAATATGGGGGTGGGGGAAGAGAGGCAGAGAGAATTTCATACATTCCATACCTGATATTTTTAAGAATCATATATTTAGTATATCTTCAAAAAATTCTTTTGACGATTTAAATCACTTTAAAACTTTAGAATTACTTAATTAATTTTGAAAAAAAAATAAGTACCTGTTTGGAAGTGCTTTTTGGGAAGAGGAGTTAAAATGCTTCTAGTATTTTAAGAGTTTTTTTAACTTTGAAATGAACATTTATGAGAAGCACCAATTAGGTGCTAATTAATAAAAGCACTTAAAATAATTTTAGATTTCAAAATTATTTTTTAAAATTTTGAATTTTATTCTAAAAACGCTTTTTTACTCTAAGATACGCACTTCCAAACAGACCCTATGTCTCAAACATACATAGTTAAAAGTTTTTAGATTATATTTCTTTTAAATTATTTCTTAAATTGTCAACTCAACCCAAAAATCAAACCGATAGAAGAAGACGGAGAATACATTATAGGAGATTTATACTCCAACACGCCCATGCACATGTGCAGATTTATAGCGTGTAGCAGTGGAGAGACTCGAAATTTGAGATTTATATTCTAACACGCCCATGCACATGTGCAGATTATAGTGGGTAGCAGTGGAGAGACTCGAATCCAAAACCGTAAAGCTTTGATACCACTTTAAATTACCAATTAGACCAAAAGTTTGAACCAGTAGAAAAGATGAATAACACATTATAAGAGATTTATAATCCAACATTATTTTGATAATCTTCATTAAAATAAACGATAAAATGTGATATTAAATTCTGTGTATACATTGTTTCTCTGAATTAGATCAAGTCAACTTGTATTGATGAACTTTTATCAACTTGTGGAAATTAATATAGATCACGATTATTGATATATTATGTCAAAAGAAAATTATTGAATATATATTTTTCCATGATCAACTTGTAGAAATGAAAAATATGCACAGTAATCGAAAATATCTGTCTGAACAAACAAATGCCTCTTGGTCAAGTCAACTTGTGGCGATGAACTTTTAAGTTTTATCAACTTGTAGAAATTAATATAGAGCACCATTAATGATTGCAAATATATTTTTCCATGAAGTTTTATCAAGTTGTAGTAATGAAATTTATGCACAATAATCGAAAAAATCAGTCTGAATAAACAATGCCCCTTGCTCCGGGTGGATCCAGAGATTCACGGTGAAGAGTTAAAAATTTACACGATCTGAGATTTGAGGGGGCGGCAGTCTCAAGTTTTACTTTTCTGGTAATTTTAGTTCCGAGATGGTTAAAACATAAGGATAAATAACATGGATTAATATTTAGGTTTTCGTGTCAGTCTAATATTTAGATTGGAAGAGTTTAAATTTTGGTTACTTAAGATTTTTTATTTAAATAAAGTTAGGGTGATTGACACACAGGGTGTTAGAGACTAATTTTTTGGCCTAAAAAATTAGTGAGAATCTTATTTCTTTAAAGAGATCTAAAAAATGACTAAATACTAAAATATTCTTACTAACACTAAAAGACAAAAAGATGATGTTACCGTTCATCTCTCTCCACTAATCATCTACGACCGACCATCTACCGCCAACCACCGAACTTCTACCACCGACCTCCGACCACCGATCTCCGACCACCGGAAAAAATTAATGAGTTTCGAAAAAAAATGACGAGTTTCGAAAAATTGATGAGTTTTACAAAAAATGATGAGTACTCTTTAAAATTGATGAGTACACAATAAAAAAAGCTGAAAATTCTATTAGAAAAAAGCAGAGTATCCTTATAAAAAGCTGAGTATTATTAAAAAAAAGATGAGTATTACTAAAAAAAGATGAGTATCACGTTACAACACATTATTACATCAAAAACAACTAACTAATTAATTACAACAAAAAAGGAAAAAAACTAATTAATACAAACAAAAAAAACTAACTAAACTCGTTTGACCAGATCTGGTCAAACCAGGAGAAAAACTATTATGCGTATACAGTACGCGAATCAGCAAAAAAATGATGCATTGTGCTTCGTTCGAGTTTCGCAGCTTCCATGGCAAGACCTGTAAAACTCCATCTCCGCGTTCGTGAGAGCACTCCGACGAAGACGAGCTCACCGCCATGCCTCGATCGAGATCTGCTATCGAGGAGAGATACTTGGCTCGTCGGAGCTTTCGTTTGCGAATCAACAACGCGAGATCTTCACGGCAATGGCGAATCAGCTTCCATTTGAGGGGCTCTGCTTCGATCTCCATTAATGTTTGGTGCTTTGCTTCGATCTCCAGTTCGTAGCTACTATTCTGGCGAGAAGCTCGATCTGAGGAACTCTACTTCGAGCTTCACCGGAGTATCTTCACGAAATGAAATCTTCTCCCATTTGCAAACTTATCACGAGCACGAGTAAACCTTGTCGGAGTTCTTCCCATGAGCTTCATGAATCTCCTTCACACCATGCTTCGAGCTCTCTCTTCAACCAGATCTGCTGACAGAGGGGCTAGTAGAGGGGCTGACAGGGGGGTTGCCGGAGATGACAGTGGATTGGTATAACCCTAGAGAGAGAGAGAGAGAGAGAGAGAGAGAGAGAGAGAGAGAGAGAGAGAGAGAGAGAGATATGAGATAATAACAAATGGATTTTATAAAAAATTCTGGAATATATATATATATATATATATAGGAGGATGAAAACAAAAAGGGGTAGGAATGTAAATGGGATTTAGCTTATAGTGTTAAAATCTTATTGAGGTCTTTAGTGAGAAGAACAAAAAGATGGGGTTGGGTTAGGACTAGAGGGTGGGTGTTCGAGACCCCTTGACTCATAATCTCATAAAGTTAAGTAATTGAAGGGCTGCATCCCACCTCAGCCTGGCTAATGGTCCGGTTCGGACCGGTTCTTACCGGACCTCTCCCTTATCGGTTCGTTCCGGTCCGCCGGTCCTCCTTCTTACCGGTCTGGACCGGTCCGGTTCTTTGAAGGAAAAGTTGGGAGACGAACTGGTTAGTGGAACCGGTGGTACCGGTTCTGGTCCGGTTCTAACTGGTTATCCTATTTTTTTCTTAATAGTTTAGGCCAATTTTAAAAAAATAAATAAATTATGTTATCGGTCCAGACCGGTTCTAACCTTTCTTTTTTGTAGAACCGGAGCAATAAGCTAAGGACCGGTCTGATCCGGTCCGGTTCCCTACTATTCCTCCGTCTCGGTTCCGTATTTATAACCGGCCGGTCCAGTTTGTAGGGCCGATAGAACTGGTTCGATAGCTAGACCGATTCCCACCTTAACCGTGTCCATCCGCCCCTACTATTTAAGTAGATTTTCTAAAGAAATCTTTGAAGAAATATTACAATAGTTTTTATTTTTTTGTTTAGTACAAAAGGTTTCACCTAGACTCGAAAGTGTAAGGTAGTACTATCTAATCGCTAGTCTAATTTCATTGAGATACGATCAAAATTTCCTGATTATTCATGAAGGCTTGATGGAAAACAAAGCGAATAAAATAGACAGCGTGCACATCTTAGTCTCTTTGATGGTTTTCTCCTCAGAAGGATTCTCACATCTCATAGTAAGGTTATTTCTCTTCTGACAGATATGATAAAAGGTACCGGCAAAAGCAACTCTCTTTCTTTTTCAATTTTCACGAGGTATAATCTCTTAAGACATTTGAGGACACTCAAAATAGTACCATCTGTTTTTCCAAACCCAACCACCTTCTCACATATTCCTAATACTTCTCGCAAAAGCACACTCAAAGAAAATGTACTTGTTTGATTCGAAATTTTCACAACACAATTGACAAAGTGGATCCAATTTTATATAGTTCATCCGATCTTTTGTGCAAATTCTCTTATGTATTTCCATCTAAACAATGATAGCATACTTTGAAATAACACATGGGTCCCACACAATGTCCGCCCAAGTTTTGGAAAAAGATCGGCGGCGAACAATATCATAAGGTGATTTAAATAAGTAAGAAACTCACCACTTCTTGGATCAAAGGAAACGGGTTGATCTTTTGGTGTTAAGAACCAATAATGCAATACTTTGAGTCCTTTTTATCACACCGAAACCTTGACTTCCTCTTTAAGTTCCCAAAGTTGTTTAACAAGCAGCGAATCAAGTTTTCTTACTTATTATTCCCAAAAGTTGTTATCTATTAAGTACTCTCCTTGCAGCTATTTTATTCATAGAAAATCTTTTTCTGCCATCATTTTCCACAACATCTTCATAAGCAAAGCTTCCACGCCCCAAGATCTTTGAGACCTAATCATCCTTCTTCTTTTGTTGTAGTTATATTTTTACACTTAATTTTCTTCCAATGAAAGCTCCCACAAATGCTCACAATTCTATCCCGCACACTGATAAGACTTGAAAAATAGATAACCAAAAATACACAATCCCTTGCCATCTAATAAACTTAAGACGACCCGTTCTGAGAGAGAATGAGTATTTCAAGATCAAACATAGTCTTTAAACTTATCAATGAGAGGTTTGTAATGTCTTAAAAATAATATAGAAGTGATGGTCGGAGGTCGACGGTGGTGGCCTGAGGTCGGAGGTCGGTGGGGTGGCCGGAGGTCGACCGGTTGTGGCTGGAAATGAATAGTGTCAGCACTCAATATTCTTTTTTTGTCTTTTCGTTTTTTTTGTATCATATAAGGGTATTTTAGTATTTGGTCATACTTGAGGTTTCTTAAAAGAATTAATATTTATTTTATTCCTTATATAGCAAAAAACCAGTCTCCAAGACACTTAGAAATGTGGAAGGTGAAAATATATCATTTAGATGGTTTTCCTCCACTAACGATCTTTCGACCACCAAGATTTTCCTAGTGGTGAGTATTATATCTTATATACAAAAAAATCTATAATGTCTTTTGTCCTTATTTTTTCCAAGATCTTGGCTAATATTGTATAGGATTACATGCATTACGCTAAGCATGCTATTATTGTGTACATAGCGTTCTAAAATACTAAGAACAAAAGATAGGATGGTGTATATGGAGTTGGATCCACTTTGTGATTCGTGTGGTAAGAATGTCGAATCTGATAATAATTTATTCTTCGAGTGTGTTTTTGCAAATAACATTTGAAATGAGGTGAAAGATGGACAGGAATAGGTTGTTCACTCTTGGATGTATCTACCGCGAGGCGAATCATTGCGCAGATTGGTTGGCGCGTACGGGGTTATCGCAAGCGGATGATTACTGTTGGCATAAGGACCCGCCTAAGGGTGTATGGAGATATCTCACACGTGATCAGTTGGGATGGAAAGCTCCCCAAGCTATCTTTAGTCCAGAACTGCTTGATAGTGTACTAGCTTAGAATTTCACGACTCTTATGAGTCTCCATGTAATCAAAAAAAAAAAAAAAAAACTCAAAATGAGGAAAATTTATAAAAGATAAGTGTGGCAAGTTGCATTTGACATTATAGTTTATCACATTTACGAGTAAGGAGTGATCTTGTTATAAAAATGAAACACCTTCAAGAATAAAAATTATAAAAAAATAAAATATGCATATTTTCTACTTCATTATTATTGTATCTTTAATACGCATTAATTGATGATAGTGAATTTTAATTGTTACTTATTAAGATATTCACTAAGAAGTTAAGTTTAAACATCTTGTAGTTCTCCTTGGTCGAGACAGTAAAGAGATCAAACGGAAGAAATTATTTTATTCTAATTGTAAAAAGGATTTTACAATTAAAACTTGTTTAAGCAAATTACAACAAGAAAGTATTCCATATAATTAGCATATTTTTGCGCAAATGCATGCAATACCATTGCAGTAACCATACATAGCATTTTCAGCAGCTTTACAATAGGAATTGCAAGATGTTGAACAAGACGCCACAGCTCTCATAGAATAACATATGTTTGCATTCACCATCTTCATCAAACCCGTCTCTATAAAACAAATAAATTAGACCGTTACTTCAAAACCATATTATATATTTATACATATTAACAATCTTGGGATTTAACTGTGTCAAAAACTTTGGGGTCAAAAAGTAAAAAATAATTATAAAAAAAATCGAAAACCTTTTTTATAAAAAAATTATTAAGAGAAGAGAATTGAACCTTGAATCTTTTATAAAAAAATATATCACTTTACTAATAAGACTATTTTATAGAATTCAAACATATAACTATATATACTAATAAATATTTAATTTTTTCGAAACAGGGCCCTTGAAAATACCAAATTTTTGAAGGCCCAAGGAGGTTGCCTTCTGGGACTATGCCCAGGACCGGCCCTGGCTCCCCTTGCCATAATGTTTATCCACCCTCGGAAAAAAAATGGAATTCAGATTTTATTTCCATGAAATTACAATTTACTACAGAGCATAAAGTAACATTCGTATATTATTTTTTTCAAGTAAAAATATTAGATATATATGATAGTTTCTCTATTAATGTATTTATAATATTCGTATATATCATAGTTTCTCTCTATTGATAAAGTAGAGAAATGTTGAGATGATTCTAAGATAGAAGAAGATATTGAAAGGCAAATTGGGATTGCAGTTTCAGAGACATATTAGTTATGATTTTTTATTAGGAGTGGAAGGGGGTGAGGCTAGCGTGGGCCGGTGGGGGTAACGGCAAAAAAAAAATGGACTATACATATATGTATAATGCAAAATAGTAATGATATATACCATTTAAAATTATACCATCCAAATACCATTAATAACGTGGCGTGAATTGGTTTGTTATAAATCGTTAATCTATTTACTTTTTTGATCTACTTCTATTTGAATCACGTTACGTCATGGGTGTATGAATTTAGGGGTTTATATCATTACTCAAGTAATAATAAAAAATTATAATAGTTGTTCTTTTAGACATGTGGGTGATTAGGACCAACTTGTACGCACTAGACCAATCTCAAAGGAATTATGCATGCTTCTTATGTATATTTTCGAAATAATTAGAACTAAGTTACCATATTTAAGGAAAAGACTAGAATCTTTTATCTTTCAATTCACATCTTTTAAATGCTAAAAAGATAAAAAGAACTATGACCAATTAAGCTAATCTTATTATTAAAGTTAAATATCTGCTGAAGTAAAGGTTAAATATTTTTTTATATTTTCTCAAAAGATTTTTTAAAATAAATTTATAAATAATAA
The DNA here is from genome assembly GCA_029959085.1 of Nemophila menziesii. Lineage (NCBI taxonomy): Eukaryota > Viridiplantae > Streptophyta > Magnoliopsida > Boraginales > Hydrophyllaceae > Nemophila > Nemophila menziesii. The sequence continues at coordinate 39,838,799 of JARWIR010000004.1, read as the reverse complement.
TATATATCATTTAAATTTATACTCAACTTCAAAATATCCGTGAAGCCACGTATACAAGTGAAAGTCATTTTGTCATCCTAAGGGGATTTATAATTATAAGAGTGATAGTAATATTTTGTATGTACGTTAATTTAGCTTCATCGGTGAAAATATAAACAATATTAATGAAAAAAATGAATTATACCATTGGACGCCATTATCAGGAAAAAAAGAGCCACTAACATACCACTTGAATACTTCATCACAAATCTTAAGCTCTCGCGCCAAGGAAATGAAGGTGAAGGAATTGAAATGAGCAGAAATGGATACTTGCACAGAAGCAGCAAGAGCTCGGGCTATACATACATATAGGCACATGAATATAAAACCTATAAATTGAATAAGTAATTTTAAAGCCAATAAATAAATATGATATTAGATATTGTTGAGATTTGCTCACTGATTAAGAAGTTGGATGCAGTAAGTATATGATGATTTTTCTTTTCTAAAAGCTATTAAAATGCGTTTATTCGATGTTATCATGTGCTATGAACTTTAATCAACTAGTAGAAATTGATATTGTGCACACTTATCGAAATATTTTTTTCTAAGCAACTTGTAGTAATTAAAATTGTGCACAGTAATCTAAAGTGCAACTTGTAGTAATGAAAATTATGCACAGTAAGCTAAAGTACTTTTTGAATAAATAATGCAAATGACACAATTGAGTCTAAAAAAATTTATTGAACGCTCTCGAATATTTCTCTCACCGACAGAATAAAATCCATCAGCAAACTTAGATTTATCATAAATTCCTACCTATAATTCCTGAGTATAATTATCCGATTATCAGTTTAAAGTATGATTAAAATTATGGATTCAACTTCTGATGAAAATTTGAGCAACAATCATCTCAAGCTTGCTCGATTGGGGATCCCGTTTTCTTAGAAATTTTATTATAGTAGTTATGGTGTTCGCATACTTTACTATATGAAATTACAAAATTATAAGTTGTAAAAGTATAAGATTTACAATAGGAATCTGGATTCCATGGAATTCAAAGGATATTTCAAAACAACTTTTATCGGCTAGTAAATAGATAATCAATATTCGTATTTCGAGGGACTCATGTATTTCTTGGATCTTATCTGCAGTTTATGCAAGCCTGGAGTATGGGTTAAGAGAATTCTTATAGGAGGCACTTGAGAACGCTTCAGTACAAATAAATGAGTCATGGTTAGTGGTAGGGGACTTTAATCAAATCAGACTACCAGAAGATAAAGTAGGAAGAGTAGAGGGTACAACAAGTTCTATATAGTTAAGTTTGAGAGGTGGCGAGATCAATGTGGACTGGAAGGTTTGGGTTTTGTTGGTCTTAGGTTCACTTGGAGCGACTCGTGGAAATCAGGGATGAGAATCTTGAAGCAGTTAGACAGAGCATACGGAAATAGGAATTAGTTCGAAGTGTTCGCGTCTACGAAGGTCAAACATCTACCCCGGGTATATTCCGATCATGTCCCTTTACTTATATCACTTGCCACACCTTTAATATCGTCTAGTGGGATTAGACGGTTCCGTTTCGAAGAGGCATGGTGTCATCATGAGGAGTTTAGAGGGTTGGTTGAGGCGACATGGGAAAAGGAAGCTAGAGGCCTAGATAAAAATATTGAGGTTTTACAGGTAGCTTTGGAGGCATGGAAAAAAGAAGTCTCTGGCGACATCATTAGGAAAAAGAATAGATTATTGGTAAGAATTTCGGGTATTCAAAAGTCGTTTCAACTATCATATAACATGTCTATGGTTAGTTTAAAGGCTACTCTTAACGAGGAGCTTGAGAGGGTTTTAATTCAGGAGGAATGATTTGGTTTCAGCAAGCACGCAAAGATTGGATTAACTCATGTGAAAAAAAATACAAGTTCTATCATCGCGCAACACTAGTTAAGAAAGGGGCGAACAGAATTTCGCGTATCAAGGATGACACTAATGAGTGGATTGATGATCTTAAGTGGGAGAAGGTGTGGGTTAGAGATTTTTTTGATGAACTTTTTGGAGTTGAGGAAGTCAATTCGAGTTTGTTCAAGCTACCGCATCTTCCAGGGTTGGATTCGGGCGATGTTGAGCCTCTTGGCTGGGAGGTTTTAGATGAGGAAGTTCGAATTGCGGTGTTTCAAATGGCGCCTCACAAGGCGCCTGGTCCGGATGGGATGACTGCTGGCTTCTATCAAAAATGTTGGGACATTGTGAGCCCTACTGTGTGCGATATGATTAGAATCGCCTTAGTGGAGGGTAAGTTTCCAAAGGAGGTTGTTGGTACGTTTGTTCACCTAATCCCTAAGTTGGGGGACCCAGAGTACATCACCTAGTTTAGACCAATTAACTTAATTAATGTAAGTTATCAGATTTGTATGAAAGTATTGGTGAACCGGATGCGAACTTTGTTGGCAAAATATATTGGGACTTACCAAAGTAGTTTCTTACCTAATCGATCCACTATTGATAACGTGGTATTGGTTAGAGAAGTTGACTTTCTGTTAAGACACAGCTCCGGAAGGAAAAGCTACATGGCAGCTAAAGTGGATTGGGCAAAATCTTATGACAAACTTAGATGGAGTTTTATTAAAGAAACACTGGAGTCTTTGGGTGTAACTAAGATGTGGGTTAGTTTAATTATGGAGGGGATGCAATATAATGAATTAAGTGTTCTTTGGAGGGGCGCGCACCTCCATTAATTAAATCGAAGAGAGGAATTTGTCAAGGTGATCTGATATCACCTTATTTGTTTGTTCTATGTATGGAGAGGCTATTGATTCTCATACAGAAGCTTGTCGAGGAGGGGAAATGGCGACCCATCCGTCTTAATTCGGGGGGAACTCCTATCGCTCGCATATTTTTTGCTGAAGACCCCTTGTATCACCCTTTATGTGTCATTAAATAAAAGAGAGAGAAAAATAGTAATTAGGAAAGAGAAACACTCTAATTTGTGTATAAAACTTCCACGTAGGAGATGATATAAGGATGAACCAAAATGGGATGATAAATATCACGACTCATAAAATAATTGTGCGATAAAAGAAAAATATAAAAGATAGGATGTTGATTAAGTATCTACTAACTAATAAAAGTAATAGATCTAAAGAAAGCTTAGTAGGATGGTCATAAACCTAAAATTAAAATATAAGAGTTTTCTAGAAATGGTTATCCAAATAAAATAATATTATATCGTACACTTATAACCTAAATAAGGTTCCGTGAATAGTGTAGACAACCAAAATAAACATAATTTCTAAATCGTATTTATAACATTGACCATTGGATGTTTTTCTTGTTACATAGTAGGAGAGCCACTTTGGACTCGGAGTCATTGACTCGGTTCGAACCTGCACCACTAGATTGGTAGACCAAGGTCCTGGCCAGTGAGCTAATCCCATCTGGTTCCATTGGATATTATTTACACTCCCTTTATTCGAGTGCTAAGATTCTTAATATTCATACCTCAATCACACACCACATCATATGTTCTTTATTCGAACACCAAGGTTCTCAATCTTCACACATGAATATCACCACAATCACATGTTAACCTTCACGCCTTAATATCAAACCACATATACATACCACAATCACACATTTTTTATTCAAAAAGTGAGGTTCTAAACTTTCACACATCAATATTGCACTACATATCCACACCACAACCACACTTTCTTTATTCGAACACTAAGGTTCTCAACCTTCACACCCCAATATCACACCATAACGCACGTTCTTTATTCGAACACTATAATTCTTAACTTATTATTATTTCGGTGATGTAAATTTCAAATATACAAATATTCATCTATCATTTAACAAAAATAAGGACAATTCAGATTGATATAATAACATTTGTAATCGAATGTAACCAAGATATTCATTATACAATAAGATAGTCAACTTACCTTGATTCAGACTTTCTCTTTAATGGAACTCTTCATCCCTAAATTGTAACTAAATTATGCATATATTCACATCATATCCAAGTACTTATAGCATGCCTAAAGTATAACCAACGCATCATAATCTTACATCATAAAAGTACAAGACTCTTATTTTCAAGTCAAGTTTTCTTTCATCCTCGTGTTTTCATTTATTTTATTATTTCCCTTGTTTTGTGTCTCCTTAGAATTAATATTTAGAATCTACTTCCATTTTTCTCAATAACTTAAAATTCATGTTGTATCATTCTAATCGACATATATGATTCGTGAACATCGGGGATTCTACTGATTTTTGGTTTAGGTTTGGGAAATGACAATTCAAGGTAATTCCATGATAGAATATCAACATTTTCCCTGATTAAGAATACCAAATTATTTCTCTATTACCCAAACCCATTCACAAATCAATATTTTCTTTCACTAAACAGAAATCTAACACTTAAATTACGATTTGCAACAATATATTAAATGCGATAATTTGAATACATGCAAAACTAATATACTTGTGTCATAACCAAACCCGTCTAAGAACTATCAGACTGAAGCTTTAATTATAGATTTAGTATACCTGATTGGGTAGTGTAAGTGAAAACAACACTGAAATAATTAAAATTAGTAAAGAAAGTTACGAAAATAAATCACTTGAATCTTCAACCTTTAACACCAAAAGCTTAATATACCATGTGTAGTTCACTTCTTTAATTTCTAGTTTCACCATGGAATAGACTCGTAGATTTAGTTTTAACTTTGTTTTCTTTCTTTATTTGGTCTCTTTCTCACGCCAAAAATTAGGTTAAAAAATGGGTGGATGATTATTTTAACTTTTCTATTATAAGTGCAAATGGGTCCTATTTCTATTTCAGCATAATTGTAAAAAGGACCTAGATTTTTTCCTAATCAATCATTAGCCTAATAATTACATAAAAAATAAACAACATTTGAAAGTATAATAAGAAAATGGAGTTGAGAAATATATCTTTAATATTAAATAATAAAATAGGTGAGGTGTTACGAACTTAGGGTTGGATTATACTCAAAACGAACCAATATTTAGTATATTGGTCTCTGGTTATAATTAGGTCGACCTCGAGTTGGTCCTAAGTTTGAAAAATCGGTTTGACCTAAATCTCGGTTTGGACCACTATTTGCTCACCACTCCCATAGTTCGGGGAAAGGTCGGCCTAGTCTAATAAAGTTTTTAGTGAAAATTTAAATTACTCTCTCATCTAATAAGAATATATCTATATAAAAATAACAAAAACTTACAAAAATGTATAAAGTAATCATCAATATATCATATCACATGATTATCATATATTTTATTGCTATGAAGTATCAAATCCACAATTCAATTATAAAAAACTAACCTTTTTCTTTACAATTTAAGACGATAATTGATATTTTTCAACTTATAGTCACTCTCAAACGCAATGATTTTATCACTCAAACAAGTATAGCTAACTATACAACTCGTGTAAATTCTTCATTTTACACTAACAAACACAAATACATCATTAATATTAATTATATTTTTCAATAATTTACTCCACTCGATCATATCATATATTTTTAAGAATATAAAACCGCATAAAAGATTAAAATATATGACAAAAAAATAGAAATGGTTGGTTTATGGAAGTAATATATTGATGATTACAAAGTGTATAAAGTAATCATCAATATATTGTGTCACATGATTGTCATATATTTTATTGATATGACGTATCAATTTTATAATTAAATAATAAAAAATAACCTTTTTCTTTACAATTTGAGACGATAATTAATATTATCCAACCTATAATCACTCTCAAACACAATGATTTTAAGTGAAATACTACTTAGAGATTTTTTTTGCTATTTAAGAACTATTTTAAGTAAAATTATTATATTGACAACATTTTATATACTTAAATATATAATTTAAAAAAATTCAATTATTTAAATGGATGATTGACCTATGGGGTCTTAGATAGAGAGGTTATGCCATATAAGAAACATGAAACTAGATTCTTCTTTAAAGAGGCACTAATCAATCTTATGGATGACGAAATACTAAAATACTCTCATATAAAACAAAAATCACATAAAGACAGAAAACAAGTGACTCAGACCACCACCTCCCAACCACCGTCGGCGTCGCCACTAGTGTTGTACTAAGAGATTTTATTGAGTAATCAGAGAAAAAACATTAAGAATCAGAAGAAAAAAACACTAAATATTGGAAAAAACACTACGTATTGGAAAAAAACACTGATTATCGTGAAATTATTTTGAGTGCCCAAAAAAACAATGAGTATCTAGGGAACTTCAGAGTACTCAGAGAAAAACGTTGAGTTCTCAGTGGAAAACACTGGTTATTCTAAAAAATACTGAATAACACACTACAGATTCACAAACTCAACAACAAAAAAAACTTTTACAACTGCACTAAGCAAACGAATTTGGAGAAGCTACTCAACAAAAAGAAAGAGAAAAGGAAAAAAACATTTACAGCTGTGCTAGATTCAAACTAAGAAAAGAAAAGAACTTAGTTTTTGTCGGATGTTCGATGGATAAGGAGAAAAGAGTCACCGGGGGAGGATCTTCTTCTGCTCACAAATACAACGACGACTAGGAAAACCTCTGCCTTCACCTCCGTTCTACGAGCAATAAGACATGATTTGCAAGCAGCAAGCCACGAGCACTCTGATCTACGAGCAATGAGCACTAAAATCTTGAACTAATGTCTTGAAGCAGGGAGCGGCGAGCACTCAAATCTACAAGCAATGAGACACGATATGCAAGCAGCGCCGTGGATCTGCTCTTCTCCGGCCTTCTACTACAGACTCCTTCTCCATTGGCGAACAAAGCTCGACCTTTCACAATCCATGGAGCTCGAACGGGTCTTCTAACAGAGTTCGAACAGATCTTCGAACCTTCACGAACTCTGGTCATGAATGTCCATGCTTCGCACCTCACAAACTCGACCAACAAACCAAACGGCAAAGAGCTCAAAAGGTGGACGGTGCTTCAAACGGCGGTCAGTAAAGAGGGGATGCTGCCATTTTGTAAGCGGAAGGAGTTTCACGGTGGAAGTTTTGCTGGAAAGAGGAGAGAGGGAGAAGAGAGAGAAAAAGATTTAGGGTTAAAAAAATTGAATGACTAGATTAGTATATATATATATATATATATATATATATATAAAGAAAAACAAAATAGGGTATAGTAGGTTGCGGGATTTTGAATTTTTTTGGCATGCAGTGTTAAATTTTAGATGTATTTTTATATATAGCCTTTAGTAAGAAGAGGAGATATGTGAGGTGTGGTTAGGTCTCAAGGGGTGTCTTCAAGACCTATTGGATAAATATATCTATTTAAATATATAAATGTGTTGTCAATATTAATAAATTTACTTAAAATGGTTCATAAATAGCAAAATAATGTCTCTAAATAGTATTTCACTTAAAACCCTAATGGGTAAAAATACAAAAATGTAAAATATAATACGAAAACAGCCCTTCGAGCCGGATAACTAAGACTCAAAACGCATAACTCATAAATAAGACTTAAAACGCATAACTTGTCTTTTGAGTGGCATAACTATTAAATTGTTCTACAAATGTCCAACATATTTAAAAAACATATCATACATCGAATTTTAAATTTGTATGCGTGTTCTAGCAAAACGCCTCCTATGAAACATTAAAACCCCTTCGAAGTTGATTTTTGGTCTTGAGAATGATCCAAATGATCCCATAGAATATTATGAAAATGTTAATAAACCTTATGAGAAGTAATAAACCATGCTAAGAAAAATTAAAATTCAAAAAATATTAAGACCCATAAAAAATCGGACCCTAGGCAAGCTAGTGGAAGCCTGAGGTGGGGGATAAAATTTCTAGTATTTTTTTGTTAGGTGGATCGGTTGATTGGGACATAGCACCTAGCAGAGTTGTAATCCTTCCTAGACATGTATTTCTAAAGCATAACCAAATAATAGGCGGGTATTACTAAAACACAACCAAATAATAGGCGAGTATTACTAAAGCACAACCAAATAATAATAAAGTTATACAAAAGCTTAAACCCCATATCCATACTTTATTGAAAAATGGCATTTGTTTCAAAGACTCTAAATATGTAGAAGCTTGTAAAAACTTGAACAATTGTTGCTAAATTCTGGTGAGCTACAAAAGTCCACTAGTAAGTAGTAAATAAGAATGTTCTCTTTAAACCCAAAGATCCCGGAAGATTAGGCTATTAAAAAATGACTTATTCTTATCGAAAGTCTAATAACTTTTAACCGTTACCTTAAAAAATATATACTTTTCATTCTCAAACTTTACTGAGGCTTCTTTACGAAACGACCGTTCTTGGTTTTAGAGGAGTGTGCTAAAAGAAAGAGACTTGATTCAACAAAGAATCTAAATGACTGGTTGGGAATGGGAATACCATCAATATATTTACTGATAAATGATTGAGTCAAGAACTTGTTTGTGAAAAACATCATTGCTAAAATTCGAACAAAGTAAACTAACTATTCAATTTCAGTAGAAATGCTTGGAGTTCTAACATTGTTGGAAGTTCACTCCCAAAACATAATATTTAAGAAGACACTTACCCAATACATTTTTCTCAGGGAATCTAGAGACAAACTAATTTGCCCTAAAGACTTATACTACTAATTCGGGATACTATACTCTTTATAATAATAATATTAATCAGTCACCTAAAGTACTCTTAATCATATCTTCATTTGATGTGATTGGCATTATTTATAAAACACTTTTCAGTGCAAAATATCCTTTATCTTAACTTAAAGTATAGATCACGTAGTAATGCCCTATATCGAGGGGTAATTGCTAAAATACCTCCTAAACTATACGGTAGTTGATTATAACCCTCATCTTTTAGAATACATACGCCCTCATTTATCTATTTTTCCATTAAATTTAACCAAGAGTACCCTTCACTCTTTCTTAAATGACTTGGCTACTGTTTAATCTATTATTTTATTATCTTCTATTCCTACAAATTGCCTGTTTTATGTATGTATATGGAGGATCTAACATGCAATTTGTAAGGATAAAATAATAGATGACCAATGCCCAAGTCATTTGTGAAAGAGTGAAAGGACACTTTCGGTTAAGTTTAACTGGAAAATGGATATAAAGAGGTAACTGATTTAAAAAAGGTTTATGTATTTTAAAAATTGAGGAAGCAACTATTATATACTTCAGGGGATATTTTAGCTATGACATATATATCAAATACGAAATCTTTAACACATTTTAATATCTCATTTTATAATCTCAACTCAAATTCATCATCCAATCATACAAATACCAACAAAGGTATAATAATAGTACCAAACTACAATAAAGATAATAAATTTTAAACCTCACCATTCACGATATAAAGTCAAGACAATCCAATAACATCAAACTTAATAATAGTAAACAAAAAACATAACTAGTTACTATTTCGAACCACCTAGTACGTCATATAATAGTCTTGGCTAACCACTCCATGTCTTCAGAATCCATCCACGAACCTGTCAATTATAATTAAAAAAAGAAATAATTAAACAAAGGGGCATAAAATTGCACCATAGGTCCCTATAAAATTGGAATAATTGCTATATATGTCCCTATATTGATTTTTTTGGAGTTAATTGCAATATAGGTCACTATATTATGCACAATTTGCAATACAGGACCCTATATTATAAAAAAATTGCACAAAGATCCCTGTATTGATTTTTCAGTTAATTGCACTATAAGTCCCTGTAATATGTAAAAATTGGTCCGTGGGTCCCTATATTATGCAAAACTTGTCAAAAAGTGCTTAACAGATCCCAATATTATTCGAATTTGCAACGTAAGACCCTATATTATGCACAAATTGTTGCAGGTCCCTATATTATAAAAGATTGCACTAAAGGTCCCTATATTGATTTTTCAGTTAGTTTCACTATAAGTCCCTATATTATTCAAAATTTGCAATGTAGGTCCCTATATTATGCAAAAACTGTCAAAAAGTGCCTAACATGTCCCTATATTATTCGAATTTGCAATGTAAGTCCCTATATTATGTAAAACTACTAAAAAAGTCTCTATACTATTCAAACAAATTGCATTATAGGTCTTTATATTACCTGAAATAACACCAACTTAATCCTCAAGCCCTTGTCGAGAAATAACTGAGTTGATATGTCACGCTCCTGTTTCCAAAAATATTGGTCACCCCTGCACTACTGTACGCAACCTCTGCATCGGAGCCTCTCTTAAACACCACCTTAGCCGATCGAGTTTCATAATCAACTTCCGTTTCCGTCTCATTTAACGGACCAAAATAACGGAACTTATTGTTTAGATACACCTCGGACGGAATATACCCTTCTAGAAAAGTAAGCACAAGCTCCGCCGGTGCCTTTTGCCGATCAACACTATCGTCACCGGTTTTCAAATACCTTTTTTTAGCATATGGCTTACGCGTTTGAGTTTTACGCGCTTGATCAAAAGTTACGACTTGATTAACCTTATTTACTTTCTCTTGATTATGAATTTGATTCTCATCTCCGTTTATATAAACCCTAGCCTGCCCGTCTTGCCCGTTTTGTAATAACGGTTCATCGGGATTATCTTGAATGACGTCATCAAATTCAAACTCATCTTCGTTCTCTTCTCCTTGAATTTTTCTCTTACGACCCGTTATATCATTTAAATTGGCGCGTTGTGTTAACGCGATTGAATTTCTATAACACGAGAAGAAAGTTATAACGTCGTTTAGTAACGCGCACCCTTTACGAGGATGTATAGCTACAGATTGAAGATGTAACAGCATCTCTTTTAAACTAGGCATATCGTTAATTTGTTGAGGAGTTAACGAACCGTTAAGTAACGTCGCTACTTTAAGTATCGATTCACCTATTTTAAACGACGTTTTTTTCTTTTCCGTTTCCTCAGTTAATAAATCTACAGCCTTCCGTTTCCTTAATAACAAATCTTGTTCAGTTTCCGTTCCCGTCACATCTCCACTACAAACAAATTCCTGTGGGACCCGGTACCCTTTATAATGAGCAAACGCGATTAATTGAGCTCGAATAGCTGATATTGTCTCTTTTTCATGCTCAGTTGATGTAGACTGTGCGAGATTCTTTATATACTCCACAAGTTTCGCTGGCTCGAAAAGTGTTTCTCCTTCGATTACATCTTGCATTATTACATCGGTTTGACCAAAAAACTCATCGTTTTTCAGTACATTTTCTACGTTAAGCGCGTTTTCTTTCTCCAACTCCTCGATTTCTTCTAAAGAAACACCGTGAGTTTCCTCGTTTAACAATTCCAAGGCCGCGTCAATTTTCGGCTCTATAACAATTTGCTCCTCATTGATGTCAATTTCATCTAAAGAAACACCGTGTATGTGTGGTGTTTCTTCGCTTAATAATTCCTCCACCACATCAACTTTTTCCGAGGTTAAATCCTCCACGGCACCACCACCGTATAACTCATCATTCATCGGAATATTCTCATTTACCGTCTCTTCTAGTTCAACTATTTCAACTTCCTCTTCCTCGTCAACTTGTTTCGATACATTTTCTTGTTCATTTATCATCTCCTCATTAACTTGTACCTCAACTTTTTCACTAGACGACTCTACTAAACCGTTAAAACAATCCACTATAGATTCATTTTTACCATCTTTTACTTCACTCTTCATCTCCTCCTCAATTTCCATACTAACCTCAACTTTTTCCTCAATTTCCATACTAACCTCAATTTTTTCCTCAATTTCCATACTAACCTCAACTTTTTCCTCCTCGATTTCCACTATCTCAACTTCTTCCTCCTCGCTTTCCACTATCTCAACTATTTCCTCCTCGATTTCCACTATCTCAACATCTTCCTCCTCAACAATATGATCTACCCTTTCACTAACACTTTCCACCTCAGATTCATTTTTACCCTCCTGTAATTGACCATTTAACCCCTCAACTTCTTTTACAGAAACACTCTGACTCTCCTCAACAATAATAAGCCCTACACTTTCACAAGTCTCTTCCACTAAACCCTCCAAAGACTCATTACTCTGTTTCACTTCCAAATCAACCTTATCATCAAAAGACTCATTACTCTGTTTTGCTTCAAAATCAACCTTATCAAGCTCCATCACCATTTTAACTCTCTCTTCTTCGACACTATGTTCTACTTTTTCAACACTTACTTGACTTTCCAACTCCTCAATTTTCTTTTCTTCAAAATCAGCCTCAATTTCCATTGCCACCTCATCATTTTCCTCCTCAATAGTATCTTCTACCACCTCAGATTCATTTTTACCATCCAGTAATTTACCCTCATGATTAATAGGCTCCTTCTCAGTATCCTTCGCCACCTCAACAATGCTTTCACTAGATGGTCCCACTAAACCCTCAAAACCCTTCACTTCAGATTCATTTTCACCATCTTTTACTTCACTCTCCAACTCCTCAATCTTCTTCTTTTCCTTAATTTCATCAAAAGATTCCTCAATTTCCATCGCCACATCATCTTTCTCCTCTACAACAGCTTCATTTTTACCCTCCAGCTCCTCAATCTTCTTAACCTCAACTTTTTCCTCGATAACATGTTCAATCTTTTCATTAGAAGTCCCTGTTAAACACACTTGATCCTTCAATTCTTCATGATCAGAAGTTTCCTTCACACTTTCGATCTCTAAGCCCTTTTTACCATCCACAAACACTTCAGCTCCCACTATTTCAACCATAATCTCTTCATCGGAACCCATTTTCTCAATTAGGGTTTCATCATCTTTAATCACACTCACAGTGGACTCTGAAACACTTGAATTCACTTGACCCACTTGACCCACAAGCTCTTTCTCATCCATAAGCAAACAATCTGGTTAAAGAAATCAATCTTTGGTTAAAAAATAACTAAACTTTCAACAATTAAGCTCATGTCAACTATATATAATTAAAAAAAATTGAGCATAAAATGCATAAAATCGAATAAATCTAAAGCAAGATTACATAATTATAGCAAAAACCCAGCTGGGAATTGTTGAAAAACGTAAAGAGTAAGTGTAATTTAGTACCTTTTTTGATGTTCTTGATGGAAAAAGTTAGACGAGAATTTTTCGGGGCTTTTTTGTATATAATTTGAAATTATTGGCAGGCGTAGAATTAAAATAAGTGAAAGAGGGGTTCAAATGAAGTACGAGAGTGAGGTGTCAAAGAGTTAGCAGATTGTGTGTATTGTCCTTTCAAGAAACCTTGGGTTTAAGACAATTGTACTTTAGCTCTCTACTAAGATGACGGGATCTGAATACTCACTAATCGGAAGGAGAGATTTGAAGATTAAAAATGTGATTATCAAAGGAGGTTTTTGAAAATTATGTAATTGATTGAGTAATAATATATAGAACTGAAGGTACCACCTATGACGTGGCGTGACGATTTACTTCCAATAATATCACGCCACGTTATGGGTGTGACGATTTACTTCCAACCAAATCACGACATGTCATTGGTGGTATGTTAGGTGGGTGACGATTTACTTCCAATAATATCACGCCACGTTATGGGTGTGACGATTTATTTCCAATCAAATCACGACATGTCATGGGTGGTATGTTAGGTGAGTGATAATTTTACTTCCAACCAAATCACGCCACGTAATGGTGGTATGTTCGGTGGTATATATCATTACTCAAATTTATGAACGTATCAATAATATATTCAATATATTTATATATTATTAGAAAGAATGATTAATTCAAAAAGTCCATAGCTAATATAATTTTTTGTAGTCGGTCCGACCTATTTCTATAATATTTTTAGTCAATAATACCTTTAATAGTGTACATAACAAAGTGAAATTGGCAACCCACTTTTTACAAGCCTTGATCAAGTTTTTTTTTAATCAAAAGATACATCATTATCGATCAAACGTTACACTAAAACGATTAGAATTGTTACACAGTGAAGAAGAGAGGAAGTCACCAAACGGCGAAGGCCATTCCGATCAGCCTAGGTGAGAGATCGTTGATGATGAACAAGTTTGGTGGGCTCGCTGAACAAGTTTGGTGGACTCGATTGTTGATGGCATAACCAAGCTAAGTTGAAGATGGCAGAGAATGATCCACCAGAGGCGGCAGTTTATTTTGCAGCTGAGCGGCTTGGTCGGAGAGGTTTAATTTTTTTTTTGAATGCGATGGTAAAGAGAACAAGTTTGGTGGGGTCGATTGTGGATGACATAGCCAAGTCGGGTTGAAGATGGTGGAGATGGTGGCGGTGGTTTCTTGTGCAAGTGAAGATGGTTAATTGCTAATTAGGGCTCGATTGTTGATGGCATAGCCAAGCCGTGTTAAAGATGATGGAGACGGTGGCGACGGATTCTTGTGCGGGTAAGCGGCTTGGTGGGAAAAGGTTTTGGTGGGCTCGATTGTGATCGCATAGCCAAGTCGGGTTGAAGATAATGGAGATGGTGGAGATGGTGGCGCGGTTTCTTGTGCATGTGAGCGGCTTAGTGAGAAGAGATTTAATTTTGTTTTATTTTTCGAATGCGATAGTAAAGATGGGACTTTTAGGTTTTACTGTTTTTCAACATTTCAGGTTGTATATATTTTTTTATATATATGACGACAAATCTTATCTTAGTGTGGATGCCAAGGTTTCATATTTACACATGAAAAAACATATATAACATGAATCAAGTATTCTCAATAACTGATATATGTGAATATTTCTTTTCTTTTGTAAGGCATTAATAAAGTGCTTGTAACAACAATTCACGTCATATGAACTACACTAACATCCTTGAGAATTATAAATGACGGAGAGGGATAATATATATTGGTGAAATTGCATTCCCTAATACTTTTTGACAAAATAAGAACTTGTAGAAGAAGATATAATTGTAACGTTTATAGGTTTGTGAGGCGTTGTAAGATATATGTGTAGGTTTATAAGATAGATTGATCCATTTAAAATTAAATTAAATTCCTCATTGAATTGAAACAAGCTAATACCAAGGAGAATGGATTGCAAGATATTATCATTTCCCTGGGATTAGGCTTTCTACAGTAATAAGACCGATTTTTTTTTACGTATGACAAACTTTAGAATAAAATCCAATAAGAAGTGACATTTTATTTCTAAAACCATTATCGTGTACCAACTGCAACCAAAGTATCTCTGGCAAGTGGTAGTAGAATGACAATGGTTATGGTTTAACACCAAAACTGGTGGATAACCGAACTAATTAAAAGTCGGTTATATAAATATGGTTAAAACCATTAAGTTATAATTTTGAAAAGTGTAACCAATGGATAAAACTTTAAGTTATGGTTTTAGATATAAGATTAAAAAACCAAAAATTGTATATTATTTCATTTTTTTATATTCAAATCCCAAAATCAAAATACATATATTAGATTTAACCAAACAAATACTCAATTTAATTAAAAACTAACATAGTTATTTATATACTTTGAAAAAACACATGTATGTGTGATCTTCTTTGTATATAAATTGATAAGTCAGCAATGGTTATAAATCACAAGACGTTTATAAAACCAAAATCTAATGGTCCAAACTATTATTTTTGTAAGGATAATCGATAGTTAAAACTTTTAAGTTGTCATTTTTAATCATAGAAATGGTTAGTTTTTTTTTTGTTAATTAAACTTTTGCCATCCCTAGGCGGTAGGTTTGTAGTGGAATATTCAGTTTGTAGTTGTCATATGGTAGCTTTGGATTGAGTTGACTAAATGTTTCTTGAAAATAATATTAGCATTCCAACGGTAAGGTCCAAGAAAAAGGCAGATGTTATACCATGTTTGGGATTTTATGAGAGCATAGGGTCACGAACAAGATGGGGTCTTACTTGTATCGTCAAAAAGTGGCGTGGTATAGTTTGTTCTAGATGTAGATAGGCATTCGGTCTAATACAACATAAGACATTATCGAGGGCCTATCATGTGATTCTGGGAGTGAATAATTGTGGGGATTTGTAAGTTTTTGTCCAAATGTGTTGAGCATTACATAGGAGTTGTAAATTTTGCATTATAGGTTGACGCTAACGTTTGCGAAATGCATCCATGTTTCATGCATGAAGGTGGACACCACATAATTTAAAATTTAAGTGGATCATAGTCTTTATGCTATAAGTAATGTAAATGGTACCTTGAATAATATATGGACATACTGAGAAGATTTAGAGACTTTATTTCACACCCATTTAATAAGTAAGATGAACATGTATGCTCATAGGTTGACAAAATGAGATGTAAAACATAGATGATGGATTTGTATCGTACATGGACCCACTACTGAGATTCAGAATTGTATTACGTCAAATTATTGTGAGTAAACCACTTATGAATTTAACTTAATCTTCCCAAAAAGAGTTCACTGAGATTTTTTTATTGATTTCAATCTCCATTATAGAAAAATTCATAATTTTAAGGTTACCCGTAATATTTTCAACCTATCGTAAAAAAATTTATGAGAGAGAGAGAGAGAGAGAGAGAGAGAGAAAGAGAGAAAGAGAGAAAGAGATGATTATCTTAAATATTTAAGTCATGAAAAATAATCTCATTATATATGAGAAAGTATACATGACAATAACTTTTCTTTTGAAAGGTTTTTCACCATTCAGGTTGAGATGCATGGTTAGAGAAAGATGAATAAATCTAATTAGACGTTAATATAATTTTAATTTTGAAAGTAAAAAAATAAACATAGAAGATTAATAGATGACTAAGATTATTGGTTTGAAGTCGTCAACATCTTTGTTATTTCACCTCTAACCGCTCTTAGTCAACCCCATTGAAGCCTTCACATATGTCAGTTGTGTACCTATTCCACAACCAAACAAACTATATACTTTACAATCAGTTTCCATATCATAAAATTTTAAACATTATAGAAAAAAAAATATTTTATACTATAAGATTCTATATTATTATCATTTTTATTTTAAATTAATTATATCAAGTGAAATTTCTAAAAAAATCTAAAAAGACCAAAATTATTTAGAATGAAATAAAGGTAAAAGATATATTTAAAAAAGTAAGGAAAATCATCATAAATAGATAAAACTATACATGATAACAACTTTTCCTTTAAAAGGTTTTTATAAATAACTTTGAATGGTAAGGAAATTATTAAAAGGTTATAAAACTGAAACTTGTAACTTTTCTTTTTTACTAATATCATTAATTAATATTAATTACCTACAGATTACTACAAATATATGCAATTTTAATATTTATCTATTTATGTTTTAAATTCTATATCTTTAAGATTTTCATGATCTCTTTTATTACTTATAGGAATAGGAATATGATTGATGAAATATTATTTACCTCCATTAGGATGCAAGAGATGTGGGCTTTGGGACCAAGGGTGTCACCCTAGTCATAGGGCCAGTTGTTGCCGGATACATGTGGGCCGCAAGGCCCATGTTCTGTGATTGATTATAGTGGTAGAGAGGGTACATAGGCATCAATGTGTTAGCATTCATCATATGCTGACCTGGATACACCTGTGAGACATGCCCATTCATGTAGGACCCACCTGTGTAGCTCATTTTCTGCAAACAATGCACATTATTGAAGTAAATATAACTAAACTTAACTTTTACTCTTTTTATAGGGTAAAACAGAATTACTGATCCGATCAGGGATTCAGGGCCATAAGGCATGTGACTCCGATCTTTAAGTATATGTCTCTCTGGAATATAGAGTTTTTAAGTTGGTGAAAAAATTAATGTTTACAGTTACAAATAGTAGTGTTTTTCCAATTTTATGTTACGAATTCACATAAATTTTTTAAAAGTTAGATGAGCTAATCAAGAGTCATACAAAACAATACTTAGAGTATATGACTAACATTAATTTGTAATAAATTGGTTTAATCTTAAACAAGAAATGCACATTACTGTTCATTACTGCGAGAAGGACAAGTCAGAAAATAAATGAGAATTAAAGAAATATAATATAGTTGGCAGAAATGTAGTTGAAATATACAAAGGTAGTTCAGAGTAGGGCGGATGAACGAATCATATAATTAATAAATGTTTAAGGTTGTAATTTAGTTTAAAAATTTAAATAAATTTTTGTTAAATTTAAACGAATTGAATACTAGATATTCTAGGGTGTTATTTTATATAAACTAATTCAGCCATGATTAATTCGAGTCGCACTTATATTACTCACGAACAACATGGACTATTTAATATTTAGATAAAATTTCCATGAACGGTTGATATCTTAATAATCGAGCAATGAAAAAAATTATTTTTTTATTAAATTAAGTTTGTTTGTTTAAATAAACGAATGAGCTCCAACTTTTTTTTTTTAGTTATTCACGGGACCTTGGTTTGTTTATGGTTTTGGTTGAGATCACCAAGAAAAATCACACCAATGTATTATTTATATTAAAAAAGTGTTTTTAAAGTCATTAAAATTTGTAGCATAAAAAGAAATGATAAGCTTCAAAGTTCATGCAAAGCACCTAATTCCAACGTGGTCCGGTCATATAAATATTAATTAATTTATTAGAATCTATATCACGTTATAGAATCTTATTTATATTAAATAAACAGACAAAAAACTTACATGATTGTAAGTGTTAATATCCGTAGCAATGTAAGTGGGAGAGTACCTGGAAACAAAAGAAAAATCACAAATTATTTAACAACATGGTCGAACATGAATCAATTTAATTACGTTTAAAATTTTAGAAATAAATTATAAAAATACTAATTAATTAATTCACCCATATAAAGGAAGAGTTTGATGGTGTTGTTGATGATGAAAGGGTGAAGCAGACGCAGAAAGTGGTGGTGATGGTGTCCCAGTTGGATAATACCATTGCACGTGGCTCGTGGGTGTTGCTGGATTTGCCCCTCTTGGTCCAACGTTTATGCCTCCAAAAAATTAAACACATCAAAATGTTTAGTCATAAAATACTATAATGTTTTATTAATATAAAAAGGTCTCCTTTAATTTTATTTCTAATTAATAAGAATAATGTTTTTTTCAAATCTTTATATAAATAAATAAATATACAAATTACAAGTTCAACCTATACCTTTGGAGGCAATGTCAAGACTTAAGAGTTTAATTAAGTAGGTTGATTTCAAACATAAAAATTATTCTACCTTGTTGAGGAGTAGGGGTTGGTGTGGAAGCCCTTGAAGTACGCTTGGCACCGAGAGAAGCAAGATTGCAATTAGCTCGACGACCATTGATGATCGGTGAAGGATCTTCACAGGCTTTTTTAGCGGCCTCCGCATCTTTAAATGTCACCTATACATAAACAAAGTTATGTTTCTTTTTTTTGGGGGGGGGGGGGGGGGGGTGGGGGGTGGGGTGGTGGTGGACTTGTCCAAAAGAATTTATAATTAAATCATTTCTAAGCCAAGAAACTAGCATCTAGATTATAAATTACAATTTTAGAGGATTTTAGGAATGTAACTCTAGATTTGTATATTTATTTAAAATATAATTGCACAATAGTTACTATATCATGCATTAGGTCCTTATTTTCAACACTATTTTCTACAAACGGATACGAAAAAGATCACATCGCGACATAAAAGGAAAGCTTTTACTATGGTTTAATATCACATTATATGTGGTGATGGTGATGTGCAACGAAAAGTATACCAACATTATAATGCAAGATAAAAATTACAAATGGATCTTATGATGTTAGACCAGTCAAATATTTCTTGATAATGAATGATGAATCAAATGTTATTGGCTTCTTACCTTGTTGTTTGGTAAATAGATGTTTAACTATCCTCCAATTAGTGAAACTTTTATTTAATGATTGTAGGTGTATATGGTTAATTGGGGATAATTTGTTTTTAATAGGGGTAGTCTCTCTATTTTTCTTTCTACGCATTTCGATTTGAATAAAAAAAAAAACAATTAACATGCATGGTACTTACAAATCCATAGCCTTTGGATCTGCCAGTGAGCTTATCTTGAATAATGACAGCTTCTAAGATGTCACCAAACTTATCAAAGTGAGCTTTCATGGCTTCCATTGGAGTTTCCCAAGCTAACCCGCCAACAAACACTTTGGTAAGTGTTGTATCACCCATAATGTTGTTGTTGTTGATGATCATTGACGTCATTTTCTTACAAAGTTGGTCTTGAAGAGAGAGAGAGAGAAGTAAGAATCAATAGGGAGTGTGAGAAGGGAGATGAGAGAATATATAAGAAGATGAGAAAGAGAAAGGTGAGAGAGAGTTGTGGGGAGGGAGTAAGAGAATGCCTTTTTTATTTTTTGGGTTGAGAAATTAAATAATATGAGAACAATTACTAGAATGGAAACAATTAGGATAATACTTGTAATGTGTGTTACTAACCTTTTCTTTTTTTCTGTGTGGACATTTACTAACGTAAATTTGCCCATACTTGCACTATTTTATCTATGGTAAAAGTATCTTATAATAGTGAAATGAACATATAGTCAAATAATATCTATATCTATTACCGATTGTGTAAATCATAGAAATATTATTGTATTTAGGGACAGATAATAGGAGGATAATAGGAATGTAATACACTCTGAATTTACAGTAGTAAATTTATCCCATTTAAGAAAAACTTAAATAAAATAAATAATAGTTCTTGTATATATTTAGTTTTTACTATGTATATCTTTTTTGTTAGTCGTTCGTTCCCACAGCTAGCGACTATTACAATATCGGCCTATTTCTAGTCTGGTGAAAGAATAGCGCAATCCCAAACGGTCGTCTGCATTGACTGTCGATTGCTTAGCATTACGCGCATCACGGTCAGCCAAACCATTAAGTCTTCGCGGAAGATGCCTGAAGATCAGATTCCGGTGATCCTCAGCCATTTTTTTGATCCGCTTGACAAAAGGTTGAATTTTCCACTACGCATCTGGTAACGACTTTACTCCTTGAATTAAATTAAGGTTGTTTGAAAATAAATCTAATATTTTTAAAATTGATAGCCCAAACTTTACTAAGTTCTCTAATTTTAAACTTATAGTGAGATAAATTTTTAAATCTGATCATAAGCGTCTGAACTAGGGAAGATCAATGGAACCAAATCATATTTTTGATATTAACGGTTTGTGCAAATTCAACAAAGAACATCTATAATAGATGATGTGAATTAAATTCAGAAAAAAAATTCCAAATATGCCTTTTATATCAATAAGTACTGACATATTAAATAATAAATTTTAGTAATAAGGAGGCTACAAGGTGGGGTTGATGAATGTATGTAGCGTGTGGTGTGTGTACAAGTGTCTTGAGTGATATAATGATGGGAGAGAAAATTCCTAACCCAAAATAAAAATAAAAATGGGAGAGAAAATAGAGTAGACAGAATGGCAAACAGATGGACTATGGGGTTAAAGACACCAACGTGGTCTCCTTCTCATTTTTTCTTCTTCTATCTGCCTTAATTACTCCATTATCTCTAAATTATAACATTGTTTTTCTATAAGAAATTATCACACAGAAAAGACGATATTCAAGAATATAGTTAGAAATTAGGATTACACACTAGTTACAAAATTGAAAGAAAGAAGAAATACTAATTTTTTCCTTATCAAAATGTATGATTCGAAACAATCAAACACTATTTACACTATTTAACCGATTCTAAAACTGGAAAAAAGTAATATCGCATCCATCGTTGATCCACGAACCGCGACCCTCCATCTAGCCGATTTGGCAGCTGTGGCAGCTATACAACTCAGGGCTCTCGAAATATGGTGGAACGGTAGTGGCTCGTAATACTCAGGCATCTCTGCGGTCTTCTTTAAAACGGGTTGAATAGATCACTTTGTTTTTAACGGTTGTCTGATACCCTGAACTACGTCAAGGTTATCACTTTTTTCTGTTAATTCCAAATTGTTCGCTAAGTTTGCTAACGAAGAGTACCACATGTGTTGCCCCTTCGATAGTCATGGAACACTACATTAACCTCGAGTGGTTGATCCTAACTCCATTGCTCTTATGGATTTCTACCACTCATATACCCGTGGGTTCCCATTTATTTGGGAACGATGCATCACACAAGAATGATTAATCTCTTATCGGTCCTACCTAAGTAACTTCTACAATACCATTACCATCCGGTTAGTCACATGATTTCATTGACCAATCTGTCCCAAATATTTTGGAACCATGTTTTCAGTCGAGAAAATTACGTGCCTATAATCAATATCATGTTTACCATGATATGTCTTCATTTTTTCTTTCCAAGTGTTCCATATTATTAAAAGAATATTTGATCGGTTGCATTCCACCCCCCCCCCCCCCCTTCGAGTATGAGCGGACAATCTTCAGCATCCATTCCTTAATGATATCTCTCATAAACTTATCTACCCGGATTTGTAGCATTGATCACGCCCAAGTTTGTATGCTAATAGGGCAGAATAAGAGAAAATGCTCAATTGACTCCATGTCAAAAGTCGTTTTTAACATACTTACGCTTTCTCAGATTAAGTGTCATGGGTAGAATATTCGTACAACATTTCCACCTAAATATGTTAACACACATAGTTGTGGTGTTTGATTTCCACACCAACTTCCATGATTCAGAATCTGTATTTCATCTACAATTGTTGATTTAGGCCTTGTCGCCATGTCTTGCCTAGATAGGATTTGATAACCTAATTGAAAGAAATAATAGTTACAAATATACTGACCTATAAATCTTTTTGTATAACATGCTTCAAAATTGGACAGAGTTGTCAGATTTGGTAAAATACAAAACTATTATTTATTTAGCTATGTTTTTTCAACGTTACTATTGATTGAAAAGATTAAAAAAAGTATTGTCTTTCTTAAAAAAATCCACCTTACACACTAGAGAAAATATTTACTTTAATAGTAGACCACCACCTTCACTACAACAACCGCCTTCTTAACCGGAAGCATGATAACATGCATATGTATTAAATTTTAACACAACTTTATTGCTATTATAGAATTCCTTTATTTCCTTGTTGATCACTAATTGTTTCTTTCCCTTTACCTTTACATATTTAGATATATAAGTTACTTTCATATTGCCAATACTATTAGTCTCAAGATCATTCTTATTAGATAGTATGTATCCATCATAAGCTATTCTAGCTCTTATAGCAGTTTGTATATGGTCAATCTTTACATTGTTAAATATGAAATCATTTATGTTTTTCCATATTTACCAAGCAATCATAGCTACCATATCAACAATGGGATATTTTTAACAAATTCCTCTTCTTTCATAAGTATAATATTCAATAACCCTATCTCAATTCTAGATATGTCACTATTTTTTGTGATATGCCCGAGAGGACTAGCAAATCATGCTGCTCTAACCCATTCACGTTCAAACATTAAATGTTCATTGGTTTCAGCTGCCTTATTACATATTTTTCATATATTTTCATGATCACAATGTTTTGTATATATATTAACCTTAGTGGCAAGTGCACCTTTGCATGCTCTCCAGAGAAAGTTCATCACCTTAGGAGGTATTCTTATTCCCTAAATATTTTGTCATAGCCTTTTAGGTTGCATAAAAGAGCTAGCAGGTTGAAGATCAAAAGAGATCTTATCCTCAACCTCATTAATCTCCTGTAGCCTTTATACATATACACAATGATAACCTCTCATGTAACAGAAAATTTCAAAACCATAATATCCTTACAATGGTAGTAGGTTGCATTGTTGTTAACAATTTCATTAGCTACTTCATTACTAAAGATTCTAAAATAATTTCCTTACTTAGAACCATATAATTTAGAAAAAAATAAGTCTTTAACATTTTCTATATTAACTTGATGAGGTTTAACCATAAGGGTTTCTCTAGGGGTCCAACTGTCACTCCATATGTTAATACTCTCCCCATTTCCTATTTTCCATACCAAAATTTTCTCAAATGCAGTTATCCCTAACGTTATACTTCTCCATCCCCAAGATGGGTTTTGGACACCTTAGTATTGATAAAGTAACTCTTATTATAGTATATACCTTTGAATATTTTAGCAAGCATTAGACCCTCATTAGTAAAAAAAACCGATGCATTATTATCCACAAGCCTAACTCGTGATATTGATATCTTCAAAGCCTAAATCCCCGTCATTTTTATTTTTTAGTTTTTCTTTCCATTTAAACTAGTGGACTCTTATTTTATCAGTTGTTCCCCGCCAATATTTTGCCATAAGACTTTCAATATTCTGACATATGATAGCAGGTATTTGAAAAATATACGTAACATAAACATGTATAGTCTGTATATTCAGTATCAAAGTGGTCAAGTTTACTCACTATTCTATCAGTTAGCCAATCCAGAAATTTAGCTTTCGGTTTGGCCCATTTAGAAGGTAAGCCTAGATAATTCCCTAGGTCTTTAAGATCATTCCCTATAAGTATATCATTGAGTATATTATCAAGTTCACGTAGAGTATAAGTACTAAACATTACTCCACTTTTATTCAAGTTTATTTTTTGACCAGTTGTCATGCCATATTTGTGTAGAATTTCACTAAAAGTAATAATTTCATCTTCCCCAGCCTTAAGAAGAACAAACTATCATCAGCAAACAACACATGACTAAGAGTTGGGAACTCCCTAGTGATCTTCATACCTTCAATGGTATTATCATTCATTTTATTCGCTATTAAGGTTGTAAGGGCCTGAGTTACTAGGCAAAATAGAAAGGGGTAAAGGAGGGCCCTACCTCAGTCCCCTAGTTGGTTTACATATAGGTTCATTTTTTCCATTAGGATTTATAGAATATATCACTGTTTTGACACACATCATGATCCATTGGATACATTTTTCACTAAATTATTTTTAATCATTAGATCTTCTAGTAAGTCCAAATCTAGGTGTTCATAAGCCCTAGCTATATAAGCCTTAACTGCATCAAAATAAGACTTTGAAAATTTCCTTTTCTTTTTAAACAGTGTGTTGCCTCATGGGCAATTAGTATATTCTCATGAATTGATCAACCTGATATGTAGGTAGTCAAAATTCCTTTACTAGAGAAGTCATGTATGGTTGTAGTCTTAAGCCTAATTTTTTGCTATCAATTTATAAAGAAAGTTAGAGCAACTAATTTGTCTATAATGACATATATTTGTAAGTTTATTTACTTTAGAATAAGTGTGATTTATGTACCATTAATGCAAGTGATATCACTAAGGTTATATATGAAGTCCGTTACTATGCTAAGGAGGTCCAATTTGAATAGGTCTCATTTCTCCTTAAAGAAGTATCAAGAGTAGTCATATTGTCTTGGAGCTTTCTCACTCCCTAAAGTTCATACTTCCCTTGTAACTTCATTAAGTGTAACATGTCTTATAAAATTTGTATTCATTTCTTTACTAACACATGGGGTATTTTATTAATTAAACTTTTGTAATTTCTCTGCCTTTCAATTTTAAAGATTTTTTAAAACTAATTAGTGATAATGCTATTTATTTCACTAGTGTTATGTGTTCAGCCCCCTCTATCATTTTCTGTTCTCGTAATTTTATTCATGTTTCTTTTAACTCTAGTAATAGAACGAAAGTATTTAGTATTCCTCTCCCACAAATTTAGGCATCTATTTCTAGACCTAGAGGCCCAATAATGTTCTTAATTGGGTCCATATTTCCTAAAGTCTTTTAATATTTTCATTAAAAAGCTTAATTTTACATATGTTTGTATCATTTGTCATTTCTTCCAGCTCCTTAAGGATATTCTTAGACTTTCTTCTCTTATTATTAATTCTTTTGTTGTTTCATCTGGTGTGTATACCAACCAAAGTGTTTAAGTATATCCTTACCTCCAATGTTTCTTATATTATCCGATGTGTCTTTTTACAATAAGATACATTTACTGTTAATATTCTGATAATTTTTTCATATACAAATCTTTTTATATTATATATATTTTCATTTTAATTTTCAAAATATATAAACCATGGAGAATGGCCAGATCCTACAACCGGTAGTAACTATGCCCAAGCATTTGGAATTTCCATGAACATATAATTATTGGCCAAATATCTATCTATTTTTTACATAATTAAGTCCTCTTCATTCCCATGGTTAGAGCAAGAGTATAAAGATCCGTGAGTCTTGACCTCACTTAATTTCAGTTTGTTGATAAAGTAGTGTAGTCTACATATTTTATTCATATCCTTGGGGTTGCCTCCAAATTTTTCATGGCTAAATAAGGTGTGACTAAAATTCCCAACTATACTCCATGGAATATTTATAGATTTTTTGGTACAATTAGCTATTTTCATTAAAGTTGCATCTTTATATTTGTCCTCAGCAGGGATATAAACACAAAAGTTCAGCATTTTGTCTTTCCATTTTTATCAGTTGTAAGGCAATTCATCATCTAGTGAATTTTGATTAGTGATTTTAACGTCACGGTTTTCAGTTAATACTACCAATCCCCCTGAGATTCTTATGGCTCAACCGTACCACTAAGGTTCATATGTCAATGCTTTTTTGCAAGTTTATCAAGTTTATCATACACATTCCTAGGACCCGACTGGAAGTTCTTATTTTAGAGTAAAAATAATTTAGAAAAAAAGATAGAGTATTTGTAAAAATTATTTAAAACATTTTTGAAATCTAAAATTACTTTTAGTGATTATTTTTAGAAACACGTATTTGGTGGTTCTCCTGAAAATGTTTTTCATGGTCTAAAACACTTTTAAAGATTTAGAAGCACTTTAAAAAAAAACACATCCAAACAGGCACATAGTTTTAAACAAGAATTTAACCTGAGGCTTATGTGTAACCTCCTTAACTTTCAGAATTGTTTTTGGGTTCCAATCCTTTAGCAATCCAACATAGTTGTATCATTTTTCGATTTGAGGTTGTTTAAGGACAACCTCGCACTCCTATGAGCAATGAGAAAAGATAACGCCAATCATTTAGTTTTAAATTTTAACTTAGAAATTTTCTAATATTTGAGAATCTTTTTTCCTTCTTAAAGTTTCAATAAATATTTTGAGTTTCATATTTTTGGAAAATATATATTACAAATTGAGTTGAGAATTACTTTTATATTTTAATAAGAGTTGAGTTACTCAGAATTTGTTTATCCTCCTTTACTAAGTATTGATTAATTGTTCAATATTAGATATCATACTATTAAAGATATTAGAGCTATGAGTTCCATTGTGGTTAAAATATTTTGTACTGATAAAGATATTTACGATCGAGTGTTATCCTATCACTGCAGCATTTTTCATCATTGGCGACGATATTTTTCGTCGCCGGTGATTAGTAATTTCGTCGCAAAAGACGTGTATTATCTTTTGCTACGAAATGTAATCGCTAGAAACTAGTCGCTAGTGTTTTGTTGTTAGGGATCACGAATGGCGACGACTTTTGTCTGTCGTCGTAAAAAATCACTATTAATAGGGACGACACTTTGCTAGTAATAGGATCTCTTGCAACAACAATGCAGTCGTCGTCAATGTATTACTTTCTAACAACGAAGATTTTGTCGCTAGTAATAGTGTTTTCTTGCGACGACATGACAGCCGTCATTGATAATTTATTTATTAGCGACAAAAATTTTGTCGCGGGGGTACCTAGTTAAGGAGGACTACCTTGCTGTCATTAGCGACGAAAATATCGTTATTAATGGGTTTTTTAAATTTTATCTTATTTATATAAATTTTGGTTTGTATTTCTTTTTTGCTTTTAAAACTTTTATAATTAATAAAATAAAGCATAAAGTTATTGAAACAAATAGTATTACTAAATCATTAAAATTCAGATGAAATTGATAATAACAGTCTAAACAAAAATAAATAAACTTCATCGCAAATAAAAAAGCAATTTAGTAATGGTTGACAGATTAAAGCAACAACAAAAAAACTAAGGATCATACAAACGTTTTTATTCTTCTTCATCTTCATCGTGCTTGTCTTAGTCTAGGACGTGTTGGCTACTAAACCCGCCTTGTTGACTGCCAGAGGGACATGGTGGAGGATTGAAAGTTTGGCCTGGAGTGAAAGTGGAAAATACCGCAGACGCCCTTAGCTCATTAACATACGATAGTGCCCCACTCAGGTCGGCCATCGTAAAATTAGGATTGTGGGTGGCAGCAGTTGAGCTCATGGATTGACCGCCTTGAGAAGTGTACGACTAGTGGCCTTGTTTAACGAGAAATTCATTCAGTGCGGGCATCATCCTATTAAATTGTTCATCATGCTCACGTATCGCAGCAGGTGTAGCACTACGTCTATTCCTGGGAGGCGGTCCCACTCCGACCACCCAACTCCTAGTCCCCGGGCCCATCCCTTTCTTGGCGGCTGCCCTCACCGTATCTACCTGCTCCTTCAGCGACAAAGAAGGAGTGGACGATAAAGATGCAGATGACCCAGACCGTGACTAGGTAACTTTTTCTTTCATCATGGACCGAAGCTCAGCATGTTACATTCAATAAATACATAGCAAATTTTAAAACATGAAACCCTTTTTTAAAATAATAATAAGTTTTGAATTATAAACACTTACACCGGATTTCTTGAATTTTACAATCCTCCTCTCCTTTATCTTGTAGTCATAGCTGACATGCTCAAAGAATTCCCCGAAAGGTGGAATTTGGATCTGCTGGGTACCATCGGTGACCACCGATAAGGGTTTGTTCAACTTTCCATGTTGCATTCCAATGTCTAGTCATTAATCTAAATAATTTTAATAAGCAATAGAAAGGTTTTTAGTAAAAAAAAGTATACCTCCTAAATAATATCTCGAGTTTAGAAGTAATTCCTTGACCCCGCTCCACTAGGGTGTGTTTGTTTTGCCCTATTTACTGCGTAATAGCAGCCTGTTTTTGGTTCATTTTAATAAAAAAGAATTAATAACATATAGTAGAATCATATCTTACAAGTTAAATCTGTATTAACTGGGTCTCCTCGTTATCTCAATTGGCACAGCTCTTTGCCCAATCCTCATCATTAACGTCGTCGAATTTCAGCCCCTTTATGTAGTAGTTTTTCTTCAAGTCATACTTGTAGGTTTTTTCTAAACCAATTAATAGATAACCAACGTCTGTGACCGAAGTACACGATACCTTTACTCACCTCCTTGCATAGAGCAGAATTCATGCATTCGGGACACGCTAAGTAACCTTGACCCTGCCACTTTAATGTATATGACATAGTCGGGTAATCATTAATCACGGGCAACAAACAAACCTTCATTATAAACTATTCCTTAGTATGAGAATCATATGTAAGGATCACTGTATCTCACAACATGTCTAACTCATCTATAATAGGATAGAAAAAGACATACTCCCTCCGTCCATTTTTATTTGTCCTATTTTCTAAAAGAGGGTGTCCAATATTGTTTGTCCATTTCTCATTACCAAGACATTTTTTTCATACTTTTTCCAATATTACCCCTAATTAAATAATAGAAAAGGTAGCGTAATAAATGATCTCATGTATATTAATTAAGGGTATTTGTGTAAAGATGGAAAGTATTAAATGCTCTTTTTAATCCTTGTGCACCAAAAAAGTGGACAAACAAAAATGGACGGAGGGAGTACATATCTTTACCAGGTGATCACAAACATGAAATCAACTAACATAGCATAAATGTGGATTCTTCAGTGCATAACCACGGAGACAAGTTGTAGATGGTCAATATAACTGTCCACGTGTTATATGAGTTGTTCAGCATAGACAATGAACAAAAACCATCGATACCGAGCAAAATAAACCATTTAGCTTCACTCGCAAACTCAGGATGTAGCTTTACAAGTTCCTTCCAACCATCACCATCAGCTGGATGGTGTAACACATCTAGGTCGGTACATTTTCTGGTATGGTTCCAAATCATGTCTTTGGCGGTGTGCCTCTAAGTGTACATTTGCTACAATTTCAACGCAATTAGAAAATATCGTAGTTCCTTATGCGATACTTTCTTACCCTTCCTCAGATCCCATCTAGATTTGTCACATATTTGACAATTTACGGTGTCTTCGTTCTTTTTATAATATAGAGCACAATCCTTCAAACAAACATCCATAGTACTATATCCCAGACCTAAACTTTTCAACTTTTTTGTTGCATTCCTCGTAAGAAGAAGGCAACATATGACCTTCGAGAAAAACACGATACAACAGTTGTAGAAGTTCAGTGAATTAGGTGTTCGTCCACTTGTTATTCACCTTCACGTGCATTAGCTAATGGAATTCAAAGAACCCATTGTCGTAGAATGGGGTATAACTCGATCTCCATTTCCTCGAACAAAGCGTCGAAACTAGCACAACTTGTATGACTCCCATCTTCCATCTCGGTGTCACCCAATTGACCACAAACATCAAAAGCAAGTCTCAATGCATCATACACATTCATCATTTTGTCATCTACAGTTTGGGTAGGGTTTTTTTTGGGATTTTCTACGTTTTCACAGTGCTTTGTCCGAACCTTATATGTGGAGAAAAACCCATATCTTATAATGTGTGTCATAACCTTGTGGATAAAGAATCTTCAGTAATTCAAACAACAATTACACAGACAAAACACTAATCCCGTAATACCCAAGTGTTTATCCATAAAATAAACAAATTCTTCCAAACTCATTACGTATTCCCAAGTAACCCAACTATTTGATTTAATCCAGCGCTTATCGATACCCGCGAATCCATCGTCTATTTTGATAAAAACATACAATTATAACAAAATAAAAAGTAAAAAATCAATATTCAAATATTTATATTATATACCATAAAAATACAACCATAAAACACATTTTATTCACCTAATCATGACATGGCATAGTAAACACACATATACTAAAACAAAACAAAGTGTGAAAAGATTGAATTTTAAAAAAAAACCTAATTTAGGAAATTATGTGGAGAAATTGAAGTAGAAGTAGGCCTGACACGTGTAAGATGGTGCCAAAAAAGTAGATGATAACGTGACAGAGAATAGATTCCAGATTGGGGGTAATGATAGAACAAATAGGGGCTAGGATTTTATTCACCTAATCATGAGATAGCATAGTTAAACATACATATACCAAAATAAAATGAATTGTGAAAAGTTTAAATTTTAAAAAAATACCTAATATAGGAAATTGTGTGGAGAAATTGAAGTAGAATTAGGCCTCACACGTGTAAGATGGTGCCGGAAAAAGCAGATGATGGCGTGGCGGATAATAGATTCCAAATTGGGGTAATGATTGAACAAATAGGGGTTAGGGTTTGAGAAAGAGGTTGGAATTTTTTTTGGGATTTTTTATTTTTAAGATTCCGACCAATTGGTGTAATAAATACATTGACAACATTCGCGACGACTTTTTATCGTCGCCAATGATAGCGTTTTCATAGCCAATAACGATTATTAGCGATGACATATTTTCGTCGCTAGTAAACCCAGTCATTATCAGCGACAAAGTTTAGGAAAGAATTATTTTTTCATTTTTTCTCAGTATCATCGGCACTAATATTACCAGCGAAGATATATTTTTGTCGCCAATAACCATTGAAACAGGCAATCAACTAAGTCTGCGCTAATAAAGGTTCATCGCTAATGATGTCCTACTAGTGACGACTCGCACGTCGTCGTTAGAGATTTCGTCGCGAGTAATGCACGTTCTAGTATATTAAAGATATCAATAATATAAGATTAGTATTTATTATAATGAATAAAGTATGGGTGAATTACCCAAGGGGTCTTGGGGACCATCTTAGAGCCATATAGGAACCAAGTGGATTCTCTGTTCTACTTAGAGGCCTCAAAATTGACAAATACCTTTACTACCCTTATAGTGTATATAAGACAAAAAAAATAGATTCTTCTCTCTCCTCCATTACCATTACTCTCTCTCCTCCATTACCATTAATCTCTCTTCTCCTTTATTAATTTTTCTCTCTCCTCTGTCATTAACTATTAATAATTCCAGCTCCGACCTCCGGCCACCGACCACCGCCGACCACCGCCGGAAAAAGTACTGAGCATGGAAAAAGTACTGAGCATGGAAAAAGTACTGAGCATAAAGTAGTGAGCATGGAAAAAGTACTGAGCATAAAGTACTGAGCATGGAAAAGTACTGAGCATAAAGTACTGAGCATGGAAAAAGTACTGAGCATAAAGTACTGAGCATGGAAAAGTACTGAGCATAAAGTACTGAGCGTGAAAAATTTACTGAGTATCAAAAAAAGTGCTGAGTATCGGAAAAATTTGCTGATTATTCAAATTTTTTTGTTGAGTCTCTTTACTGAGCATGCTCGTCTGCTCAGTAATTTTACTGAGCATGCTCGAATGCTCAGTAAAATTGCTGAGTATCGATAAAATTAATTGAATTTTTTAGGATTTTTGCTGAGCTTTAAGTAAAAAACAATTGAGTTTACGGTATAAAAATGTTGAATAGAAATTAGAGCCCGCAATTACACAGAAGGTTAAGTTTAACTATAAGAGTCAAGATTAGATACAAGAACTTAAATAGGTGAAAAGTTTTTACTTTCTTTTTATTAAGATGAGCAGACAGAATCATCTTTGTTCTTCTCACGTAAGAAACGCCACCAGATCTGTTCATCCAAGCTCTCAAAAAGGTCTGAAACTTTTGTTTCATTGTTTAATGCCGAATTAAACACAAACAGGTGGTGAGCATTAATCATTTGCTTCGATCTGGATCTCC
This sequence comes from Nemophila menziesii, assembly GCA_029959085.1. Taxonomy (NCBI): domain Eukaryota; kingdom Viridiplantae; phylum Streptophyta; class Magnoliopsida; order Boraginales; family Hydrophyllaceae; genus Nemophila; species Nemophila menziesii. The sequence continues at coordinate 39,806,192 of JARWIR010000004.1, read as the reverse complement.
ATTACCGAGTTATTGTTAAAAGCACGAACGCAAAATCAAAGAAGAAGGCAGCAGAGCTTCCATTAACGCAGCCTCGAAATAAGAGCCTCGCAACAGACTTCATCTTCTTCGCTACTATCCGGCCACCATTAATGGCATATCTCCAAAACAAATGAAGCTCGAACGCAGATTTGAAGAACCACAACTGTGCTTCCATTAACAAGTTTGGAGCTCAAACGCAGCACCATAGAAGAAGGAGGCGGAGCTCCACACCTTTTCCTTGTGCAGCAGCAATGGTGTTGTTTAGCCATGGAGTGTTTTATTTTACTTCCATTGAAGCTTTTACGTGAGAGGAAAAGAAAGAGAAGAGGAAGGGGAAAGAGAGTGGAGGGAGCTGATAATGATTAGGGTTTTCAATTGTTTCTGAAATAAATTAGTATATATAGTTAATAAAAGACAAAAAGGGGTAAAAAAGTAATTGAGAATTTGGGTATATAGTGTTAATTTATGGTTGAGGCCTTTAGTTAGAAGAGTTAATCCAAGGGATCTTGTTAGGTCCCGGGGTGGTATGGTCAAGACCCCTTGGGTAATTTTCTCATAAAGTATTATGTAATAATTAAAAGATTATATGATCAATTTTTATTCAAATTATATAAGTTTTTGATATAATAAAATGTTAGAGCTATTAGGTTTATTATAACCCAAATCACGACCAACAATTATCTTTAGCGCTCCAATCAATATAGAGGGGAAATGTCTTTGGATTTCTTTGAAGTGTATGTTCCAATATTTACTATAACGCGCTTATAGTAGTACTCTATATTAGCTGGATACAACATTACAAAATTCTTAAAATATCTTTTGCTCTACAACTTTTCACAATTATGGGATTGATTGGTTGCTGTAAGTAATAATGGTATGGTTTGATATAGCAATTTTACAAATCAAGATCAAAGCCTTTGATCAATCTATTCTTAGTAAGCCGGTACTCATAATTCACAATTAGTACTAGTATTAATTTTAGTCTTATGGGATTACATCCTAATTTCACCCTAGTTATTAAAATGAGAAATTTGTTTCTTTGACTGGAAACATAACTATAACTATAAGATAGCAAATCGTAGACGTACCACACTTATGTAACTCTCCAATGAAATTAAAAGTACATAACTTCATAAAACACATGATAATAAATAACAGTTTTACAACAAAATAGGATAATTTCACATAGAGAAAAATAAATGCACCTTTGACCTAAAAACTATTTATCATACAATTTGAATTTGCAAATCTATTTTCTAACGACTAGAACATAAAAAAATCAATAAATCTCAAACGAACCATAAACCAAATAGTGCACAGGTTTTTTGGAAAGAACAATATGAATTAATTAAATCCGATGATGTTAGCAAAAAACTGAGGATAAATGGAAATGTAAATACTATCCCCAAAGATTGGGACTGTGAGCTAAGTGATAAAACACCTGATGATGATCCTCATGATCTAAAGGCGGATGATAATCCAAGTAAGGCACAAAAGAGGCTAATCACATCCTCAAGTGCCTTAAGAAAATCAAACACTACTAAGGCCAATGAAATTCAAAGTAAATGGAACCCCCCCCCCCCCCCCACCCCCCCCCCCCTCCCAAAAATTGGTACAAAATTAATTGTGACGCATCTTATAAAAATTCTAACTCCTCTATTGCGTGTATTGCTAGGGACTCTTTTGGTAATATTATTAAATGTGGTGCTTGGAGAATAGGTGCAGAAAATTCCATGGAAGCCGAAGCTTTGGAGATCTTGAAGGCTACCTTGTGGGCTAGAGACTTTAAAGACACAAGGTGCATTATTGAGAACGATTGCAAAGAAGTCATGGACCCACTAGCATCTAATCAACTTGTATCTAGTTTAAGAATAGCTAATATCATTCGTAGTATTTACTTTATTAGTGAAAATTGTAATCCCTTATTCTCTTTCATTTTTAGAAAGAAAAACTTAGTTGCGGATTGGTTAGCAAAAAACTCGCCTTTAGGCAATAGTTTTAGCTTAGGTAGGGCTTTGCCCCCCCCCAACTCGCGAAACTTATTTTGAACGAGTCTACTCCCACGGGAGTTGGATAATCTTTATTGTAATAGTTTACTAGGTCTTTGAATGAAAAAGCGTTTAGAAAAAAAAAAAAATAGCATCCTGAATCGTTTATCAGAGTATTATATCATATGACATTTGTAAGAAAAATGTATGATGTGTTAGGAATATTAAATTGTTGTCCAAGTAGGGTAAAAGGAGTCATATATATTGACATATTGTGATGGTGGTGCAAGCTGGAAAACCTCATGCTATGAGTTGGCCATGGTACGAATAAAACTGAAAAAATATCCAGATGTGAAAACTAATTATCTTGATATTTTTAGTCTATGTAAAATTGACCAAAAAAAAGTCGGATCCACAAAGTTATAAGACTATATATTATGTTAACTACATTAAAATCTCTTAATTCAACTCATATTTTCGTCATTTCGTCGATCACCTTGTTTCTAATAGGGTCATGCCCATGTTAGTCTTAGATTCGTTTCAATATTCGCAATCAAAGGAAAATTTCTAAAATATATTAACCTTTTCCTAATACTATACCCATAAGACAAGGCGAAACAAATGGTGAAATAAGAGAAACATTTTCTTGCAAATGGGGACATGGTGGGGGTAGGGTGGGTGGGGATGGATTTACAGTAATATTTTGACCAATTTAACTGGCAAGCTCGTGCAGGCAAGATATGATGGTCACGTTGTGGGCTTGTGCGGAGAGAATAAGATTTAACTGTCTGTCTGTCCAACATATTTCATCCGATGCTCTTTTATGATTGATTGGATTCTTAATTTAGAACCCAAAATGATGTTGTTATCTCATGTGTGACGATTGAATTAATTGTCGGGGTCGATTTTTGCGAGAAAGTTATTATATTAAGATGATCGTTTATTAGATTCTAAATTTTTTTCTATTTACAAAAACCTTAATTTTATCAAATTAAATCTCATGAAGTTAGAAATAGTTCAACAACAAATTTTCTTGTAAATCGGTTAGGTTAGCTCAATTGGATAGGGTTTTGCTATTTTCTTCAACACTTAAACAGGAAGGTATATGATTCGAATTATGGGGAGACGTGTATATCCATGTGGGACTAGACGTGGTACGCGTAAGCTTGGCCGGATATACATATGATACAATCACCCTTAGACCCATAAATTTAAGATAATATCTATCTAACTATTCGCTAATTTAATGTCTCGCAACATTACAAAGCAATACCCAACTATCATCTATGAAAGTATGATATGAGTACATAACAAATAAGAAAATATTCATATTTTGTTTGTAAAAGAAAAGAGTGGTAAGGCAAACCAATCCATGTTAAATCTATTTTACCAAGATGGAATACCTATCCTAGAGGCTCCACTCCTTGTGTTTTATAAATAAGTGCAGGATTCAAATTTTGGAAAAAATACATGGGATTGACCATTTGTGTGCGGTACTGGCAATGTTGAGAATCGAGAAAATATGTGACACGCATCCCATACTTTACTACTAGTAGTTTCCGAAGGATCGAAAAACTATTTTTGAAGATTTAGTCACGCGTAAGTTTGGAACCTTTGTAAAAATAAATAAATTACAAGACATGACATAATCGTATAATAGGAAGATTGTTATATATTTTGTAATTGCTATGTCCATTGTGAAGTCAAAATAGTCCCCGCTTAGTCAATGGGTAGACTTATACTTTAACATGCTAACTTGGTATCATCTGATCAACGTCAACAACTAGTTAGCCAATACAAGGAATAAAAGGCTAACCACAACTTAAAAACATAACCTTTGGACAAGTTGACCTGCTAGTCTAGAGCATTCCCCGCCTTTCTCATTCACATTGAGTAAATTACTCATGAATATCCATCCTCGATCATGCCGGAGCTCAAATAGTGGGGGAATCTCATCCCTACCACCAAGCATTTGGGTAGGCGATACCAATTGTGAAAGATAAGATATTAGAGAAAGAGACATATCAATTAGGAATAGAAAAAAGTTATATTTAAAATGAAATTGATGGTATCCTAACCGGTTATATAACCATGCTTAACCCATTATATTGTGGTTTTAAATAGTGTAGACAATGGTTACAACTGATAGGTTATAGTTTTATATAAAAATAAAATTGGATAAACTAAAATCATTTATTATCATATATATTTTCTAGTTTATAATAATCTAAGTAAAAAAAAATATACTCAATCCTAAAACTAAAATCTAAATAAATTATTTAACCAACTAAATCACAGATATCCAATCTAATTAATTTTGTATATACTTTGTGGATTTTTCTTAAATATGCGGTCTTATTTAAGGAGATTTTAATATTTTTATAGAGTTATCATTAGGTTATGGTTAAAAACTGTACATCCGTTAAAAAAACCAAAATTTAATGGTTAAAACCATTAGGTTATGATTTTTAGTAAAATAAATGGTTATGTTTATGTTTTTTTATATTTTTGTGGTTAACCGCACTGCTATCCCTAATGTCAATCTTCCAATTTTATCTAATTAAATACGTCCTCGTAATTATAAGACAAGGCATATCTGAATCTAGGATAAACTATAGCCAAGAATCTAACTCTATTAGAATTCATCCACTAGTTGAACATTGTTCCTATATACACAAGTAACTAAATCATAATAAGGTATCTCACTTTTTATCTCTCAACTCTCTGCAAAACATATGTTATTCGTATCTTTTGCCCCTCCTTGATTCCTATATCATTTGTGGCCCTCTTTCCACGTTCACACTACTGACTTGAGTGTTAGAGTGTCAACGGTAGCACACCTCCCTCTTGGGCATTAGCCGTGGGGTTTTAGGTGCGGAGAACAGGTGGAGCCTTCATTATTCACGTGGAGTCAATGACTCGTGCATGTTTAATTCCAATCATGCCAAGCATAAAGGATGGGAAATATCATCTCTACTGATCAAGTAGTCAACCAAGCGATGTAGATAGAGAAGGATACAATTTCAGAGAAAAAGATATACACAATCAAAGGAAGCTAAAGACAATCTTCCAAGCCTATCTGATCAGATACAGACTAGATATTATCGACCAAGGCATATCAGAATATAAGATAATCTCTAGCATGAATCCTACCTGTACATGAAGTCCAATCTCTAGCAAGAGTCCTACCTGTACATAAAGTCCTCTACCAGTTGAACATTGTACCTACGGTTAAACCTCGATAAATGAATGTTCAATAAATGAATAACCTCGACAAATGAACAATTTTCTTTGGTCCCGACTTGGGCTAAGGGGTTGAATGTATAACCTCGCTAAATGCATTATGAATATTTTTTTTGAAATCCCTAAAGACCCTATGTAAATATAAATGAATAATCATCACAATTCATTATATATATATATATATATATATTAAAAAAAGATTTTTTTTCAATAAAAAAATGTTCATCCAATAAGTCATTCTTTTACAAAAAAGGAGTTTTCTCCACCAAAAATCATTCAATCCTTGATTTTTCCTAGTTCAAACAAAACCTAAGGAGTATTCTGCTCGTGTTGTACAAAGTAATTCCATAAGGTGACTACTTCTTGATATGCTTCTTTTGATGACATTTGGTGTGACGCTACTATCATCTGGTTCTAGATCACTCCCATCATTCAGTACAGACTCAATAATTTCATCGTCGGTAGGCAATTCCATAACGACATCATTCTTGTTAGGATAGTTCAAAAGATGTTCGACATTCATCACATTTCTATATTTATATTTATATAAAATCTCTTGAAATGAAATAATTACCTAGTATGTACATTAGTACATTACAATATGTAACGTAATTATTCATACGAGAATATAAAAATATGCAAATATACTATCTAAATGAATAAAAAATTATTTATTGACAAATGAATAATATAGTCATTTATCAATAAATAAATAATCTCGCTAAACGAATATTTTTTCCTCGTCCCAAGAGTGTTCATTTATAGAGGTTTAACTGTTTTTATATATATATATATGTGTGTGTGTGTATAGGTAGCCATTTCATAATCAGGTGTCTCACTTTCATTTCTAAACTATTTGTAAAACACACATTACTCTTTTTTGTTACCCCTTGATTCCTACGTAGTGTGGGGTCTCCTTTCCACGTTCAAATTACTAACTCGAGCATCAATGTTATTGGGAGCACACCTCCCTCTTGACCCTTAATTGTTGTTTTTAATATCTATTGAACAGGTTGCCCAACCGGCCATTTCCAACTAGTCAATTTGATCATTTGCTCACACCAACTACAAAATTCTATGATAAAAAAAATCTAACAGAAATTTGTTTTATCACCTATAATGCACATGCAAGTAAAGAATTAAATAGTTAACTTCGCTGGTTTGCAAGAAAAAAGAATACTCTTTTATTATAAACAAAGGAAAACGACCTTTTCTTATCAAAGTTTTTCCATTTAGAGTAACAAAATATAACAAACTAATCAAGGGTTCAAGTATCATCTCAAATATGGAAAAGTAAAGATTACTCATCTTGCCTTCGTCGATTTATAAGGGGGATCATGAGTCTGTTAGGATACTTATGAATAAATTGAAGAGCTTTGGGGATTGTTAGGGGCTTCATTTGAATGTGACAAAATCGAATACCTATTACATGGGGGTAAAAAATGAAGAGCTTGAAAATATTTTGGAAATATGCACTTGGAAAAAGAGGATATGCCTTTCCGTTATTTGGGTGCACCTCTTGGAGCTCCAGTTTTGCTTTAGAGAGATTACAAACCTTTTTTTTAATAATTTAAAGGGTTATGTAAGATCTTGGAATGCAACATTTCTTTTGTTTGTGGGAATGTTAGAACTAATTAGATCGGTTCGTCAAGGGATAATTTGCTTTTGGTTTTCTATCTTCCAGGTTTGGTTGCGTAAGGGATCGTGCTGTGAGCATTTGTAGGAATGTTTATTGGGATAGGAAGTCGCCACAAATTGAGTGGAGTAAAATTTGTGCTCCAAAGGTTGAAGGTGAACTTGGTTTAAAGGACTTGGATGCTTGGAATAAAGCATTATTCATGAAAATATTTTGGAAGGTTGTTGCAAAAAAGGATTCTCTTTGGATCAAATAAATTCATAAGGTGTATTAAAAATATTAATTTTTGGGTATGGAAACCAAAAAAAATGGATTCTCCTATTTTGAAGAATATTTAGAGTTGACAGAGATGATTAGGGTTCCCTTGGGGTGGATGGTTGAGAGATTATCTTGGCTCAATGGTTTTCTTCGGCAATCGATCATATTAGTACTCATGAGGTATCTAGTAATAATTTTTGCTTTATATAAAAAAAACATATGGCTTGTTTCGTCGACGATCTTTTGTGAAATTTTGGCTAATATTATTTGAAATTCTTGTGTTATTCTGAAACATGTCATTGTTGTGTGGATGACACGAAATGAGAGATTTAAGACAAATGATCGAATGACTTATTTGAAACTGGATCCACTTTGTGAACTGTACGGTAAAAAAATTGAATCTAATAAACACCTTTTCTTTGAATGTGCTTTCACAAGTTATATTAGGATGAGGTTAAGAAGTGGTTGGAAATTGTCAAGGAGTGTTTTGAAATAAGTTAAAAAACTCAAAACACGGGAGAATTTGAGAAAAAAAGGTTTAGAGGATATCCTTTGGAGTGATTATTTATTGCATTTGGAGGACGAGAAATCACCTTACCATGAGAGACGAGCGTTCTTCGAAGGAAACAGTTATCAATAAGATAAAGTGGTGCACTTAATCCATACTATACTATTTACTCCTTAATCATGTCTTCCTGGATGACAGTGGATGCTTAACTTGTAATAGTATGAAATAGTTGTTAGTGTATAACTTGTTGTTATCTTAAACTATTAAATCTAGATAGGTGATTTTTTGTATATAGTATTGTTTTTTTATTTATTTCAATACTGTCATTTATAAAGAAAAATTAATAAACTTTACTTTACGTACAACATATATAAACAAACTTTAGTATCTTCCAAAGAGAGAAAATTTGCTTAAGTTCCTTGATAGATATCCTCACAAGATGTGAAAAAGTCTCATAATAACTTAATATAAATTCTTGAAATAAATCACTCATGGCCATCATAATAATCGATACTATAACCTTTGAACAAAAAATAAAATAAAATCGATACTATAACCTATCCAAAAATTTAAGCTATCACCTGTTATGGGCCTTAATTATCGTATAGATAATAATATTAGGCCTTTCAAAGATGTTGGACAAGCAAAGCCGTTTGTGTTGTTAAAACAACATTAAAGTCTCAACTTCTCTTCGTTCATACTGAGTTTTTCTCTGACCCACAATAAAAGACCATCCAACTTGGGTCATTTTGGAAACGCATGTACATTAATAAACGGTAAACGCTTTTTATATGACCCACCTAGGATTGCAAATGAACTAAGCCGTTCGCTAGCAGCTCGAGCTCGACTCGGAGAAAAACTTGTTCGAGATCGGCTCGAACATAAACAAGCTCAAACTCAAACTCCATTTTAAGCTCGATAAGTAAACGAGTCTGCTCGAGATCGGCTCGTGAGCTCGTTTAAAATTATGAATTATAAATTAATATATCATCTACTTATAAATATATTATTAAACCTTTAATATCAAATTGGATATTTTTAATTACTTTAGACATTTATTTTTTCATTAATGTTATGTTTCATATTTTCATATCACACACTCCATCAAATACCAACCTTTCATGAAAGTCCCATCTCAACCATAAAAAAACAAATTATTCATGAACAACTCGTGCTCGACTCTAAAAAAGATTGTTTTATAAGTTAAACAAACAAGTTCTAACATTTCTTATTTGGATCATTAGAAGTTCGGGCTTGACTCGTTTAAATTTGAGCTCGGCTCGAGCAATTGAACAAACAAGCATGTACATCTAGTATTCGGCTTGGCTCGACTCGTCTCGTTTACAGCTCTAGACACACCTTAAGACCTTTTGAGGAAATCAATTCTTAATGACTCTAAAATTAATAAATTTTCCCTATTTTTATATATTTATTTATTTAAACCTTAAAACTAGATTGTCCCAAAAAAAAAACCTTAAAACTAATTCACAAAATAATGCTAAATCTGAAATCCTCTCCCCCTCCGCTCTCCATCTCTCGTTAGAAATTGGGAGCCAGTTTTGGTGGAGGGGTTTTGGCGCACGAGGTGCCAAATTTGGCATGCCATGGGTTGAATAGAAGTGAGGTGTAGGCTTCGTGGTAGAAGAAAAGATAGCTCAGTTTGTGAGCTTTCTTCTGGTTCGAGAAAGGAGTAAGGTGACAAAGTTGGATTCGAAGCTCAATGGTATAGCAAGGTGAAAAAGCTGATTTCAGAGATTTGTATAGATCAGAGTTAAACATTGAAACTATTTTTTAGATCATTATAACACAAAGAGAAGAGTTTACTGAAATTCATTACCCGTGATGGATATGAGCTCGATTAAGCAATAATGAAGTAGCATTGACGGCTTGCTTAGTCTCCACCCTGATTATGCTCTTAGTGGGGAAGATGGGTGATGTCATTATGACGTCTCCCACGTGCAATGTCTTTTTTTATTTGCAACAAATCATCGAGTTTTACACCTCTTTTATGTTTTCATCCATTAAGTGATTCTTTATTTTTACTTCACTCATGTTATAAGTTAAAATATTGTGATAATTTTTTTTTTGTCTATGCTTAGTGTATTTTTTTCTCAACTCCTATGAATGTGCTCAGTGTTATATGACTTTACTCAATGTTTTTTTTACTTAGTGCTCAAAACAACATGCTTAGTGTCAAGACGTCTTACTAACTGTTAAATGAAAAACCTCTAAATCTGACGACCTTAAGTGTTATAATCATGTTTAGTTTTACTGTAATTCATCTAAATGTAATTATTGGCGACACTCGTAGTAATAATTGGTGAAGCTCGGTATAACCATCTGCAACACTCAATGTAACCCCCAGAAGTTCTTAGTGTAATAATCAACGTTGGCATGGTAGTGCTTAGTGTAACAACCGACGACACTTAGTGTTGCCACTATTGGTGCTCAGTGTCACTCGTGTTGATCTTTAGTGTCACCACTAATGATGTTTAATGTGTTTCACCTGTCTATTGTGTTTTGTCTTATATCACGACGAGCTTGCGTTGTGATTTTGGTCAAACCAATGCATTGAGTTTTTTCTTACAACTCACCTCCATTTTCTATAGCTTGCTCTTGTCAAGGTTTTTTTTGTGTGCAAGTTCTGCTTGCTGTGGCAAACAAGCTCTATGTTATGGCAAACTACTTGATTTCTTTCATGCCCTGATGCATTAACTATTAGATTTGTGGTTCCTCGTTTCTTTCTCCTTTTTTTTTGAAACAACAGTCCTTCCTCGCTTGACCCTAACTTAATTTCCCAACTTTCACTAGCATCAATATGACCATTTAAAATTTCGTTGCATAGACATATGGCTTTGACACTTGATTAACCAATGTTTCACTTGACAATGAAAAAATATACATTTATATCAAGTTAAATATCAACAAAATAAAAAAGCACGACAATTGTCACAATAAAAATAACAATCAAATTTAAAAGAAATAAATGCAGGTTGTCTCTAAAGAGAAATTTTATAAAACTTTGATATTTGTACTAGTTTTATTGTGCTAGATACATTATTTAAGCTTGTTTTTGGGATAATTATTTCGAAAACACATGTATTTTCATATGATTGAGTCTTGTTGCAAGTTTGATTTGTTTATGGATTTTTGATGTTATTTTGATGCATTTATCATCTTCGTGAATGCATACATATAAGATAGTCTCTGTTCATGCAGAGTATTAGGTTGTATACTAACGTGTATGTAGAATGGGGTTGTCACCCCCACCTTAGTTAGTAATCAACATGAGTTTTTTCTCAATGACACTATAATATTAAAATTGAGTAGTTTAACACAAGTACCTAAACGAGTGTCCATAAAAGACGTAGAGGATGTTGGCTTCATGATGCAACCTCCCCAATAATGTGTGATATCCTTTAGATTGACCAAATAATATTTCCTCGTTTTTTACTCTTACTTTCTATCCATCATCAGAGATCATCTTTGTGATAGTCAGTTGTCCCAGCCACCTAACATCCTTAGGTATAAGTTTAGGGTTTAGAGGATTTAGTACAACCTTTTTGCCTACCCCAAACATATCCTCTTGGACATTATTAGTACATACCGACGATGCTTTCCTCAAACCTTGGCTTCATTTAATTTATCATTTGAACCATACATGACCTAGTTATGCTTTCTTCTCGTTAATCTCAATAGGGTTCACCCCTAACTACGTCTTAATATTCCATATCATAATTTTTTTCTTCTATTTTCGCGATCAAATTCTTTACTTCCTCCACTAAACTAAAATTATCTGTCTCATCCTCGATTTTCATGGAAAGCTCTACCTAATGTACATCAATTAATGCTATCCTCATGAATAAAAAAGGCCAACCTAAAATAGAAACACTGACATATTCATCATAATCTAAGTTGATCATTTCAGTTATAAGTACAAGGTTACATACCTTTATTAACACATCTTTAATCATCCCACAAGAACATAAAGCTAGGAGACGAAAAGAGGAGGTCATCCCGACAACACTTCAACAATCAAATTAGTACCCATAAGACAATCCATTAAGTTGACTCGTTTAAGTGAAGCAAAAGTGTTGGCAAAAAAAACCACGTTTTATCATTTTAATGGGGTGCAAACAGAATTTCCAAAAGTATTGGGTAAAACAATTATATTACTCATATAATATATTACAACTCACAAAGCATCAGATTTCATCTTCCTTCTTTAGCTCATCTCTTCTCTCCATCGTCCGATCTCTCTCTTTCTCTCTCTTCTCAGCGCGCCAAACCCTCAAAACCTCTAGGTAATTCATACATTCAAAGCTAATATTCATCTAACAAATTCAATTATTCGTTTAATCTAAATTCCAAATGATTGAAAATTCCAGGTTCGGAGGAGAATGGCGGAGGCAACGGCGAGTTCAACCGGCGCAACTGAGCAACACAGTCCTCAATCTAACGAAAGCAATGTCCGGGAGCAAGATCGTTGTTTACCGATCGCGAATATCAGTCGTATCATGAAGAAAGCTTTACCGGCGAACGGAAAGATCGCTAAGGACGCTAAAGATACTGTTCAGGAATGTGTCTCAGAGTTCATCTCCTTCATCACTAGCGAGTATGTAACACATTCTGATACTACATATATATCATATATGTGTATCTATATCTTTGTTTGAATTCAATGTCTATATAGGTGTAAATTCACTTGTTATGTTACCGCTACAAGGTACAACTTTAATGCAGAAGGTACAATATATTAATTGCTGTCTTGACACTCATATATAGCAAATTGTTAAGTTCTGTTCCATAGATTCTCATAATTATAGCTTTATATGGCTCGCTTATGTATATGTAACCCTAGAAAAGAAGCAGATGCATATTTATGTGCATAATTGATTAAGTGTATATACTATTTTTAGTTAGTGTGTATTGTGGTGTATAATTTTAGTTTTTTTTTTTTTTTTGTGTGTGTGGTGTTTATAGAGCAAGTGATAAATGTCAAAAGGAAAAGAGAAAGACAGTAAATGGAGATGATTTGTTATGGGCAATGGCTACTTTAGGGTTTGAAGAATATATAGCTCCGCTTAAAAGCTATCTTGCTCGTTACAGAGAGGTAATTTTATTATTTTATTATTACTTAATTTGGATTAGCTGAAAATAACTAGCTGTAACTTTTTAATTTAGTACTTGTTAGAATTTCTGTTCTTTCTTAGATGGGATACTTTCTCAAATGGTCCCTCAGTTACACGCTAAGTACCCGAATTGTCCTCGAACTTCTAAAGTTATCCCTAAATACCCCTTTTACTGGTTTGGTCCTTGAAAATCTTTGCCAGTGACTAAAAACTAGACAAAATTGAAGTTCGAGGACCATTTGGGTAACTTTCGAAGTTCAGGTCCGCAGTGGGCAAATGCTCTATACTTTAGGGACCATTTGTGGAATTATTTTTTCACTTGAGTAATTAAGTTTTGATTTTTATTTTATGTGTCTAATTTATTTTTTTTTAAAATTATCTTATGGATCTGCTGGTTTTTTTTGGGGCATCTTCTATATTACAGTTAGAGGTATGTAAATGATCTTCTTTATAAACTTTGTTTATTTATTTTTTATAAATGTTTCCCAAATAGTCCCTGAACTATACCCTATTTACCATTTTGCCCAAATGGTCCTCGAACTTCATTTCTGTCCCCTGGGTCAGATTTTTACTGTTTAGTCCACGTAACAGCGGGTATTTTTGTAATTATGAATATAAAAAAATTCCCCAAATAGTCCCTGAACTTGCTAATTTTACCGGTTTGGTCCTTGAAACTGTGGAAATTTGATTGAGTTGGAAGAAAAAAGAGGAGATTTCCTTTTTGGTCCTCTAAATAACTATGGACCAAAATGAAGTTCGAGGACCATTCGGGTAACTTTAGAACTTCGAGGACCATTTGGATAACTTTAGAACTTCGAGGACCATTCGGGTAACTTAAGAACTTCGAGGACCATTCGAGTAATTAGCATATAGTTTAAGGACCAAAAAGGAAATTTGCTCACGAAAAAAGAAGTTCGCGTCCCATTTCGGTAACTTTAAAAGTTCAAGGACCAAACAGATAACTAGCCTATAGTTCAGGGACTATTTTGCAGTATATCCTAAATTCTGGTAAAATTTTCAGGGTGATGCTAAGGGATCTGCTAGAGGTGGAGATGGAGCTGTAAAAAACGATACAGTAGGACCACAGTTAGATCCTAGTCCTCAGGTGGGACCCACTTCTAATTTAATATTTTATTTTTTATCGAATTTTTTATATCTTCTCACTACTATGTATTTTTCACAGTTTGTTCATCAAGATGCTTATACACAAGGCTTGAACTATGCAAATTATTAACGAGTTGTCAAATTTTTTCACTGAGTTAACTCATTAATGACTCGGTTATGATATATAAATTTGATTTCTCGTATAATACAAGTGTTTTAAATTAAGAGGGGAATTTATTTATTTAAAGTATTATTGGATTGTAATCTGTAAAGAGGCTTAGAGGAATGTTTTGAGAGAAGGTTTTTGTTTTATTTTACAATTAATTAATTATCTAGATGAGAGCTTGTTAAGTAAACGTGGAAATGATTTGTGTAAATTGAGTATCACTTAATTTACTGAATTCTATTATTTAAGTCCAAAACATAATTTTACCTTTTAGGTAAATTTATTAACGAAGTATCTTTTACCTCTAGGTAAATTACAAAATCCATAACCAAACCAAATTAAACTTCAAATTGTTTCTTTTATTATCTTTCACACCTATACATATTATACATTCCATTCATAGTCTCTTCCACAAGAACTACATCACCACGCGTCACTATTATTAGTATTATATATGACCAGAACCATCTATTTTTGGTGATTTTTTTTCTAAAAAAATATATATAAGTTTTAAAGATATGATTATCTCACTGACCCTATTAAGGTTTTTATATATATATATATATATATATATATATATATATATTTAACATGTATAATGTTTAAATTCTATATGTGAAATTTTTTCTTTTAACCTGAGACTTATTTTAGAATATTTAAGAAAAAACAGGATATAAAAGACCTGTTCAAGAGAAAATTGATTCAAATAGGGAATGAAAATAAAAGTGAGATCTAGAGAATCGTATGTAACTCTAACCTGCAATAAAAAATTAGAATCTTTGGTTGGAAAGTGAGTAATGGAGTCGGTACCGCAAATTAATTTTTATAAAAGAAATGTGCTAATAATGGGTTATGTAAATGGTGTGAAATGGAAGATGAATTGATTGGATATTGTTTTCTTAAATATCCATTTAGTAATAGAGTGTGGGGATCGTCATCACATTTTCTTCTTAAATGTCCATTTAGTAATGGAGTGTGGGGATCGTCATCACTGTAGATAAAAATTGATAAAGAGTACATGGTATAGATTAAGGAAAGAATTATCAATGTCACAAACATCTCTAAGAATAGTAACGACAGGAAAAGAATTGATGCAACTATTTTGGCGACAACGTGGTTCATCTGGACTGCTAGAATGAACGGTTTCTTCGAGAATAAGAAATGGGACGATTCAGACTTCATCTTTCTTAGTGATGCGTCGTTTACTAAAGATCGGGACACGGCGGGAGTTGCTTCAGTTTCTGCGGATAGGAACGGACTAATTAGTCAAAAAGTCACTGCAAGATGTATAATTAAATTAAACGTTGAGGGGGAAACATGAGCTATCCTACTGGCCATGAGACCACCTGCTGGTCTCAATCTTAGGTGCCGCTTATTCTATTCTGATAACCTTGAAAATGTTCAAGGTATTAACAAGATGACAGGTTCAAACTGGTTGATCCAACCTATCGTGGAAGAAATTCTTATATGGATTGATAAATTTCCAAAAAGGAAAGTTCAACACATTAAATGAAGCCTCGATTGGGACGTAGACTCATTGGTTAAGCGTGTGAGAAGGAATATCGATCTCTCAGGATGGGAATGCACTACTCTCTTTGATAGTTTCACTTATTTGAATAAGCCCTATAGTAAAAATGGTGTAGGATAACTGATATGACTTTATTTTTCTCTTTAAAAAAAGAGAAGAGAAATTAATTATTTTTATAATTTTTACAAAATAATATAATATTTCTAATTAAAAATATTTCGAAAGTTCTGAATATGTAATTCTAAATAAATTACGAAATTGAAAAGTTAGAGAATATCTGAAAATTTTGAAATCAAAAAATTTCCAAGTGTTCCAAATTCAAAATTGAATTTTGTTTTCCAAATATTTTTGGATCGAAACCGGGACATGTTTTAAAATTATGAAAATAATCTTAAAATTACGAATTACCCTTTTTCTGATCCATTTCGTCTGATTTCCACCCATATAATCTCCTTATGCCAATTGTCTATGAGTTCCATTATTGGAGAGGGAAATTTCATAGTCTTTGGTGAGGTCAAATATGAAAATTTGAACCATGTATGTTAGGACTGTGGTGTATTTGGTTATGAAAGAGAAATCGCACCTCCCTAATAAAGTAGTACAACACTGGGAATTGGGATTAAAATTTCCACTTGAGGGCTAAATAAATGATTTAATCAAACCCAAAATAATTTTGATAATATCTATCGCAAGATGGTTACCTTCTTTGACCGCGATATTAGTAAACTTTAGAATGAGCATCAACAAAAAAAAAGAATAATGCAGTGGAAGTTTCAAATTCAAAATCTAGAGGAAAAAATACATGTAAAATTGAATTTGTGTTCCAATAGGTAAGGAAAAACAACGAAGATAGATAGTTGAATGAAGTGATGGAGAAGAATCATGAAACAATGTCATTGTATAGTTAATTGAAAGGCTTTTTTCTAGACCAACGTAATTGTCTAGAATGCCCTTCAAATTTTATTTTTTTAACAAGATATAAAATAAAACGAAAATAAAGGAATGGAGGGTATGTTATAAATTTCATTTGGTACGTCGATAGTTCACCTAACAAAACCCATTATCTCAATCAAAAAGTGAAGTCTACTTTACCAACTACAGAGAACAATACAATCCTAATCTGCTTCACCCATACCAATCTACCTCTACCAGGAAGTAATTTGTATTGTTGGGGAGGGGGGGGGGGGGGGGGGGAGGGTTAACCATTCTTGGTAAAATTGATATAAAAAATGAAGGTATAAGTCTATGTGATAATTACATTGATTGTAGCACTGAAAATAAGGAAAATATCAGCTTTAAGTCTACCTATGTCTATGTCCCCGTTATGAAAACCTTAAAGGTGAAATAATTAATAAATTTGCTCTGTGTTTTAAAAGTAATAAACCATGAAACGATAGGAGGAAATTTCACTAAAATAAACAACATGATAACAATTAAAAACTTTATTAACATATACAAGGTTGAGGAAACTCCAATCTTTGGTTGCACATACTCTCGGATATTTAGAAGGCCAGGAAGTGATCTTATGAAGGCAAACCTTGATGTGTCCCTTTATAATAAATAATGACCTCTATTATACACACAAGATTGGGTGGAAGTTCTTCCAACAAGTTGGTAATCCCACTCACTACTTGTCATTCATATGGATACAATTACTTATATAAACCAGAAAAGATTCTACTTTGAGTCTTTTTGGATATTGGATCAAGATTGCCTATAAACTATAAAAAAAGTTAGGAATTTTTTTTAAAGAAATGAGGGGAAAACCTTTATATGTATTCAATTATAAAAATAAAAAGAGAAGTCAACTACCAATAAGTTGGAGTAAAATAATTTTATAACAATTGAAAAAGAATCGATCAACTTATGAAAGAATTGCATAACTTAGCTAATAATACCGCTATTGATGGTAATTGGTACAATTATAACTCTGTTGTGAAAATACTTGAAGAAACTTGGTTCAGAGAAGAGTTCTTTTGGATATATGTCTAGAAATATTTGGCTTAATAAGGATGATAGTAATACTTCTTAATTTTCAATGATCTTGGTCAATGGATTGAGAAAAATAGAGAAGAAAATGAAATATCATTAAAAGGCTGACCAATGATCTTGGTCAATGGATTGAGAAAAATAATGAAACTGTTCATGCTCATATTCAAAAGTATGGGTAAAAGAGACTACAATGCTATCATGGAGTTAGTAAAATTTATATTAAAGACAACATGAGTGGCTCTCTTTTAAAAGCCATTACTAAATATGAAGTTAAAAAAGATATTTGGGAATCAAGTATTAACAGAAGGCTTAGACCTGATGGCTTTATATGCGATTTTTATAAGAAATATTGGAATATAATAATTTTGGATGTAATGAGAGTGATAAATGATTATCGATATAACAAAGGTAGTCTTAATAAAATGAACCATACCATAATCTCTTTGATCCTAAAGTGGATAAACTAGTCAATATTAAACAATTTAGACCTATAAGATACAATAATTTTATCTTTAAAATTATTGCAAAGGTGCTTGTTAAAAGGCTACTACATATTATAGGTTGTATTATTGATGAAAATAAATATGGTTTTATCCTAGACAAAATTATACAACAAAACACTATGATAGATCATAAAATGACCACTTTCATCAAAAGAAATAAAACTACTAAAAAAATTCTTTGTGACGCTTAAAGCCGATATATTATATGTGACATTTTAAGAGATTCAATACTAGAGAGGGAAGCAACACTGCATGGGTAGATACATCTTAAATTACGTAACTACAGTGACTTACTCAGTATTTATTAACATTTAAGGTCATGCAATTGAGAAACCTACATGAGGCATTATATAGGTAAACCCTATCACCTTTCCTATTTTGTATTGTTTCTCAAACTCTAAACATTCTTGTTAATTATAAAGTTAAAGAACTTCTTAAATTGGTTAAAATTGTGTTAAGTGGGGGCACTATCACTCACCTTCTATTTACAACTGATAATATATTTTTGTAAATGCTACATAGCTATATTAAAACTGATTCCTTCAATATTGTTATGGACAAATATAGTCTCTATACATATTTATGTTTAAATTTAAATAAATGTGGCACCATATTATTTCCTAATACACCAACTCTCATCTGAAACATTATGTTGAATAGATACACTATGGAAAAAGTGGAATAAATAAACTTGGATATCTATCGGGTCTATCTACTGAATGGAGTGATCAAGATCCATAAACCATTAATGGATGACTAATTGAATACTTAAAATAATTTACTATTGGACAACACTCTTTCTCTCTAAAGGAGAAAAATATGACTGATAAAATCTATAATGCAAACTATTTCTATCTACATAATGCCCTACTCCTCAAAGCATTTGTGATAATATAAACTCTATTATTACAAAGTTTTTGTGGGGGTGATAATAGAAACACCTGAATATTTAGTGCAACCTGAATTATCTTACTATTAGTAAAACTAAAGGCGGTATGTGTTCTACATATACTCAAATTATGAATATTACTATTTCTGGCAAGAAAGCTTGGTATTTACTACAAAAACCCAACTTTATGATAAACAGATTGCTAAAAGGAAAATATTTTAAAACTCCACTTTCAATGAAGCTAAAATAGGGAACTAACTTTCATTGGGTTTGATAAGCCTATTGGCAGGAAGAGAAGTTTCCCATAACAATTTACTTTAAAAACTAGGAAATGGTAGCAATATTAGACTTCATAACACAATTGGACTACTACTTTTGATAGTATCTAGTGGTGGAAAATGTGTGATAAAATTATAGATAAATAAAAATAATAATAAAGGACACACAACTTATACTGCCACGAGAATGTCACTGCAAATGCATAGATCGTTTGCAAGTTATAGTAAATAAGTAAGAATTCGTTCTCAGGGATTTAGGTAGTTAGCTCACGCTTGTGTTCAATAATAGCGTAGATGAGTTTAGATGTTTATATTAAAAAAAATACGATAAATAATTATTTAACGTGAATAAATAAATAAGAATGCAATTAAGATGATAATTAGGGTTACAAGTATGAGCCTATCTTACTAAGCCGTAATTCTAACCTTAAGGGCGAATTGAGCATCATATACGTAGTCAAGATTCTATATTCCTCCTAAAACCTATCAGGGTGGATTTAATGTATCGAAATGATGAGTGTCGATTCCTATTTAATGTATCGAAATCATGAGCTTAGGTCCTTTCTCCCAAGATTGGTTCGAGGGAACTGAACCGCTATCACGTGTTTTTTGGTACTAGCCTTCATAAATAAGTAGAAGGAAGAAACCTTCAAACCTTAAGGGTGTTGATATTATGTTGTAACCAATTTTAATTTTATAATCATATTAAAAACTTATTGGTTCCTATAATTATTGAAAATGTTCTTGTACCAAATACAATATTTATTCATATTATTTGTGAATTTATATAGTACACGAAAAATGTATATCAAATAAAATATTTAAAAATACATGAAAAATTTGTCCATCCAATATTAGATGTCCTATATTGTTATTAGCAAATCATATGATGACACATATCCTATATCTTGCATCCACTAATTATTTATAACTACCTAACTAATAAAATTACATGTCTCTTGATATTTCTATGGTTTAGAAATAATATTAGATGAAACTATTACCCAAAATAATTTTCCTGGAAAGGATGATATAAATTTTTATTTTTTAGTCTTTACAATACATTTTGTGTGTAAAATATATTAAATTTTTATTTTTGTAATTTTTTCATCACTAGAATGATTTATATTACTACTGTAACCGTTAATATAACATGTTGATAGTTGCTCTAGTGGTTGGGAGCACTATCTGATAAACATGTGATCTTTAGTTCGAACCTTACTAGAGTCAAAATAATGTTCATAATCACTAGAGAAACTATTGACCCTTTATTTAAGGCCTTAATTTTGTCGCCAATGTTGATTTAGATTATACGTGTAATAAATGTGTGTGTAATTGGGCAAAAATTATGTGAGTAATGATATTTGTCACCCCTATTCTCTCCCTTTTGTCACCTCATACAGGGAAGATTACATGTCATGACATGTAAGGAATAAAATAATTAAGAAATATAATTAAGGAAATGTTTAATTTAAGGAATATAACAATTAATTAAGATAAGTAAATAAATTACTTATATGTCATGACATGCAATCTGCCATGTAGGAGGTGACAAAAGGGTAACGTGAATAGAGGTGACAAATATCATTACTCAATTCATTTGGGTTGTATCTTCTATGAATCTCCTTACCCAAAACCATCAACTGGTAGGTTTGAATTCTGGTTTCTGAATCTATATGACTTTCCAGTCCAGATATAATAAAGGGGAGGAAGTATGTAGCTTTCAAAATTGTGCAGTATCATCTTGTATAATTAGAGATAACAGCGCAAACTATTTTGAGTGATATTCAACTTCTTTCTTGTAATAGTATTTGTAATTTCCTTCATGATCTTAGGAACGAAGATCTAGTCGCTGACTGGGTCACTAAACAAATTCTGGCAAGTAATTTGTTTGATGACTGGGCTTCCAAGTCCCTTCCCCAGTTAGCTCTCCAACTCACTAAGAACCCAATACCTAGAGGAATTGGTAATCTATGTTTCGTAATGTTTTCAATTAATTTTTGACAAAAAAAGGGTAAGTTTTCCACCTTAGCCCATCAAATGAATGTGACTTTGATAGTCAAGTTTCTACCCCAACAGGATGTTTTATAGATAATTTTATCCTTATATATTTAGATTTTTCTTTATATTAGCGTTTAAGAATAAAATTGTTTATATTACTAGTTTGAATTTTCCTAATTAGTAGTAACATATAAAAAAATGGCTATATGTAATAATATTTATCTTAATAATTTTTATTTAGCTCGATCGATGTTTATTATATTATATGCAAACATCAAGCTGCATACAAATATCGTGAGAATAACTTAGTCTTCAAGTCAAACATAACATTAATTGAAAATGAAATGTATATTTTGGTAATTAAAGTTGTAATTTCAAGCGAGTTTAATTAACATTATACATAACTTTTTAAAAAAAATTCTTGATAAAAAATAAGTTTTAAAGATTTTATCATATAGTAATCTCATACATTCAAAATTAAATACAAATTTTATTTATAAAAATATTTCTGTGTAGGAATCTAATTTTTGTTTAATAAAAACCTTAATGAACAAATAATATAAAAAGAAAAAAAATCCTATAAACCACAATTAAATACAAATTTTTAAAATAAATATTTGTCAAATCTATATATATTGCAAATCGTATCATGGGCTGACATTATATTATGAGAACAAAACTATTAGTTATTATTATTATTATTCATTTACATTTCAGATTAAACTAGATATTATACCAATATAAATTTGTAATCTTATAATGAAGATAAAGAAGTTTATTAAAGTTCAGTTATTAATACTTTGGCATATGGAAAATCCTGTGTAAAGGGCCCTTAAAAAAATCTTATGTGTTTATAGATGACTATTTTTTTATTTAAGTTAGTTAAACAATTTTTCATTTATAACAAAAAAGATGGACTACAAAAAAAATGGACTAGTATTTTTGTTTTGAATTGGGCTAAAATTGGACCTTTTTATAAAAAAAGTTATACTATTTATATAAAAAAAATTGAGCCCTAAAAGTTAAAAGAATGGAGGGGGCCAAGGCCATGGCCTCCTTGGCCTCCCCTCAGGACCGGCCCTGCCTGTGTAGCTACCTAGTATTAGGCATGATTTTGTTCTTTATTTGAAATGAACACGAAAATCTGTTGCATTATTGATAGGCCCGTGTACATATGAGAAACTATTTATTAACGGTGTGATTTGTATGTTGTAATGAGACCAGTAATGTAATGGCATTACTGATTTAAACATGATTATTGTGATTGGTACATCGTAATCAACTCCCTAATATTATTCCTTCCGTAATCGCATTACAATGAAAATAGGGGTTTTCCATTACATAGCTACTACCCATGAATGACCCATTACATTCGTAATGGATATTTTGTTTAACAAACTAAAATAATTTTAATAAACTTAATATATTACACATTTCTTATCATATTTTTTTCTATTAAATCAAATATGTAGAAATTCATATTATTATTTTTTAAAACTCAAATTTTTTTTATATTATTATTTAGAAAACTACTTACATACATAATTTGTATATAATTACATAAGATCTTTATATTAGTTATATATTTGACCATAATATAAAGAGAATTATAACAATTGTTTTTATTATTTCTTACATACCCATCAATCGAATCACTGTTCGCGACGTAGGAGTGAATCAACATATCCGTTAAAATATTTACATGAAATTACATTTTCGATTAAACTGTTAACATATTACTTCTCTATAACAATTAAACAAGTTATCTAATCAATGTCTATCTAATTGTATTATAAATTACATAAATCGTACTACTGTAATACATTCTCAATGAAAGTTAAATCGAAATGTATAAATCTAAGAATTATTGATCTATAATACAAATCATTTAAAAGTATTAAGATAATTTATTTTTTATATTCTGTTTTATTCAAATTATTTATATTTTATAATAATAAAATGATAACCTTATATCTTAAATAATTTATTTAAAAAATCTTATTTAATTAAACTAGTTATTAGCACAAGGTTTAAATCAACCAGACCATTACATTCCCATTCATATAGCATACCAAACACTGTATAATGATTAAAAAGTTTATTACATTCCCAACCACATTACATTCCTGAGTTTATTACATTCCTCCCTAAATCCATTACATCATACCAATCACTACCTAAGTAGTAAACATAAATAACTTGATGTTTAAATGCAATACCAACTTGAGAGTAATTTTTTTTTTATCAAAACTCTTTGTTTTAAAATCTATAAAAATTATCTCAAAATATTTTGGTAGCTTGGCGCCTATTTTAGGCCCTTTTACCTCTCTTTTCTTTTTCTTTTCTTTTACTTTCCTTCTGGATACAGACTTACCTTCTTGAGCACATAACGGTCAAATGAATGAAGGTGAAAGGTGGTTACCACCGCCAACGGAGATCAGAGGCGATATAGGCGGGACGCACTAGGGGGCGAACTTAGAAAGCGACGTTCTCTTTTCCATCAACCCCAAATGCAAAAATTAGTTCTGCCACATAGAAATCACATAGTGTTAAGAAGGTATCAACGAAGAGACTACAAATTTTCTCCCAACCAGCGACAAATTCACAAGGTCTAAAATGGATGGGATGGTAAGTGGTAATGAACTAGTACCTCATCGAGTGTCGAAGTGAGCTCTTATTTATTTGGACTGTGATGAATTATTTCTAGTGGAGGACGGTGGGTTAAAGGCTTAAGTGAAGTAAGAAGGGGACGTGGAAACGCAGAAGGCGATCATTGTGAGCAACAACCAATTTAATCGTAGAGTCTTCGTCAATAGTGATAAAGTTGATCAAAAACCAAACTTTTACCCTTTATATCATGAGCTCGGTGAACCCTCGGGTGTAACTACTAGGATACCGACTAATGGGAGTATATTATATCTGTTGGATTCAGCACTTCACACAAAGCAAAACACAACAAGTAAGTAAGATGTGTATTTTTATAACACTACCGATGTGGTCAATTATACCTCATATATTCTTACACATGATGATTCCATGCATATCCCAAATTCAAGTGACACTCCTAACATCGCAGAGGAGGGTGGTGGGCGTACACGCTTGTATATTGACGCCATTAGTGATGTGCCATAAGAGGTTGCATAGTCTGCTGAAGAACTGGACAAAGATAGGGTTAGTCTAGAAGTTAATCATGGGACGAGTCTTCCAAAGGCAAGACAATGTTGATATACTATATGCGTCCTAGAAGGGGGGTTGAATAGGACAATAGAAATTAATCGGCTAATTTTATTTCAAGTAAATAAAATTAAAAGCTAATTTGAATCCTATTGTATTAGCAAACTAAATAGTTAAAAACTAGATAATCCTAATAGGCAATAATATCAAACTATTCAACTAGGCATTTTATCAAGCATATAGAGTGCGGAAATATAAAGAGTGTAGAGATAGAATACGATACACAACGATGTATAGTGGTTCGGTTTCCCTACATCCACTACCTAAGGAAGCCTCCTTAGGATTTGCAAGATTCTCAACTAATCTTCGTAACTCTTAACCGGGTGAGATACAAACCCTTACAACCACTTCAAAAACCCTTTGAAGGAAAAACACTTGTGTTATCACCAACACAAGGAACCAAGCATAAACCTATGCTCACACTACTCTCTTAATCTATTACAAGAACTAAGAGGAAAAAAAAAAGTGTTTAGGGGTGCTTGTTAAAGCTTTGTGACTAAACTCCTAAATGAGTAGATAGAACTAATTAGCTTCACAATGAATATGACTTGAATGCTCCTTTGAAACCTCCTTGAATGATAGAATTAATTGCTCTTAAGATTGGTAGATGGAAGGCTTGAGTTGTGTCTTGAATGAACTCCATTTTATAGCTGAAAAGATGGTCCAACGGTCATAAAGCTTCTCTCTAACGGATCTATTAATCTCCCAACGGATATAAGCTTTGTCCTCTAGTAATAGAGCTGAAATGCCTTCGTGCGGTGTACCGCGGGTGGGGTCCGGTGCACCGCGTGACTGTTCGACTAACTTTTGAGCTTACTGGTCGGACCATGTGGTGTACCGCATTCCTGCTCCGTGTAGTGGCCCGGTGTACCGTGACATGGGTCCGGTGTACCGTGCAGATTTTATGAGCTTACTGGTCGGACCATGTAGTGTACCGTGTGACGGGACCGTTAGCTGCGGTGTACCGCGCGTTTCCTCCGGTGCACCGCGGCACTGTTCTTTTGAATATTTAAGCTAAGTCAAATGAAGTGAGCACAACTAATCTAATGAGGGGTTTTGGAAAACATCTAAAGTTATATAAAAATGAATTTTAGTTTAAAAGATGATTTGTCGAAAATTAAAACGGGAATAAAAACAAGGTGAGGCTAACAATCTCCCCCTTTTTGATGTTTGACAAATCATAAACTTTTGAAGATGCCTAAGATTAAGTTTTGAACAAAAACTCCCCCTCAACCTAATCACTAGAGTTTTTATAAAAACTCCCCCTCACAAAATGCATTTTAAAAAGTTCAACTAAAATTTCTCCCCCTTTGTCAACAACAAAAAGAACAAATGATACAATTTTGAAAATTTTAAGGGGTCAAAAACACATTTTGAGTAAAAACAAGGACTAAAGGAATAAATGGATAACAATTAGAAGCTTCAAAGAACCTATAACATCAAGAAAAGATTAGCAACAAGATTATATACACAAAAAGCTCTAAACAAAAACATGACATGAAAGAAGGGTTAGAGAATTTGCATGCCAATCTCACAACGAATTTTCTCAAAAAGATCTTGGGGTAGAGGTTTCGTAAAGATATCGGCTAGTTGATTTTCCGAAGTGACAAATTCAAGAACAATGTCCCCTTTTTGAGTGTGATCCCGGATAAAATGATGACGGATTTCTATGTGTTTTGTTCTAGAGTGTTGAATGGGATTTTTGGTAAGATTTATAGCACTAGTGTTATCACAACGAATGGGAACACGATCATACTCTAGGCCAAAATCTAGTAAGGTTTGTTTCATCCAAAGAACTTGAGTCACACAATTTCCGGCCGCAACATATTCGGCTTCGGCCGTGGATAAAGCAACACTATTTTGTTTTCTACTAGACCAAGAAACAAGGGATTGACCTAAGAATTGGCAACTACCACTAGTACTTTTCCTATCAAGTCTACAACCGGCATAATCGGCATCCGAATAACCTATTAGCTCAAAGGAGGTAAATCTAGGGTACCAAAGTCCTAGACTAAGGGTTCCTTTCAAATACCTAAAAATACGCTTAACGGCACTAAGATGGGTTTCTTTGGGAGAAGATTGGAATCTAGCACAAAGACATACGGGGAACATAATATCGGGTCTAGAAGCGGTTAGATAAAGTAAGCTACCAATCATACCTCGATATAGTTTCTCATCAACATCCTTACCATCTTCATCTTTGTCTAATTTTGTGGATGTGCTCATTGGAGTTCCAATTTCCTTTGCATCTTCAAGGCCAAATTTTTTGATCAATTCTTTTGTGTATTTGGCTTGATTGACAAAGATACCATCTTTCATTTGCTTGATTTGAAGTCCAAGAAAGTAATTCAATTCTCCCATCATGCTCATCTCAAATTCCTTATGCATGCTTTTAGAAAAATTCTCACAAAGATTTTCATTAGTAGCACCAAATATAATATCATCCACATAAATTTGAACAAGAAGGATATCTTTTGAAGACCTTTTGATAAACAAAGTGGAGTCAATTTTTCCTCTTTTAAAACCATCATCTAATAAAAATTTGCTTAATCGTTCATACCAAGCACGAGGTGCTTGTTTTAAACCATATAAAGCTTTTGAAAGTTTAAAAACATGGTTTGGAAATTTTGGATCCTCAAAGCCCGGAGGTTGTTTAACAAAAACTTCCTCGTCTATAAAACCATTTAAAAAAGCACTTTTGACATCCATTTGATAAAGTTTAAAATTCATATAACAAGCAAAAGCAAGAAGCATACGAATAGATTCAAGTCTAGCTACGGGAGCAAAAGTTTCATCGAAATCAATACCTTCTTCTTGATTGTACCCTTGAGCAACTAACCTTGCTTTATTTCTAGTAATTATGCCGGTGTCATCTAGCTTGTTGCGAAATATCCACTTAGTGCCAATGATAGTAGGGCCAATTGGTTTCTCCATTAGTGTCCAAACTTTACTACGCTCAAATTGATTTAATTCCTCATGCATAGCGTTAATCCAATGATCATCTAACAAAGCTTCTTTAATATTCTTGGGCTCAATTTGAGATAAGAATGCTTGATGAGCACAAAGAGCAATAATACGGGAGCGAGTGGTAACACCTTCTTTTGGATCACCTAGAATTAAGTCACTTGGGTGATCTTTGATATGTTTCCAACACCTTGGTAAATCCGTACTAGCTTCATTTAACACTTGATCATTTTCCTTAAGAGATTCTTCATGAGATTTGACTTCTTGAATAGGAGATTCTAAGGGTTGATCTAGTGGAGTATCTTCAACAACATCTACCATTTTCTTGATACAAAACGGATTGGTCTCATCAAAGTCAACATGCATAGATTCCTCAATGGTACGAGTACGTTTGTTGAAAATGCGATAGGCTTTTCCTTTAGTTGAATAACCAAGAAAAATGCCTTCATCCGATTTAGCATCAAATTTTCCCAAATAGTCCCTAGTGTTTAAGATAAAACATTTGCACCCAAACACACGAAAATAAGCAATGGTTGGTGGTCTACCATTCCAAAGCTCATAAGGGGTTTTCTTAATAAGAGGTCTAATTAGAACTCTATTCAACACATAACAAGCCGTATGAACGGCTTCACCCCAAAAGTATGTAGGCAAGCTATGTTCTTTTAGCATAGTTCTAGCCATTTCTTGTAGAGTTCGGTTTTTCCTTTCCACTACCCCATTTTGTTGGGGAGTTCTAGGGGCCGAAAAATTATGCTCAATCCCAAATTCATCACAAAAATGCACAAACGGAGAATTCACATATTCACTACCATTATCACTACGAATGCATGTAATAGAGTAGCCTTTCTCATTTTGCACCTTTCTACAAAGTTTTGCAAATTCATTGAAGGCATCACTTTTTAAAGCAAGGAACATCACCCATGTGAATCTAGTGTAATCATCAACAACAACAAAGACATATCTAGACCCTCCTAAACTAGTGACATCAACGGGACCAAAGAGGTCCATATGCAATAATTGAAGTGGCCTAACGGTGATGACCTTATTAATGGATTTAAAAGATGAACGATGTTGTTTACCAAGTTGACATGCATCACATAATTTATCTTTATCAAATTTGTAAATAGGCAAACCAACAACAAGATTTTTTCTAGATAATTTTGAAATCAAATCCATGCTAGCATGTCCTAAACGTCTATGCCAAAGCCAACTATCATTAACCACGGATAAGCATTTAATATTTTTGCACATAAGACTCTCAAGATCAACAACAAAAACATTATCCGATCTTTTTGCAATAAACATAGTATCTAACTCATCATTTTTGAAAACAACACATCTAGATGCTTCAAATTTAACACTAAAACCAACATCACAAAGTTGACTAATACTAAGCAAGTTAAAAGAGAGACCCTCAACAAGTAACACATTAGAGATAAGTAAAGAGTCCAAATTACCAATGTTACCTTTACCCAAAACGCGTTTCTTAGTGTTGTCGGCAAAAGTAACTTTATCACCTTTAGTTTTATATAAATTTGTAAATAATGATGGATTTCCGGTCATGTGTCTTGAGCATCCACTATCAAGTAGCCATATGTTTTGCTTCTTGATGCTCAACCCCTACAAACAAACGATAATTTAAGCTTTAGGTACCCAATTAGGATTGGGTCCATGAGGGTTAGTGGATTTCCTTTTTAAGACCCATTTAGGCCTTTTCCAAATTGGCACAAGAGATCCCAAATCTAATAATTTACGAAAGTAACAATGAGATGCATCATGACCAAGTTTTTCACAATAAGTGCAAGTGATAGAAGATTTTGAAGAGGATGGAATAGCATTTGAAATTTTTGATTTTACAAAGACATTTTTCAAAGGTTTTTGGTGAGTGAATGGATCATATCCAACACCACTTTTTTCATTAGCCATTCTTTGAGAACCTAAAATCAAATCCAAGTTTTCTTGCCCACTAGTAAATTTTAAAATAATGGCATTTTGATCAACAATCTTTTTCTCTAACAAAGCTTTTTCTTCCAAAAGATTTTTCTCAATAAGATGAAGTTTCTCATTATCATCTATACATTCATCACAAAGATTTTGACAATCTTCCAAAGCTTTTAAAACCTCTTTAGTTCTATTTTTCTCAAATTCTAAATCTTTTGTTAAAACTTTGTTTGTTTCAATAGAATTTAAAAAATCATTATAAAGAGAATCAAATGCCTCATGAATATCTTGTTCACTAGCATCATCATTAGTTAAAGAGAGTTTGGATTTAGGAGTTACCTCATCATGATTTGCCATAAAGGCAAAGTGAGTAGTACCGGTATCATCATCCGAAGAAGCATCTTCATCATTCTCAACTTTTCCCATGAAGGCAACAAGATTGACATTTTCATTATCACTTTCTTCTTCATCCGAATTTTGAGTATCCCAAGTGATATTAGCATGCATAGCTCTTTTCGGTTTCTCCTTTTGAAGAAGAGGACAATAGGTTTTGATATGACCAACCTTCTTGCAATGATAGCAAGTGGGTTCATCTTGTTTGATAGCTCTATCATTCTTCTTGTAGGGTGTGGAAGAGCTTCCTTTTTTGGCAAAGCGTTTATATCTCATGAATTTTTTCATGTCTCTTGCTAGCATAGCTACTCCTTCATCTTCACTAGTTTCTTCTTCATGAGAGTTTTCTTCTTCACTTTCTTTCCTTTCTTTTCGTTCTTTCAACTTAGAACTCATGGCATGGAAAGCAATAGATTTCTTAATTTTCTTCTCCTCATCATCTCTTATCTTTTCTTCTTCAAGTACAAGTTCTTCCGTCATGAGGTTGCAAATGAGTTCATGAACCGTCATCTTTGAAAGATCTTTAGTGTCTCTTATAGAATTGATCTTTGTCTTGTATTTCCTTGGAAGAGCAAATAAGATTTTTCGGCATTGTTCCTTGTTGGTGTACTCTTGACCAAGAGTCTTCAAAGTGTTAACAATGTTAGAAAATCTTTGATGCATAGCATTCAAGGCTTCATCGGGCTCCATACGAAAGAGCTCATACTTTGTGATAAAGAGACCAATTTTGGTTTCTTTTATATCCTCCGTTCCTTGATAAGATAGCTCCAAGAGTTGCCACATTTCATGAGCGGAATTGCATTCACTCACTCTAGCATATTCCGTGACACTTAATCCATTGATGAGGATGTTCATAGCTTTGTTGTTTTTGGTAAGTTTAGCTATGTCTTGATCCGTGTAATCATCTTCATCTTTTAACACCGTTGTACTTCCGGCAACGTACGGAATGTAAGGACCCTTTTTGATAGCCATCCATAAAAAGTAATCGATTCCTTTCACATGAATCTCCATCTTCTTTTTCCAACCAAAGTAGTCTTTTCCTACAAAAAGCGGAGGTCTAGTAGAACATGAACCTTCCGGTTGATTAGAATCCATATCGTATTAACTCTAGAAACGATTAAGTACAATAGAGCTAGGCTCTGATACCAATTGATATACTATATGCGTCCTAGAAGGGGGGTTGAATAGGACAATAGAAATTAATCGGCTAATTTTATTTCAAGTAAATAAAATTAAAAGCTAATTTGAATCCTATTGTATTAGCAAACTAAATAGTTAAAAACTAGATAATCCTAATAGGCAATAATATCAAACTATTCAACTAGGCATTTTATCAAGCATATAGAGTGCGGAAATATAAAGAGTGTAGAGATAGAATACGATACACAACGATGTATAGTGGTTCGGTTTCCCTACATCCACTACCTAAGGAAGCCTCCTTAGGATTTGCAAGATTCTCAACTAATCTTCGTAACTCTTAACCGGGTGAGATACAAACCCTTACAACCACTTCAAAAACCCTTTGAAGGAAAAACACTTGTGTTATCACCAACACAAGGAACCAAGCATAAACCTATGCTCACACTACTCTCTTAATCTATTACAAGAACTAAGAGGAAAAAAAAAAGTGTTTAGGGGTGCTTGTTAAAGCTTTGTGACTAAACTCCTAAATGAGTAGATAGAACTAATTAGCTTCACAATGAATATGACTTGAATGCTCCTTTGAAACCTCCTTGAATGATAGAATTAATTGCTCTTAAGATTGGTAGATGGAAGGCTTGAGTTGTGTCTTGAATGAACTCCATTTTATAGCTGAAAAGATGGTCCAACGGTCATAAAGCTTCTCTCTAACGGATCTATTAATCTCCCAACGGATATAAGCTTTGTCCTCTAGTAATAGAGCTGAAATGCCTTCGTGCGGTGTACCGCGGGTGGGGTCCGGTGCACCGCGTGACTGTTCGACTAACTTTTGAGCTTACTGGTCGGACCATGTGGTGTACCGCATTCCTGCTCCGTGTAGTGGCCCGGTGTACCGTGACATGGGTCCGGTGTACCGTGCAGATTTTATGAGCTTACTGGTCGGACCATGTAGTGTACCGTGTGACGGGACCGTTAGCTGCGGTGTACCGCGCGTTTCCTCCGGTGCACCGCGGCACTGTTCTTTTGAATATTTAAGCTAAGTCAAATGAAGTGAGCACAACTAATCTAATGAGGGGTTTTGGAAAACATCTAAAGTTATATAAAAATGAATTTTAGTTTAAAAGATGATTTGTCGAAAATTAAAACGGGAATAAAAACAAGGTGAGGCTAACAAATGTTTTGACAAGTTTTCCATGGTTGATGATCTCCCGGGTAGTGATGATACATATCAGAAACTAGTCCGAACGGTGGAAAAAAACGCAATGGCTGCAAGGTATGGCAAAACTCGCTTATTCTACGCTTATTGGGTTATAATGTCGGTTTTAAGTATATTTTAATAAGTTAAATCAAAGTTGGGCCCCTAAAATTCACACAGACCTAGTAGAGATAGGATTTAGTTATTTTATGTCACAGTTTACAAACTCAGAAGATTATAACAAAGCCCTTAGTGGCAGACTATGATGATCCTCGATAGGTATCCATTGTTTGGGTTTGGGATCCATATTCATGCCCCAAGTTGACCCTATTAATAAAACGTTAGTCTGGGTTAGGTTACCGTGGTTGCCGTTGATTAATTACACAACCAAAATCCTTACTTCGTTGGGTAACATTATTGGGATAACGGTCAAAATTGATCTGGTTACACGGTCTCGCGCGAACAAACTCGAAGAAACTATAGAAAAGTAGATGGTTGACTAGTGGCAGGGTCGAATTCGATAAAAATGCTGTTTGTTTTCTTGGCCCTATCTCGATGTCACTCCCCTTGGTTCTCTCATCCTATCCACTTGGTTCATATTGGTTGGAGCGTCTGTGGGCTAGTGACATAATTAGTTAAAATTCATTAATTAATTTTTCCAGGAAACTGAGTTCTGAGCAAGAAAGATTCATACTTATTTGGAAACCAAAACCCCCAAAGTAGGTATTCTCGACCACTAGAAATGTAATATGATATGATATGTGATGGTATTTCTTCCATTCCTATAAGACTTTAAGATATATCCTAAACAACATGTTTAGGGATGCCATTAAGACTTCTATTGATTTTGGACACACAAAAGCTATTCCTATTTGATGTAAGTAAATAATGAGATTAGGTCCTTTCTCCCCAGATAGTTTTGAGGGAACTGAACCGCTATCACGTGATTTTTGGTCCTAGCCTTCATATATAAGTAGAAGGAAGGAATCTTCAAACCCTAAGGGCGTCAATATTGTCTTATAACCAATCTTAATTTCATAAACCATATTGAAGGATTCTTGGATCCTATAATTATTGAAAGGATTCTCGTAACAATTACAATATTTATTCAAATTATGTTGTGAATTTATATAGTACACGAAAAATGTAAATCAAATAAAATATTTAAAAAACACATGAAAATTTGTTCATCCAATATTAGATGTCCTATATTGTTATTAGAAAATCATATTGTGACACATATCCCGTATTTTAATTTTGCATCCACTAATTATTTATAACTACCTAACTAATAAAATTACACGTGTCTTGTTATTTCTATTGTTTAGAAGTAATATTAGATGAAATTAGTAGCCTAAATAATTTTCCTCGAAAGGATAATATAACTTTTCTTTTTTAGCCTTTACAATACATTTTGTGTGCAAAATATATTAATTGTTTATTTTTGTAATTTTTTTTCATCACTAGATTGAGTTATATTACTAATGTAACAATCGACATAACATGTTGATAGTTGCTCTAGTGGTTGGGAGTACTCTCTAATAAGTATGTGATCTTTGGTTCGAACCTTACTAGAGTCAAAATAATGCTCACAATCACTAGAGAAACTATTGACCTTTTATTTAAGGCTTTAATTCTGTCACCAAAACTATTTTGTAATTGGGCAAGATTTATTTTAGTTTGTATCTCCTATGAATCTCCTTACCAAAACAAATCAAGAGGTAGGTTCAAAGATTTATTTTAGTTTGTATCTCCTATGAATCTCCTTACCAAAACAAATCAAGAGGTAGGTTCAATAGTAACCTGAAAAACTCAATTAATCAAAGATTTTATATATAGAGTGGTGAATAAGAATCTTGAAGCCATTAAGTAGCCAAAGACTAGGAGAAAAGTGTTTAAGCATAGTGTAAAATATTTTAAGTGATATTCAACTTCTTTCTTGTAAGAGTATTTGTAATTTCCTTCATGATCTTATGAAAGAAGATATAGTCGCTGACTGGGTCACTAAACAAATTCTAGCGAGTAATTTGTTTGGTGATTAGGCTTCCAAGCCCCTTCCCCAGATAGCTCTCCAACTCACTAAGAACCCAATTCCTATATGAATTGGTTATATGTGGTTTGTAATGTTTGAACTTTATTATTTTAATTAATTTTTGACAAAAAAAAGGGTAATTTTTTCCACCTTAGCCCATTAAATCAGTATGACTTTGATAGTCAAGTTATTACTCCAATAGGATGTTTTATAGATCTTTTTTATCCTTATGTATTGAGATTATCTTTATATTAGTGTTTAAGAATAAAAGTGTCTATATTACTAGTTTAAATTTCCTAATTAATGGTAACACAAAAAAATAGCTATATGTAATAATATTTATCTTAATAATTTTTGTTTATTATACTTTTATTATAACATATATGCAAACATCAAACTGAATACAAATATCTTCAGAATAACTTAGTCTTCAAGTCAAACATAACATTAATTGAAAATGAAATCTATATTTTGGTAATTTAAAGTGTAATTTAAAGTGGGACTATTTTTTTTAACTAATATTATACATAACTATTTTAAAAAAAATCTTGATAAATATAAATTTTAAAGATTTTATCATATATTAATCTCATACATTCAAAATTAAATACAAATTTTATTTATAAAAAAATTCCTTTATGTAGGAATCGAATATTTGTTTAATAAAAACATTAGTGAAACAATAATATACAAATACAAATATCCTATAAACTACAATTAAATACAAATTTTTAAAATAAATATTTGTCAAATCTCTTTCTATATGTATTGTAAATAGTATCAAAGTTTGATATTATATAATGATAATAGAACTATTAGTTATTATTATTATTATTCATTTACATTTTACATTAAACTAATATTATACCAATATAATTTTGTAATTTTATAATAAAGATAAAGAAGTTTATTAAAGTTCAGTTATTAATACTTTGGCATATAAGAAATCCTGTGTAGCTACCTAGTATTAGACATGATTTTGTTCTTTATTTGGGACGAACGCAAAAAAAAATTTGTGGCATTATTGATAGGTCCGTATACTATGTAGTAAATATAAATAACCCAATGTTTAAATGCAATACCAACTTGAAAATTATTTTTTATCAAAATTTTTGTTTTAAAATCGATAAAAGTTATCTCAAATATTTTTATTAGCTTGGCGCCTATTTTATGCCTTTTTTCCTCTTTTTTTTTTCTTTTATTTTACTTTTCTTCTGGATACAGACTTACCTTTTTGAGCACATAATAGTCAAATAATTGAAGGTGAAAGACGGTTACCACCTCCACCAGAGATCGGCGGCCGTAGATGTGGGATGCACTAGAGGGCAAACTTAGAAAGCGGCGTCCTCTCTTCCAAAACCCAAAATGCAAAAATCAGCTGCCACAGAAAAATCACATATGAATTTTCTCCCAACCAACGAACTAATTCGCAAGGAGAAAACGCTAAAATGGGTGGGATGATAAGTGGTAATAAACTAGTACCTAATCGAGTGTCGAAGAGAGAAGAATGCCCAAAATACACTTTCCCATCTCCATTGGCTCGAGAAAGTCCAAACAAAATATTACAACATACATTGTAATCCAAAAAATATATTCTAATGGAAAAATAGAAACTCAGAACATTCTATACCTAATCTTCCACATACTCTTTCATAAAAAGATTCCTTTTTGAGATTGACCTCTTTCTTGGTTTGAACCTGCTTCATTAACTCGAAGAAACTATACAAAAGTAGATGTGGTAGACTGGTGGCATAGAACTCGAAAAAAAATGTCGTTAGTTTTCTTGGCCCTATCTCGATGTCTCACCCCTTGGGTCTCTCATCCTATTTACTTGGTTATTGATTAGAGCGTCTGTGGGCTAGTGACATAATTAGTTAAAATTCATTAATTGATTTTTCCAGGAAACCGAGTTCCGCGCAAGAAAGATTCATACTTATTTGGAAACCAAAACACCACAACTAGGTATTCTCGACCTCTAGATATATAATATGATTTGAAATGTAATGGTTTTTCTTCCATTCCTAGAAGACTTTAAGATATGTCCTGAAACAACACGTTTAAGGTTGCCATTAAGACTTCTATTGATTTTGCACGTAAAAGCTATTCCTTTTTGATGTATGTAAATCATGAGCTTAGGTCTTTTCTCCCAATATAGGTTCGGGGGAAATGAACTGCTATCACGTGAATTTTGGTCCTACCCTTCATAAATAAGTAGAAGGATGGAGCCTTCAAACCCTGAGGGCGTCGATATTATGTTGTAACCAATTTTAATTTCATAAACCATATTTAAGGATTCTTAGATCCTATATTTATTTAAAAGATTCTTGTAACAATTACAATATTTATTCATATTAGGTTGTGAATTTATATAGTACATGGAAAGTGTATATCAAATAAAATATATAAATAATACATGAAATTTTTTCCATTCAATATTAGATGTCCTATATTGTTATTAGCAAATAATATTATGACACATATCCCATATTTTAATCTTGCATCCACTAATTATTTATGACTACCTAACTGATAAAGTTACACGTGTCTTGTTATTTCTATGGTTTATCAGTAATATTAGATCAAAGTATTACCCAAAATAATTTTCCTAGAAAGGATAATATAACTTTTCTTTTTTAGTCTTTACAATACATTTTGTGTGCAAAATATATTAATTTTTTATTTTTGTATTTTTTCATCACTAGATTGATTTATATTATTAATGTAACCATTGACATAACATGTTGATAGTTGCTCTAGTGGTTGTGAGCACTCTCTAATAAGTATGTGATCTTCGGTTCGAACCTTACTAGAGTCAAAATAATGTCACAATCACTAGAGCAACTATCGATCTTTTATTTAAGGGTCTTACTTCTGTCGTGTACTTGGAAGAGATTTATGTAAGCTCGTCAATAAATTGTTGGGTTTAATATAATTTTAAAATATTACATTAAAAATTAATTAAAGAAATTAATATATTTTTGTACCTCATAAATGACATCCCGAGTTATGAAAAAAATTTCTCAATCCTGCCTTACTCGGTTTTTTTTTGCTTCTTTCAATTTTCCTTGTTCACTTTCGCTTGGTTATGTTTCAATATAATTTCAAAAAATTAAATATGCATAATATGTAAAGGTTACGATAAAATTTAACTTTTATACTTGACTATCTATTAGGGGTGAGCATGGTTCGGTTCGGCTCGGTTTTTGGCCTTAACCGAAACCGAAACCGAATCATTCGGTTTTTAAAGGGGTCGGTACCAGACCGAACGGTTTTCATCGGTTCGGTTTCATCGGTTTTCGGTTCGCTATATGTTCGGTTCGGTTTTTTCCGGTTTTGCTATATGTTTTATTCGATAGTTGGATATATTTTATTTGAGACATTTTATTTTCTAGAAAATTCATATATGAAGTGTTTGATTTTCATGTTTCATGTAAGAAATTATATTTTTGGAACTCAAATATTATATAAGTCGTAAACGAATAATAATATCAAAGGAATATTTATAAAATTTGATGTTTATGCTTTACCTTCAACAAATATTAATAAACGAATGATTTTTTAAATTATATCGACTCATGACTTATGTAAAAATATGTTGCATATTATAACATTTTTAGTGGCGATTCATGTCATATATGAACATTTTTGTTTTCAAAAATTACTCCATTTTCTATCTCATTGTCATAATCTTGTAAAGAATATAAATTTAATTCAAGAATGTTTTAGTTTTTATATTTTTTTGGTTCGGTTTAGCATAGAAAAACCGTACCGAGCCGAACTTTTCGGTGTTTTAAAAAGCTTATACCGAACCGAACGGTTTTGTCGGTTTTCGGTTTTTTCGGTTCGGTTTTTCGGTTTTTTGGTTCGGTTCGGGTTTTCGGTTTTTTTTGCTCACCCCTACTATCTATGTCATCCCACATCTCGCTGCATTTTCTCTGAATTTCCGGCTGAATATCAGGAGGTGTTTTATTCTAATTATAGTAATATCTCTTCAAATATCCCTTCTAATTTCTATAC
Organism: Nemophila menziesii; assembly: GCA_029959085.1. Taxonomy (NCBI): domain Eukaryota; kingdom Viridiplantae; phylum Streptophyta; class Magnoliopsida; order Boraginales; family Hydrophyllaceae; genus Nemophila; species Nemophila menziesii. The sequence goes on along the minus strand of JARWIR010000004.1, from coordinate 39,768,029 downwards.
CTACTTGATTTATATATAAGTAAATTACATGCGATTTCATCCTATTCGTTCTGTTTCTCCAACCCTCAATGTCGAAAAACTCTGGTAATCGAGATATAATTGTTTGTTTTATACCTACGGGAACATCTTTTCAATTATTATAGCATGGTGGCACATTCTCGCGGACTGCCTCCCCCACCACTTGGGCCACTTGGTGCCCGTACTCGCCAGGTTCCAAATATCGTCCATAATTTAGAAATCGACGGGTAAGGGGTGTCCTAATTTGGCTAAGGCCTCTAGAGAGGGTTTAAGGGACGAGGGGCCTCGAAGTCTTCTTTGTCTTTCTTTATTTTAAAAAAATTGAATTAATTTTAAATTGAAAAAATAATATGTGTTAACATATTTTATTATCGGGTGGTTGGGCGCATGTAGCTAAAGTGTGGTTGAAATTCCTTAATGGATCCCGCCCATCACCATCACCATCGTGGTTACGCGATCAAACCTCTACCATCTAATATCTAACCGAAGTATATAATTAAATATATATTAGAATCCTTATGAATAAAACACTACTTATTAAAATCCGATCGAACAAATAAATTAAAAAGATTCAATTAAATGAAATAAATACATAATTATGACAACCCATTGAATAAGTGAATAAAAATTACAAAACAAATGAATAAATAAATAGTTATTACAACACAAAAATAATACATATACAAAAAATTTAACTAAATATATAAAAAAGTAATACAATCCGTTTGAAATCTGTAACAAAAAATAACAAGTCAGTCAAAAAAATCCTTTAAGTGTTTTTATTCTCAATTTTTTTAAAATCTTTTTATAGTGTTTTAAAAAAAATCTTCTATGCTTAATTTTTAAATAATATTATCTTAAGTGTTTTTTTCTAAATATTCTTTTATACGTAATTTTTAAATAAAATTATTTTAATTTCTTTTAGTGCTTTTTTCCCAATAAATATTTTATTTTTAATTTTTAAATATAAAAGAATTTATCCATAAAATATATTTAAATCTATTATTGATGAAAGTTCTAAATTCTATTTTAATCAATTAGGAAAATAAAAAATTATATCAAAAAACAACTACATAGTCATGTCATATTAGATCAAATTAAAAACGTTGGAGATGTGTATCCAGATAATGACTCTAAACATCAACAAGCTGATATTAATTTCACAAAATGTCATTGACCTAATTATTCATTCATTAAACTTCTCTAAATTTGTAATTTACTCACATCTTGACTAAGATACATTAAATAGAACAATATAACACCCACTTTTATAAATTTTCCATCAATCACATTACTCTATCGAGACTAGTGGATATACCATGGCTTAGTCAAACTTCACGTTTGTATAGAATCTTGGAATTGGTAGTAGGCTGCCATTAAATTTTCAATTTCTTAATTTATCACCGTTATTGACATAGAATATATATGTAATACATGGGTGCGTATTGATTTCTTTTTTAATTAATATTTTTGCAAGTAGTTAGGGGTTCTTTTTAATTTTTTCGAGAGAGGTTATATAATTTATAGGTGTTTTATGCAATTTATTTTATCACAATCAATGACCTTCCTCTGTATATACAATAATGCTTCAAAAGCACTAAAATGGATGCCGTCAGTTTCTCCTTCAATATTAAGATATAAATACATTAAATACATAAAATCCAAGAGAACACCTAGAATTCAACTCACCTGGAATAAAATTGTGGCGAATAACATCAAATCACATTCATTAACTACATGCTTTCCATTCCATAATAAAGAAAATAAGCGGTTAAATGTTTAATCTGATATATTATGATAAGAAAAGTAGATTTGATAATCCTTAGTATGTATTTTGTTTATGTATAAAATATATTGATAATATATTAATAAGAGTACAAGGTTTCAAAAAATCTTAACATTTCCTTATATTTTTTAGTCTTCTTTTCTATTTGCCAATGTGATTCTCCATATAACTCCGTCTATCACCCCATACACAGCTTTTACGGTGTCTACAACTCAGATTGACATATGTTTCTATTTTTAGTAATTACTTGTTTAGTTTTTTTCCAATTTAGTCTTCATTTCAATAAATAGTGTCCAGATAAACCATAATCATAGCTCAATATTGGTGTTGTCGGTCATTCCTTGAACTTACTCCTTTTTTATTGGGTGCATTCTTCTGAAGAATTTCTTCATCACACGCTATTAATTTTGACAGATCTAATATTTTTTTCATTTTTAAATTGTTCCTTTTTTCAAGTAGATTTTTAATCTTTCAGATACATTTCTTGGATCGAGTGTTATCCACTTGAATATTATTGCCGTATCTCTTTTTTCCCTTGTTTTCCCCAATATTTACTATAATAAAACATGTGGCCTGCTTTAGCTAGGGAATAAAGATGTCATACACTTCGAGAATAGAAGCCAACAACATTGATGACCCCAAGTCAGGCACGTCAAAAATCATCTGCTAGAGAGTAGAGAGACAGGAAATTATCGAGGAAAAAAAGTACTAATTTTTCTAGAGTCTCCACTCTCACCTCTAGTCAGTCCAAGGAATCCCATCAAGGTGTTACCATCCAGCTCCATATGCTTGGTGCATTCCATTTGGTGGGTCTGAGAGAGAAGAAAGCCCAAGTTTCACTTTCCCATTTCCACTGGCATGAGAAAGTCAGAACGAAAAATGATAAAATACATTGAAAGCCCTAAAATATCTTTTAATGGAAGTTTAGTAACCCAAAACATTCTATACCTAATTTTCTACCTACTCTTTCATTTGAAGATTCTTTTTTGAGATTAACCTCTTTCTTGGTGTGAACCCGCTATGGTAACTCAAATAAACTATACAAATGTAAATGGTTGACTGGTGGCTAGGTCGACTTCGACGTCTCCCCTTGTTCTCTCATCATATCCACTTGGTTCATATTGGTTGGAGGGTTTGTGGGATAGTGACATAATTATTAATTTGTTAAAACTGAGTCCCGAACAAGAAATATTCATACTTATTTGGCAATCAAATTCACACAAGTAGGTATTTTCGAACTCTAGAAATATAATATGATATGAAATGTGATGAGTTTTCTTCCATTCCTAGAAGACTTTAAGATATGTCCTGAAACAACATGTTTAGGGCTGCCATTAAGTATTCTATTAATTTTGGACGCGTAAAAGCTATTTCTATTTGATGTATGTAAATCAAGAGCTTAGGTCCTTTCTATTTGATGTATGTAAAAGCTATTTCTATTAATTTACATCTTGTATGAAACAACTATATTATGTTGTAACCAATTTTATTTTCATAAACCATATTGAAGGATTCTTGGATCCTATAATCATTGAAAATATTCTTGTAATAATTAAAATATTAATTCATATTATGTTGTGAATTTATATAGTACACGAAAAATGTATATAAAAAATTTGTCCATCCAATGTTAGATGTCCTATATTGTTATTAGCAAATTATATGAATTTTTTTCTTTTAACCAGAAAAAATTATTTTAGAATATTTAAGAAAAAATAGGATATCAAAAACCTGTTCAAGAGAAAATTTCTGCAATAAAAAATAAGAATCTTTGGTAGAAAAGTGAGTAATGGAGTAGTACTGACGCAAATTAATCCTCATATAATGAAATATGCTAATAATGGGTTATGCGAATGGTGTGAAAGGGAAGATGAATCGCCTGAACATTTTTTTTCTTAAATGTCCATTTAGTAGTGGTGTGTGGGGATCGTCATCACTGGAGATAAAAGTTGATAAAGAGTACATGGTAAATATTAAGGACTGGATTATAAATGTCACAAACAACATCTCTAAGAATAGTAAAGCCAGAAAAGAATTGATGCAACTATTTTAGAGACAATGTGGTTCATCTGGAATGCCAAAATGAGCTGTTTCTTTGAGAATAAGAAATAAATGGTGACTGAAATGGTCAGAAATGCAAAAAAATTGATTCACGATCTCTTTGGCAAATAAGTTGTTTGTCAGTAAATGGGCCACACAACAATGTAGTGAATAACGAGAATGAATGGAAAGAAAATATGGTTTTATCGGACGATTCAGATTTTATCTTTCTTAGTGATGCGTCGTTTACTAAAGATCGGGACGCGGGAATTGCTTCAATTGCTGTGGATAGGAACGGACTACCTAGTCAAAAAGTCACTACAAGATGTAAATTTATATCAAACGTTGAGGAAGAAACATGAGCTATCCTACTGGCCATGAGACCACCTACTGGTCTCAATCTTAGGAGCCGCTTATTCTATTCTGATAACCTTGAAAATGTTCAAGGTATTAACAAGATGACAGGTGTAAACTGGTTGATCCAACCTATCGTGGAAGAAATCCTTAAATGGATTGACAAATTTCCAAAAAGGAAAGTTCAACACATTAAAGAGAAGAAATATTAATTATTTTTATATTTTTTACAAAAGAATATAATATTGCTAATTAAAAAATATTTCGAAAAAGTTTCGAATATGTAATTCTAAATAAATTACGAAATTGAAAAGTTAGAGAATATCTGAAAATTCTGAAATCCAAAAATTTCCAAGTGTTTCGAATTCAAAATTGAATTTTGTTTTCCAAATATCTTTGGATCGGAATCGGAACATGTTTTTCAATTATGAAAATAATCTTAAAATTACTAATGACCCCTTTTCTGATCCATTTTGTCTGATTTCCACCCACATAATATCCTTATGCCAATTGTCTATGGGTTCCATTACTGGAGAGGGAAATTTCATAGTCTTTGGTAAGGTCAAATATGAAAATTTGAACCATGTATGTTATGACTGTGGTGTATTTAATTATGAAGAGAGAAATTGCACCCCTGAAATAGAGTAGTACAACACTGGGAAGTGGGATTAAAATCTCCACTTGAGGGCTAAATCAATGATTTAATCAAACCCAAAATAATTTTGACATAGATTATATGTGTAATACGTGGGTGTGTATTGAATCTGTTTTTGATTAATATTTTTGCAAGAATTTGGAGGTGCTCTTTAAAATTCTTGAGAGAGGTTATATAGTTTATAGGTATTCGATGCAATTTATTTTATCACAATCAATGACCTTCGTCTGTATATACAATAGTGGTTCAAAAGCACTAAAATGGATGCCATCAATTTCTCCTTCAATATATATATATATATATATATATATATATATATATATATATATATATATATATATATATATATATATATATATATATATATATATATATATATATATATATATATATATATATATACATAAAATACATAAAATCCAAGAGAACACCTAGAATGCAATTCACTTGGAAGAAAATTGTGGCAAATAATATAAAGTCACATTCATTAACTACATGCTTTCAATTGCATAATAAAGATAATAAGCGATTAAATGTTTAATTTGATATATTATGATAAGAAAAGTAGATTTGATCATCCTTAGTATGCATTTTGTTTATGTATAAAATATATTGATGTTATATTAATTAGAGTACATAGTTTTAAAAGTTCTTAATATTTCCTTAGAATTTTTGGTCTTCTTTTCTGTTTGTCAATGTGATTCTCCATATTCCTCCATCTACCATGCCCATACACGCTTTCACGGTGTCTACAACTTAGATTGACATAGGTTTCCATTTTTAGTAGTTACTTTTTTAGTTTTTTTCCAATCTATTCTTCATTTCAATGGAAAATGTCCAAATAAACCATACTCATAGCTTAATTTTGGTGTTGTCGGCCAAAACTGAAACTTACTTCTCTTTTATTGGGTGCATTCTTAATCACACACTTTAATTCTGGCAGATATGATATTTTTTTCATTCTACTTTTGTTCCTTTTTTCAAGTAGATTTTTAATTTTTCAGATACCTTCCTTGGATCGAGTGTTACCCACTTGAATATTATTCGCGTATCTCTTTTTTCCCTTGTTTTCACAAATATTTACTATAATACAACATGTGATCTTCTTTAGCTAGGGAATAAAGATGGCATACACTTCGAGAAAAGAAGCCGACATTGATGACAACCAAAATCAGGCACGTAAAAAATAATCTGATAGGGAGTAGAGAGAAAAGAAATTATCGAGTAAAAAAAGTACTAATATTTCTAGAGTCTCCACTCCCACCTCTAGTCAGTCCAAGGAATCCCATCAAGGTGAAACCATCCATCTCCATATTCTTGGTGCATGCCATTTGGTGGGTCTGGGAGAGAAGAATGCCCAAAATCCACTTTCCCATCTCCACTGGCTCGAGAAAGTTCGAACAAAAAATGAAAACATACATTGAAAGCCCAAAAATATATTCTAATGGAAGAGTATAAACCCAAAACATTCTATACCTAATCTTCCAACTAATCTTTCATAAAAATATTCTTTTTTGAGATTGACCTCTTTCTTTGTTTGAACCTGCTTCATTAACTCGAAGAAATTATTCAAAAGTAGATGTGGTTGACTGGTGGCAGGGTCGAATTAAAAAAAATGCCTTTCGTTTTCTTGGCCCTATTTCGATGTCTCACCCCTTTGGTCTCTCATCCTATTTACTTGGTTATTGGTTAGAGCGTCTGTGGGCGAGTGACATAATTAGTTAAAATTCATTAACTCATCTTTCCAGGAAACCGAGTTCTGAGCAAGAAAGATTCATACTTATTTGGCAACCAAAACACCACAAGTAGGTATTTTCGACCTCTAGATATATAATATGATATGAAATCTCATGGGTTTTCTTCCATTCCTAGAAGACTTTAAGATATGTCGTGAAACAACACGTTTAGGGCTGCCATTAAAACTTCTATTGATTTTGGACACGTAAAAGCTATTCCTTTTTGATATATGTAAATCATGAGCTTAGGTCTTTTCTCCCAAGATAGGTTCGGGGTAAATGAACCGCTATCACGTGATTTTTGGTCCTACCCTTCTTAAATAAGTAGAAGGATGGAACCTTCAAACCCTAAGGGCGTCAATATTATGTTGTAACGAATTTTAATTTCATAAGCCACATTTAAGGATTCTTAAGTCCTATAATTATTGAAAAGATTCTTGTAACAATTACAATATTTATTCATATTAGGTTGTGAATTTATATAGTACATGGAAAGTGTATATCAAATAAAATATTTAAAAAATACATGAATTTTTTTTCCATTCAATATTAGATGTCCTATATTGTTATTAGCAAATTATATTATGACACATATCCCATATTTTAATCTTGCATCCACTGATTATTTATAACTACCTAACTGATAAAGTTACACGTGTTTTGTTATTTCTATGGTTTAGAAGTAATATTAGATCAAAGTATTACCCAAAATAATTCTTCTGGAAAGTATAATATATTAATTTTTTATTTTTGTATTTTTCATCACTAGATTGATATATATATATATATATATATATATATATATATATATATATATATATATATATTACTAATGTAACCGTCAACATAACATGTTGATAGTTGCTCTAGTGGTTGGGAGCACTCTCTAATAAGTATGTGATCTTTGGTTCGAACCTTACTAGAGTCAAAATAATGCTCACAATCACTAGAGCAACTATCAATCTTTTATTTAAGGGTCTTAAATTGGTACCTTATAAATGACATCCCGAGTTAAGAAAAAATTTCTCTATTAAGGTTTACAATAAAATTTAACTTTTATAGTTGACTATCTATGTCATCCCACATCTCGCTGCATCTTCTCCAAATATCCGGCTGAATATCAGGAGGTGTTTTAATTAGATTATAGTAATTTCTCTTCAAACCGCCCTTCCAATTTTTATGTCTACTTGATTTATATTTCAGTATATTACATGCGATTTTATCCTATTCGGTTCTGTTTCTCCAACCCTCAATGTCGAAAAATTCTTGTAATCAAGATATAATTGTTTGTTTTATACCTACGGGCACATATTTTCAATTCCTATAGCATGGTGGCACTAGCACATTCTCGCAGACTGCCTCCCCCACCACTTCGGCCACTTGGTGCCCGTACTCGTCAGTCGGGTTCCAAATATTGTCCATAGTTTAGAAATCGACGGGTAAGGGGTGGCCTAATTTGGTTAAGGCCTTTAGAGAGGGTTTAAGGGACGAGGGGCCTCGAGGTCTTCTTTGTCTTTCTTTATTTTAAAAAAAATTGAATTAATTTTTAATTGAAAAATTATATGTGTTAACATACTTTATTATCGGGTGGTTGGGCGCATGTAGCTAAAGTGCGGTTGGAATTCCTTAATGGATCCCGCCCGTCACCATGACCATCGTGGTTACACAATAAAACATCCGCCATCTAATATCTAACCGAAGTATATAATAAAATATATATTACAATCCTTATGAATAAAACACTACTTATTAAAATCCGATCGAATAAATAAATTAAAAAGATTCAATCAAATGAATAAATACATTATTATTACAACCCATTGAATAAATGAATAAAAATTACAAAACAAATGAATAAATAAATAGTTATTATAACAAAAAAATAATACATATACTATAAATTTCACTAAATATATAAAAAAGTAATACAATCCGTTTGAAATCTGAAACAAAAAATTACAAGTCAGTCAAAAAAATCCTTTAAGTGTTTTAATTCTAAAAATAATTTCTTTTAATCTTTTTATAGTGTTTTTTTTTTAAAAAAAAAAAAATCTTCTATGCTTAATTTTTAAATAATATTATCTTAAGTGTTTTTGAAGTGTTTTTTCTAAATATTCTAGAAATATAATATGATATGAAATGTGATGGGTTTTCTTCCATTCCTAGAAGACTTTAAGATATGTCATGAAACAACATGTTTAGGGCTTCCATTAAGTATTCTATTGATATTTGACGCGTATTAGCTATTCCTATTTGATTTATGTAAATAAAGAGATTAGGTCCTTTCTCCCATAAGGGCGTCGATATTATGTTGTAACCAATTTTAATTTCATAAACCATATTGAAGGATTCATGGATCCTATTCTTGTAACAATTAAAATATTAATTCATATTATGTTATAGTACACTAAATATGTATATAAATTTTTTGTCCATCCAATGTTAGATGTCCTATAATGTCATTAGCAACTCATATGATGACACATATCCCATATTTTAACCTGTCATCCACTAATTATCTATAACTACCCAACTCATAAAATTACACGTGTCTTGTTATTTCTATGGTTTAGAAGTAATATTAGATCAAAGTATCAAAATAATTTTCCTCGAAAGGATAATATAAATTTTCTTTTTTAGTCTTTACAATACATTTTGTGTGCAAATATATTAATTTTCTATTATTGAATTTTTTTAACCACTAGATTGATTTATATTACTAACGTAACCGTCGACATAACATGTTGATAGTTGCTCTAGTGGTTGGGTGTACTCTCTAATTAGTATGTGATCTTCGGTTCGAACCTTACTAGAGTCAAAATAATGCTCACAATCACTAGAGCAACTATTAACCTTTTATTTAAGGTATTTATTCCGTAACCAATGAAATGTGTGTTATTGGGCAAGATTTATTTTGTTTGTATATCCTATTAATCTCCTTACCCAAAACAAATCAAGAGGTAGGTTCAAAAGTAACCTGAAATTTTATAAGAAATTCAATGGAGGAAGGTGATATAATTGGAATAAGAAATTCCAATAGTGTAAATATTTTGAGTGATATTCAACTTCTATCTTGTAATAGTATTTGTAATTTCCTTCATGATCTTAGGAAGGAAGATATAGTTGCTGACTGGGTCACTAAACAAAATCTGGCGAGTAATTTGTTTGGTGATTGGGCTTCCAAGCCCCTTTCCCAGTTAGCTCTCCAACTCACTAAAAACCCAATTCCTAGAGGAATTGGTAATCTTTGTTTCCTAATGTTTTAATTAATTTTTGACAAAAAAGGGTAATTTTTTCCACCTTAGCCCATTAAATCAATGTGACTTTGATAGTCAAGTTTTTACTCCAATAGGATGTTTTATAGATATTTTTTATCCTTATATATTGAGATTTTCTTTATATTAGTGTTTAAGAATAACAGTGTTTATATTACTAGATCAACTATTGACCTTTTATTTAAGGTATTAATTGTGTCACCAATGCTGATTCAGATTATATGTGTAATAAATGTGCGTGTAATTGGAAAAGATTTATTTTGTTTGTATATCCTATTAATCTCCTTACCCAAAACAAATCAAGAGGTAGGTTCAAAAGTAACCTGAAATTTCAGAAGAAATTCAATGGAGGAAGGTGATATAATTGGAATAAGAAATTCCAATAGTGTAAACTATTTTGAGTGATATTCAACTTCTATCTTGTAATAGTATTTGTAATTTCCTTCATGATCTTAGGAAGGAAGATATAGTCGCTGACTGTCGCTGACTGGGTCACTAAACAAAATCTTAGCTCTCCAACTCATTAAAAACCCAATTTCTAGAGGAATTGGTAATCTTTGTTTCCTAATATTTTAATTAATTTTTGACAAAAAAGGCTAATTTTTTCCAACTTAGCCCATTAAATCAATGTGACTTTAAACATGAATTATTCGAATACAATAAATAAATACAACAATTAATCATTAATTTTAACCATGAATCAGCCTTAATTTAAACATTACCCAAAATAGTTGAATATATAATATCAGGGGAAAAGGATTTGAAAAATTTGAACATCAAACTATTTTTATAGTAGTCATGCCATCGAATTTAAATTTGAAATTCAAATTTAATAAAAAATTCACGCAAAAAAAAGAAAAAGATCACATAACAGATATGAAACAAAGCACTTATCCTAATTCCATACTCTTAATTAAGATAAGGCATGAGGTTATTTTAAATTAAAACATTTAAAGAGTAAATCGAGAAATTCAACAAAGATTATTTTATTAAGACGACTTTTATGGATAATATTAGTAATTTTTTAAATGCACATTATTGGAGTTACTAATATTCTAATTAAGGATTATATTTCTAATTATAGTTTTTTAAATATATAATTTTCTTCCAAATTTTATAAAAGAAAATGAATTATTTACTATTTGTGAAAAAAAAAAACGATTCTTTCCCTAAGTTTAAGAAAATTTAAATTTATAGAATTGGAATAATTTTAAGTGTGGCATCCTCAAATGAAATATTACAAGCCAAGAGTAGAAGTATACTATTGAAATATATTGGGAAATTAATCCCTTTCCAAAATCTCAGTCAGCACCATCAAACCAAAAGTCAATTTCTTAAACGAGATCAATACATTTTCACATTTTTCATCTATATGTATGCTTGTTCTATTTGCTGTTCTCTCAAAAACAATAGCCTTTCAACAAATAGCATATATAAGATGTTTTTTTTCACTCCTACTTCGGGAGAGGATCATTTGGTTGGTCTCTTCCCTCCCCTGTGTACTGAAAAATATAATATTTTTCAATCACAAGATGATAGTTTTTCTCCTCCTCCTATCTCGCCTACAAATTTGAAAATCGATCCCCAAGAACGTGAGATTTTCTTGCTACTCATCAATGAACTTGGTCGAGACACTCATCAATCATTACGTGTTATAGGTTTTTGGCTATGGTTAGAACAAAATTTTGACGACCTGTGTTTTCTTAAGAAGTTGACTGAAGTGTCATTGAATACTTTTAAGAAAATAATCGATGAGTCTTTAATGTTTCTTAAATGTGTTGAGGATGAGAATTTTACTATGCACGACATCAAACTATGTTTGCTTGAGAGAGTACTCGGAATAGGTCTCCCTTTGATAGATTTTCACAGCGTTAGGATTCAAATTTTAAATGAGGTGTCTGCCATAATTGAAAATATTTGCAATAAAGCTTTTGATGATATAGCCCAAAGTCACCCTCCAACTTATGCTGGAGTTGGACAGACTCTTCCTCCCAATCACCCGCTAAACCCTAGTAGTGTGCAAGTCCAGCCTCAGATGATACCTATGTCTGTGTATGTTTGCCCTTACATCTCGGATTCTTCAAATTCCAGCAATTGTGTTGGAGAATTGGGGCTTCTTCCTAGCTATCCTATTCCTTTTCTGTTGCCAAACAACCTTCACCCTAGAATTAATTGTGAAAATCCTCACCAAATCGTAAACACTCGAATCGCAATTCAAGAGGACACTGATGTCCAACAAGATGACAGAACTATTTTCTTAACCTTCTCTAAGGGTTATCCAGTTTCTGAAGATGAAGTTAGAGAGTTCTTCACTAGGCAAGCTTTAAAAACATTTGATATTTAATTATTTGGTATTTATCACTAATTATCTATGTGTTTTATATACAATCATGACAGGGAATTCGGGGACTTCATCGAGAAGATCTTAATGCATGATGCTCCAGCTGGTGAACAACCCTTGTTTGCACTCCTTGTTTGTAAGTCAGTTGAAATCATCGACGTGGTTACTGGAGGAGTGGGTGAAAAAGCTAGGTTCAAAATCAATTCGAAGCATGTGTGTGCCAGAAAATATGTAAACTAATGTTTGATTATGTCAGAGAGCCGCCGTCAGATGTCCTAACCTGAAAAATCACTAAATTGATTGTGTTTACTTCATATATATTTAATGTTTCAACATTAATTTAAAGTATAATTCTACTAATAGTTAGTTTTTCTTTTTTCTACTTTCGTTGCAAGAATTTTTTATTTTTTAGTCTTAGAAAATGTATGATTTTAGCTTGATATGAGGCATGATATTCTTTTTCTTAAAAAATATCTTAATTAGACAAGATGTTATAACGATCTACCTATACAATATTTTTCTTATAAACCTTTTGGCTTTCAGTGGATACCTTGAAACTGAATTAGATGATAAACATGATTTCTTCTCCACTATATATGGTCTCGGGATAACATTGTGTCAGATTTATGTTTCATTGAATTTCTTGCAATCAAAATTCAGCAGGGATATTTTCTTTTGTTCTATAAGCATCACTGTGGAACATAGTTCCATGACCATTGAATAACAACATGAAACGGTGGGCCCAACCAATACTTCTAGCAAAGGCATGTCTATGCAAACAACTATCTTCAAACATTCAAGATGCCTTGATTTTGTGAATAACGTCACTAGAATCAAAGTGTCTTCTAGATTAAAGTATAACAAGCCCTTAAAAAGTGTAAACATTTATTGACATAATAAAGACTTGTTTTTTTCTACTTTTCACACTAATGAATTATTTATAGATATCCAATTTTTTGTAGTAAATATAAGTACGCTTTGAGAGCCTCAAAGGCATGTCGATAATGTTTTATCCACTGTTTATCTTTAACCTTTTGGCAATTGCAAGTGTTGATAGATATATTATTTAAAATAATGTTTCTATGTTGAACTCCCTTCCTCGATTATAGATCATAAATCTTAAGAATTTTCTCAAGATTTCTCTAAATGCATCATGTACACATGATAAGTAAAAGCCCACATTTTCATGGCTAAGTTTTTGTTTTAGTATCCAAGGATGTATGATTATTTACCGACATGTAAGTCAACTCATACATCCATATACACCCATTATGACACTTAAATACCTCATTTTCATACGTTTGGTTTATCCAACAGTCTTAAACACATGACTTCATAATATTTACAAACTCTGCCATGTAATCAATGTTAATTTTTATTATTCTCTAGGGGTTATAAGGATATTATTATATACCTTTACAACATCGATAAGCGTTAGTAACTTTAGTCAAATGATAACGTAGACGAGTTGATAATTTTTTGCAACAAAAAATCAACATTCGGGAATATGCTTGATTAATCAAATGGATGCACATCCTCACAGTTCATCTCATATACTTAAACATTATTATCGACCCAAAGAGAAAGGTTTATTTCAGTTAGAAAAAACTCAAAATCTTCATCAATAATAAAACTCTTCTCATTAGATAGTATTGTGCGCTTTTGTTGGATCAAAAGAGAATGTATTTCAACTTGTATTTGATGGATCCAAACATATCCACAATTTAAATTTAGGTATGTTCCCTCTAGTGAGTTATGAAAAGCATACTTAATGCAACTTTGTGGTTTGGACTTGTAGCATGGATGTCCTATAATGTTTTTCTATATTAAGATTTACACCAAACATATATAGGGAATATTAATTGAGTATACAACATTCTTAACTTAATTTAGATTCATTTTTATATCCATGTGCGTGTTGTGTGTATTGGACATAATCATCATAAACTCTACATGATACTACACATAAGCTCCTTAATTCATCTAGGAGTCAAGTTAAATGTCAAGATTGGAAAATTTGTCTTGCATTACCTAAGTTTGATTGGTTAGATAAGTATAAAACATCCATTAAAAGGTACAATTTTAGGAAATTCACCTTTGAAATCCCCCATGCATAGTTTTATGTGTGTATAGCATGTTGAACAACATTTTAAACAAGTTTGTAAGTGACAGATTTGAATATTATATAGATAAGAGAATCGTTATCGTTGACCCCTCACTAACTTGTGTGCCTCCCTAATGGTTCTATGCAACAAACTCCTCTATATATCTCTACCTCGTATTTATGTCCAATTTGGTATGTTATGAGCTTGAATATGCCAATTCATGAAATTTTCATGTTCCCACATAATTTACTTTTTTTCCATCGGACGTGTGGAATGATGGGCATAAGCATTACTTGGGTAGTATTTCTCATCTGCATGTACTGTAATATGAATATATATAATTCAACATAAAGAGTAATATAATAAAAGGATAGGATATCCAATAGATCTGTACACTTAATTTAATATATTGTTTTCAGATGCATCCATATAAATTATATCTGGTGAGAAAAAAATTAATTTCTTTTGTAACATTTCCAGTTGAGATATAATAATTAGCTAAGTCAAACGTAATAAGAAAGTAAAAAAATCTTAGAGCGTTCAAAAAAACTGGTCGCGGGTCAAGGTAGTTAGATTCATGGTCAAATCAACTAGTGGTTATCCCATGTATGTTTTATGATGTCATTATATCTCGTAACAAATTATTTGATGCCATCGCATTACGAATATTTCTTTAGTGTGAGTTAGAATATGGAAGGTATATTCCAATTAACTAACACTTACTCTTGTTTACTTCATCATGATATTTCATTATGACCTATGTATTTTATACCTTAGGCTATTCTTAAACACTTGAGGTGTATGCAACTAAATCAATCGACCACTCCAAAGAAAAAGATCTATGAGCTCATAAAGAGTTCCCAAATCTACATCAATGGTATTATAATCTTTCATAAGAAGATAGTAGTAAATTACGGTACCACCTCCTGGAACTCCTATCATGGAATAATATTCCTTTTTATTTGTAGTAAGAGGTAGGGAGTTCCACCCTATCCCATAACCATTTTATATTTATTCTTGTGAATGGAGTTTAAAGCAATAAAATATTACAAAATGAATCTTTATTTATACAAAGTTTATAGAATCTTATATTGTATTTTAAAAAATATTTAAACATAAATTTCATCGTCTATGAACTTAAATGTTACTAAACACATAATTGTCTTACAACCAATCTAATAAATATAATCTTAATCATGTATAATTATCTATAGTTAAACAAAGTATTAAATTCTAAAAGAATGAAATTTAATATTATTTTATGAAGCATGTGATGCCAATTGTTATATTTTAATAATCATATAACATTATTTTCTAAATTATTCATATATATATATCTGATAGCATGTATACATTTTATCGCATAAGAAATTACATATTTTACTATTACTAATTTTCACTTATTTATTTGGAGATCAATTAATTAATCATATTTATTTATTAAAGAGTCCAAATATCTTTAGATTATTTTTAGTTGTGATAAATTGATTAGATTAAAAGAACTATTGGACATTGTTAAGTTATTAAAATACCGTTGCTTTAAGAATATATTTACATATGCTTTGATGACTTCTTTATGTCTAATATAATAGATAATAAACACATATGCATACGAATTCTTAACAATAATATAATATGGTCAATAGTCAAGTAGGAAATTATTCAATTTAACTAATTTTAGTAATCACAAAAGATTATATTACATTTTAATAAAAAATTCTTTTAATACTTTGTAAAGACACTTTAGACTCAGAGCTATTTTAAATACATTAAAATTTGGACCCAGAACTTCTAGGTTATGGTGTCTTAAATTTTACCACTTAGGCAATGTCTAATTAACACAATTGGATAAATTGGTTTCCCAAAACCGAGAACTGAAATAGAAATCATAATGATTAACAGTCGTGGGATTGAAAGATAATTAAATCCCAATAAGTGTTCATATTGAGTTTAAATTTTCATTAAAATTAGGTCACGGACACAGAGTTGAAAGTTATATGTGATATTGGCAGTTGGTACCTACTCGAGGTACTCCAATAAAATGAACCATTTTTTAACTGTATATATAAAAACATAGAGACCTCTAATGGTAACATTAAACTAATAAGGCTTGCTTCATTGTGAAAGTATATATTAAACGATAAGATATTAATTGCTAGGGTACATTTTTACATGTCTATATAAAGGATTTCGTTAGCATATATTGGGTGCTTGTAGATCACTCCATCTATAACTTTATTAAATGGTTGTAGAAATTGGTTCCTCAATTGATACATTGAGTAAATGATATGAATGGTTTAAAAACAATAATAATATGAAGCCAAAATCTTACATAACTATTATTTTAAAGGTACAAGTTCATTTGTGGGTTGAAGTTTGCATCTTGTAAGTTGTATACCAAATATCGAGTAATGTGTAGTTTCAAATTGGAGAGTACACTCGTTCAATGAATGTATCTCATATTTTTGGAGGATACTTCTACCTAGATTTGTATATAGATGATATATTACTACAAGGGAACACCAAAACAATTTTGCATAGCCCCAATAAATAATAATTATGTTTGGTTTATATGAAAATAAATGGTAAATTGCATTGCCCAAATTTTGCATATATTTTTATTATTGGTATTTAATTTTATTTTGATCATTATGATCGAAAGAATTGTATATAAAAAATGCCTATATAAACAAACTATTCAGGCACTATAATATGTTTAAATTTAATAAAAAATTAGTTTGGTAGTACGAGAATAAAAATTCATCAAAATATCATACCCCAAAAATGAATTTGCGATAAAAAGATGGAACGACTATTTTTATAGGAACTTGAATTACTATTTTTAGAAATTTACAAGTACTTGAATTGCATTATATATATATATATATATAATTTAAATCCAAATAAGGGTAAATTTGTCCATATTTTCTTACTAAATCAACACGACTTTTAAATTCAACTAGACACTTTAATTTGAAATTTTGTTTCATTATTTTATTTATACACTTATATATTAATATATAGTTTTTGTTTCATACATTAGTGTTTACGAATAAGCGTTTTTATCTTACTTGTTTAAATTTTACCTGAAGAGTAGTAACATATAAAGGTTATATGTAATAATATTTATCTTAATACTTTGCCTATATTTTTATTATATAATATTAAAAAATCAAGATGAATTTAGATATATTGAGAAAAACCTAGTCTTCAAGTCGAATTTAACATTAAGAATTGAAATTAAAATGCATACTTTAGTTATTTAAATCTATAATTTAAACGAGACAATAATCAAATGGTACATACTCACAAATTTTTAACCAACACTATTGATAAATTTTAGAAAAAAATAATAAAATAATTTAATAAGAAAATAATTTAATTTTTTTCTCAAACCTACCCTTAAGACTTTGGTAAAACTTGATTTAATGTACAATTTTACTAACATATATCAATCTCATACATGTAATATTAAATACAAATATGATTAATAAACATATCAAAATACGTAGGAGTCTTATTTGTGCTTAATAAAAACCTTAATGCACTAGTAAAATACCAACCACTATATATCATATCATTCAAAATAAAATACAAGTTTTAAATAAAAATTAATTAATTAAATATATATATATATATATATATATATATATATATATATATATATATATATATATATATATATATATATATATATATATATGTATAGGGTGATTTACTACACAGTGCACGGAGGATGGCTAATTTCCCATCAGGTCCAACCCACCTCAAATGACAGTCCTACCCTTAATAACCCATTAATTAGAATTTAGTTACCAAAACAAATTTTCCTGATTCCATGTAAATTAGTCAAAAATTAGTAACCCATTAATTAGAATTTAGTTACCAAAACAAATTTTCCTGATTTCATGCAATTAGTAAAAAATTGGAATAGTGTAATGATGACGAAAAAAATAAGGTTTAGAAGAAGAAGACGGCCCATTAAATAAGCGATGATAACTTCGTTGGAGATGTTCCGACTAACACCAAAAACAAGAAATCAACGGGTGGCGATGAATAAGGTGTTTCGAAAACGAAAAAGAAAGGCAAAAAGGTAAATGAACAGTTGCACAAATACTTTGTATTGGGTAGTCAAAACGGGGCTGGGTAATGTTTGTTTTTGTGATGGGATGTCTTTAAAAATGGTGGTACACGGAACACTTTTGTGATGGTTTGTCTTTAAAAAATGGTCGTACACGGAACACTATAAAAGTCTAATTTTTAGTTGGTGGGTAATGTTTATTATTTTGATGGTGTGTTCGAGCAAATTGATGGGTTACGCTTTTTGTTGAGTTAAAAGGGGGTGGGTTACCTTTGTTATTTTAATGGTTTGTGCGTTAAGAGTGATGGTGTATATAAGTTACCTATGTAAAACCTCAGCAAGTTTGAACAACTAAATATACATTGAAAAAAACAAACATTTATTGAACGGAGAAGCTTAACTCAGTTCTTCTCAGTCGAAGCTCTAGATCCGTTAAATCTGTACTTCTTCAAAACCGCATTCATGGATTCGTTTATGAATTTTAGAACGGAGTTTCGCAGGAATGATTTCGTTCATCAAAGCTTTGTTTGTTCATGTATTTAATCTTCGTGTTTGAGAACGGAGTTTCGCAGCAATGGTGGCGATGAACAAGAAGAAGACGGCCCATCAAATAAGGTTCTAGATCGAGGCTTCGTCCATGGAAGCAGCGGAGAGAAAAAAAGATGGACCAGAGTGTTGTAGCAGGCTTGGTTGTGAATTGTAATGTTGAATTAAAGAATGGAAGGTTGTGTAACAGAATCGATAAATATGGAAGATATCAGATATGATATCGATAAATATGGAAGAGATTGTATATGATATATAGTAGTAGGGGTATATTTGGTATTAGCTTAAAAACGTTGGACTCTATAAGGCAGAAATCTGGAGCTAGACTTGTTGGGGGTGGGTTATTGGGTCTAAGGACTTTTTAAGCTAATATCTCATATATATATATATATATATATATATATATATATATATATATATATATATATTGAAAATTGTGTCATGGTTCGATATTATAACATGTAAGTAAAAATACAAGTTATTATTATTCATTTACATCTATAATTAAACAGTTTCTCTAGATTCAATATGGTTTTTATTAATCTTATACTAAAGTTGAAAAACTGGATAAATATAATTTATTGACACTTTGATAGATGGAGAAACGTATGTATCTACATCGTATTAGAGATGATTCGTTCTTTATTTAGGAAGAGACCAATTAAGATCTATTTCATTATTGGTAGGACCATATAAAATTGAACAATTATTTTTTCTTGCAATAATTATGAATACATGAATATACAACACTAAAAATTATAATATTTTTGAAATTTAATGTATACAATATATTATAAGAGGACTTGGTTATATGGATATTTTTTTTGGGTATATATAATATTATGGTCAATATATGTTTTTTGAATAGGACTTGTAGATCAACGTTCATTGGTTCTTCATACAAAAATAGAGTAAATTGGGTATCGAATGTAGGTGATTAGATTTTTTAACAATATAAGATTGAGAGAAAGTATGAGAATAGAGTAATAAGTGTGTATATTTGATTGTGTTTGATCAAATTACCTGGACAACAGAGATTGTTTCACTAATAATGATAACTACTACATTCCTTGAATAATAATTTTAATATACAAAAAATCAACATCATACTATAATTTATAATACTTTAATGAATACGTAGATAAATAGATATACATAAAGAGAAAGAATGAGAAAATTTTATGTTATTGGTCTAAACTATATTATGAAAACCAAGGGTGAGTGATCGAGAATTTAGCAAATAATGAAATCTAAGGAAACAAGGAGATACAAATGGTGATACATGGAGTAACACACTTATGAAAATATAGAAACTAAAAGTTAGATTTGATGTATAAGAACAATTAAAATAAATAGAACTATAAAATATTTAGAGAAATAAAAAACCATTAGGTAGGATGATAAGAAAAGTTGAGAGTCATACTGGTACGTTTTAATCTTTAATGATTATATTTGATATAAAGTTGTAATTTTCAACCTAAATATTTATATATATGTATTTTTATTTAATCAATAACTTATGTTATCTATGCTACACTGTGTGGACAAAACTTAAGTTTGAGATCCGTCTTTTGAAAATTAAATTATAATCTACAAAAACTATTATTTGTAGTAGATCAAAACTCAACGATATCATTGTGTAAAAATAAAGATCAAATTCATGTATCTTGACATAACAAGTCTTGGAAACAAGTTTTCTATTCATATTGTTGTGTTTGGTAATTAGGATTTTTTTATCGTGTGTAGTGTTTTAAGTGATGCTAAAAATGTTTATATAAAAAATCAACTCTAACTCTAAAATATTTAACTTGACGGGTCTTATTATCCTCAAAGATATTAGAATTTTACTACCGAGACCACTAGGATAAGAATGATTTGAATTAAAAATACCCGTTAATCTTGATATATATCTAAGGTGTTGTAGATAAATCACTCTATTTATATTAGATTTGTTTTGCTTTTTTATTTACATGTATTTTATATCCCAAACTTGCTACTTATAAGATAAAAATATTAATAAGACACAAAAAATATTTTGAGTATGAATACTCTACTTATTCTCCACAAGATGATAAACTTATTTTTCTCCCCTATTTTCATAAAATCTTATTTTCTCAATGAAATGCAAACATTGTAAGCATAATTTTAAATGTACATTATGTCCTTAACTCGGTTAGTTTTAACATCTAATTATTGAACTCTTTGATATTCATTTATGTATAGAATCTTTTTTTAAATAACTTTATTATAAATATAGGCATCAATTTGAATTGTAAAACATGTATTTTAATTTTTTCAAAAAATCATTTTTTATTTTCTTCTACAATTAAATTATATTAATATCTATATTTGAATTTAAATAACATAAAATAAAAAAATTTGAATTTATTATTTTGAATTAAAATTGACATAATTTAATTATTTTTTCTTTTACCACCATTAACTTAAATTTCTCAAAAATTAATCTAATTATTAATAAACTTTTATGTACATAGAGAATAATGTAATTAATTAAATATTTTATTGAACCAAATTATTTTTTCTCTAACTTGAAATACAATATCTCTAAAATTTCCAATTTTCATTTAGTTATTTTTTTAAAAATCTATCGAAGGATTCTTGGATTCTAAAATTATTGAAAAAATTCTTCTAACCAATGCAATATTTATTCAAACTATGTTGTAAATTTATATAATACAAGAAAAATGTACACCAAATAAAATAACTAAAAAGATATGAAATTCATCCATCCAATATTAGTGTCCTATTTTTTTATTATTAGAAAATCATATGATTACACATATCTCATATTTAAATATTGCATCATCTAATTATTTATAATTACCTAACTAATAAAATTACACATGTCTTGTTATTTCTATGGTTCAGAAGTAAATATTAGCTGAAGGTATTACCTAAAATACTTTTCTGGGATTTTTAGTCATTACAATACATTTTGTGTTCAAAATATCTAAATTTTTATGTTTGTAATTTCTTCATCACCAGATAGATTTATATTACAAATGTATCTGTCGACATAACATGTTGATAGGTTCTCTAGTGGTTGGGAACACTCTCTAATATGTATGTGATTTCTTATTCAGACCGTAATTAGTCAAATTTTATACCAATGTAAACACAACAAATTTAAATGTTTCACAATCACTAGAGAAACTATTGACTTTTTTAAAACAAAAAATCATCACTATATAGATTTATATTATAAATGTATTTTTTTTTCGATGTATGGGTGTCCGGGCCAGCTTACGCGCACCATGACTAATCCCATAGGAAATATACACGCCTCCTCATGCATACTCCCACTTAATCAGAACTAGGTTACCCATGTTCAGGGAGGAGACTCGAACCATGTTGATATATTATAAATGTATTTGTCGACATAACATGTTGATATATGCTCTAGTGGAGCACTCTCTAATAAGTATGTTATCTTCGGTTTGAACCTTACTTGAGTCAATCTCATAAAATTTGTCTCTAATGTAAAGGCAATAAATTTAAATGTTCACAATCACTAGAGAAACTATTGACCTTTTATCCTAATTAATTTATCCATAAATGTATTTTAATTTCTTTTTGATGAAAACTATATATTTTATTTTAAAAAATTACAAAAATATTAAAATGAAGTTTTCAAAAAACAACTTCATAATAATTTTAGATTCAACACTATGGATTACTTTATCCAAGTAATGACTCTAAACATGATCTAGACTATATTCTTTTAACATGGACCTAACTTTATTTTTAAAACTAAAGATCTCTAAGTTTTGAATGCTACTCACTCCATGACCAAAATACATTGAATAGAATAATATAACCACACTTTTTATAGTTTTTTTCCTCAACAACATTTCTTCATATCCTCTCATTTCAACTCCAA
The DNA here is from genome assembly GCA_029959085.1 of Nemophila menziesii. Lineage (NCBI taxonomy): Eukaryota > Viridiplantae > Streptophyta > Magnoliopsida > Boraginales > Hydrophyllaceae > Nemophila > Nemophila menziesii. The sequence goes on along the minus strand of JARWIR010000004.1, from coordinate 39,745,191 downwards.
CTTGTGTAATTCATATCAAGTATTGAAACCACTACTATAAACCACTTTCTCTAATTTTTATATTTGGTTACAAAGCTTCTGGACGTTTGATATGGTCTTGGATATGGAGTATAAATGTTGGAAACCCCATGTTCAAGAAGGATGTCTTGGCCAAAGACCTAAATGAGACCATTATCAAGAATAAATGCTTTACTATTATTAAGTTGAACTTCATATTTGTATAGAATCATGGTCTTGGTAGTATGCTGTCTTTGAATTTAAATAATTCTGTCACCAATGTTGATTTAGATTATATTTGTAATAAATATGTTTGTAATTGGGCAATAGTTTTTTAGTTTGTATCTCTTACGAATCTCTTTATCCTTAACCAATCAACTAGTAGGCTTGAATCCTGGTTCCTGAATCTATATGACCTTCATAGAATTAGTGGGGATAAGGATAGTAGAGTTGACAGCCTATATTGCCTAGGCCCTTTGGAAAGCAAGAAACAAGTTGCACAATCTATGACATCCTATGATGAATACTATATATCAGTAGGGGATTTATCAAAAGCTAGTATCAATAAAAATGTAAATATAAATACAAGTATTAGCACAATAACAAGGAGAAAGTTTAAAAAAGAAGAAATGAAGCATGAAAGCACAACCCTAATGAATAAGGGAGAGAATAGTATTTAGGACAAAATAAAGCATAGTGACCAAAACATTAACAGATTTAACAACTGTAAAAATAGAATGACCCCATTAGTGATAGTGATAACACTCTTATTGTCTTTACTGATGCATCTTTTATTATATTAACGAGTGTGCAATATCATCTTGTATAAGTAGATATAACAAAGGTGTTTTAATTCAAACAACCTGTACTTTTAGAAGCAATTCAGTGGAGGAAGCTAAATTCATTGGAATACAAAATGCCATTAACATCGATAAGTTGATTAAAGAATTTAATTTAGAGTGGTGAATGATAATCTGAAGCCATTATGCAGCTGAAGACTAGAAGAGAAGTGTTTAAGCAACAATATAAACTGTTTTTGAGTGATTTTCAACTTCTTTCTTGTAATAGTGATTGTAATTTCCTTAATGTTTCTAGGAAGGAAAATGTAGTCGTTGTCTAGGTTGCTAAGAAAATGTTGACGAGTAGTTTGTTTGGTAATTAGGGTTCCAACACTACTGGATTCGCCTGATTTCGCGACGACACGCGTCGTCGCGAATCCCGGCATAATCGTCGCTATTTTCGTTTAGCGACGAAATTTCGTCGCTAAACTGTCGTCTCTATCCTGGCGTCGCTAATTTGAGATTAGCGGCGAATAATTGTGATTTCGTCCCTAATTACTCAGAGTTTTAACCACGAGGACAGGGTGATGTCTCCTCATTTGTGATAGTAAAATATACTCATGAGACATCATTTTAGGCTTATTTATTAGTTTATAGGTTGATTTTAGCTTAATTTAGTGCACTTTCCTATTTTGGGTCTTGATTTGTAGAATTATTATTTTTAGAGCATATTGGGTTTAATTGTTTATTTAGTGTGAAGCTTTAAAGATAATTATGGAGATTAATTAGAGTCCAAGTCAAAGACAACAACTTATGGAAGGAGATATGCATGGAAATTGGAGATAAGGAAATAATTGCTAAAAAGATGGAAAAGGAAAAAGCTGCCTAAATCTGGGATTCTGCAAAGATAGGCGTTTTTACCTAATAAAGAGGCCGAATTTGGTAAATTACTCCTAAAGGGTCTAGATAATTCTGTTGCGATTCTTTTGGTATCTTGTGGAGCAAAATCGGACCAATAATAAAGAAGTTATGACCAAAACAACGCAGCAGTGTTTATCTTTATTTCCATACGAATTTGAGTTGGGCTAGGAGTCCATTACTTAACTTATCTCTAAAGAAACGAATTAGGTCAACCTCTAACCTATAAATACAGCCTCTTAACACTCTTAAATCATCCTTGGTGAAACCTTAAGCCAAGAGGAAGCTTACAACACAAGAGAGAAGTCTGGAAGGAGCTGTCATCAACAATGTCTTCTTCTACCTTTAGATTTGTAATTTCTTTCTTTTCTTTCATTAACTAATTTTCTTTAGCTTGAGTTTTAGCATTAATGTATGAACCCTAGTTTTGATTGACATCTATCTAATTTGGGAATTTAATGTTTTAAATAGAATTATAGTTTTTATTCTCTGTTTATGTGTTTGAATTTATATTCTGTGTTCTTGTGGACGGCCGCCATTAGAATTACCATCTAGTAATTAGGATACCATTGACAACGGTGTTCAATTGCATGCTTAGCACATAACGTTTAGTTTAGGTTTGATCTGACAACCCAACCTAGCTAGATAATCACTATGGTTGAGTCTTGTGACTCTTTACCAATTACAGGAAAAGTTTGCTTAGGAAGCCTTATTGACACAGGTAAATCCTATTTTAAACTACCGATAGCATATTGGGACCGATTAGGGAAATACTACATAATTCACCCTTACATGTTTAGAACGGCAAAACTAGTGGGGATTACATGCTAATAACTTAAGCTATGTTCACATATTACTTCTCTTTCATATTTAATTTTCTGTCTTTTATATTCTTAGCTTTAGTTTATTAGAAAATCAAACAAAAATCTATTTGTCTTTACTTTTATTTGCGTTTAGTTGTTCTAGCTTTAATTATTTACACTTGGTATTTGCATAAGATTCTCCTAACCTCTGTAGTCTCTGCGGAACGAATCTTTATCTAAAACTTGCATACGATCTGTATACTTGCAGAACCGTGTAGTTTTAGGGTGTTTTTGCACTTATTTTATATCTTATTTTATCACACCCTAGGCCCCACCAAGTTTTTGGCGCCGCTGCCGGGGACTACATCGTTAGTCCTTGTGCATATATCTTGTGCTTTTATTTTTAGTTAGTTCTATTTTACGTTTTTTTTGTTTTTAGTTTTTGTTTTTCAGATTTAGTTACATATGGAGAACCCAAGGAGACTTGAGCTACCCATCGAATTTAGAGTAGAGCCACGAGGAATTCGCGCTCCAGAAATCCAAGCCGCTAAATTTAAACCTGATCCTGGGATGTTAACTCAGTTTGCGTCTCATGGATTATTCAGCGGAGATGCACATCAAGATCCGATCCGATATACTCAGAAATTCATGCAGATCTGTGATGCCTATATCGTAAGAGGAGTTACTAGGGAGCAAGTATATTACTTGATGTTCCAGTTCTTCTTGACCGGATGTGCAAGCGATTGGTATGATGCCCAATACCCTCATATTATTCCAGATTGGGACAAGCTTCAAACAAGATTCCTAGACCGTTTTTATCCGGTTAGTAGACGTTTAAAAGACATGTTGGAGCTTGAACAATTTATACAGAAAGAGGAAGAGAGTTTGGGTGAAGCATGGTTACGATTTACAGAGAAGAAAGCGAGGTGTCCATATCATAGATCCTCGCCAGAATATTATTTAACCTTGTTTTATGGAGGCCTTAATGATAAATCAAGAGAGAAAGCAGATTCGGTAGGAAACGCAGGTTTTGTGTTGCTAGATCCTGTAGAAGCTGAGTTGGGGATGGAAAGAATTCTCGAGAACGAGAGAAGTTGGCCAAGGAAATCAGTAAAGGAGAACAATTCAGAATCTCTAAAGCTTAAGGAATTGGCTAAACAACTCGAAGAGCTGACAGAACAAGCCCGAACAATTGCTCAGGTAAATATGGTATGCACAATTCCTTCGTGTCTTGGTTGTGGATCAAGAAATCATGTGTGGGCAGGATGTATGAATAATCCAGCAGTAGCTTCCGTTCAATATCCTCAAGATAACTATTACTCGAATAGTTACAATAAAGAAAGCTATGCTAGTTATCAACAACCTCCACAACAAAGGAGTGGGGACAGAAAACAAGAAACTAATCAGCAATCCCAACTTCAACCTTATAATTCTCCACAACTTATTCAAGAAAAGGCACCCATTGTTAAGAAAACTTGTCAAGAACCGAAGAAAGATCCACCTAAACAATCAATGCAATTGTCAAAACAAGAACAACTCCAGAGTTTGACTTCAAGTATGACTAAATTAATGCAAAACGTTGAGAAGAAAATAAATTATAGCCAACAGAGAGTTCGAACTCAGGAGAAGGTTATAAAGCAACTAGAGCATACTATATCACAGATGGCGAGTACATTACAAACTAGGCCGAAAGGGCAACTCCCAAGTGACACTATTGCTCCTAGAGACGATTCTTGCCATGTAGTTGAATTGCGAAGTGGGAAGCAACTGCCTCCACCAAGACCAGAACCAGAGCCTATCCCTATTCCAGAACAAATGGGGGAAGAAATAATCAAAGATACAGTCAAGGAGGTAGTTCAACCAAAAAGTGTCCAAGCCGAGACACCTGATAAAACAAGACAACCAGTGGAACTCAGTACACGCCCTCCACCACCATACCCTTCACGTGTCAGGAAGAAGGACAATGACCTGGAATTCAAGAAGTTCATTGACATGTTGAAGAAATTAGAAATCAATATACCCCTTGTTGAAGCTCTCAAGAGGATGCCAAGCTACATGAAATTTATGAAAGACATTCTCTCCAACAAGCGAAGTATAGAGACTGGGGAACCAATTGGATTACCTAGGGAGTGCAGTGCTATATGTCAAAATGAGTTGCCACCAAAACTAGAAGATCCCGGAAGTTTTACAATTCCCATCGGCATTGGAGAAAATTGGACCGGGAAAGCATTATGCGATTTAGGTGCAAGCATCAATCTCATGCCTAAATCCCTGTTCGAGAAGCTTAATATCGGAGAAGTAGTACCTACATCTGTGGTACTACAAATGGCGGATCGCTCCCTCTCACGACCAATAGGTAAAATTGAAGATGTTTTAGTTAACGCGGGCTCTTTTATTTTTCCTTGTGATTTTATTATCCTTGACTACGACGCGGATAAGAATGTCCCCATCATTTTGGGTAGACCATTCTTAGCCACGGGGCGTACACTAATTGATGTTGAGAATGGTGAGTTAATCATGAGAGTACAAGGCGAACAGATACGATTTAATGTGTTTCAGGCTATGAAATATCCTAAAGCGAAAGACGAGTGCTTCAAGGTAGATGTCATCGAAAAGATTACGCAAGAAGTCTTCAATAAAGAGAGCTTAAATGATGAACTTGACAAAGCCTTAGCACCTGAAACACCAGAACTCGAAATTCCCCCTGAAGATGTTGCTGCATTAGGATTAAACGTACGAGAACTACTTCGAGAGCCAGGTGACATTGAACCAATGAAACAACCATCTATAATATGTCCACCTGTTCTCGAAGAAAAACCACTTCCAGATCACTTACGCTATGCATATCTAGGTACGAACAAAACTTTGCCTGTTATTATTTCTGCTAACCTTTCAGGTCCTCAAGAGGAGAAGCTACTTCAAGTACTTCGTGCAAACAAAGAAGCAATTGGATGGACTATTGCCGACATCAAGGGAATTAGTCCTTCTGTTTGCAAACACAAAATCATTCTTGAGAACGAAGGTGGGCGATCTATAGAGGGACAGAGAAGACTCATGCCAGCTATGAAAGAAGTGGTGAGGAAGGAAGTTATCAAGTTGTTAGACGCAGGAATTATCTATCCGATTGCTAGCAGTGATTGGGTTAGTCCAGTGCAGTGTGTTCCTAAGAAAGGAGGTTTCACTACCATCCTTAATGAGCAAGGCGAAGCCATACCATCAAGACCAGTTGTAGGGTGGCGCGTGTGCATGGATTACCGAAGACTGAACAAAGCAACGAAGAAAGATCACTTCCCGTTACCTTTCATTGATCAGATGCTAGACAAGCTTGCAGGGAGAGAATATTATTGTTTTCTAGACGGATATTCAGGTTATAATCAGATTTGTGTGGATCCCCTCGATCAACACAAAACAACTTTTACATGTCCGTTTGGTACTTTTGCTTACAGAAGAATGCCGTTTGGTTTATGCAATGCACCTGCCACGTTCCAGAGGTGCATGATGGCTATATTTTGGGACATGATTGATAAATATTTGGAGGTTTTTATGGATGATTTTTCAGTGTTTGGAGACAGTTTTGATGATTGTTTGAGTAATCTAGAGAAAGTCCTTGTGAGATGTAGAGAAAAAGATCTCGTGCTTAATTGGGAAAAATGCCACTTCATGGTTCAAGAGGGAATTGTGTTGGGACATAAAGTTTCGAAGGCAGGGATGGAGGTTGATCGTGCTAAAATTGAAGTTATCAAAACACTACCACCTCCAGTTTCTGTTAAAGGAGTGAGAAGTTTCTTGGGTCACGCAGGATTTTATCGACGATTTATTAAAGATTTCTCCAAGATCGCCAAACCGCTCTGCTCTTTACTTGAAAAGGATACTCCTTTTAATTTTACTGAAGAATGTCTTCAAGCGTTTTTGACGATTAAGGAAAAACTGATCTCTACACCTGTTGTTATACCTCCTGATTGGAACGCTCCGTTTGAACTTATGTGCGATGCTAGTGATCACGCTATGGGTGTGGTGTTGGGACAAAGGAAAGACAAAATTTTCCACACGATTTATTATGCAAGTAAGACTTTCAACGCTGCCCAGATGAATTATACAGTAACGGAGAAAGAGATGTTGGCCGTGGTTTATGCTTTCGATAAATTTCGTCCCTATCTGGTTGGGAAGAAAACTATTGTATACACGGACCATTCAGCTATTAGGTACCTCATGGAGAAAAAGGACGCTAAGCCGTGTCTCATTAGATGGGTACTATTGCTTCAAGAATTCGACATAGATATTCGAGACCGAAAAGGATGCGACAATCAAGTTGCTGATCACTTTTCAAGGCTCGAAGGATCTAATGCGAACAAGGAACCATTGTTGGTTAAAGAGGTATTCCCTGATGAACAAATTTTTGCTATTAAACGTGCTTTTGTGCCATGGTATGCAGATCTAGTCAACCTCATTGTGAGTGGTGTCTTTCCCAAAGATTTCCACCCACAACAAAGACAAAGATTGAACCACCAGGCCAAACAGTATTATTGGGATGAACCGTACCTCTGGAAGATATGTAGTGACCAAGTGGTTAGAAGATGTGTACATGAAGGCGAGATGGAGAAAATTATTGAAAGTTGTCATAGTTCACCTTATGGAGGTCACTTCAAGGGCGATAGAACCGCAGCTAAAATTCTTCAATCCGGGTTCTATTGGCCAACCATACACAAAGATTGTCACAGTTTCGTCCAGTCATGCCAAAGATGCCAAAAAACTGGTAATATATCAAAAAGAGACGCGATGCCGCTTAATAACATTCTTGGAGTTGAGATCTTTGATGTATGGGGAATAGATTTCATGGGACCTTTCATCACTTCCTATGGAAATCTTTATATTTTGCTTGCAGTAGACTATGTATCGAAATGGGTAGAAGCAGTGGCAACACCAAAGAACGATGCTCAAACAGTGATTAAATTCTTAAAATCAAACATCTTTTCAAGACATGGTACGCCACGTGTTCTCATCAGTGATAAAGGTACCCATTTTCTTAATGCTCCCGTGAGACATTTTCTTAAAAAGTTTGGAGTGAAACACCGTACTTCAACCGGTTATCACCCACAAACTAACGGTCAAGCTGAAGTTTCCAATCGGGAAATTAAATCTATTCTGGAGAAGACCGTGAACAAATCAAGAAAAGACTGGTCCTTAAAGCTAGATGATGCTCTCTGGGCATACAGAACGGCATTTAAAACACCAGTTGGGGCATCTCCATATCGCATGGTCTACGGCAAAGCGTGTCATCTACCGATTGAACTAGAAGCTCGAGCCTACTGGGCTATTAAAACTCTGAATCTAGACCCAGATTTGGCCGGGAAACAAAGGATGATGCAATTGAACGAATTGGAGGAGCTTCGTTATCATGCCTATGAAAATTCACGTCTCTATAAGGAGAAAACAAAGCGATGGCATGATAAACGGCTCCGTCCAAAACATTTCGAGATTGGACAGAAGGTTTTATTATACAACTCTCGATTTTCGAACTACCCAGGAAAGCTTAAATCCCGTTGGGAAGGACCTTACATTATTACCAAAGTCACACCGCATGGAGCGATTGAGATTGAAAATCCAGCCGAGCAACTGACATTCATGGTGAATGGCCAGCGTTTGAAGAGATACTATGACAGTGAGGACTTTGAGCAAGGAGAGAAAATCTACCTTGTCGAATGCGATTAGCCTGAGGTACACGTCTAACTCAAAGACGTTAAACAAAAGTGCTCTTGGGAGACACCCCTTGTTTTAATTGCTTTTTAGATTAGTTGTTTTTGCTTTGTAGTGTTTAATTTTAAGTTAGTGTATATTTTAATTGTGTTTTCAAGCTAATGGGAGAGAAAGGTAGTATGTTATTGTGCAGGAAACGAGTTTGGGGTCAAAAGGAAAAATCTGGAGGAACTTCAAGTCTGGCGCGGACTACCCTGCGGACTACCCCATGGTCCGCAGGGATGCACCGCGCCCCAAAAACCCGTACCACGGGTTGGCTAGCTCGGGTCTTATCCAGAAGGTCGAAAAAAATCACGGGGCAGGACGCGGTACACCGGACCCTAGTCCGCACGGTAAAAACCCGTACCACGGGTTGGGTACCACGGGTTTTTTGACGGACATGCTGCGGACTACCCCCTGCACCGCACCCCTGGTCCGCGACCCAAAAACCCGTACCACGGGGTGCTAGCTCGGGTATTATCCAGTAGGTAAAATTTTTGGAGCAACAGAAGCTGCGGTATACCGCACGAATCGTCCGGTGCACCGCGAAGAGGCGGTTTGTGAAGGAATTCTTTTCCTAATCAAACTCTTACCTTATGAGATTAACCCTAGCCTTCCATACACGGATTTTTCAGACCCAAACCCTATATAAACATCTTAAAGCTTGTGCAAACCTTCACAATTAACACAACAACTCATCAAAACCTCTCCATCATCTTCCATAAACACAATCCTTCATCAAATTCATCACACTACACCATCAAAACACCATCAGATTCAACAAGCTTTAAAGAGTTCTTCCAAGATCAATCCAATAACCTTTCTCTTTCATCAATTCCAAGCAACAACATCAAGCTACACCAATTTTCCTTAAACTTTTAATCCATCCTTGGTATAACTTGAGTTGTGGGTGAACCAAGTATGACTAATAGATCTGAAGCTATGGAATACAAGAGAAAGTATTCAATCCTTGGGAAGAATAAGAAATTGCATGGAGCTACCATTGAAAAACCCATCAATATTGATGAGGTTTCTGAAAAATCAAAAGAACAGGCACCTGAACAACCACTACCAAAGAAGAGATTAACTGCTAGAATGTCCACACCATCAAGGAGGCCTTTAGACAAGATAAAAATCCAAGACCAAGGTTCTTCTACTACCTCTTCTTCCAAAATTGCTTATGATCTTCCTCCTTGGGCTATTCAGTTACAGAACGAAGTTGAAAGATTACGTGAAGATAACAAAGACCTTTGGGTAGAAATTATGCAATTGGAAACAAGGGTAGATAATTCGACCTTGTACAAGGATATAGATGATTACACCGATCCCTCAGCTTCAGAAGATGAGGATGATATGATGGATCTCTATGGCCAGCCAGGTAAGTCATTCTAATTTTTCTCAATAGCTTGGATGCATTAGGTAGTTTAGTTAGTTTTATTTTAAATTTTATTTCATTCTTGAGTCTTTTTCGAGTCGTGGGGACACGGCTCACTTTTGAGTTGGGGGTGGGGATTCGTTGTCCTCATCTTCTTTTTGTTTTTGCATAAAATTTAAAATTTTTAGGTTGAATTAAGGCATAGAATATCTTGAATGTACCTATGTGAGCATAATTTTATTAGGTCAATGATAGTAAGTAGTATGCTTTTGAAAGATGTAACAAAATTGTTTAGCATGCATGCATGAAAACATGAAATAAAGGATAGAAAAGTTAATGAGCAATGCTAAGAAGTACGTCGAAACTTAGGAATAGTTATTTGGTGTGTAGAACGTGAGGTTTAAAATTAGTTGAAAACCCACTTGTCTATGAACTATTAGTGAAAAAGTAACGAAATCCGGTAGTTAGAAAAATGACTAAGGCAGTTCTTTCATGATAAAACACTTGAAGCCTTTAGACTCTCTCACCCTTTTGTTTGATTATGTTATTTATCCGTCTTAGCCCCTCTGAGCCTTTTCTAAAGCCTTTTTATTGAAACACATTATAATCCTTACCCTAGTTTTTAGGACTTATCTATATGACCCGCACTCAAATCGCAAAACCTGAGACACTCGTTTTAGAGCTTGAGTTTGGGGTGGTGGGTTTCATCATTAGGGAACTTTGGGATTTGGGTATTATCTTTGTGATTTTATTTGATGATGAATTGTTATTATTGTAACCCTTTGCCGGGGTAATAGTGAATGGAAAAGAAGCTACGAGCTAAAATTGCCAACAAGGGCATAAAAAAAGAAAGAATATATATATGACAATAGTGTGATATCTCGAACATAAAAAGAGAATCATAACTATACAAAAGAAAAAATTGATTTGAAAAGAGAATATATATTCGGACCGGCAAAGTGGATTTTATATCATCAAAGGTTTTTATTGGGATTATTGGGGATGCACATTAAAAAGCATAAATAAATTGGGTTGAGTGAGAACATCTTCGAGTGAAAACTCAAGCTCTAGGGCGATTCGTTGATGGCTAGTGAGGAGAGAGCCAAAAGCTCACTTTTCATTATCCAAATATACCACACCCGTCCTTAAGCCAAGTTATAACCAAGACCTTAGGATTTTTGACTACTAGGTGGAGAAACAATTGAGCTATTAGGTAGTAGGTAAGTGGATCATTGGATGCTTTATTTGGGACCTATGAACAACCTATAGCCATTAACCTGAACTAAGTTATCATCCTCTCATTCAGGCATTGCGAAATTAATCTTAACTTGAACTTATGGATTGTTGATTGCATGTGTATTAGGCATATTTGTGCATTATTTCTTGAGCATTACTACATGAGATTTTTTTTTGGATTTTATGCTCTAGGATCATTCATTATATTTTGTTCTTGTTCTCCTCCGACTTCTTCTTGTTTATTTTGACTACCCTACTGTCTTTACTTTTATTGTATCGGGACGATACAACTTTGAGTTGGGGGTCTTGATGTCTCCTCATTTGTGATAGTAAAATATACTCATGAGACATCATTTTAGGCTTATTTATTAGTTTATAGGTTGATTTTAGCTTAATTTAGTGCACTTTCCTATTTTGGGTCTTGATTTGTAGAATTATTATTTTTAGAGCATATTGGGTTTAATTGTTTATTTAGTGTGAAGCTTTAAAGATAATTATGGAGATTAATTAGAGTGCAAGTCAAAGACAACAACTTATGGAAGGAGATATGCATGGAAATTGGAGATAAGGAAATAATTGCTAAAAAGATGGAAAAGGAAAAAGCTGCCTAAATCTGGGATTCTGCAAAGATAGGCGTTTTTACCTAATAAAGAGGCCGAATTTGGTAAATTACTCCTAAAGGGTCTAGATAATTCTGTTGCGATTCTTTTGGTATCTTGTGGAGCAAAATCGGACCAATAATAAAGAAGTTATGACCAAAACAACGCAGCAGTGTTTATCTTTATTTCCATACGAATTTGAGTTGGGCTAGGAGTCCATTACTTAACTTATCTCTAAAGAAACGAATTAGGTCAACCTCTAACCTATAAATACAGCCTCTTAACACTCTTAAATCATCCTTGGTGAAACCTTAAGCCAAGAGGAAGCTTACAACACAAGAGAGAAGTCTGGAAGGAGCTGTCATCAACAATGTCTTCTTCTACCTTTAGATTTGTAATTTCTTTCTTTTCTTTCATGAACTAATTTTCTTTAGCTTGAGTTTTAGCATTAATGTATGAACCCTAGTTTTGATTGACATCTATCTAATTTGGGAATTTAATGTTTTAAATAGAATTATAGTTTTTATTCTCTGTTTATGTGTTTGAATTTATATTCTGTGTTCTTGTGGACGGCCGCCATTAGAATTACCATCTAGTAATTAGGATACCATTGACAACGGTGTTCAATTGCATGCTTAGCACATAACGTTTAGTTTAGGTTTGATCTGACAACCCAACCTAGCTAGATAATCACTATGGTTGAGTCTTGTGACTCTTTACCAATTACAGGAAAAGTTTGCTTAGGAAGCCTTATTGACACAGGTAAATCCTATTTTAAACTACCGATAGCATAATGGGACCGATTAGGGAAATACTACATAATTCACCCTTACATGTTTAGAACGGCAAAACTAGTGGGGATTACATGCTAATAACTTAAGCTATGTTCACATATTACTTCTCTTTCATATTTAATTTTCTGTCTTTTATATTCTTAGCTTTAGTTTATTAGAAAATCAAACAAAAATCTATTTGTCTTTACTTTTATTTGCGTTTAGTTGTTCTAGCTTTAATTATTTACACTTGGTATTTGCATAAGATTCTCCTAACCTCTGTAGTCTCTGCGGAACGAATCTTTATCTAAAACTTGCATACGATCTGTATACTTGCAGAACCGTGTAGTTTTAGGGTGTTTTTGCACTTATTTTATATCTTATTTTATCACACCCTAGGCCCCACCACAGGGCGTCGCGAAACTTAAAGATAGCGACGACGTATTAGCGACGACCTCCCGCCGCTAATCTATTAATTAGTTTTTCTTTATTTTTAATCGAAATTTTATTAATTGAATTTTTTTATTCTTTAACGACAACATATTAGCGACAGTATTCTCGTCGCTAATATGTTTTTCATTTTTTTTTGTCGAAAATCATTCATAATTTTTATTTTTTTTATATAATTTTAATTTTTATATAATTTTAATTGTTTATTATTTAAATTTTATTTTTTATTATTTAAATTGTAGTCTTTATTATTATTTTGATTTTAAATATAATGCAAAATTATAAATTAATAAAAATCCAAAAATACATATAAAATACGATAATTCGATTCAAATACTAAACGTGAAATAAAATCAAACGTAGTCAAAGTCAAAAAGAAAGTCAAACATAGGGAATAAACTTAAAAGTCTTAAAATTACAAACCAAACCAACCAAATAAATAAATAAAAATCTCAATCGTCACCACGATCTTCTTCATTTTCTCCTCTCTCCTCATCTTCTCTCTCTTCATCTCGTCTCTCTTCCCTAGTGGGCCCGGGTTTGCTGATCGGCTGCATTCCATGGGCAATTCTCTTCCCGTTTAATGCCTCGAAGAGAGTGTCTGCCATGCTCGGGGGTTGACTCGGCCGACTAGAAGAAGCTGTGGGCCCGGGTGATGCGGAGGATGGATCCGGTATAGGTGGAAGATTTTGAGCAGCGCGAAGCTCGTTCATCCCATCCAGAATCGCCTTAAGCAGCTCCTCGTTCTCCCTGTCTGGCTGTGTAGGAGTCCTAGATCGTTTCCGGACCGGACCAATGGTAGGCACCCAGTATTTAGTCTTGGGTGGGTGTAGGACCTCCATGATTGTCTCGAGCATGGCATCCATCTGCTCCTGGATGCTAACTTCAGTACCCTCCGCTCCGGCCTGCACAACCTTCTCCTTCATCTTCTCCCGAAGAACACCCTGTAATTAGATTTCAATTTAAAAATAAATTAGATTAATAAAAAAATAAATTTAAAATAAAAAGTTAATTTAAATCAATTAAAAAAAAAACTTACACTAGCTTTCTCCAAACCCTGGTCACGCCAGCTATCTGTAGCTGCATCATACGAAAGGTGGTCGAAATAGCCGCTTAAAGGAGGAAGCTCCATCTCCTCCTGGGTCTCGTCATCTGTAAAAGTCAACGGCTCTTTTGTCACCGTCTTCAGCTTCCCCTGGACAGTATACAATAATAAATTTTAATTAGTTAACAATTAAATTAAATAAAATACTAAATTAAATTTTATTTTTTAAAACTTATACCTCAATAATCACCTCCCGAGTCTGTGACCAGTTCCTTGACCCCTCCTTGCTCGGAACTGTCTGCTGCTCTCGATTCTTCTTGTTTATATCAGCCTGACTCTGTTACAAATAAAAAAGAAGTAGTTATAAAATTAATTAAAAAAAATGTATAAAATATTTAATAAATTATTTTTTTCTACCTGTTTCGCCAAGTCATCAAACATCTTCTTGTATCGCATGTAGGCTCCAGATGTCATCGTATTCAATCTCTTAATGATCTCTTCCCAATCGCCTCGCCTCCTCCACTTCTCCAAATCAAAAAATTGTTGCAGTCGCTGCATAATTACCCCTTTGTTATGGTCGGGGACATCTGACCATTGTTTGTAGCACGGGGGAACAGCCTCTCGAACAGCATTACCAGCCACCTGACCCACGTGTTTGCTATGCCCGCCCACGAAGTTCAAGGTGCCGTCTATGACAGAAAAGTCAACTGGAATGGGCCAGCCGACTCTCTTCAGGGTCTCCTGAGCTGTCCGGATAGAGGTGGCAGCTTTCGGTCTCCTTCTTTTACGTTCACCTGTTTTAGTGAAAAATACTTAGTAATTATATATTTACTCAATTAATAAATAAACAGTAATTGAATTTTTTATTACCCGATGGTTGGGCACAATCAGCATTCGAACGTGGTGGACCCCTTGGGGGATCGTTACCCCTCCCGTCTCCTCCGTGACTCCTACCCATTACAGCAGCCATCTATAAAAAATCATAAAATTGCAAATAAGTCCAAATTTTTTTAAAATTTGCAAATAAGTCCAATTTTTTTTTAAATTTGCAAATAAGTCCAAATTTTTTAAAATTTGCAAATAAGTCCAAATTTTTTATAAAATTGCATTTATTCCAATTTTTTTTAAAATTGCAAATAAGGCCAAATTTTCTAAAAAATGCATGTTTGTCCCTTTTTTTAAATTTGCAATTAAGTCCTATATTTTGCGAAAATTGCATTTTAGTCCTCTATCTTTCTAAAATTGCATTTTAGTCCTATTTTTTTATAAAATTGCATTTTAGTCCTATTTTTTATAAAATTGCATTTTAGTCCTTAAACATACAAAATTGCATTTTAGTCCTTAAACATACAAATCAAACATATTGCAAATAGGTCCCTATATCTTAAAACACAATCAAAGATCAATAACACACCAACTATTACATTAAAATTACAAAAATCATACCAAAACCCTAATTTTTATCAAATTCCAATTACATGTTGTTATTTAACACCAAAAAATTACCAAACAACCCACAAACATACACACAATTCTCGGATTTCATCAAATAACTAAAAACATTCATGAATTTTTACAAGCAAAAAAAAATAATTGCAAGTTTGATCCGGAAATTGGAACCTGTTACGTAGAAATGGTGTAGATTTTGTCCATGAATCCATGCCAAGAAGAAGGAATCATACAAAAAACACAAGACAAAATATTAGAAATTAAAAAAGAAAAAATCAAAAAAGTTAAGATTAGAATGTGTATTTGGACTAGAATCATTACCTTAGCGTTGGATTTGGTGTTGTTTCTCCTCGGAGTAGCTTGGCTATGGCGGAAATGGAGCTTTTGGGAGTGTTTTGGGTGTTTGTGTATGGCAGAAATGAGCTCGGTTAGGGCTTTATAAAATAAAAGATTAGCGACGACACGCAGGTCGTCGCGAATCTTAGGATTTCGTCACGAATTTGGGACACGTGTCGCCCCACGTACACACGCCCCTTGCGTGTCATGGTTTAGCGACGACTACCCGTCGCGAAATTTTGATTTGTCGTCGCTAATTTTCGTGGGCGGGAAAGTTGACCGCCCACGATGACCAATCAATTTTTTTATTATTTATTAGCGACGACAAACCCTTTGAAGATCGTCGCGAATAATTAGCGACGACATTCAAAGGTTGAATGTCGTCGCGAAACCATTGAATGTCGTCGCTATTATTTTTTTCTTAAAAAAAAAAAAATTTATTTAAGGGTTTAAGAAGCTTATCATTTCTTGCATGTTTTTTTTTTGTTTTTTATTTGTTCCTTTACATATTCTTAATTTGGGGTGTTTAGCTAACGTTTAGAGTCAAAGTTGAGTGTTCGGGGTGTTTAGTCAACAGTTAGAGTCAAACTTGGGTGTTCGGGGTGTGTAGAGTCAAGGTTGAGTGTTTAGTGTCAAAGTTGAGTGTTTAGAGTCAAAATTTAGTGTTTAGAGTCAAAGTTTAGTGTTTATGGTCAAAGTTTAGTGTTTATGGTCAAAGTTTAGTGTTTATGGTCAAAGTTGAGTGTTTAGAGTCAAAGTTGAGTGTTTAGAGTCAAAGTTGAGTGTTTATGGTCAAAGTTTAGTGTTTAGAGTCAAAGTTGAGTGTTTAGAGTCAAAGTTGAGTGTTTATGGTCAAAGATTAGTGTTTATGGTCAAAGTTGAGTGTTTATAGTCAAAGTTGAGTGTTTATGGTCAAAGTTGAGTGTTTAGAGTCAAAGTTTAGTGTTTAGAGTCAAAGTTGAGTGTTTAGAGTCAAAGTTGAGTGTTTATGGTCAAAGTTAAGTGTTTAGAGTCAAAGTTGAGTGTTTATGGTCAAAGTTGAGTGTTTAGAGTCAAAGTTTAGTTTATAGAGTCAAAGTTGAGTGTTTAGAGTCAAAGTTGAGTGTTTAGATTCAAAGTTGAGTGTTTAGAGTCAAAGTTGAGTGTTTAGAGTCAAAGTTGAGTGTTTAGATTCAAAGTTGAGTGTTTAGAGTCAAAGTTGAGTGTTTATGGTCAAAGTTGAGTGTTTATGGTCAAAGTTGAGTGTTTAGAGTCAAAGTTTAGTGTTTAGAGTCAGAGTTGAGTGTTTAGAGTCAAAGTTGAGTTTTTATGGTCAAAGTTTAATGTTTAGAGTCAAAGTTTAGTGTTTATGGTCAAAGTTTAGTGTTTAGAGTCAAAGTTGAGTGTTTAGAGTCAAAGTTGAGTGTTTATGGTCAAAGATTAGTGTTTATGGTCAAAGTTGAGTGTTTATGGTCAAAGATTAGTGTTTATGGTCAAAGTTGAGTGTTTATGGTAAAAGATTAGTGTTTATGGTCAAAGTTGAGTGTTTATGGTCAAAGTTGAGTGTTTAGAGTCAAAGTTTAGTGTTTAGAGTCAAAGTTGAGTGTTTAGAGTCAAAGTTGAGTGTTTATGGTCAAAGTTTAGTGTTTAGAGTCAAAGTTGAGTGTTTATGGTCAAAGTTGAGTGTTTAGAGTCAAAGTTTAGCGTTTAGAGTCAAAGTTGAGTGTTTAGAGTCAAAGTTTAGTGTTTAGAGTCAAAGTTGAGTGTTTATGGTCAAAGTTGAGTGTTTATGGTCAAAGTTGAGTGTTTAGAGTCAAAGTTTAGTGTTTAGAGTAAAAGTTGAGTGTTTAGAGTCAAAGTTGAGTGTTTATGGTCAATTTTTAGTGTTTATGGTCAAAGTTTAGTGTTAAGAGTCAAAGTTGAGTGTTTAGAGTCAAAGTTGAGTGTTTATGGTCAAAGTTGAGTGTTTAGAGTCAAAGTTTAGTTTTTTAGAGTCAAAGTTTAGTGTTTAGAGTCAAAGTTGAGTGTTTAGAGTCAAAGTTGAGTGTTTAGAGTCAAAGTTGAGTGTTTATGGTCAAAGTTTAGTGTTTAGAGTCAAAGTTGAGTGTTTATGGTCAAAGTTGAGTGTTTATGGTCAAAGTTTAGTGTTTATGGTCAAAGTTGAGTGTTTAGAGTCAAAGTTGAGTGTTTATGGTCAAAGTTGAGTGTTTATGGTCAAAGTTGAGTGTTTAGAGTCAAAGTTTAGTGTTTAGAGTCATAGTTGAGTGTTTAGAGTCAAAGTTGAGTGTTTATGGTCAAAGTTTAGTGTTTAGAGTGAAAGTTGAGTGTTTATGGTCAAAGTTGAGTGTTTAGAGTCAAAGTTTAGTTTTTAGAGTCAATGTTTAGTGTTTAGAGTCAAAGTTGAGTGTTTATGGTCAAAGTTGAGTTTTTATGGTCAAAGTTGAGTGTTTAGAGTCAAAGTTGAGTGTTTAGAGTCAAAGTTGAGTGTTTAGAGTCAAAGATTAGTGTTTATGGTCAAAGTTGAGTGTTTATGGTCAAAGTTGTGTGTTTAGAGTCAAAGTTTAGTGTTTAGAGTCAAAGTTGAGTGTTTAGAGTCAAAGTTGAGTGTTTATGGACAAAGTTTAGTGTTTATGGTCAAAGTTGAGTGTTTATGGTCAAAGATTAGTGTTTATGGTAAAAGTTGAGTGTTTATGGTAAAAGATTAGTGTTTATGGTCAAAGTTGAGTGTTTATGGTCAAAGTTGAGTGTTTATGGTCAAAGTTGAGTGTTTAGAGTCAATGTTTAGTGTTTAGAGTCAAAGTTGAGTGTTTAGAGTCAAAGTTGAGTGTTTATGGTCAAAATTTAGTGTTTAGAGTCAAAGTTGAGTGTTTATGGTCAAAGTTGAGTGTTTAGAGTCAAAGTTTAATGTTTAGAGTCAAAGTTGAGTGTTTAGAGTCAAAGTTGAGTGTTTATGGTCAAAGTTGAGTTTTTATGGTCAAAGTTGAGTGTTTAGAGTCAAAGTTGAGTGTTTAGAGTCAAAGTTGAGTGTTTAGAGTCAAAGTTGAGTGTTTATGGTCAAAGTTTAGTGTTTAGAGTCAAAGTTGAGTGTTTATGGTCAAAGTTGAGTGTTTAGAGTCAAAGTTTAGTTTTTAGAGTCAAAGTTTAGTGTTTAGAGTCAAAGTTGAGTGTTTATGGTCAAAGTTGAGTTTTTATGGTCAAAGTTGAGTGTTTAGAGTCAAAGTTGAGTGTTTAGAGTCAAAGTTGAGTGTTTAGAGTCAAAGATTAGTGTTTATGGTAAAAGTTGAGTGTTTATGGTCAAAGTTGTGTGTTTAGAGTCAAAGTTTAGTGTTTAGAGTCAATGTTGAGTGTTTAGAGTCAAAGTTGAGTGTTTATGGTCAAAGTTTAGTGTTTATGGTCAAAGTTGAGTGTTTATGGTCAAAGATTAGTGTTTATGGTAAAAGTTGAGTGTTTAGAGTCAAAGTTGAGTGTTTAGAGTCAAAGTTGAGTGTTTATGGACAAAGTTTAGTGTTTATGGTCAAAGTTGAGTGTTTATGGTCAAAGATTAGTGTTTATGGTAAAAGTTGAGTGTTTATGGTAAAAGATTAGTGTTTATGGTCAAAGTTGAGTGTTTATGGTCAAAGTTGAGTGTTTATGGTCAAAGTTGAGTGTTTAGAGTCAATGTTTAGTGTTTAGAGTCAAAGTTGAGTGTTTAGAGTCAAAGTTGAGTGTTTATGGTCAAAATTTAGTGTTTAGAGTCAAAGTTGAGTGTTTATGGTCAAAGTTGAGTGTTTAGAGTCAAAGTTTAATGTTTAGAGTCAAAGTTGAGTGTTTAGAGTCAAAGTTGAGTGTTTATGGTCAAAGTTGAGTTTTTATGGTCAAAGTTGAGTGTTTAGAGTCAAAGTTGAGTGTTTAGAGTCAAAGTTGAGTGTTTAGAGTCAAAGTTGAGTGTTTATGGTCAAAGTTTAGTGTTTAGAGTCAAAGTTGAGTGTTTATGGTCAAAGTTGAGTGTTTAGAGTCAAAGTTTAGTTTTTAGAGTCAAAGTTTAGTGTTTAGAGTCAAAGTTGAGTGTTTATGGTCAAAGTTGAGTTTTTATGGTCAAAGTTGAGTGTTTAGAGTCAAAGTTGAGTGTTTAGAGTCAAAGTTGAGTGTTTAGAGTCAAAGATTAGTGTTTATGGTAAAAGTTGAGTGTTTATGGTCAAAGTTGTGTGTTTAGAGTCAAAGTTTAGTGTTTAGAGTCAATGTTGAGTGTTTAGAGTCAAAGTTGAGTGTTTATGGTCAAAGTTTAGTGTTTATGGTCAAAGTTGAGTGTTTATGGTCAAAGATTAGTGTTTATGGTAAAAGTTGAGTGTTTATGGTAAAAGATTAGTGTTTATGGTCAAAGTTGAGTGTTTATGGTCAAAGTTGAGTGCTTATGGTCAAAGTTGAGTGTTTAGAGTCAATGTTTAGAGTTTAGAGTCAAAGTTGAGTGTTTAGAGTCAAAGTTGAGTGTTTATGGTCAAAATTTAGTGTTTAGAGTCAAAGTTGAGTGTTTATGGTCAAAGTTGAGTGTTTAGAGTCAAAGTTTAGTGTTTAGAGTCAAAGTTGAGTGTTTAGAGTCAAAGTTGAGTGTTTATGGTCAAAGTTGAGTTTTTATGGTCAAAGTTGAGTGTTTAGAGTCAAAGTTGAGTGTTCAGAGTCAAAGTTTAGTGTTTAGAGTCAAAGATTAGTGTTTATGGTCAAAGTTGAGTGTTTATGGTCAAAGTTGTGTGTGTTAGAGTCAAAGTTTAGTGTTTAGAGTCAAAGTTGAGTGTTTAGAGTCAAAGTTGAGTGTTTATGGTCAAAGATTAGTGTTTATGGTCAAAGTTGAGTGTTTATGGTCAAAGATTAGTGTTTATGGTAAAAGTTGAGTGTTTATGGTAAAAGATTAGTGTTTATGGTCAAACTTGAGTGTTTATGGTCAAAGTTGAGTGTTTATGGTCAAAGTTGAGTGTTTAGAGTCAATGTTTAGTGTTTAGAGTCAAAGTTGAGTGTTTAGAGTTAAAGTTGAGTGTTTATGGTCAAAGTTTAGTGTTTAGAGTCAAAGTTGAGTGTTTATGGTCAAAGTTGAATGTTTAGAGTCAAAGTTTAGTGTTTAGAGTCAAAGTTGAGTGTTTAGAGTCAAAGTTTAGTGTTTAGTGTCAAAGTTGAGTGTTTATGGTCAAAGTTGAGTGTTTATGGTCAAAGTTGAGTGTTTAGAGTCAAAGTTTAGTGTTTAGAGTCAAAGTTTAGTGTTTAGAGTCAAAGTTGAGTGTTTATGGTCAATTTTTAGTGTTTATGGTCAAAGTTTAGTGTTTATGGTCAAAGTTTAGTGTTAAGAGTCAAAGTTGAGTGTTTAGAGTCAAAGTTGAGTGTTTATGGTCAAAGTTGAGTGTTTAGAGTTAAAGCTTAGTTTTTTAGAGTCAAAGTTTAGTGTTTAGAGTCAAAGTTGAGTGTTTAGAGTCAAAGTTGAGTGTTTAGAGTCAAAGTTGAGTGTTTAGAGTCAAAGTTGAGTGTTTATGGTCAAAGTTTAGTGTTTAGAGTCAAAGTTGAGTGTTTATGGTCAAAGTTGAGTGTTTATGGTCAAAGTTTAGTGTTTATGGTCAAAGTTGAGTGTTTAGAGTCAAAGTTGAGTGATTATGGTCAAAGTTGAGTGTTTATGGTCAAAGTTGGGTGTTTAGAGTCAAAGTTTAGTGTTTTGAGTCAAAGTTGAGTGTTTAGAGTCAAAGTTGAGTGTTTATGGTCAAAGTTTAGTGTTTAGAGTCAAAGTTGAGTGTTTATGGTCAAAGTTGAGTGTTTAGAGTCAAAGTTTAGTTTTTAGAGTCAAAGTTTAGTGTTTAGAGTCAAAGTTGAGTGTTTATGGTCAAAGTTGAGTTTTTATGGTCAAAGTTGAGTGTTTAGAGTCAATGTTGAGTGTTTAGAGTCAAAGTTGAGTGTTTAGAGTCAAAGATTAGTGTTTATGGTCAAAGTTGAGTGTTTATGGTCAAAGTTGTGTGTTTAGAGTCAAAGTTTAGTGTTTAGAGTCAAAGTTGAGTGTTTAGAGTCAAAGTTGAATGTTTATGGTCAAAGTTTAGTGTTTATGGTCAAAGTTTAGTGTTAATACAAATAAACCAAAATAAAAAAACCAACAAAATGTGTTAATACAAATAAACAAAAATAAAATAAATCTAATCAGTATCATATCCACTAATAACTATGGGTTCATCATCGCTATCAACCTCTATAGGTTCTTCTTCATCACCGTATTCATCCAAGGTGTCATCATGAATTTCCTCATTTTCATCAATAACCGTATCAAAAGACAAATCAATAAAAAAATGAGCAGGATGAATCTCGATCTCCTCGGTGGATGCCAATGGTATGCTGATGTTCTCATTCCCCGTGCCATCCAATGGTATGCTGATGCTCTCGTTCCCCGTAGGGAGTGATTCCGAACCCCATAACTCAGGACTCCATCCGTGTCGATCGTTTATTTCCCAAACGGCTTTCCACCCTTTCATTGATTTCTTTGAACTAATCTCGTCGATGTAAAACACTTTCTTGGCCTGCGATGCTAAAATGTACGGGTTATCGGCCCACTCAAAGTTTGTTGTGTTGATAAAGGTTACCCCATGTTCTGGCCTCGATTCATACTTTTTATACCACTTATAGACAAATAACACAACCGAGCACCCTCCAGTGTACATAACCTCCAAGATGTTGATTAACTCCCCG
The DNA here is from genome assembly GCA_029959085.1 of Nemophila menziesii. Lineage (NCBI taxonomy): Eukaryota > Viridiplantae > Streptophyta > Magnoliopsida > Boraginales > Hydrophyllaceae > Nemophila > Nemophila menziesii. The sequence goes on along the minus strand of JARWIR010000004.1, from coordinate 39,723,032 downwards.
TAATAAGGTTTATCATCGTAAATGGTACACACTCCGTAATCCCGCGTCACTCTTTTCTCTCCTTTGGACTTAGTTACCCACTTGACACCTTTCACAACACATGAATCATATTTATGCACCGAACCATAAGACATGTTTGCCAAGGACACCATCTCGGGGGTAGCTAATGGATCGCCACGTGAATGCATTCCATGAATCTATTATACAACAATAATAGTTAGTACTTTGATAATATAAATATAAGTTTTAAACCAATGCCTAAAATTACATACCTTTTCCAAAAACTATTCCTTAAACGTTCGACGATGCGTAATATCTATTTCCTTACTCGTTCCCGTAAGTGTGGATTTGTGTTCACTATAATTGTAAATGAGTATAAATAAATTAATATATAAATATATATTCATATAAATATATAAATATATAAATATATAAATATAAATATATTCATATAAATATATATATTCATATAAATTCATAAATATATAAATATAAATATATTCATATAAATATATAAATATATATTCATATAAATATATAAATATATAAATATATATTCAAATAAATATATAAATATATAAATATATAAATATATATTCATATAAATATATAAATATATAAATATTTACTTACGTCATGTTTGTTTCGAGTTCGTCGCAATTATGCAAAATATACCAACTTATGTGCTCCTTCTCCTTATACGGTAAAGAAACATACTCTATCTTGCCAATTGGAGTGCATTGGGAATTGAAAACGGATAGCTCTTTTGGGACCGGAGATGCTTCATTGTATCTGCCTGGATCGTTGAACCTTGTTTTTTCTTCACTAAGATATCTTGATATGAAATTCAACGTCTCTTCCGCAATGTATCCCTCGGCTATTGAACCCTCTGGTCTAGCCGGATTTCGGATATACTCTTTCAACTTTTTCAAATACCTTTCAAATGGGTACATCCATCGCATTTGGACCGGGCCACCAAGCAATGCTTCATCGTATAAGTGTATCACCAAGTGGATCATTATATCAAAAAACGCGAGAGGTAAAATCATTTCTAGCCTACACATAAGTTCAACCACTTTCTTCTTTCCCGATACTAACTGTTTCCTGCGTAGATTTTTATTGCAAACGACTCTAAACACATTCGCTAACCCAATAAACACACCACTAATCGCTTTGTCTTCAATAAGCCCGGGGAGACTGGCCACGAAAAGATATTGCATCATCACGTGACAGTCGTGAGATTTCATGCCGATAATCTTACCCGTATCACTTTGAACATTGTTTCTCATACTAGATGCAAAACCGTCGGGAAACTTCCGTGCCTTCAGCCAGTCAAGGAAAATAGTCCGCTTTTCCGGTGTTAGAGTGTACTTTCCACGTTTCAATATTTTTTTTACCATTTCTCTCAGTCAACCACAATTCTTTTCTAATCTTCAATTTCTCAAGATCCAGTCTCGCTTTCACGTTATCTTTGTTAACTTTCCCATCAAGACCTATAACTGTACCGAGAAGAGCATCACACACGTTTTTCTCGCAATGCATAACGTCAATATTATGTTTCAACAAGTTTTCGGACCAATAAGGTAAACGATAGAAAATACTCTTTTTCTTCCAATTGAATCGCCGATTAACATCTTGCTTCACGATATTTCCCCCAAAATCCTTGTGTTTACCGGGAAACACAATGAGAAGCCCATCTAACTGTGTCTGAATAGTTGCAGGACTATATTTCTTCGGTGGGGCCCTACAATCAGATTCCTTGTACAAAACACGTTCGCTTCTAAATCGATGTCCGGCAGGTAACCAACGTCTATGGTCAAAATAAACAATCCCTTTGTTCACACTCAATGACGAAGTATGATCCATGCATTCGGGACAAGCTTTGTAACCTTGACCCGACCGTCCCGAAGTGTATGACCTAGCGGGGAAATCGTTAGTGGTAGACAACAAACAAACCTTCATCGTAAACTCTTCTTTCTTGTGGGCATCATACGTAACGATCCCTTTATCCCACAACTCTTCCAACTCATCTATAACAGGAAGAAAAAAGACATCCATGTCCTTACCGGGTGAACGGGGTCCCGGAATCAACAAACAAAGCTGGAATGTGGTTTCCTTCATGCATACCCACGGGGGAAAGTTATATACGGTTAATATGACAGGCCACATGCTGTACGAGTTGTTCTGCATAGAGAAAGGACAAAACCCATCGATTCTGAGACCCAGATATACGTTACGAGGTTCACTAGCAAACTCAGGGTGTAGCGCTGCAAATCTCTTCCAACTATCACTATCAACCGGATGACGCAACACATCCGGATCGGCGCTGTTACCGGTATGGTGCCGAATCATGTCTTCAACGGTGTGCTTTGAAGCGTATAGTCGCTGTAATCTAGGAGCAATCGGAAAGTATCGAAGTTTCTTATGCGGTACTTTGATACCCTTCTTTGGGTCCCATCTAGACTCGCTACAAACTGGACACTTATCGAGGTCTTTGTTTTCTTTGTAATAAATAACACAATCGTTCAAACAAACGTCGATGGTAATATACCCCATACCCAAACTTTTCAACTTCCTGTTGCATGCTTCATAAGACTCGGGCAAATTGTGAGGTTTAGGCAAAATACGACCCAACAACTCCAGTAGCTCGGTGAATGAGGTGTTTGTCTATTTGTTCTTTACTTTTACGTGCATTAGCTTGGCAATTAAATTCAACGAACTCATCGATTTACAACCAGGAAATAATTCTGTCTCCAATTCTTCGAACAATGTGTCAAACTGCTTCGACTTGGAATATGTGCATCTCTCATCTCGGTGTCTCCCGGATGTCCACCAACATCGTAACTCTGTCTCACATCGTCATAAACATGCTGGATTTCATTTACTATAATTGGATCTTTACTTGCAGGGGGTGTATGTGTTTGTATATCTTCCTCACCGTGTTTTGTCCAAACCTTATAATCATGGTTAAATCCCTCTCTTAGAAGGTGGGCCATAACAGTTTCGGTTTTTAATCGACAAAAATTATGACACTTCTTACATGGGCAAGACAAGTAACCGGTATAACCTCTACTTTTCTTAGCAAAATCGATAAATTTATAAACGCCAAAAATATATTCACCATCTAACACATTCGTCAATTCGATCCAACTCTTATCGATACTCATGTCCGAACTCGATGCCATCTCTTAACAACAATTTGAGTAAACTATGCGACTACATTAATGTAAAAAAATAAAATACATAATTATTACAACCCAATGAATAAAATGAATAAAAATTACAACACAATAAACAAAATAAAAATTACAAACTCATTGGATGAATAAATATTACAAACCATTACATGAATAAATATTACAAAGCCTCATTAAATTAATGAATATATAAAAAAGGAACAAATAATTAAATATACAAGTAAAAATATATGAGCACAAAATATAAATTCACACAACACATGCATAATCAACCAACAAATATTTAATTCATTAACCTAATCATATGGTGTATCAACTTGCTAATATAATTAAATAAATAAAAAAATTTAAAAGCATGAAATTTAATGGAAATACCTTGATTTGGATGGATAACTTGAAGAGTGATGTTAATTCCCCACCAAGAAAGTTGTATTAATTCACCTAATCAACCCATATAGAAAGATTAAAACACAATTAGAATTCAAAAAAATAATAATTTAAAAGATGAATTTCATGCAATTATTACCTTAAATTGTGTGATGAAAGATGATATTAATGGAGCCCCACATTGATTATTGAACCAAGAATGATGCAAGATGAAGTGGAGAAGCAATTACAAGAAAAAAAATGGAAATTAGTTGAGTTTTTGGGAGAAAATCGGAGGATTTTTTTGGGTGTTTTGTGTGTTTGGTGGGTTAAAAAGCTGCTGTCTCCCATTAAATAGGATTGAAGATTAGCGACGAATTACAGGTCGTCGTTAAACGAGGATATGCCGTCGCTAATCTTCTAATTAACAACGAAAGATCGTGTCGCTAAGTTAGCGAAGACAGATCAACATTGAAATTTTTTTAAAAAAAAACAATTAACGACGAAATATACTTATATTACGACGAGTTTGGTTGTCGCTAATTAACGACGCATGTTTTTTCGCCGGTAAGTTATTGTCGTCGCTAATTTCAAAAGATTAGCGGCGAATTACGGGTCGTCGCTAAATTTTCGTGGGTAAACAACGCGAATCCAGTAGTGCAAGCCTCCTCCCCAATTAACCCTCCTACTCACTAAGAACCCAATTCCTATAAGAATTGGTAAACATTGTTTTCTAATGTTTGATCGTTATCATTTTAATTAGTTTTGACAAAAAAGGGAAATCTGTTCACTTTATCCTATTAAATCAACATGACTTTGATACTCAAGTTATTACTCCAAAATGATGTTATATAGCCCTTTTTTAACCTTATATATTGAGATCTATATATTATATTAGTGTTTAAGAATAAAAGTGTTTATGTCTCTAGTTTAAAATTTCCTAATTAGTAGTAACATATAGCAATTACATCTTACTACTTTTTGTTTATCTTATATTTTTATTATATCATATGAAAATATCAAGCTGCATACAAATATCCAAAAAATAACTTAGTCTTCATGTCGATCATAACTTTAATTGAAAATGAAATATGTATTTTGGTAATTTAATGATGTAACTTAAAGTGGGACTCTTTTTCGTATAGTTCATACTCATTATTTTTGTTAACTAACATTATACATAACTTTAAAAAAAAAATAATACTTGATAATTTATTTTTAAAGATTTTATCATATAGTAATCACATACATTCCAAATTCAATATAAATTCTATTTTATAAAAACATTTTTTTATGTAAGAATCTAATTTTTGTTTAATAAAAACCTTAATGCAACAATAATATACAAAATAAGATATCCTATGATTTCCAATTAAATACAAGTTCTTAAAATACATATTTATCAAATTTCTCTTTATAACTTATGCAAATTGTGTCATAGTTTCATATTATATTATGACAATAAAACTACTAGTTCTTATTATTGATTTATATTTCACATTAAACTTGATTATCAAGATTCAATATGCATATGATTATTTCATCTTATAATGAATATGAAAAAGTTGATTAATGTTCATTTATTGATACTTTGGCATATGGGAAGTCCTGTGTAGCTATCTAGTATTAGGTAGGATTTTGTTCTTTATATGGGATGATCCCAATAAAATCTATTGCATTATTGATAGGCCCGTGTACAAATGTGTAATTATTTTCGACGCAGTAAACATCAATTACCCGATTTTTAAATTCAATACCAACTTTAGAGTTACTTTTTTTTTATTAAAACTCTTTGTTTCAAAATATACTGTAGCGTATATAAGATATATATATATATTAATTAATTATACAATGTTTATACTATTCTTTCAAGTCGATCACACACACATATATATTATAACACAATCAAAATTGTAAGATTTACAGAATTTGAAAAATATACTAGATTATAAGAGAACTTGGTTATATGGTAATTTTTTTGGGGAATACATATAAATGATGGTCAATAAATGTTTTATTCATAAGACTCGCATATCAATGATTATTCCCCTTTCATACTAGAATATAGTAAATTAGGTATTGTATGTAGAAGATTAGATCATGGAACATTATAATTTAAGAGTAAACAAAATATTAGAGTAATAAGTGTTTTGATTTGATTGAGTTTGATTAAGTTACCTTTATGAACAATGTTTCACTAATAATGATAACTAGTAGATCCATGAGTAATTAATTGAGTATACTTTGAGAGATTACACAAATTACAATAACTCATGAGCGCTTAATGAATAACTAGATAAATAGATATACAGTAAGTTAATGGATGCAAACATTGTATGTTATGGTTTTATAGGATTTTTTGAAAAACAAGGAAGGAGTGATTGAGGATTTGAAAATAACAATAATTGAGGATACAAAGAGATAAAATGGTGATAAATGGAGTCATACCCTTAGAGAAATAGAAGAAATTAAAATTGAATTTTGATGGATAGGAGCGTTGTTTATGTTGGGGTGAATCTGGTGACATCGGATATTTGTGACGAGAATCTAACTAGTGAAATGAGTGGTTCTTTTGACGCAGTGTTTGAGGAAATGAAGACAAAATTGTATTCCAGTTCTACTACGATGGGATCCTTGAATTTAATAGACAAGTTGATGCATTTCATAGTGATGAACAAGTGGAAAACACCTCTTCCACTGAAATTCTTCAATTGTTGTTTCATGGTTTTCTAGAAGGTCATACTTTGCCTTCTTTGTATGAGAAGTGTATCTAAAAGCTAATTTTTTTTACGTATGAGATACATAACGATTAATGTGTGCTTGAATGTTTGTATTTTGTATTATAAAGAGAATGAAAATATGGAGAGATGTTCAGTATGTGGAAAATCTAGGGGGGATTCGAAGAAGGAGAAGAAAGTACCACATAAGAAACTAGATTATTTTCCCATCGAGTCAAGATTGCAGAGAATGCACGTTGTACATTCAAAGATGTGTTACACCATCAAGTTGATGGTACTAGTTGCAAAACGTTTGAGTAGATGATTCTTGAATCCGCTAGTGAACCACAGAATGCACGCCCTGCTTTTTGAATTGATGGGTTTTGTATTTCTCCATACAAAAAACTCATATAGTATGTGGTTAGTTATATTTTACAATATATGAATTCCCCCCTTGGTTATGCATGAAATAATCCACCTTTAAAGTTGGTTAGTGGGTTTTTGTTCAACTGGAAAATATATGGATGTATTTCTCTATCATGATATAGATGAGCCGGATGTTGTGGGTGTGGGGATCCTCACATATGATTCTCATATAAAAGAAGGATTTGTAATGAAGGTTTGTTTGCTTTTCACGATAAATGATTATCTGGCTAGATCATATATTTCAGGATGGTCGGGTCAAGGTTAATTCGCGTGCCCAGAATACATGGATTTTATGTTTTCCTTCCTGGTGAATAAATATGTATTTTATTTTGATCATAGACGGTGGTTTCCTATTAGACATCATTCTAGAAGAGATGTATCCTCGTACGTAAAGTCCAACCCGAAGGCCTCGCCAAGGCATATCGTCGCTGCGATATATAGACGAAGTTATATTGTTTGCCTATTGTGATTCCCAGTAAACACAAGGATTTTGGTGGCAATACGACAAGGAAAACATGTCCCCGTGAGTTTAACTGAAATAAAAAGAGATTTTTCTATAGATTACCATATTTGTATACAAATTTATTGAAATATAACATTAAAGTTATGCATTTTGAGAAGAATGTGTGTGATAGACTGTTCGATAATGTGGTTGGCGTAAATGAGAAAATTAACAAAGATAACATGAAAGCGAGTACGGATATGAAAGATATGGGTATCAGGAAAGAGTTGTGGTTGTTTGAGGACCGAGGTAGAGTGATGCTACCGTGCGCAAAGTATGTAATGCCCCTAAACAAGATACATGTGTTTCTGGATTGGTTATAGGTAGAGAAGTTTTCTGGTGGATGCACGTCTAGTTTGAGGAATAACGTTCAGCGTGATATGTGGAAGATCATCGGTATGAAATCCCATGACAGTCATATAATGATGTAGTATCTTTTCGTGGCTAGTATACCAAGGCTTCTTGACGATAAATAGACAAGAGATCCAATTATTTGGTTGTGCAACGTGTTCAGAATCATTTGTAAGAAGACCCTACGTATGAAATAACTGGAAGCGGGAAAGACCGAAGTGGTCGTGCTTATGTGAAAGCGTGTGAGTATTTTTCCTTCTTCTTTTTTTTGACATAATGGTCCACCTTGACATACACTTGTACAAGGAAGCCCATTTAGCAGGTCTGATACAAATGTGTTGGATGTATCCGTTTGAGAGGTACTTGAAGAAACTGAAGAAATATATTCAGAATCCAGCTAGGCCTATAAGTTAAATAACCGAGGGATACGTTGAAGATAAAACATTGAATTTTTTATCACAATATCTTCTAGAAGAAATAAAGAAGTTCAACAATCCAAGTAGATAGTGCAAGACGCTTCCTAATCCCAAGAAACTTATATGTTTAAGAGTCAATGTCAACCAGTCGGTAAAACAAAGTTTTGTAGTTTACCACACTATGTTAAGGAGAAAATCGATTAGTACATCCTCTATAAAAGCGACAAGATCCAACCCTATATGATCTAACTAATTAGATTAAAGTTATTTTATCTTATCCGAAAATGTTAAAACTATTCTTTATGTTCAGTGAAGACAAGTCAACACTACGACTCCCTGATATTGAAAAAAAATCACCAAGAGAAGTTTAGTAGATAGTTCTTGGAAAAAGTCTTTAGGTTCACCACGTTCAGCATTAATTTGTCTCTCTTACAACTTATATGTGTTGTTCTAGATAAATGTTTTTAATGCACAAAAATGGTGATGCATTTGCTTCCAATGAGATTATTTCATTCGCCAACATGTCTAATGGCCCAATATATATTTGATGCATGTATTATCAATAGGGTCAAATGGGGGTTTCATGTCGAGGTAGAAAATAGAATGACTCAATATTAGAGAGTTTGTACTATCGTAAATGGAATAAGTTATTATAGTGAGTTAGTCAAAATTATGAACGTAAAATTCGATGGTGGTTGTTCAGTTGTGTTGTTCGAGTATAAGTGGTATAACACCCATGAGAGAACAAAAAAGAAGAAGTAGGAACAAGGAGAAACCATGATCAACACAAGTTCTTTTTGGTGGAGTGAGGATCACTATATTTTATATCAATGAAATCAATGCAAAGAAGTTGCAAAAGGGGTGGAAAGTTGTATGGGAAGTAAATGAATGACACAGATGGAGCCCTGATTTATGGGGTGTAGAATCGATATCCACTATTGCAGATCCAATGACCATTCCTTTAATTGGAATGAACTTAGACCCAGAGTACTCCTTATTATGTTTGACCACTGCTGAAGCGATAGAGATTGATCCTTCCTTGTTTGGACCCGAATCCTTGATTGAAGATGATGATGAGGTATAGAACAACACCTTGGATGACTACGGAGATGATCCATTTGAGGAGACTATTTATCGATAGTGATGACGATATCATAAGTATTGATAATTACAAGATTGACTAGACATTACGAGTAGTAGTGTTTATCATTTTGTAATTTTCTCGGAATATTATGTGTTTTGTATTGTTATGATTTTGTAATGCTTACATAAATGTTATATTTGTGTTAGATTGTTTTATATGTTAATGTTGACATTGTGTTTCTAGGCAAGAAATAAATGGGTTAATGTTTTTGAGGAATGGGAGAAAAATTATTTCTTGTCATTGGCGAGATAATATCGTCGCAGATTAACTAAGAAAAAGTGGCGAGAGATGGTTGTCAAATACGATGAGTTCTTATAGAAGAACAGGTCGTCAGATATGATTGACATTTGCGATAATTTTTTTCATTGCCTTCGGTAGTTTATAATTGGAAACTTTAAACTCAACAAAAAATGTCGCCGTGAGTAAAGAAGTTCAGTTTTTGAAGCCAAACGTATGGCAGTTTTCCTTCTCGCGTTTCTTTTGGCTTCATAACTAGCGAAGAAAAATGTTCATTGGCAGCGATAAATGTCTTTGCGAATTAAGAACTGTAATAATAACCCAAAATACTTTCATTTATGCCATAAAAATACAACCCGAAACCATAATAAATGCAGATGCAGAGCAAGTCAAGATTCTATCTCATCCATTAAATCATCACAAAGTTATAATTCAATCTCGTTTAAACTAATTTCAGAGTTTAATAAATATTTTTCTCAAAAACTAAAACGAATAGTTTTTTTTCAATTATTTTGTGTTTTTGAATGGTTTGTTGTCGAGTCAAGGTTGATCTCGAACAATTAAGGTGCGTTTTGAACCCCTAACATCTATTTTTTTTTTCAAAATTTAAATTAAAACATAAATTCTCACTTATATGTAATTCTGAATTATTATGTAGTGTTATAGTAGTGCGTGGCGTGTTTAATTTATTCAAATAAATATTGATACCCAATTATTTTAATTTTAAGGGCTATTGTGTAATTTGAGTAATTAAATATTATAGGGGATGTGTCTTCGATAACATGTTGAATACTTGGGTCAAAATATAGAAAGAATGTCACCAAGGTCATTGGGCTCACAGTGAGGGGAAAGTTCCTTCCATGCTTCAAGGGTTGACATAAAGTACACCTGGAGATGCAACAACAAGTGCGTGATTGATTAAGTGTAATTTTACTTTCATTTACATCATGTAATTCATACCCATTGTTTAGGAGAAACAATTTTGAAATATTTGTAAGCATGTCTTCTTCCGTATTGACGAATGGATGCAGAGACCGAACTGGAATAAAATCAATGGAAACATTGAATCTACATGTGTTGAACGATATAAGATTTCATGTTTCAGATGAAGATATTTTACTACTGCGCGGTTAAAATCCTTGACAACCAAACATCGGAAATTGGGCAAAGATTTGTGATGTTTGGGATGCTAGAGTTTTGAAGTTAATATTTCTTTACGTTATAATTTCTATTATACTTTAATTTTTTTAAATTGTTTATTTTTAAAAATACCAAAACAGACATAATCTAACGCGACGAACTGGGCTAAGTAGAAACACTCAAGTGGTGCGGAGTCTAAGAATTATTCCAAGACACGGGAGATCTTGTTTGAGGTAAACAATTTAAATTTTTTAATTAAATCGTGCTAACACTTTTACTCTTGAATGAAATAGGAGGGAGTGAAGAGACTATCGGTGGTTAGGGAATCGGTTGAGGGAGAAAAGTAGGATGTGCTCCTCCATCGCATGTCATAATTTTTATATGAGGTCGAGTATGACAAGAATAAAAAGGACTGGAGGATGTACCGCTACAAAAACTATTATGTAAGAATTTCAGTGATGTGAATTCAATTATTGGTTTTAGGTTTGAAATTTTAATAGTGGCTATGTATTTATTTCATGTACCATGGCACATTGAGATCCTTGTTGCGTGAACGAGACACGCAATCACATACACAATTTGGATTCTCATCATCTATGGTACCCTTCACTACTTTGACACCGAAAAATCATGTCGAGCTGTCGTCAACGCGGTTCACAAAGGGATGAGTCCAACTACGCAAAATTGGGCGCCTAGTGGTGCAGGGTCTCAGGCCCGACATTCAAGACATGCTGAGTCATCCACTTATATAAAGCGTGATATGAATGGCATGCTGGCAGCCATCAACGACTATCTGATTTTGAAGGACAAACACAATACTTCAAAGGCCGACATATCTACGAACTCGACAAATTTCACTCATCCCACTTACAACCTCAAGAAGTTGAATGGAACCCTCGATTGGGTTAATTAGATCAAGGCACCCAAGATCCTATGTACTTTTGGGCCCACCACATCTTTCCATCCTCCTCCCAGTCCTTCTCCCGGTCCTTCAAAAAGTCTAGCCATCAGTCTTCGCCAAAGAAATCTCAAAGAATTTTTTTATCCGATGATTAATTTATACTACTAGCTACCACTGACTCTATTTTTGATGCTTTTATACCACATACTTTTAATTTAGACGTTTATTCCTTCAGTCTACTTATTATTTAGATTAATGTGTGTTGGGATTTTTTGCAATTTAATCAACAAAAAATCCTAATTACAAACAATAAAATAATACTAATTTTACAAAAAATATCGTTATTTGCTACATCCATATGGTCGCCATAAACGAGATAGTCAAATCATAATTTAGTCGCAAATTATGATCTAACGATGTCAAAGATTCGTCGCAAATAATAAACTAGTGACTAGTACAAGTCGTAGCCCATCATAGGTGCTTCGATGACGACATAGTTTCTTTGCACATGATATTAAATCTACGGCAAAATGTTTCATTGTGAGTAATAGTACCTCAAAGACGATGACATCCACAATTCGTCGCGAACTGTGACCTTTAACGACGAAATACTAGCGACAAAATAACGACGAAGATATATCATCACGTATAAAAAGTAAGTTCTTTCGCAATGTCATGATTAGCGACAAAAATTATTGTCTCCAGTGAAAAGAACCGTAGTCGTGAGTATGAGTGAAGAATGGATATTTTATCATAAATATAGTATACATAATCCAAGAAATATCATATCCCTGAGTGAGGATGAAAAAAATGCTAGAGAGAGAAAAGAAAAATTTCCTTTTGTTACCTTTCAATTCGGAAAAAAATTATGTTAGGTAAATCATTGATATTTTTCTTACTAAATAGTGGCTTTATTATTTTTTTTAACTAATTTGATGCACATTATCAATGTCACACCCATACCACAACCCTTTATTAAAGTATCTAAATTGTAGATTACATAAATATTGGTACTCATGAAAGGCTACAATATACGTATAAGATTGTTCAAAAGAACCATAATGGAGTTGTCGTGTTTGGACAAAGAAACTTGTGTAATACAATGTTTAAATTTAGATATAATAGTACCTAATTATTACTATCTCTCTCCTATAAACCATGAAAAGACATTTCGATCAAGTTAAAATTACAAGCGTTGATCAACTTTTATACAAAACATCAAATCTCCACAAATAAATTATCTTCACTTTTGATCCATAAAAATATTAAAATGTTGACTAGGAATTTCAAATAAAAAGTATAAGCTGGACTATAATATCAAATAACCGTGCCACTGATTTGATCATGTAAAAAGACCATGATATCCCTATTATTAAATTACATAAAAAAGGCTTTCAAACAATTGTCTGCTCTTTGTATAGAAAACTAGTGAAAAATCTCATAAACACTAGATATAAAAATCAAATGAAAATGAAGCAAAATCACACAAAAATGTCACAAACATTCTTTGTAAACTTATAAATTTTGTTGCTAGTGATGCATATGTTTTTGAAAAAATTGTCGCTAAAATGTCTAAATAAAATAAAATAAAAGTTAAAAGTTACAAATGAATAATAATTTAAATGTTTGAGGATAAAATTTTTATTTGAGTTGTAGATATATGTATGATTTTAATGGAATAAGAGAAATTACATTGTGTTTTTACTTTAACAATTTTTGGTTAATACTATTTAATCGTTCATACATACACATGGTTTTAAATTTTTAAACATTTACCAATATAATGATCATAGTAATGTGTTTTTACTATAAATGTAGTTTTGCAACACTTCATATAAACATACAATCAACTAATAAGTGCCTTTAAAATAGAAGACTTGGCAGTGCATCTGACACCAAATGTTTGAGGATAATCTTAGTAATCGAGGAAGAGGCTGAATTAAGGTGTCACTATACAATATAGAAGAGTTGATGCAATCTGGGTGACACCTTCGACAATTTGAAGATAATGATGGAAGTCAACAATGATACTTGTTAGATATTAAATCGATGACTTGTTGGAGGATGGTCCGAAGTAGGAGTCGCTAGCAAATTTTGTGAGATTTATATGCATAATTCAGCCACACATGTGCTTCTACCTTACTTCAACATGTTCTCAGCAGGTTGGTTAGGCAAGTGGGTTGTATGTGACTGAGCAAAAACATGTGCACACACATCAATAAATTATACGAGGACGACACATATCCTTGGTCCAAATACCACTTCTAATGACTGCAAATTGTTTTTCTTTAAACATGTGGACGATTGAATAACATATTCGACCTCGACGCATATCCAAATATTCTAAATTGATAATGTGATAAAAAAAAGTCATTTAAAAAATACCACCAAATTGTAGATCTAATTTTACACAATTTATGACATAAAAACATATTCAAGATACTTTTCAAACATTTTTCAAGTAAACAAAAAAATCAAAACACATATAATAGAAAAAAAAGAAGCATAAAGTGGTAGTATACTAAACTGAGTAACAAAAAAAAGATAAACTATAAATTATGTACTGCAATTTAGGCTAGAACAAGTGTAATTAACAAAATTCAAAGATGTATTCGAATACAATAACTAAATACAACAATCAATCATTAATTTTAACCATTAATCGACCTCAATTTAAACATTTTCTATATTAGTTTAATATATGATATCCATAAAAAAAAGATTTGAAGAATTTGATAACGCCATAATTGAATTTAAATTTGAATTCAAATTTAAATATTAAATCAAGTAAAAAAGGAAGAAGATCACATAACAGATATGAAACAAAGCACTTGGTCCCAAATTCATACTCTTAATAATTAAGATAAGTCATGGAGTTATTTTAAATTAAATCATTAAAAGAGTAAATCAAGAAATTCGACAACAAATCTTTTTATTAAGAAGACTTTTACGGGATAATAATAGTAATTTTTCAATTCACATTATTGGAGGAACTATTATTCTAATTAAAGACTATATTTCTTATTATAGTTTTGTAAATATTTAATTTTCTTCCAAATTTTATAAAAGATAATGAATTACTTTCTATTTGTGAAAAAGTAAAAAGACAATTCTTTCCTAAGTTTATGAAAATAAAATTTATAGATTTGGAATAATTTTAAATGTTTGCGTCCTCAAAAAGAAATATTACAAGCCAAAAGTAGATTATATTATTGAAATATATTGGAAAATTAATCTATTTCCAAAATCTCAGTCAGCACCATCAAACAAAAAGTCATTTTTTAAACGAAATCAGCACATGAAATCATATTTTTTATCTAGAGTAATGATATATGTCACCCCTTTTCATGTCACCCTTTTATCACCTTTCTATATATATGTATTGATTTCCTTGAATAGAAGATAGAGAAATATTAAATAGGATAGAGAAATCAATTCATTGGTCCATGTAGGTATACACATAGAAGATGATAAAAAGGTGATACAAAAAGGGTGACAAATATCATTACTCTTTTATCTATATATTTATGCTTCTTTCATTTGCCTTTTCTCAAAAAAACAATAGTTTTTCAACAAATAGCATACATAAAATGTTTTTTTTCACTCCTACTTCAGGAGAGGACGATCTGGTTGGTCTCTTCCCTCCTCTATGCACTGAAAAATATAATATTTTTCAGTCACAAGATGATCTTTTTTCTCCTCCACCTATCTCGCCTACAAAGTTGGAAATCGATCACTCCCAAGAGCATGAGATTTTCTTGCTACTCATCAATGAACTTGGCCGAGACACTCATCAGTCATTATCTGTGATAGGTTTTTGGCTATGGTTAGAACAAAATTTTGACGACATGTGTTTTATTAGAAGGTTGACTGAGGTGCCTATAAATACTTTTAAGAAAATAATCGATGAGTCTTTAATGTTTCTTAAATGTGTTGAGGATGAGAATTTTACTATGCACGACATCCAACTTTGTTTGCTTGAGAGAGTACTTGGAAAAGGTCTCCCTTTGATAGATTTTCACAGCGTTAGGATTCAAATTTTAAATGAGGTGTCTGCCATAATTGAAAAGATTTGCGATAAAGCCTTTGATGAAATAGCCCAAATTCATCCTCCAACTTGTGCTGGAGTTGGACAGACTCTTCCTCCCAATCACCCACTAAACCTTAGTAGTGTGCAAATCCAGCCTGTGTATGTTGGCCCTTACCCTGGAATAAATTGTGAAAATCCTCGCCAAATCATAAACACTCCTATGGAAGTTCAAGAGGACACTGATGTCCAACAAGATGACAGAACTATGTTTTTAACATTCTCTAAGGGTTATCCAATTTCTGAAGATGAAGTTCGAGAGTTCTTCACTAGGCAAGCTTAAAAAAAACTAGATTTAATTATTTAATTAAATTGTACCTTATCACTAATTATCTATGTTTTTTATGTACAATCATGACAGGGAATTCGGAGACTTCATCGAGAACATCATTATGCATGATGCTCCAGTTGGGGAACAACCCTTGTTTGCACGCCTCGTTTGTAAGTCAGTTGAAATCATCGATGTAGTTACTGGAGGAGTGGCTGAAAAAGCAAGGTTTATAATCAATTCGAAGCAAGTGTGTGCTAGAAAATATATGTAAACTAATGTTTGATTATGTCAGCCATTAGATGTCATAACCTGAAAAAACCCTAAATTGATTGCGTGTACTTTATTTATATGTTCAATGTTTGTTTTCAATATTAATTTGAAGTATGATTCGACTAATAGTTAGTTTTTCTTTTTTCTACTTTTTCCTTGCAAGAATTTTTTATTTATTAGTTTTAGAAAATGTATGATTTTAGCTTGATATGAGGTATGATATTCTTTTTGTTAAATAATATTCTAATAAGATGTTATGCTATAACGTTCTACCTATATATATTTTTCTTATAAATCTTTTGGCTTTCACAATGGATACCTAGGAATTGAATTAATTGATAAACATAAATTCTTCTCCATTATATGGTGTCACCATTGTTTCAGATCGATTCCAGTCTCATTAAATTTCTTGCTATCAAAATTCAACAAAGGAATTCTTTTTCTATAAGCATCAATGTGGAACATGGTTCCATAACCATTGAATAACAACATGAAACGTTGGGCCCAACCAATACTTCTAGCAGAGGCATGTATATGCAAACAACTATCTTCAAACGTTAAAGATGCCTTAATTTTGGAAATGTTAGTCACTGGAATTAAAGTTCTCTTCTAGATTGAAGTATAACAAGCCCTTAAAATGTGTAAACATTTATTGACATAATAAAGATTTGAATTTTTCACTTTTCATACAAATGAATTATTTATGGATATCCAACTTTTTGTTAGTATATATAAGTGCACTGTGAGAGTCTCAAAAGCTTGGCCGTAATGTTTTATCCACTGTTTATCTTTAACCTTTTGGCAATTGAAAGTATTAATAGATACATGATTTCAACCAAGGTTTGTATGTTGAACTCCATTCCTCGATTATAGATAATAAATCTTAAATTTTTTTCCAAGAATTCTCTAAATGCATCATGTACAGGATAAGTAAAAGCCCACACAATTTTATGGTCAAAGAAGTTCTCAGTTTGTCATCCAAGGATGTATGAATTTTTACCAACATGTAGTCAAATCATACACTTTGACACACACGCTTAAAAAAAAATTCATTTTATATCCTATACTTCATATACTTGAACTTTAACCACTAAATTTTATGTACTTGCACTCTATGCCATTTATCTTTATAAAATCGCTCCTTACCCCCTTATACTTTATATAGTTGTGCTTTAACACCTAACAACATGATTATGCATACGATGTTATAATTATATAATTGCACATTAGGCCCCTGAACTATACATAATTGCGCTTTAAATCTTGATAAATTTATCCCAAATATTTAGATGGCAGACACAGCGGGGTCCTTAAATACTCCTTAAAGGGTCACAAATAGACGAGTACGGGTAGAGAAAGGTTTGTGATACATCTCCTAATTCATAGACTAGACACTTGTAGAACTTGTTTGGACAAGATTACTTACCATTATGATAGGGGCGGATACGATGTTGAATTTTACAACATTTTGTTCCATGAAAATCGCACCCTATCTAGTACTCGAATGTAATCCATGTATTTCCAAAAGTGTAGGCAGTGAGTAATGTACTGTTGTATGCAGTATGTAGGACATCACCGAGAGTTTGTTGATTATTGGATAAGAGATCATCTCGCTATGTGTCATAGATATACTACGTAGTTAGAAGTAGATAAGATAATTGTATTACTCTATTATGGACTATGATTCTCCATTACAAATTGTATGAGATTCTAAATTGATTATTGTATGACAAAGTTACAAGATTTTGTTTTATGTTTGATCTAATGTAAATCTTTTTATGTAATTGTTTTATTTTAAACTTTTTTTCTTTACTTCTTTTATTATCAGATGACCGATGTTATGGAAGGAGGTCATGATGATGACGATGATTGTCGTGATCCATTCCGTAGCCCAAAATTTATTATCATCAATCTAGTGCCCCGTGTATATACAATATATTCTTGATTAATGTATTATATTTGTTCAATTGACTTAATTTTAATGTAGTTAAACAAAAAAAGAAACCGAGGGAGAAAGCGATTCCCCAAGCAACGTATAAGGCAATTAAAAAATGGGGGTCGCGTACCTAAAAAAATTTGTGTCCTAGACAGGACGTGTAAACCTACCTATGTGCATTGAAATCAATTGGACATGGTAATTAGCCTGCCGATTACAAAAGCCGTGCCACAACACTCTAATTCATGGGAAAAAGTTCCAGGCAAATTAGGTCAACGAGTCCAAGATTTATTAAGGGTATTTACCATTTGCATAAGTTTTACAATTATTTATTACATACCGTACAGGTTCAATACAATTGTTTGAATTCGGATACAGATTTTTTTTTATTTGGAGGCTCAGGGATCACTGGGTGGAGACAATGAAAATACGTGTCTTGTATTTGTGATCGTAAGTACAAGGAAAACATGGGAAACATAAAAAAGTATCACTACTACATCGGCATTAGACCGAATGATATGTTAGACGAACATCGCTATTACGGACAACAAAGATTTCCAGGTAATATTTGTTTTTACTAAAAGTTGTAAAAATTATTTATTTTGTGTGAAACTTATTTATTTTGTATTTACAGAAATACTTAACCAAGAGGAAGCAAACAAGGAGAATATGGCAAAGCAGAGAAAACCCAGTGGTTGTGATTCCATGAATCACTGGGTGGAATACCTACTCGAGGTATATTTTAGTATTTTATTTATTATTATCCTTACATGTTAATTTATTTACAATTACATGATACAATAAGGATAGAATCAATCACCAGTTCTCCATGATTCAGTTGAGGGAGATGAAGTTAAACCAGTGCAACCTATCTCTAATATCTTTTGGGATGTCAGATTTGATAAAAAAGAAGGATATTGGAGGGATGACTGCTTTAATATATGTGATAAGTATCTATTTCACTATTTTGAATTGTGATAAAAAATAATAAACTTGATAAGTGGATATGTTTGTGTAACATGATGAAATGACACAATATATGTGCTCACAATTCATTCAAGGGGTCACAATCTTTGTCTGCTGGAGCTTCATCTTTGATTCCTATATTGTCATGAAAGGAACAAGTTGATATCGTGATTAATGTCGCATAAAAAGTAATGGTAAAGGGATCCCGTAGGTGAGTAAATGGTTTCACCTCTGGTACCGAATGGGAAAAAGGAAATGTCTTGCTATCCCTTACCAACTAATGTGCTAAAACATTTATAAGTCATGATCGACCACATAAACTGATACATTATTTTACATGGACATCAAATGTATGTCCCTCACTCTGACCATTCGACGAGCTCGACGACTTCCATGCATGTACACTTTGGTCACGACGACATAAGAGTCAAATTTTCACATGGTTTAATGAGCTTTAGGAACGTGATAGGATCAGAACTAGCCTTGCCAAACCCGTCCTTCAACTCCCTATGATCTCACTCCCCCTCTTACATATCTATCTTCTCACACTTCTCCTCCTACTGACCCCTCTAGTCGTAATCCTTCAAGGCTCGAAAACAAAGAAGAAGGTTATGAAAATTAACATATTTTTCAGACTTTTATTTCAGTTCGTACTATTAATCATATTTATATTTTAACTTTTTCCTTTTGTTTTTACTTCTAAGATCTTGTATCAGATTTTAAGATTATGTGTTTTCAAGATTTGTTGTTCCCCAATCAAGAATATTTCTTTTTTCTTTTCAAATAATGTTGGATAAAATAAACTGGTTTAATAAAAATAAATTAAATTAAATCAATAATTAGTGGTGGCATATTCTTCGCTACAAAATGAAAAACTCGTCCCTAAAAAGGCCTACTTAGTGACGAAAACTTGTTTCGCTAATGCGGACCTCACTAGCAACTAATAGTCTGTCATTGATGAGGTCTACATCAGCAACAAATTTTTTATCGTTAATGTAATCCTCATTAGAAATAAAAAAATTTATCGTTAATGTAGACCTCATTAGCGACTACTATTTTTGTCGATAATGAAGACTTTAAATTTCCACTAATGATAACATTGGCGTCGTCGCAATAGATAAGTATTATATTTGTTATAAAATTTCTTCTATCTCCGCTAATAATATCTTTAATGTCGATATAGATGAATCTATGTCGTCACTAATGATTGAACCTTATCCTTAGCGGCTAAACTCTCTATCATTAGTGACAACAAGTGTCGCCGCTAATGATCAATACCATAGCAGTTATTAATAAGAATGTTCATTTTCTTACCTTTCGCACTAAGATAAAATTTAAAGATATCTAATTTTTCATGGTAAATGTAATTATGATGTGAAAGCCTAAACGACTAGTAGGTAATGTGTAATCCAGTGGCAATCTTAAACCCTTTGACAGTTGCATATGATAATAGGTTGATATTTCTCGTAAATATGTTGAAATCAATTACTTAAATTTTTACTATAAATCATAACAATTTTCCTAATTTTCAAAAAATACACACTTTCATAGAATAATAAAATGCCTACATTTTCATGGCAAAAGAACTATCAGTTTATCCTTTAGGCATTTCCACGAGGTATTATTTTTTTACTAAATTTATTCAACATATACAACCATATTACACCCAATATGGCACTTAAAGGTTTCATTTCTCATACGCGTGTAGGTTGTTGCGACATTATAAAACACATGACTTGATAGTATATACAAACTTTTCCTTGTAATCAATGTTAATTTAACTCCTCCTTTAGGGTTATAAGGATATTATTATATCTATTTACAACATTGATAAACATTAGCAACTTTAGTCAAGTTGTAGTGTTGAGTAGTCTATTTTTCAAAAAAAAAAAGATCATTTGAGAATATGATTGATTCATAACATCGATTCATATAATTCCAATTTATCTCACAAAACAATATTTTTAACTCAATTAGAATAGTTTATTTCAAATAGGAAATTCTTTCAAAATATTTCTCAGTGATAAAATTCTTCTACTTATATTGTACCGTGTTATTTTCTTGGACTGGAACAGAAAAAAAATTTAACTTTGAGTTGATGGATCCAAACATATCCAAAATTTGAAGGAAAAAGATCTTTATGTTCTTAGTAGGTATGTTCCCTCTACTCAGTAATGAGAAGAACACTTACAAATGATTTATGGTCTGGACTTGTAATATTAATGCCCAATATTTATTTTGTTCCCTCTAATTTTATACAATACAAGTATTAGAAATATGAATTGAGTTTCACATGCTACTACACATATTATTTTGGTTACAGTTTGTTTTTCCTTTTTTGTCTATGAGTTAGGACCCATGTAAGGATTGGAAAATTAGACTTTCATTACATGAGAGTGATTGGTGAGATACGTTGACAACATCCACTAAAAGGGTAAATTTTGGGCAACTCACCTTTACAATCCCCCAAGCGTGATTGTAACTGTATAGAGCATGTTGAATAACATTTTAAACAAGTTGCGTGAGGATTGGGTCTAAACATTATAGAAATGAGAAAATTGTTATCATTGACCCCTCAAAAACTTACGTGTTTCTGTAATGGTCATCTACTGAACTATTCTATGTATCTCGAGCCTCATATCTATGTCCACATTGGTATTGTGATAATATCTCAGTTGTTAATTCATGGAATTTTCATCTTCCTATATAATTTTTTTCAAGTAACCTGTGGATTGATGGGCATAAGTGTCACTTAGATAGAGTTTTTAGTCTACATGTATCATAATATGAATACATATAATTCAACAAAAACATTTATTAAATAAAATGCCATTGCACCTAATATCACTTTACACTTACTATAATATATTGGGTAGTTATTTTTCCCTACGAATGGTATCTAGTTAGAAAAAACTTTCATTATTTTTAAATTTTTAAGTGAGATATAATAAACAATCCCGTTGACCGTAATGACAAAACAAAAAAAATAATCCTAAAGCGTTTAAAAAAATGATCGTTGGTCAAGGTAGTTAGATTCGTGGTCATACCAATTAGTCGGTAACCCATGATATGTTTTTGATGTCATTATATCACGTTACAAAATGGTTGATGCCAACGTATTAAAATATTCTATTAAAGGGAGTTGAAATAAGGAAGTTATATCCCTAGAACTAGCTCTTACTTTTATTTACTTGAATCTTTCGTGATAACTCAATATGATGTAGGTATTTTATACTCGAGGCTATTCTTAAACACTTGAGGTGCATGTGACTAATCTTATCAACTAAACAATCCAAAACACAAATGTCTATGAGATCATAAAATATTCACAACTTTATATGAATATAGTTATGATCTTTCATATCAAGACAGTATACACATAAGGTCTAAGTTCCTAGCACCCCATTTTTAAAATACTAGTCTGTCTTATTTGTAGTAAAGGGGTAGGGGGTTTCACCCTATGCCACAAATTGTCTTATATTTATCCTTGTAAATTGATTTTGAAACAACAATATATCACAATATGAACCTAAATTCATACAAAGTTTATTATATTTCATGTTGTGCCATAAAAAAGATTTAAACGTATAATTCATATCATCTAGGAACTTAAACGTTATTAAACACAAAAAGGTATTACAATCCATTTATAAAAAATAATTTTATTCATGTATTTACCTATAATTAAACAAAAAATTAAATTATAAAACACGTAATTTAATATTATTTTATTAAGATTGTGATGCCAATTGTAGTAATTTGTTAATATTGTATAATTATTTTCTGAAAACATTATATATAAATAAATAAATAAATAAATAAATAAATGATAGCATGGATAGATACTATCATGTACGAAATTAAAGTATATTTTTGTTATATAAGAAGTCCAAATATCGTTTGATGTTTTACGTCCCACTTTGAGCTATTGTTTTGGTATAAAACAATAGAACATGAACCAATATGCATACAAACTTATTTAAATAATATCGTTGAGTCACGGTTGTAGTTAAATTATTTAATTTTGTAAAATTTTAATAACCATAATAAAAATTCACAATATAAAAAATATTATAATTTTTTGAATTTTAGTAATTATAACAAATTTCAAAGAAGCATATACAAACAAAAATAAATTGATTGAACTTGTGGTTGGGTGCTTCAAGAAAATGAAGTAAGAAAAAAAAAAGGTCTTAAGATGATGGTAGAAAAAAGAAAATGAATTTTATCAATAAAGGTTAGGATAAGTTGACTTTTAATTTGTTTTTACACTATTAGGGTATTTTTTTTATTAGATATACTATATATTTAGGTTTAGTTTTAGTTTATTTCCATCTTAATGATAATCATCTCCAAAACTAAATATAGGCAATACATATCAAGTAAAAATCCAAATCCAAAATTAGTAATATCTTCATTTACAGTATTGAGAAACTTATATTCTAATTACAGGTTATAATTCTAATTGTAGTTTTATCCATATTTAATGTTCTGACCAAGTTTTCAAAAGAGAAGAAATTATCTACCATATATAAAAAAAATTAGAGGATTTACATTTTGAATAATTTTAAACCGTTGCCTCGCTCAATTGAAACGTTACAAGCCAAATGTAGAAATATGTTACTGGATTAAGCTAATCGTGTCCAAATTCTCTGTCATCACCTTCACTTTCTTAAACAAGTTTGACAATTTTTGACCTTTTACACTATATATACGAATGTTCGGTTTTCAGTTTTCTCAACAAAACAATAATCATTCACCAAAAATCATATATAAAATGTTTTTTTTCCCTCCTACTTCTGAAATGGCCCATCTGGTTAGTCTCTTCCCTCCCCTCTCCACTGAAAAATATAAAATTTTTGAATCACAAGAAGCTGATGATCTTAGTTCTCCTCCACTCTCGCCTACAAGTTTGAAAATTTATCACTCTCAAGAGCGTAAGATTTACTCGCTACTGATCAATGAACTTGGCCAGGACAATAATGAATCCAATAGTGTTGTTGGTCTTTGGCTATGGTTAGAACAAGATTCACACGACTTGTGTTTTATTAAAAGGTTGATTGGAGTTCCTTTGACTATTCTTAAGAAAATAGTAGAAGAGTCTTTAATGTTTCTTGAATGTGTTGAGAATGAGGATTTTAATATGCACGATATTCAACTTTGTTTTCTTGAGAAATTACTTGGAAGAGTTCTCCCTTTAATAGATTTTCACAGCAATAGGATTCATATATTAAATGAGGTGTCTGCCATGATTAATAAGATTTGCAATATAGTCTTTGATGATATTGTCAAAATTCACCCCCAGCCTTATGCTGGATTTGTACAGACGCTTCAACCCACTCTTCCAGTAAACCCTGTAATTGGTGTGTTTGTCCGACCTCATATGAGACCTATCCCTGTGTATAGGTTTCCTTACAACCATTTTAGGGTTCCAATTCGCCCTCCTCCAGTAAATATGTCGATTTATGTTAGCCCTTATCTCCCGGGTCCTTCAAATTCCAGCCCTTCTGTTGAAGGTGACGTCAATGATGATGCAGAATTGGTGCCTACTCCTCCCTCAGCCACCGGCCCTGGTCCCTGCCCTTTTCCCAACATTCTCCATGGATTATCAAATAACTGAAGATGAAGTTCGAGAGTTTTTAATAGGCAAGCTCTGATGAATTTATTCATTTCTTCTTTTCATTGTTTAATTATCTGTTATTTTTTACACATTATCAAACATTGTATGCAATTATGACAGAAATTTTGAGTGTTCATTGAGATTATCTTTATGCGAGATGTTCCAGGCGGTGAACAAACTTTGTTTTGATGCTAAGTTAGGTGATTTTATAGATGTGGTTACTGGTGTAGTGGATGAAAAAAGCTAAGTTTAACATCAATCTGAAGACTGTCTGAGCCAGAAAATATGTCAATGATTTGTGTATGATTATTTCACAAAGCCCTACAGGCGTGCTTATATGAAAAAACCATAATTTCGTTACCTGTGTTTTGGAAATATTAAGTGTTGATTTTGTTATTAATATAAAGTATATTTTTTCATGATTGTTGGTTTTGTTTACTAATCTTTGTTGCAAGACCTTTTTTTATTAGTCTTTCTAAATCTTTGGCTTTAGGTTGATAGGAGGCCATGATATTATTTTTGATAAAACAATTCTTAGTTAAACACAGACTCTTATAATATTGAACATAATTCTCCTTTTAACCTTTTGGTTTCTATATTTGGATAAATATGACAAATATGATTTTTTTTTTACATTATTAAGGTGAAAGGATTGTTTTTTTAGTTTTATAAACTTCACATTAGATGCATAATAGAGTTTCATGACCATTAAATAACGAGATGATACTTTGGAATCAACTAATATCTCTTCAGTATTGCATGTCTATTGAGAAAAATACCTTCAAGCATCAAATTATGACTTGATTTTTTAAGTGATATTCACGACATTGTGAGTACTTTCTAAAATCAAAGTATAACATGCCCTTACACAATGTAAACACTTATTAGTATAATAAATCGGGATATGGATTTTATGTCCTCTCAAACTAATACCAAAGTTATAGATAGCTAATTTTTGTGGTGAATCCAAGTATGATGTGAGTGCCTGAAAAACCTGTTAGTAATAATAGAAAGGCTTATTCATCTAGATCATATGATTTGTACTAGTTGTGCTTATTTTAGTATATACATATCTAACTACCATGAATGATTAAGAAAAAATTATTAAAAAAAAAAATTAATAGAAAAAATGACTCTATTATTTATTTTCTCCAATTGAATAAACAACTACTATGTATATAAGTGTATATATAAGCCTATGAAATGGATTAGTTTATCTTTTAAATTTAACTAATATTTTTTGAAAAGCATTCATGTCAGAAAATGTATATAAATTACGAATTATTACAACATACAACCCAATATAGATGGTTTTAAATAAGACTTAATCATATATATATATATATATATATATATATATATATATATATATATATATATATATATATATATATATATATATATATATATATTCTATGTTAGAGTGAGAAAGGGTTGGTTAACGACTCCTGTAGTAATATAAAGAACCTACCAAGGGTAGGAAAAAATAGTTAATAAAAAATTTAATTGTGTTTTAATTGGATTTTCTTTGAACCTGGTAGTCAGTTATGGCTCAGGGTGGGTAGGATAGTTGATGGGGTATGGTTCAAATGTCGTAGGGGTTTTGTCGGGTTAGAGGTACGTTTGAAAATATATGATAAATTTAGTTTAAATATTAATTACATGTTGTCTGACAACATTCGAAACCTACAAGTTTGCATTAGAAAATTTTAAATATTAAAACTTTTAAAAATTATATATAACATTATATGATTAAAAAATTTCATGATCATATAATTTTTTTATTTTTTTAACACAATAAGTGTATAACATGCAAAAAGAATCGCAAGAATCAAGTCCACCGAAAACATGTACAAAATGAAGATAGTAAAATACAAAATAGATTAAACTATTAAAGCTAAAGACAATCAAAGTTTAAATTATGATAGTTTTAAATTGACTCATGAATAACAGTCATCATAAGCTACTATTATAAATGGCTCAGAATAGTAATCATCATCGATTTGATAGGGACACAAATGGTAGTGGATAACTTCTCAAATTTCAGCAAATTCAACTTACAGAGTTATTCTATAAAAGTTCAAAATTAAGAGTTTGATTGCCAACTCGGCATTCAAAGATAAGATACATGATGGAGATGCAATAAGTTACTAGTTAAAAATATAAGAAATTGAACTAATTCATCATCAATTCAAGGAATGAATGACAAATCAAAACTGTACAATCAAGATAAATAATTTAATGATTTAACTTTTAATCAATCTTCTCTTGATCCATATTGAATATAATTATAAAAAAAACATAACTTGTAACTTATTATTTTTTGTAACATATATAACATAAAATATAACATCCCTACTGATGATAATCTTAATGCCTCTAGCACTTTTATCCCATAACCTGTAGCCCTTAGTACCATGCATACAATGATAACCCAAAACAGACATTTAAGGGACCTGGGATGTAATTTTCTTTCTCTATTATGGGCATAGGCAGCACAACCCAAAATTCTCAACTCAGATAAGTCAGGTTTTTTTATTATTCTACATTTATGATATTTCATATCAAGGGACCTATTAGGAAACCTGTTAACTAAGTAAGTTGCAGTATAAAGAGCTTCAGCTAAAAAGATTTAGATAGGCCAGAAGTAAAAAAGAATACATCTGATTTGCTCAAGTAATGTTCTATTCATTCTCTCAGCCACACTATTTTGTTGGTTGGTTTTTCTAACTGTTCTATGCCTAAGAATGACATAAGATTTATAGAAACTATCAAATTCATCATTACAAAACTCTAAACCATTATATGTTCTCAACGTTTTAACAGTTTTCCCATTTTTTTCCTGTAAAATAACCTATTTTTTATAATATTAAAAGCATCACTTTTATTTTTTAAAAGAAAAGTCCAAACTCTCCTACAATAATCATCTAATAGAGATAAGAAAAATCTCCTCCCCCCATGAGTCTCATGTTTCTCAGGACCCCATAAATCAACATGAATATACTCAAGAATGTTTTTATACAAGTGAATACCAGTAGTAAATTCCATTCTATGTTGCTTAGCTAACGCACAAGGTTCACAAAATTCAAGATTAGAGATAGTATCCTTACCAAGCAAGCCATCGTTACTTAGTACATTGAGCTCTAACTAACTCATATGTCCAAGCCTGAAACACAACTAAATAGTAGCTGCATTCTCAACATTAGTCTCAATATAATTAAAATCATATGTAATACACAAACTATCAAGAATATATACACCAGATATTTTTTTCCACATATGACAAGTTTACTATTCTTATACACATTGATCACACCATTTGAAAGTTTATACACAAAACAAAGGTCATCTAAAACACCTAAAGATATAAGATTTTTTTTAGATCAAGGATCCATCTCACCTTAGTGAGATTTACCTAAGCCTCAAATTAACCTTCCCAATCCCAGCCACTTGACAAGTATTATTGTTACCTATGTATACAGTTTCAAACTTGGATTCCCTCAAGTTATAAAACCATGCTTTATTGGGGCTCATATGAAAGGTACAGCCAAAATATAAGATCCAATTAGACCTATATGCAATATCATATACATTCAAAACTTCACAAGTATCATCATGTTTGAGGGGCATACAAGCAATGTTGGTCTCATTGTTACTAGCATTCTTATTCTTAAGTGCATATCAATTCTTTTCAATGTATCCAGGTTTCCCAAAATGAAAACACTTTCCCACCTCAGACTTGGTCTTATTACCCTTATTATTTTTCTTAAACTTTTTAGGTTTAACATTATCATGTGATTCAGTTTTATGTTTCACAAACAAACTGTTACTATGACGTTTCAGATTCTTTGACTCAAGTTCCCTAGTTTTCAGAGAAGCATCAATTTGATCAAAAGTAAGCATACCAATTGAGTATTGAAAAGTATCTTTTACAACTTGATAGGAATCACGTATAGAATTCAAGAAAATCATACACTTACTAGTCTCATACAGGGCCATATCAGAGCCTTTCAAAACCAAATTAAGTTTTAAAAATTCATCTACAGTTTTTGAAGAATCCATCTTATAAGAAAATAAGTTTCCCTTAAGGAAATTCAAGTTGGGAGCAGGTTGTGAAGCGTATAAGGAATCGAGTGTACCCCATAGATAAATAACAGTTTTTGCACTATCAAACTTTCTTATAACATTGTTAGATTGATTCAAGTACAGTAAATTGAATGCCTCCTCATTTATTCCATCATGTATTTTCAATGCTCGTATGACCAGTTTGTCGCATCGGCTTTAAGTGCCAGTAGCACCTTGTGGTGAGAAAGTAACACGCAAATCTTCTTTTTCTAAACCCCGAAGTTGTATTTACCGTCAAACATAGAGACCTCAAGCCTTGTGGTGTCCATTATAGTATATGTTGAAAGATATAAGATACAACATAGAAGTGCAAACCTATTAGGGTTAGATTAAAATAAAAAAGCCCTAGAAAAGTATATTCTAGGATAAAGAATTAAAAACCGCTTAACAAATTTCAGTTTTGCTAGTTACAATAAAAGAAAACCAACTTTTATTTTCAAAAACAATTTATTGTTTAAAACCCAAAACAACACACACAGATCTGTAAACCCTTTGGAACTGATTTAAACAATTTTCGAAAAACAGCAAGAAACCAAGAAGACTCCAATACCAATGTTGTAAATTCTTAATAAAAGTTTTGCTCTCTCGGCTTAGAAAAGATTAGAAAGTAATTTTTTCAAACCAGAGGCCTACATCCACATTGAAACAATCCATGGGAGATGCTTCTTCCACTTTATGAATTGAGAGTTACAACTTCAGACAAGAATCCTTCAACAATTACAACGAATGGAGAAACCCTAAACCTTCAGTCAGAAACTTTACTCCATTATTGAGAACTACTACTTAATACTCAAGCCACTAGCTTTATATTTTTTCTAACCGATATCCTTTATAACATAGAACTCGATATACACAAACCCTATGTTTATTTGTTGATAGAATACACAAGAAAGAAGAGTATATGAAGTCAAAATACTGAAGACCAAGTCTTACCAAATGAGAGATAAGAGAGCTTTTACATGAGAGAGTGGAAGGGTTTTAATCCCAACCGTTCAATCGCTTATGTGCTCAAGAGATAGAGTAATGCCACACATCAAGCTTAAGTGAGGAGGTGAAATAATATAAAGCCCAAACAAGTAATTGACTTCGGTCAAGATAAGAAACCCACACAAGTCTACATCATTATGCCACATCACCAAAATACAACTATGAAAGTTGACTTTATATTCAACAATATTGTGGCAATAACAAAATATATGTGTACGCTATATGACATCCTTTTGGATTAAACGCATAAAAAATCTTTTAAATAATATAATAGGGTCACAATTGTAGTTAAGTAAAAACTTATTAAATTTTATTAATTAAGTAATCATAAAAGATTTTTTAACAAATGCAAAAAACTAATTACTTCTATTACATTGAAAAACCACTTTAGACTTAAATACTTTTAACTCAATTTAAATTCAAACTCAGGACCTTTTAGTTGTGGAGTCTCAACTTTTATCTATCGGAAAATATATCATTGACACAATAAAATATTTTGGTTTGTCAAGATTGAGAACTGAATTAACAATTATTAATGATTATTAATGGTGTGATCGAAAGATGATCATATACAAAAAACTGATTCATTTTGATTTCAAGTATCATAAAAATCAGGCTTTTGACAAGGAGTTAAAATTTATAAGCGATATTGGTAGTTGTACGAAATCGAGGTACTCTAAGAAAGTGAAATATTTGTTTAGATATATATATGCCCATAAAGGACTGTAAAGGTAACATTAAACAAATAAGGATCGCTTTTTCATGAAATGATATAATCGTTAGTAAGATATTTAATGAAAGGGAACGTTTTTACAAGTAAATTAAAGGATTTCATTATCATATATATTGTGCTTGTAGCTCACTCTGATACATAACTACATCACACAGTCATAATTTTCTCCCATTGAGACATTATATAAGTGATATAAATAGTTCAAACATAGTGACATTAAGACAAATCCCTAAATAACTTATATGCAAGATGAAAAAGACCATTTATAGAAAAATTTGACATTTTGTAAGATGTATACAAAATTTTATCAAGTATACTATTATTTTAGATTGAAGGGAAATATAATAGATCTATGAATGTATCTCAGATTTAGTGGAGGCCACTTCTAGATCAATTTGTATATGTATGATTTATTACTATATGGAAACACTAAAAAAAATTGTATATCCCCAATAAATTATATTTAGGTAATTTTTATATGAAATAGCACATGGAAACATATTTTATCGTCGATATTAAGAGTTAGTGTTATCGTGTTAATTGGAAGAATCGTATACCACAAAGACCTATATCAAAACTACTCCAACATATATAATTTGTTCAAATTCAATAGAGCATTGATCTAGTAAATAAGGGATAAAAATTTACCAAAATATCATACACAAACAAAAAATGAACTTGAGAGGAAAAAGATGGAAGAGTTATTACATGCATAAAATATAAGTCTCATTTAATCCAGGTTCAACACTACTTCAAATTTTATTCACTGTAGGTATGTTTGAAATATTACTATAGAATCAAGAGAAAACTCATTAAATACTAGTCATGGTGGAGGACGAGGGAAAATCATTTACAAATATGTTCAAATCTTTTGGAATTTATCTAATATTTTACATGTGACTTGATAGATGCAAGTCTAGTAATTAATGAAGTATACACCTTGATACACAAAAAATTCTTTTTGATGAGTGTCATTAAGAAATTAATAGGTATGTCTACTTTAAATAATGTTTGAGACATATTACGAGGTTTCATCTTTAGTATAATATTTTCTTAAGAGATATTTTAAAATTTGCAAATATTCTAGAGCATAGTTTTCCAAACCTTAAACCTTGCTTGACCACTTACCAAAGGGTTGATTCCTGAATAGGTTATTGCTTAACATGATAGTATATAATTATGCTATATTTGTTTTGTTATATAATGTAGTAACGTAGTTTTGTTTATTTATTATCATTAATAGAATCATATAATAATAATTATTATGTATGGACTTCCACATTTCTATATACTAGAATTATATATCTATTTGAT
Organism: Nemophila menziesii; assembly: GCA_029959085.1. NCBI lineage: Eukaryota > Viridiplantae > Streptophyta > Magnoliopsida > Boraginales > Hydrophyllaceae > Nemophila > Nemophila menziesii. Next base: position 39,691,326 of record JARWIR010000004.1, on the reverse strand, counting down.
GTAATAAAACTTGGATTATTTGGATTCTTAAGTTTTTTCTTTGAAATTTTTATATAGGCTACATCATCCTAGTCGACTGATTTTTTGTAGCAAGAAACTATTATTTGCTCATATGCTTTATTGATATCCATAAATCAATACATATAATTTACCTTTATCTCATATACTTACGTAGTATTAGTGACCCAATCTTTAGAGTTTATCTCGCATATTTTAACTGCAAAAATAAAACTTTCAATTTCTTTCTCAATGTTAAGAATCTTCTGGTCAAATAATATGTTACATCATAAGTGGATAACACTTGAATATATTCATGTTAGATTTTGTGGGGCCAACAATATCATTGTTATTCAAGGATAATAAAAATCTATGTTCTCTATGTTCATTATAGTATTTTCCCATCCATTTAGTAATGAGTAGCATGCTTACTAATAATTTTGGGTTAGGACTTGATATTTGACGCCTTGTAACTTTTTCAGCATTGGGTTTACATAGAAAAATATAAGGAATTTTTATTGAACATACTTTATCACGTACTTACTGAGATTGAACATAATAATATTTAACTATAAGAAAATGACTAAAAGGATTATATAACATGTAAATAAAAGTTTTGGGCAAATTATGTTATTACCAGATATGAATATACTAAAGGTGAAAAATTTATTATTATTAATCCCTCATCGAATTATATGTTTTTTTAGTAGTTAACATTTACCGAAATTCTTCACGTGTCTCGAACCACATATTTATGTCCAATTTGGCATTGCGATGACCTTTAAATATGCTAATTCATGGAATTACCACTTTCTCACATAATTTGATTCTTCTCCAAGTTAGGTGTGATATAAGGACATATGCACTATTTGTATAGAATTTCTTCGTCTACATCTATTGTAAAATGGATATGTGAAATTTGACATGAACCTTGATGAATTAAAGGCTAAGTCCCCCTAAAGGAACCCTAACACTCAAATTAGTTGATTATTTAGAGTTAGAAACCTATATATATTTAATTTGGTTCGAAACATTATCAAAAGAGGTTTTAAATTTGCAATGTTAGATATAACAACAAACTACCTCAATATAATGAGAAAACTGAAATACGATGTTTACGGAGCATTTGGAAAAAAAATTTAAGGATAAGAAATTTAGCTTCATTGTCAAATCAATTATTGGTTAACACGTGTCGTTTTTAATGTTATTAGATATGTCTAAAGTTGGTTGACACTGTCAGTGATATTTTCTTATGATTGAGGTGTATTATACTTTGAGAATCAACTCATAATTGATTACATGACATTTACTTATGACTAAGAAATTGTATACTCAATAATATTCGTACACACATGAGGTGGATAAAAATATACCTATCAAAATGATTCTTTAAAGGACAAATAGATGAACTCATGAACAGTTCACCAGACTGCATAGATTGAACAATAATCTTCCATAAGAAGATAGTAGTAGCATGTGGTACAACCTTTTAGAACAAATTGTTCGAAATATAGTATTTCTAATGTGTAGTTAGTGGTAAGTGGTTGCGACTCATTCCATAAAACCTTTTTTTATATATATATATATATATATATATATATATATATATATATATATATATATATATATATATATATATATATATATATATATATATATATATATATATATATATATATATATATATATATATATAGTTTGGAGAAAAAATTACAAAATTAATCAAAATCTTTACAGGATTTATATAATTTTATGTTGCACAATAAATAAATTAAATTATAAAAACTAAAAATATAAGAACTTGAACATTATAAATTAAATAAATGTCTTTCTATATATCTAATAATACCTAATCTGAATGACGAATAAAAATCATTGTTGAAAAATATATTAAATTCATAAACATGAATCTAATGTAATTAAACGAAGGTTGTGATGCTAATTGTTATTTTTTATTATTTATATAAAACAATTTTCTATTTCATTTATATATAACCCATATTATGCATACATATTATTATACAAAGAGAATAAAATACTTTAATATTATTAAATTATCATTTGTTTATTTGGACCTCAATTAATAGGTTTTAGTATTTAGAGAACACATATTTTGATAATTTTTCTAGTCTTGATCAAATTAAAGTAGTATTATATTTATTTGGAATTACAATTAATTAAATTTGTTTCAATTACAAAATAAGTAGACATGATTTGAAGTGTAATTTGGGTAAGGATAATATGCAGAAAATCTACATGCAAACAAACTCAAGTAAATAAGATATTAAAATAATTATATTTAAGTAAAAAATTATTAAATTTTAATAACTTGGGCAATAATAAAATATTTCTCGATAATGCAATATATCAAAATTATGTCTTCCAAGACTTGATAATGAAAAAGAAATAACCAATGATTATTTGTTGTATTTTTATAAGAATGTCTTTGACATGTGACTGAAATATGATGAAATCGTAATATGTTATTGAAGTTAAAACTGAATTTTCTTGGAAAATCAGGACATTATATAAATTGAAATTTATAAGTGATTATCGCATCTTTTACTTAGTCAAGATACCAAAGAAAGTGAACCATTTGTTCTAAATGGCATTGGAAGAAAATGATGGGATCTAAGGGTAAGATAAAAGCTACTGGAACAACTTCGTCATTAATGGATATATTCAGCGATAAGATTAATTCAAGGGTACATTTGGACTTCACCATAGAAAGGATTTCATTAACATTCTCATATTCAAAATTTGTTTTGATAATGTCTTGTGTACTTTTAATAGGTAGATGGGAATTCTAGTTTTTTTCCTAATAATTTGTGTACTCTATCTCCTTCATAAGAAGATAACATCTCTTAACACGCAACCTACCGATAAATGATTGAGGGCGAGTATGACAAATATTTAAGGAACCATTATACTTAGTACATTTTAAATATTTTGTGTCTAAAAAGAGCTATAAGTAGATCGATATTTTTTTATATTTATGTTTTTATATAATAGATTATTAACCTTTTACATGTGTGTGTTCCTAACGTCTTTTTACCCTACTATACAATGACAATATTGTCATTTTATTTCGCCAAGAACTACTTCTCTTTCTTGATATAAACTAATATTTTTAAAGTGATAAAAGGGAAAGTGAGAGTTAGAAGGGAAATTATTTTTCATTACTTTGTTTAAGTCATAAAAAATTAATCAAGAGAGTTAATAAAAGTTTATGATAATATTTCTCAATTATCTATATTTCTTCCCTTGGAGTCATTAGGAGGGATGGATTCTTTTTTAAATCGTTAAAGGTCCTTATTGTCCATATCCCTAATGTATCAAATAATTACAATAGGTATCAAACAAATTCAGTTGTATAATAAATCCATCAATTTCCATTATTTTCCCAAATCTAAGCACAAAATACAAACAAGAAAAGATTTATAACCCTTTACTCATTTACTTTATTACACTCTACTTACATTTTATTATCCTTGAATTAGATGATAGTACACATGTATTCATAATTATAGTATATCTGAATTTCATCACATTACTTTTTTTATTTATACTTATTTTCCAATCTATATGATATATTTTTTTCTTGGTTTTTTATTTCGATGGTAAATTTCCACAAAATAATAATATTAATGCATTCAGTTATGGGTTCTTTTGAAACATCCATAGTATAAAACTGTATAGATTGAACTTTAAATATGTAATTCGTATACCAATATTAAAAAAATTCAATTACTTTATCCACAAGCTAATAAATATTATACCTTTTATATATCCCAATCGTTTGTCAAATTGATATTTGTACAACATTTGTTATAAACGTCAAAAGGAATTAATCTTTTAAAGAGAATAACTCATTTTCAAACCTATTGTTTACATATGAAAAATTTAGCTAAGAATTGAATTTAAAATATTATTTAAATTAAGTGATTTGTCCCCTGAACATAGATGTCTCTGTGTCGTTCTTGGAAAACATATTTTAAGTTTTATACCATCATGATATCAATTTTGTTAATACAAAAACTCATTTATGTAAAAAATTAAATTTGATAAACATTTTTATATAAGAACAAATATCATCCCTAAACTATTCTCACATACAAACTGAAATACAATATTTTTAAATAAGACTTTATGTAATATGGATTAATTATATGTATATTTCTTCATGATTAAATGCCATATTGTACTACCGAAATAGTATGCAATTCACTTTACATATTCTTTTCTAATACCCAAGCCAATGATATTTTTTATTAGGAGAATAAAATATGGTGTGACGATTATGAATATTCATTGAACCTATATCGCTACCAAGTTTTGGGTAAGAATTATTTTGTGTTTGGATTAAGCAAATTATTCATTTTCTCTAGTTGACATGTTAGTGTAGTATATAGATAGCAATAATAGAGAATTATTTTTACTATGTTTTTAAACTTAATGACATTTTTATCATTAAGTATTTTAAACATATTTTACTATCTTTACGGTCTTTACTATGGGTATTATGAATTCGACGTGTATATCATATTTAATAGGTAATTCTTATAAGAGTACATTTATATTATTTATATGTAAAGGTTTTTTAAACATAAATTTTAACTTTTGTGTTTCTCCATTAATCATTTTATTTTCTTTTATTTAATATTAATGAGATACTATATTGAAAATTATATAAAAATAGGACAAAAAGGTTATATACATAATTGCTCATCTTATAATTATTACTTATGTATATCTATTATTGTTTAGAGTAATGATATATGTCACCCCTTTTCATGTCACCCATTTGTCACCCTTCTATATATATGTTTAGATTTCCTTGAATAGAAGATAGAGAAAAATTAAATAGGATAGAGAATTCAATTCATTGGTACATGTAGGCATACACGTAGGAAGTGATAAAAGGGTGATACAAAAAGGGTGACAAATTTTATTACTCTATTGTTTATGAGATATGTAACAATGCATTTAAAAGATTATAGATTTTAATTAAAATTAAAATATTTTATATATCAAGTAATACTTCAACTTCAGTATTAATAAATTTATTCATTCGTTATAATAGAGAAATTATATACTAATTAAGATTTATAATACATTAGGAATGCTCTATATTTTTGAAAGAGAGGGAACCATTTTCTATATATGAAAAATAATATTTGAATAGTTTTCTATATATAGGAAAATGAATTTTACACAATTTGAAATATTTTAACCGTTACCTCCACAAATGAATCATTACAAGAAAAAATAGAAATTTATTATTGTATTAAATTAGTAAATTAATGTCTGTCCAAATACTCTGTCAGCGCCATTAAACCAAAGGTCACGTTTTTTAAAAAGAGATAGACACCTTTTCAACATTTCAACTATATATACCGTTGTAATGTTAAACGTTAAACAGGTTCCTCACTCAACATCAGCCTTATAAAAATGTTTTTTTTCACTCCTACTCAAGAAGATGGCCATTTGGTTGGTCTCTTCCCTCCTCTCTTCAATAAAAGACAAACAAATTTTCAATCACAAGATGATAATTTTCTTTTTAATCGTCCTTTTCCGACAAAAAGTTTGAAATTGTTTCGCTCTATAGAACGCGAGATTTACTCGCGATTGATCAACGAACTTGGGCAAGACGCTCATGAATCGAAATGTGTGATAGGTTTTTGGTTATGGTTAGAACAAGAGAGTGAGGAAGTGGGTTTAATTAGTAGGTTAATGGAAGTGCCTTTGAATTTTCTGAAGGAAATAGTTTGCGAATCTTTAATGTTTATTAAATGTGTAGAGCATCAGAATTTTAATATGCACCGCATTAAACTTTGTTTGCTTGAAAGAGTCTTTGGAAGAGGTCTCCCGTTAATTGAATTTCACAGAATACGTGTTCGATTTCTAACTGAGGTGTTTGATATAATTGAAAACATTTGCTATAAAGCTTTTGATGATATCTCTCAAATTCAACCCCGGCCATATGATGGATTTGGACAATCTCTTCCTTCTATTCTCCCGGTAAACCCTAATGCTGTGCCAATCCAACCTCAAATGATACCAATGGCTGGATATCGTGCTACTGGAAACCATTTGAAGGTTCAACTTTTGCCTCCTCCGGCACATATGCCTGTACATGGTAGCCCTCACCTCTCCGGATCTTCAAATTTGACCCACTGTGCTGGTGGTATTGTCCATTTTGATGCACAAATGGTGCCTCATTGTTCGGCCCCTGGGCCAGGCACCTGCCCTTCCGTGTTTTCAAACAACCTTGACCCTAGAATGAATGGTGGAAATACCCTTCAACTCGTAAACCCTCACGTTGCAATTCAAGAGAATACTCATGTCCCACAAGATGAGAGAACTATTTTCTTAACCTTCTCCAGGGGTTATCCAATCTCTGAACATGAAGTTCGAGAATTCTTCACTAGGCAAGCTTCCTTTGTAATAAATTTATTTATTTCATTTTAAGCTATTATTTTTCACTAATTATCCAACATTCCTTTTTAATTTTAATAGGAAATTCGGAGATTTCATCGAGAACATCTTTATGCAAGATGTTCCAGCCGGTGAACAGCCCTTGTTTGCACGCCTTGTTGCGAAGTCAGTTGACGTCATCAATGCGGTTACTGGAGGAGCAGGCAAAAGGGCTAAATTTCGTATCAATTCTAAGCACGTGTGTGCCCGAAAATATGTTAAAACTAGGGTTATGCTTAACAGAACCTTGATTTAATTTCATGTACTTTTTAAGTGTATTTTCGTATTTTAATAAACGGTTGTTGATTTTGAATACTTTAAATTTATTTATATGACCTTTTATATTTATTTGACTTTCTGAATGCAATGATAGCTAAGTAGGTCATAATATGATTTATAATAATAAATTATGTGTGTTGCTGGATATAATACCCCGTAGAGACTTCGTTTATATAAAAATATAACATTCCCCATATAAATGTTAAAGATACGTACTTATTACATGTTTAAGAATACATATTACATAATTTGGACATTTAAAAATTTATTACCTCTTAAATAGCTGAGATGTAATGTCTTAACTTGAATGGGTGTATTCAACTACTGTGTTGAATCTAAGCAAATGATTATAAAAACTTGAATGTTTTATCAGTAATAAACTCTTTGTGAATGTAATTGATGATTTCTACAGTAATAAACTCTCTATCAAAAAAAGTATGAAACATCTTTGATAAATTTTATCAGTAATAAACTCTTTGTGAATGTAATTGATGATTTCTACAGTAATAAACTCTCTATCAAAAAAAGTATGAAACATCTTTGATAAATTTTAGTCACAATATATTTGATGATTTCTACAAATCCTAGATCCTAAGAAGTTGCCCAACGACACATCAAAATCATGATTTTCAAGGTATCCTCAAGGTGTATCTCAAAATATATGATTGCTTACTGTTATTGAAGGTTTCATTGACCACAGACCGTGTAGGTTTCTTTGGCATTCTCAAGCGCATGACTTCATAGGCTATAATGCCTTGTTAAATCCTTATACAGCCTATTGACGATAAGAGTGTGTTTGATATTTTGCCACAAAAGAAAATCCTTCATGCATATGGCTTTATTTATTTTCTTGAAATCGATTGTTATAAGAGATAATACAATTTGTACTAGATAGTATAACTCTATGTTTTCATCTATATTTCCCCTCTACTAAGGCTCGAAAAGAAATTTATTTGCTAGCTATGGTTTTCTAATCAATAGTATGTAATGTCTATTGAGAATACTTTATTCTTTGATTCTTTAAGATGGATCACTATATCCGTGCAAGTTGAAATTAGCCTCAAATCTACATAATGTATTCGTGGCCCATGTAAGAAATGGGAAGTATGATTGCCTGAACTAACTCAAAGTGCAGAGAGAATATTTGAACATCTTACAAAAAGGAAAATCTTGGGTAATTTTCCTAATGAAACTACCTAAGTGTGGTGGTTATGTTTTTTAATTATATCTTTTTAAACAACATTCTGAGAAAATTGTGTGAGGGATTAAATGTTGATGTTAGGTAGATGAGACAATAGTGTTCATTCTCGGGAGCCAATGTTTTTTCTTTCTTGATTTATTCATGTAATTAACTTCTATGTGTATATATAATTTTATTAACATATCATGTTCTAACATGCAATGCATCTTATAAAAGTGATGTTGAGACAATAGTGTTCCTTCTCAGGAACCTATGTTTTTTCTTCCTTGTTTTATTCATGTAAAGTGATGTTGAGACAATAGTGTTCATTCTTGGGAACCAATGTTTTTTCTTCCCTGTTTTATTCATGTAATTAAATCCTATGTGTATATATAATTTTATTTAAGTATCGCATTCTGACATGCAATGCATCTTATACAAGTGATGACTTAAGATCAAACTTTAGTGATGTGTCACATTCAAGCATATAGTCCCAAATATGTATGAGAAATGTTGAGATCAAAGTTGATGAAAACTTTAGTGATGTGTCACATTCAAGCATATTCCCAAAATATGTATGAGAAATGTTGAGATCAAAGTTGATGAAATTATTTTTAGTGAATGAGTAGGAAAAACTAATCATATGATTGAATTAACCAAAAAAAGAATTTCATTACTATAAGAGAAAACATATGAGAGAACAATTCAATATTTGTGTTAAAGACAAAAAAATTTACATTGGAAACTGGACATAATGATGAAAGGGAAAATAATATCATATACTTTTCCCAAATTATGATTATTGGATATCATCATTTTTAAAAGTAATATTGAAAGATAAATTATTAACCTAATACTTTACTTTGTGTAAATATTTTTGTTGATATAGCGATATTTAACCTATATTTTCTTCCATGAATTTATTAATTTTGTAGTGACTTTTTTCATATTATGTTGGATAGTTAATGTGATATAGGTTAGGATCGACGTCACATGTTGATATTTCTAGTTGTGTTGAACTCTCTCAAGATGTAATGAGATCTTAAGATTAAACCTTTCTCAGATCTAATTTATTCGTCAAAAAAAGGTGAACCTATCAATATACTTTCAAATAACATATTTTTGGAAGGTTTAGCTTAGAAAATATATTCGATAAGTAGATGAAATTATCGATCCTTCTTGTTTTTTTAAATATCTCTACTTTTTTCGATAGAAACCTTACAAAAATGTAATAAATTTTTCAAAAAATAAAAGAGGATGTAAATTTTTCAATAATATTAAAATAGAAGAGGATGTAAATTTTTCAATAATATTTTCTCATTATGTCAACAATTTATAATATTTATTTTAGCATCTATGCATATGAAATGTTTGAAATAAAAAATCTTAATGTAAATCACCCAAAGTCCGGGGAGACACTTTCAGAGTTATTCATTAACTTGATATTGCATCTTATAAAGTCAACATGATTAATGATATAATATCACATAATTCCCATAAACATGGTTTTATTATATTGCAATTTTGATCCTAAATCACATGCAATGAGGGAATAAAATTTTCCAAAATCATGGGAAAAGGTAAAAATATATGTAGAATGTCTAACATCTTGTGCACGCGACAAACATTCCATTCACAAACCTTGAGGACATCAGCTTCCTCCTTTCATGTATGTATGTTATGTTTACCATAAATATTATATGCTAAGAAATGCCACAAATTATGATATCATGTTCCATGTCTTGAGTAATTCAAACATGTATTTTAATGTTCCCCCTCCCCTCCGCCTCCCCCGCTCGACATGATATTAAGATGTAGATGAAGTAAACAAACATACTATGTCACTTTACAGAGGGTAACGTACACCAAACCAACACTTGAAAGGACTTCAACATGGGACTTTTTGATTTACGTCTCTTAGTAGAAGATGTAGCTTGGTACTAGGGTTATTCACTAAACAAATGTAATACCTCCATGCTAATACACCATACATGATGAAATTTCCTTTGAGGTCAAAGAAAACCATCGCCAATTAAAATATATACAACGACACAAATGGATTCAAAGGAAAAATGTTCATGCAACCGACATAATTTTATGCAGTTTGCATTCGAAGCTACTAGTTAAAGATAATGACACTACATTAAGGGCACTTAATACCCATTTCCATAATGAAACATTTGTAAAGACAAAGACGTTCTCTGGATATATGATAAAAAAACATCTTAATGATAATGCCTAAGTTATACTAGTATTAATAGGAGACTCACTAACAAAATGAAGGATGGTCGACGAAAGGAACTCATTAGATCTCATATTTTATGAATTTTTCTTAAACTCGACATGTTATTGAAAAGCCTAATGATATATGGACACAATTTGATGTATAAACTAATACGAGTCCCATCATAATGGTTATGCAAAACTCAATGTTGAAATTTTGGTTCCCATGAAATCTTTACCCTAAACATCAAAAATCTTCACTTCCAGCATGTTGTTGGGTGGCATCTAATCTCTTATCGACATATTACAGGTGAATTGGCATCACTTATAACCGTGTACATACCAATGAAAAATATTTTTTAATTGTAGACCAATAGAACTCGGATAGAAGAACTTTTGCCGCAGTTTTATCAAATTTGAAATGACCCCCATATGGCGAGTTATGACAACTAGCAATGATATTTCTTCTTGTGTACACATCTTTTCACTATTTGATCACTATATATCTTGAATAGGAATGGATCAACCAAAAAAATTGCCTTGCTCGGTGAATCAACTTTTTTCTTTGTGGTTGATAACACTCCGTGGGGAGTGATCCACTCATTATAAGGTTCGTTACAACTACGTAGCAAGGAACAATATTATTATTCAACCCAAAAAGTTGTTCACCAAGGAATACCTCATTGACCAATTCAGATCGGGTGTTGACATTAGAGTCTTCAAGGGGAGATAAATGATCAACCACTTGATTGTCACTCCCCTTTCGATCTCTAATCTTCAGGTCAGAGTATTCTAATAAGACACAAATTTTCATTCTTTTTCTCCATAACGTATTTGATAGCTGAATTCCACAACTTTGTCTCCAAAAGATAGGAATGAAACTTGTCAAAAGCATGTACCACAACTAGCAACTACTTCTTGGTCATAGTAAAATTCATTTGTTCCCCTTTGGAAGTCTTAATCAGATAATGAATTGTATGAAATACACTTTCCTTGCATAGACCCACCACGACACTCAGAGCAAAATCACTCGTATAGCACATGATCTCGAATGGAAGTCTCTAATCAAGAGGAGTCATAATCGTTGTGGTTATAATCTTTTCTTTGATGGCCAAAAACACTATCATGCATGCATCGTGAAATAGAAAGGTTTTATGCTTCTCAAGTAGATTTCAAAGAGGTTTAGTAATCTTAAAAATATATTTGATGACTCGATTGTAAAAACTCGCGTGACCCAGGAAACTTTGAACACCTTTGACAGAAACCGAAGGTAGTAAAGATTAATTACCTCAATCTTAACATGGTCATGCATGTACTCAAAACTCTTTATCCCTACACAGTCAATTTACACTTCTACCAATTCAATACAAGGTCGATTTATTTACAATGTAGTAACATATTCTCATAATTATCAAGGAACTCATAAAATCTATCATCAAATACCGAAAAGTCATCAACAAAAACTTGAAATAACTTGTCTATCATGTCCCAGATTTCTCCATCATACACTGATGGAACGTGGAAGGTGCATTGCATATACCAAAAAAATACTTTGAAATGAAAATGTGTCAAACATACAAGTGAAAGTGGTTTTGCGTTGATCGGAGGGATTGACACAAGTCTAACTATACCCATATAGTCATTAAGGAAACATTATTTCTATTTCCCCACGAGCTTATCTAAAGTTTTGTCAATGAATGGTAATATGAAGTGATCCTTCTTCATAGCTTTACTAAGCTTTACTTTGTCCATTAACACTCTCCATTCCATAATTGATCTTGATGGGATGGCTATATTATTGTTAATACAGATGAAAAATGATTTTTCCTTTATTTTGAACAAATTGCACATGACTTACCCACTTGCCATTTGAGATCGAGACAATGATCATTGCATCTAGTAACACGATCACTTATTTCCCTACCACCTCCTTTATCACAGACATTAGTCTTCTTTTTCCCCTCAGTCAATCGTAAACTTGCTTCTTGAAGAATGATTGTGTGTTGGAAAATGATTTACTAATAATTTTGATATTAGCAATATTTCACTCAATTGATTCTTTGATGGCTCTAAGTACATGCAGTAACTTGTCATCTTGGGGACCTGAAAGGTTAGCAACAATAATAACAATCAAAGTATTATTCGGAACAAAATATGCATACCTCGAATGAGTAGGAAGGGGTTTCTCCTCGAGTTCGAGAGGAGATTCACTAGATGGTTACTCATTGGTTTAATCTCTTCTGAATTAAGGGATTATTTGTATCTTCATTTTTGGTGTTCCACCTTTTGGAATCTAGATCAAACAAAAAATTGGCTACCTCATTATATAACTCTAGTGAATCGAGTGTTAAGGTGTCCTGCAAAATATCATCAAAACATGTTTCTTTATATACCACTTGTGTGACGTGAACGTTGAGTATCCACGAATTTTGTCGCCTTAAACACATTAGATTTAACATGTTCATTTTAAATCATCATGATCAATTCACCATTATTAACACCAATTAGAGTACGCCCCATGGATAAGAATGGTCTTCCCAAGATACTGTTGACATTCTTATCCACATAGTAGTCAAGAATAACAATATCACATGGAAGAATAACATTACATGTCTCAACTAGAACCTCTTCTATCTTACCCCCGCGTTAGAAAGTTGATATATCCGCCATTCGCAAGACCACGATAGTAGGCCTCACTTTCCCAATATTCAATTTTTTGATCAATGACCTTGACATTAGATTGATAGTCGTTCCCAACTCACATAATTCCTTCCCGGTTCATCCTTCACCAATGGAAATAGGAATCCTCCGACATCTGGGATCATTCAACTATATTGGCAACTTACTTTAAAAAAATTGTACTAGAATCCTCCGACAAACCAACCAATCCACCTTCTTAATATTTGCATCTTTGGAAAACACGTCCTTCATAAATTTTAAATATTTATGCATTCTTCGGCATGCTTGCACAAATGGCAAGATGATCTCTTGTTTATGAACCATACCCATGAACTTCATGTACCCTTGATCATTGTGATTATATTGGAAACGTGAAGGAAATGGACGTGGAGAGATATTCTCGTTAACCACTAAGTCTTCCTTATTTTTCTTCTCCGGTTCTTTCTCGATTTTATCATTACTAGCTACTGGCTTAACTACCTCTTCATCAATGTCTTCAAAATTCTCTCGAATTGGGGTTGGATCTTTCTCGATCACTAAGGAATAGGGTACTTGTTTACTACTTTTTTGTACAATTTCCTTAAATATCTGTTCATTTATGGATTTTCAGTCTTACTCAGGATTTAACCTTGAGGTCGGGCTTGTAGATGGTTGGAGATTTGTGACACTTGATTTTTCTATCATTTACAATGTAGCAGTTTTATCATTTATTCTTTCCTTAATCACCTTCAAATTCTCTCCCATGATCAACATAAATACGTGCAATGCTTATTAAGGCTCACTTGTTAAGCCTTCTTGAGGATGAGTGGAGAGCGCTTGTTATGTAAAAGTCTCTGCATATGCATGATACACGGGTTTTGGTGGAGCTTGAACACCATAACATTGACCTCCTTGGTAAAGGTTTTGAGGCCTCGACTGGCAAACATTTTCCTGAGGTCGTGGATGATATGCATTACCTTGATTAGCGGCCCAACATGGAATAGATCATTGGAAACTCGGATAGTTTTAATTTCCTTTAACATAGCCTTGACCACTCGAATCGTAGTTATGTCGATTTAACACAAAGAAAACAAATTACAAATTATTAGCACATACGTCCCGACTGTGATCCTTCAACCCACAATTCAACAACTGTACGTCTCTTTTACAACATTCATATTTGATTTTCTACCTTATTCTATGAAGTAGAAAACTTATCATCCATGGCAGTATTGTTGTTAAATTGTAACATACTTATAGTAGCTTTCATAATTGGGGATCTCGATGATGGATAATATTTTTTGTTCTCCACTATCTTCTCCATACCAGTCTTTGCTTCGTTTGGATTCATCGATACGAAACCACTACCACCAAGATTATAAACTCTTAATCTTAAACACTCGTTGGTTTCCTTTTAAAACCCTATTAGTTGTAGCTTAGGTGTATACCCATGTAGTGGACACTTCTCCAATCATTCTTAATATTTTGTCCATGCCTCGTTGACGCTCTCACCGGCTTCTTGTAATAAATTTGCGTGCTCCATTTGATCCTTTATATTATACTTTGAGGATATAATCTATCGATGAATCTAGCTTGAACCTTGTCCAAATTTGGTATTAACTTGGGAGGTTGACGATCTAACCACCCGCTCGCACTTCTGGTCAAGAATAACTGAAACATGAAATAGTACATTTTTTCTCGTGGGACACCTTAAGCGATGTATGCATCACATATTAGCATGGAATTTTGAACGGAACATACCCGATCTCTATGTGCGGCTTCACTATAATTTCCGTAACTCGATAATTGATTAAGAATACCTTAATTAGGTTTGAATATAATGGCTTGAATATATTAAGGGCAAATCTCTAGGGTTTTCACTCTGAAAGAGCCCAGAAGGCCTTGCTCTTGCCATTAATTTTTTGGAATAATCGGATTTTCCTAGGAATCTGAAAAGGACAAAAATAAAAACCAATCTTTAAACAGAACAACTAATTATACTACACTAAATAAAAATAAAAAAATTAACGATATAGTCCCCGACAACTGAGCCAAAAATATGTCGTCTCCCAAGGTATGACAAAATAATTTAATGATGGAATATGTACGAAACGTTCATAAGTAATAAATAGTAAGTATGAAGATTATCATGTCCACAATGACTATGATTGTCAATTCCGTAGATGTGTTCTCGTGAAGTGTCTTAGAATGCATTGTTCAACAAAAAAGTACAAGATAATTATTTGTTTTGTATTTTTGTTATTAAAAGGACTAAAGTGAAATAATGATAATTTAAACTTAAAGATAATTAAACTAATAACTATGAATGTAAATAAATAATAAGGTGGAATGATAATTAGCTCGAGAACGTGTCAGTCATCCCTACTAGTATTTGGTTTACGTTTTATTGTGTAAGGGAGAAGGGATAAAATGTGCAAAAGCTGGGAATTTCTTCCTAACTTCGTTCAAGATAGCTTAGGAATCTGCCTCGATGAGGGAACTCTAAGATATTATATGCGTAAAATTATCCTACCTTATTAGCTATCTGGCTAATCAAGCGTGTCAGGATCACTAACGCAAACTTGACGTATATGTATTGTTTTATGTAACTAAACACCCTATTATGGTGACAATCCTAATTACTAAGGGCAACCATATACTTGGTCAGATTTAGATATGAATTTAAATGAAAAATACGTAATCAAATCATTAAAGTTAATGATTCATTCAAATATGTATTATCCCGAATTCAATAAACATATAAAATAATATTAGGGTTCATACATTATTCTTGTTCTCAAGCTATGAGTAATTTATTTCATACTCAAATAATTAAAACTAACAACTAAAAATATAATACTCATGTATGGAAGATAAAAGAGAATAAAATTACACTAATATTTGATGAGGAAATATGATGGATAGAGGTGGAATGGTATAGAATACTTCTGGTCTTCTTCTCCAAGTTCTCTTCTGCTCCCAAGCGTGTAAATTTTTTCTAATTGAAGTCTAACCTTTATATCTTTAAATTCTGATATATATTATTTTTAAAATATTTTTGGTGTTGTGGGCTACCTTTTAATAGTCCAAGTCAACCCAAAAAAGTTTCTAAGAGTGTGTTTACTAGTTAAAACAATGGAAACATAATAATTGAATAACTCTTTTATTTCATATCCAAAACATGAAATGTCAATTCTCACGCGCTCCTAACTACAATTTATACCACAATTTCTAAGTGATCGACCAAAATTTTAACTGATTTTGTGTGGTGAATCTAATAAGTTGATTTTCAAGTTCTATCGGTAAATGCCCTAGTTGTCCAAAAGTGGTCGAATTGTCTTCTAACACCATGAATTTAGGGTAAACTTATTTTTTTTGACTTCTCATCATCGTCTCGGGGTATCAGAACATACAAATACCTAAAATACGTACACTTAACACATATTTAACGCACAAAAGTTCTAAGACTAACATAAAAAATGAAACTAGACAAGAAACCATATAATATAAAATAATAAATAAAAAATAATCAACTAAGTCCTCTATACCCCTAAAAATATGTATCTTGATACAATTATTCTACAAAAATTGGAGACATATGAATTTGTAGTCTGAAGAGTGTGATAAAGTAAGATTAAAATAAATAATAATAACACTCTCACTTCCACGTTACTCACTGCAAGTATCACATGTCGTATGCAAGTTCTAATGATAAGTTCAGATTCGTTCTCAGGTACTTAGTGTGTTATACGAATGGATTACAAGAAAGCGTAGTATAATTAGATCAATGAATTAAAAGACAATAAAGTAAATATGACTAATAGTGGAGAATAATGATTAATCTAAAAGACAATAAATAAAAGATGTAAGAATAAGATGAGAAATATAGCTTAGGTTTGCTTGTACGCACTTATCCTTCTATTTTTCTACTAGTTAATAAGGGTGATTAAATCTCTTAATGTAAGTAGCCAGGATTCTATATTCCTTCTAACCCCCTTCCGGGTGGACTTAGGTGGCGACCTAAAATTTACCAGGGGTTGCGCAATGATCAATGGTTAAATCTCAAACCCTAATGACTATTTAGTTAGGCAAATCCTTCTGGACAACTACCGCACACTAGACGTTTATGTGGTGTTTCAATAATTAGACACCCCTTCCGGGTGACCATCTAACAACTATTGATGGGGTAGTCTATACTCATGCACTAGCAAAAACTACGGTCAGTAAATCAAAGCACATAAAACAAATATAAAGGTTAAGAAGCTAGAATCAATTTAAAAAAGTTTTTCCTAAACAAACTTAGATAGAAGAAAATAGAATTAAAAGATTATACGTATACAAAACCCAAGTTATGGGAAATTTAGTTCATGCTGAAAAGAATAAAACTAAAATAAAGATACATTGTCAACTTGCGTCTCTTGAATGACTATTAATTGAGCAAGGGCGGGCAAGATAATGTTTACAATGATAATAAGGTGTATTTATAGGTGCTAAAAAGACCATAAGTCAAAATCCTGAGTGGAAGGAAAGTTATTTGAGTCAAAGTACAACTCAAATTCGTTTTCCTAAAATATCAGAGAGGATAAACACTGCTCACTGTATTGACCATATCTCCTACATTATTGGTTCGATTTTCGCCTACTTTATATCGAAACGACCGCAGCGAAAAGATTTATCTTTAATTTTTTGAATGCTTAACCAAGTTACTATCCAATTTGAAGTTATCTTCACTTTAATGGAAGTAGCTACAGAATTTTAGATTTACATGACAGCTTTTCCTTTCCCATTGGTGGAAGAATGAGGTGAATTGAAGAAAGACAAGAAGATAAGTATATGGGCTGATGTGAAAAAGGTTAAAGTATGTTTTATGGAAAATAAAAAAAAAGGAAAAAATAAGTAAATAAAAATATCTTATAAGATATTTTAGATTAAATTATTTATTATATTTCTGTAAATTTAATTAATTGATATTTATTGATCACATCTTACTTACATGATATTTATAGTGTATGTTATTACTTAAAAAATAAATATCATTCAAATTATGATTTTTAATTAGGTTAAAAGTAATAAATTTAGTCAAAATATTAATGAAACATTAAATTTATAGATATTTTTCCAAAAACGATAATATCTTTTCACACAATAGATATAGACCTGTTATGTGCTCTATCAACAAGTATCATATACAACAATAGCCTTCTCCACTTTGATACGATCCTAGTCTCATGTACTTTTTCATTCCAACACCAGAAAGGCCCATCTAGTTGATCTCTTCCCATCCCTCTTATCTGAGAAATATAACATTTTTCAACCCATTTCAAACAATCGCCTAGATATTATAAATCAAAAATACATAATCAAATCATTGAAGTTAATGATTCATTTAAATATGCATTATCTCAAATTCAATAAACATATAAAATAATATTAGAGTCCATACATTATTTTTGTTCTCAAATTGTGAGTAATTTATTTCATACTAAAATAATTAAAACTAGTAACTAGAAATATAATATTAAAATATAGAATATAAAAGAGAATAAAATTACACTAATAGTTGATGAGGAAATATGATAGATAGAGGTAGAATGATATAGAATACTTCTGGTCTTCTTCTCCAAGTTTTCTTCTGCTCCCAAGCGTGTAAATTTTTTATAATTGAAGTCTAACCCTTATATCTTTAAATTCTAATATATATTATTTCTATAATATTGTTGGTGTTGTTGGGCTACCTTTTAATAGTCCAAGTCAACCCAAAAATGTTTCTAAGAGTGTGTGTTCTAGTTCAAACAATAGAACCAGAAAATTGAATACCTCTTTTATTTTATATCCAAACTATGACATATCAATTCTCACATGCTCCTAACTTCAATTTATACCACAAATTTTAAGGGGTCGGCCAAAATTCTAACCTATTTTTGTGGAGTGGTCTAATCATCTTCTAACGCCATGAATTTAGGCTAATCTTGTTTTTTTGACTTATTATCATCGTCTCAAGGTATCATAACATAAAACTACCTAAGATATGTACACTTACTTAACACACATTTAACGAACAAAAGTTCTAAGACTAACATATAAAACGAAACTAGACAAGAAATCATAAAATATCAAATAATATATAAAAGATAATCAACTAAGTCCTCAATACCCCTAAAAATATGTATCTTAATACAATTATTCTATAACAAAAATAGAGACATATTAATCTAAAAGTGGTTGATTCCTTTTACTGTTATGTTGTTGACAAACATGGATAAGTGGTAAGTGCAAAGAAAAATAGAATAATTTATCATCTAATTTGGAATAAAAAATTAATTTTTTTATATCATTTATCGAAGAAATATTAGTCTAAAACAATTTGAGCATGATTTTTTTTCATTACCACACTCTTAAGAAATTGTGCACCACTTTGTGATACCTTTAGTATTGGATTCATACGTTCTCACAAAGAGTCCTCTTTGTTTATCTCCGTTGTACTTTCTCACATAAGTACTTAACACATGGATATTCTTCCCCAACAAGGGTCTTTCTTGTCCACCATATATTAGTTAGACTAAAAAAGGGACTTTAAATGCTCACTGCTCAACCTATTTCTGTTCTAGAGACTTTAACGCTTTACCTTTGACATTGCGGCTGACTACTCAATTTGTCTCTCACTAGAAAACCATATTTCATCAATAAATAGATCTGAAGTTCCCTTAGAAACTTTAATTTCCTACTATAATATATTGTATTCTTAAGTATTAATGATTTGTCTTATCCTTACAAAATTACCAAGAATCTTCTAATGGGATACCCTACACCCAACCAAGACTATAAGGCTTTTAGACCTATTATGAAGTATACCTACTAGAGAAATCCCTTCTATACTACTCAAACGAAGAAAAAGTCTCGTCCACGCTACATCGAAAAGCAGCTAGTCACTATGTTCTAGCTCACTGATAAGGAAGATAGAGTTGGGGTTAGATATCATGATCAAAGAATATCATTGCCTTGGTTCCATGCTTATAAATATGTGAAAACTATATGAGTCATCATATGAGGTCTATAAGAACTCGGGGAAATCTAAAACTGTAGATAATAAAATACTAAACATAGAAAAGGCTTTCCAATATAAAAAGTTGTCAACTTCATACTTTAGTCACACAGATAGGGTTTGGCTATTTGTATTAAATGATACAATCGGTTCGAGTACACTTACAAGGCTATAATTTTTATAATGAATCAATAATAACTATATAAATTCCTTTAAGGATATGGTAAGGGCCCATGACAAAAGTCTTGGAA
Organism: Nemophila menziesii; assembly: GCA_029959085.1. Lineage (NCBI taxonomy): Eukaryota > Viridiplantae > Streptophyta > Magnoliopsida > Boraginales > Hydrophyllaceae > Nemophila > Nemophila menziesii. The sequence goes on along the minus strand of JARWIR010000004.1, from coordinate 39,671,219 downwards.
AATGGGCCAATGGGATTTGGACATGAATAATTCTTCCCCCACCTTCCTTACAAATATACACATTCTATGTTTATCAGTTTCCTTTCTCACTTATTGATAGACTTGTATAACGTGAGTTGTGCAATATAGAGTTATTGGGGGAGTGGGGGAGTGGGGGTGGACACCCCTCATTTTTGTTAACCATTTTTGTGTGCATGAGATATGGTCGACGAGGAATGTGACACTAGGATTCCAAAGCCAACTACCTTATTTTAGCTTTCATATATCATTCTTAGGTCCCAAGGACTATTTGCTTACCTAGAAAGCTACTCAATATACATTGAAGATGGATTTGTAAAATTTATAGATAATCAACTTGTGTCATTACTTGATATTTGTAATAACAAATATGCTAGTTTCATGACTTACTTGTTGAAATCATTTTTTTTGAACGGTTAAAACAAGACACCCAATGAGATACTAGTGGTTCGGGAGGATAGCGCTAAGGGCTGAAATATATTGTTCTACAAGAGTATAGTAGAGGGTGAGGAACCATCTTTGAAAACAGGGCCACCACAACCCTCATACCACTTGAGAGACATCAGGCCTTATAATTTAAATATTTTCCTAAAAGATGATCACCTGTGTCAAGAAACAATCTAGCAATGGAAGGATTTGCAGCATATAGTCATCGATAATCTAGTAACAATGTACTTATAATATTTGGTCAAATGTGCCTTAGAACAAACACTACTAGAAACGACTGCGAGAACTCCCACACACCTTGCCAAAAGTTAAGAAGTATACTTTTCCCCTCAAAACATATCCAAGAAACTTTCTTGATGCCTTTCATGATACGCGAGATTCTAGGTTGCAAGGGGGAATGGACAAAATCTGTAGCGAATAATTCGGGTGCTAAGCTCTAGACCAAAAATCATATTGTTAGATTAAAAGTCTTATCATAATAATGAGAATCCTTTCTCATGGGAAATTTATATGTTTTCTAATTTTTCCTTTTATCTTTCTCCATAGTTTTCACCATGCACAAAATCAACACCATTCTTAGCAATATCATCACTTTCGTCATAATCCCCAACCACACGATCTTCAATTTGACAAAATTTTATAATGTGATATTTCGATGCATTCTATTAGCTATAATTGTTCAATGATATGTACTAAAAAATTCTTTTCTATTTTGGATAACTTATAATCAAAACTAATATAGGTTTGAGGATTAACGCGTCGATTGAATCATCAAATTCCATTGAGCAAACGATAACATATAGTCACCTAATAAAAATGTATCAATGAGAAAAGTTATATGTTTCCTGCACCCTTACCTATACAACCATTTATTAATTTTTAAACTAAATTGTGAAAACTCTTGACTCAATTTCATGATCACATTTTCTTTCACATTAACTTGTAAGTTAATATATGCAAGATTTTTCTTTAACATGAATTTTTCGAACTACATAAAAACAGAGATGGTATTCATAAATAACCATTTAATTTTTTCTCTTCATATTTTTTCATTTTGTATAGTACTTTGAGATGATACGTCACACGCTAATTTTTAAATAACAAATTTTTTACTAATCATTTATCTAAATCAAATCTTGGTATTAAGGTGATAAATGATGTTTTTATAGTTGGAAGGGTAGTGATATTGTGAAGGTCATACAGGTCAAGGATGCGGGTCATCATGATAGATGATGCACATTGAAAAAATGAAGGAGATGGTATTGTTGTATATATTGCTGTCAATGGTAATATGATGATGAAAATCGAGTGGTGTGGGTGTTAGATTTGTTGATAGTGGTTAACAATGAATAATTAAAAAAGTTTGAGATTAGATGAGAACATTAGTATGCATATAAAAGTGAAATAGTCACCACGTAAATTGTGAATGATCTGGTGGTGGTATCGTGTGGATGAGGATTTAGGTGAAGGATCAAACACGGTGAGAAGATAAAAAATAACTCTAAAATAATATTGGTGGATGAATAAGGTAAATTGAAGAAAGACCAAAAGATAATGTATGTAGGTTGATGGGAAAAAGGTTAAAGTATGTTTTATGGAAAAAAAAGGAAAAAATAAATAAATAAAAATATCTTATAAGATATTTTTGATAAAAATATGTTTTAATATTTATTTTTATAAATTAATCAACAAATATCACGTAGTTTATTATTTAAAATAAAAATATGAGTCAAATCATGATTTTTAATTAGGATAAAAATAATAAATTTAGTTAAATATTAATGAAACGATAATAATAAATAAAAAAATCTTATAAGATATTTTAGATTAAAATATGTTTTAATATTTATTTTTGTAAATATAATTAACTGATATTTATTGATCACGTGTTACTTACATGATATTTATTACGTAGTTATTTATTTAAAAGAAAAATATGAGTCAAATCATGATTTTTAATTAGGTAAAAAATAATAAATTTAGTCAAAATATTAATGAAACATTAAATGTAAAGAAATTTTTTTAGAAACAATAATATCTTTTCACACTTTTTCTACAATATATATGGACATGTTATGTGCTTTGTCAACAGATATCATATACAATATCCTTCTTTATTTTGATACCATCCTAGTTTTATGTACTTTTTCACTCCTACACCTAAAGAGGCTCATTTGGTTGATCTCTTTCCACACCTCTTATCTGAAAAATATAATATTTTTCAACCCATTTCAAACAACAGCCTAAATCTTTTTCAGTCGATGATTTCGCTTGAAGAGCTAAAAGCCTATCATTCACTAGATCGCAGGATCTATTCCCGATTAATTAACGAACTCCGCCGAGATCCACATCAAGCTAAATGCCTGATGGGATTGTTTATATGGTTAAAAGAAACATATAAAAACATAAGTTTTAGTAAGAGGCTATATAACATGCATTTGCATTTACTAAATGAGGTTTGTGATGAGGCTATAGTTTTCCTCAAATGTTTACGAAACGAACATTTCAATTTGCACGGGACGACACTTCGTTGTCTTGAGATGGCCCTCGAAAGAGAAATCTCTCTTATAGAATTACACGGTATGAGGTACCGTGTTTTTACAGAATTATCTGAAAAAATTGAAAATCTTTGTTCTTATTTATTTGATGATATACCAAAATTTGATGTTAGTGCTCCTTCTCAAATTGGTCGTGCACCGGTTAACCCTATGGGGATTTGTATCCAGACTGGATTTGAGGGTATGGGGGTTCAAAATCATTCTGGATACGAGGGTTCTGTAATGGGGGTTCAAAACCAAAATGGATATGAGGGTTCTGTAAACCCTATGGGGGTTCATATACAACCTGGGTTTGAGGGTTCTGTAAACCCTAATGGGGTTATAAACCCAATCGGTGTTCAATATCCTCCCGCTGTGTATTTCAGCCCTAATCAATGGGTCCCTTCAGGTTCAAGCCACAACAGTGCTTATATGAGCAATGTAAATTCATATATGATGGCTTCTATTCACCCCCCTTCCGGCCATGGCCACGGTAACGTCCAGTTTCCTGGCCCTCATATGTACCCTTCTAGCTTTCAAAGTTATTATCCACCTGGAATGAATGGTAGAAATGCTTACCATTCCGGTAATCCTATGGCGATGGAAATTGAGGAAAACAATGAAGTCCCACAAGAAGACAAGACTATTTTCTTAACTTTCTCAAAGGGGTATCCGATTCCTATAGATGAAGTTCGAGAATTCTTCACCCAGTAAGCTCACTTTCTAATTAATCTGTTCATTTTTTATATTTATAAATTATTTTATATTTTTAACTAATAATCCAACACTTATCTTATATATTTTTGACAGAAAATTTGGAGAATTTATTGAAAGTTTATATTTGCAAGATCCACGCGATGGTGAACAATCCTTATTTGCACGTCTTGTTTGCAAGTCAGCTGATATGGTCGATAAGATTACTGGAGGTGGGAAAGAAAGGGCCAAGTATAACATCAATTCAAGGCATGTGTATGCCAGAAAATACCTTAGACAGCATTGATCATTATGCTATAGAAGAGCAGCCACCAAATGTCACTAAATTGGAAAAAACCTCTATTTTGTTTAAGTGGTATTTCATAAAATTTTATTGTTTGTTTTTCTAGTAATAATTTTAATGGATTTCCGAATAAAAAATAAGTTTTCTTTTTAATTAATGTTGCTGCGTACTTTTGGTTGTAAGAATCCTTTATTTGGTGGTTTAGTTGGATGTTTGTAATAACTTGATTATCTATGGAATTGACCTGAGTTATTATTATTTATATTTTTAGTTATTTTGAATTTCTTTTTTTATGATTATAATAGGATAATGAGTATTAATTCAATGTTGTTTTTATATATCATGTCCACATACAGAGATCCACAATTAATCTATTTTATGAAGTCTAATATAATTATAAATATAATAACATCTTAAATGCACTTATCATCAATGCGCCTAATTATAGTATATCTTTTTCTTTTAATAGTTATGATTTTAATATAAGTTTTTTTATAAAATAGATTAATATTATGTTATTTTCATATATTAAAGTATGATATAAAGATCCACAATTAATATAATTTATATAATCTTAAATATAGATAAACATAAAATTACACCTTAAATGCTGAAATAGAAAATTTATTATGTCTTTATTGTCTATTAATTTCTTTTATTATATTATAAAAATCAATGATATCTAATTATGTTTATATTACACTTGTCTAGGTCCATATCAATTTAAATTTGCTTCGATTTTTCATGGTATTTATAATTTTTATAAGAGTAAGGATATATGTCACCTCTTTTCATATCACCCTTTTATCACCCTTCTATATATATGTATTGATTTCCTTGAATAGAAGATAGATAAAAATTAAATAGGATAGAGAAATCTACTCATTAGTACATGTAGGCATACACGTAGGAGGTGATAAAAGAGTGATACAAAAAGGGTGACAAATATCATTACTCTTTTTATAAAAGGTCTTTCTTTTGTTTTCTTTTATTGTAAAAAATATTTTGTGTGATATAATTTTTTTTTTTGTTTGTTTGAACTCTTCTAATTTATGTTTAAAGTTTGATTTATGAATAAATATTACTAAAATAATAAATTAAATTACACTAGTGGTCCTTGTGTTAGCATAATATTATTAAAAGAAAGTACTAGAAGGGTAAGGTTTCTATCTAATATTGGATGATTTAATATTTATAGCATAATTATTAATTATAATAACAAGACATATATTATCAGATTAGTTATATAGTTATTATTAGAAATTTTTTATTTTAAAATTTGGGATGGATGCCATATCATGATTAGCTCGTAATAAAAACTGACCATCCAATATAATTAGATGGAAGATTTTTTCTTTGAATATGGGTTATTAAATATTAGGGATAGACTTGTACACGTACATGAAATAAACCCACATTAACCAAATTAATAAAAGTGAAAAATCTCAATTCATCCACCTTCAACTACACATGACTCGTTTTTAAACGAAAAATCCTTATATCCCAGGAGATTGAAAAGAGGTAAAAGTATTATCGAGTTATAACCCAATCAAAGCAAAATCAAACAACCAAATAAAATAACATGAACAAATAAGTTCACAACACCTTTTAAGGTCTTCTAACCAAAGAAAAGAACGCCAAATTACTCCATACATTAACATTAACACAACAAATGGTTATAAATAGTGCAACCAACAACAAGTTGAATGATTAATAATTGTACACAAAATTGAATTTATTAAAAAATATATATTGTTTTCTCTCTTGAAAATCATTAATAAGTAATATATAATTTTAATAAAATATTATCTAAACCCATCTAAAAGAAAAATGACTATGCTTCACCTATACTCTTTTATGCTTGAAGTTGCTTTCATTTAATGCCTTTTAGAATACTCATAAACTAAAATAAAATTAGCTTTGAACTATACCTCAAACTCCAATAAGATGTGTAAACCTCTTGTTTGAACCATGATTAATACGGAGGGGTCCATTTGGATACTGTTCAAGCTTCAAGGCATTATTATTCTTATTATGAAATCAAAACACTAAAAAGGTAGTTCATCGAATAGTTTTGAAACGATCAAGGGGTTTGAACTGGTTTAGATTATTATATATGTTTAATACAATATCTAATTAATAAATTTTATATAAAATGAAACTTAGAAAATTGTGATCGACGATCCTTCACAAAGCGATTAAAAACCTAAGAAAATGAAAAATGCACAAAAATATTTAGGAAATTATAACTATGCTTAGATAATAAATAACATAAATCGTGCTTATCTCAATAATAATATCCAAAACTTATATAAATCGGATTATCAACCATATTTTTAAGAACAAATATATAAGAAATGAATTGAATTTTAAATGAAATAATCATGAATTTGGATAGCTTTGTGAATAAAACTTAACAATGCTGACTACTTTCAATAAGATAACCGAAATATTAGTTTTGAAAGTAAGAAGATAGCTATTTTACCTCAATATATAGTAAGTGAGATGTTGATCATCGATTTATTTTTGCATGTTATATGTTGACTTTGCAATATAGTAAGGTAGTAGTTATTCAAACAAAAGTGAAGTAAGTGATAGCTTGATTGTTGACTTCTTTTGACATTTTCTCTTCTCACTAACCAAACTCATGACATATTGGGTTAAATATTTTTCGCTATTTATCTTACTTCTACCCTATCAATTCATACACTTTTATGTCCACCATTACCACTCTTCTCTTCCATGTTAGTTCAATAATAATGAACAACGAGTTCTCACTCAATGACACATTTGTTCATTTTTCATACAATTTTTTTCTATTTCCTTGAACTAGTCATCCATTACAATTTTGTATCAACTTCGCACTCATATTTTTTATTTTGACAATTTTAGTCCACAGTCATCTCCCTTCCATACCAACTTAATCATAATAGACTTAATGTAATTTGAGCGATAACTCCAGCACACCATCACATGATAGATTAATTTGGTCAATAAGGCTTAACAACAACAAGTCATATGCATAAAAGGTTGTAAGAGTAAGGGGGTATTGGGTTAAGCCTAGAAATTGCTAGTTTTAAGGGTCAATATTGGAAATGAAATAAGTTCACAATATTATCTCAAAAAATTTCTATCAAGAATTTTACCTTGAGAGGGAAACTAAGTTGGTTATAATCTTTGTAATAATTCACCAATTGTGAAATTTAATTCAAGGCTAACATATTATATGACAAGGATCTTTTAAGATGTTTTTATTTAAAAAGACACTAAAAATTAAACACTTTGCATATCACTTTTTAAATTGAATAAGAATAACGATCAAAGGCAGATAAAGGAAATGATAGTTATTCATATTAACCCAATTATCCTTGAGTAATGGTTCACCGTCTAACTCTAGTTTACCTCTCTCGGAAACTTTTAAGGATATAAGGGTTAAACATATGATAACTAGGTATATCAATACCATAATTATAAATTAAAAAACTGAAGACTATGTGTACACCTATATTTCATCTCTTATGGATAATTTAATTCTAGGCCCCCTGTCCTATCTGTATCGAGAAAGAGAGAAGCAAGCTGAAATAAAATACCCTTTTAAATAATTATAAGGTAAGCCACATATCTCAAATCTATTTAAGGGTAAAGTAGAAACTAGTTGAACGAAGGTCATCATTGCCTTAGTCGGAGACCTAGACCTCGCTCCTTTTTTCTACTTTCACAAACTTTATATTTTAAATCTCAAAGATGGAATGATAAATATTGGCAAGGATGAAGCTCATAGTAACAACGTATTCTACTTTCATTGGGAAACTCTAAGATTTAGTAACAACTATTAGATTCAAAGGTAAACGTTAGGGATTTTTCTTCTTTCTATGGTTTAACAACATGATAGTAACTAGAACTACTCGTTAGGCTAAGTGTTGGTGGGAGAACAATGAACCATATAAGTTTTATACATCTCAAAAGAACCTCCCTATTATTCGAATAAGTCTTAAGCCATCTAGGCTTACCAATCTTCTTAAATCTACGCTACGGGTCAGGGAGTCTAACCATATAAGGAACCCTACCCCACTTAGAATTGTTCAATAAACACTTTTTTTTAAAAACTTTGAATCTTGGTTGGCACATATTTCTTAGAGCTTGCATGAAATTTTTTCTACCTATATCCCTGTTTTTCTTCTTGAAAAAATTATTTCTTGAAATATATAGCTTATTTTTATTTCACCTTTCATATCTTTACGCGTTGTTATTTATGACATAAAACATGGTAAATTAAAATTTAAAAAACAAATGATATAATTGTCACGTAAGTAAAAGACTTCAATTAAATAGAATTCTAGGAAAATGAAACCAGAAATATAACTCATCGATTACTAGGAAATTTTTTATCCTTCAGACAATATTAGCACGTGCTCAATCAAACAAAAAAATAAACTACATCGTAACAAACTAAAAAATTATCCAATGTATAAGTTTTACTCTTAAATAATCACATTAAATAATGGTTTTCATCAATGAACAATAATCATGATAGAGATTTTAAATTAAATCGAAGAAAAATTAGTTGGAATATGAAATAGGGTAGCTATTGTATAAATTAAACTGAATTAATTTTTATGATGATCTTTTCCTTCTTTTGATGTTTCATATGGTGACTTGTTTGCTCGTTGTTTTTCCAGTAATACATTATGGTAGCCTAACAACTACAAAAACATCAAACAAACTTTTTCAGGACAATATTTTTGTTGGTGAAAAGGATAAAAAATGGAAAATACAATTAGGGTGCAAAGAGCTCGACTAACAAAGAAAACACGTCTCATCTTGATATCAAGACTCCTTTAATATTACTATAATTTTCTCATTCCCCTTTACCACTTTTATTTTATTTCATATCAATGGTACTTGAAAACAAATTTATTTATTATTACTTGGTGAATATTTTTCTTCAATTTTTTAAATTTCTGTTTTAGTTTTTTTCTCCTTCAAAAATTATATTTGTTGAACCTTATATTCATTATGTTATCAAGAATAAAAAAATAATACAAAATGTAATACTATTTTTATTCAATGTCCAATATTGCTTATCTTTCAATTCAACAAAAGGTTTGTATATATTATGTAAAGGTATGTTAACTCATGCACTTTGTTAAGAACAAAAAAATCTTATTACTAAGGTTATACAACTTAAAGAGTATTTTAAAATATAAATCCTAATGGATCAATTGGTAAAGCTGATCAATCATACCTAGCTAATAGAAAATTAAAATCACAGGATAAGTTAAGAAATATGGAAAAATCTTATTTGTCACAAGTTTTCTTACTATGAATTTTGACTCGATAATGAATTACTCATTGATCACACCAATACAAATATCTCTTTATGCATTGCTAACCAACCATCATTCAAAAAGGAAAATCTAAGATGCATGCATATATATATATATATATATATATATATATATATATATATATATATATATATATATATATATATATATCTTTTACAACTAAAATAGCATTAAAGGTAAAAAGTAAGTTCAAAAACTTATACATATGCCCATCCTAACTCTATCCATCAATCCTCTAATAAAGGAGATAGTTTAACCATATTAACTATCTTCCAGTTAGGGGATATTAAAGATAGCCAATCCTTCCTAGATAATTTTTCAACTATATGCTGATATGATAGAAACTCGCATTCCTTTTCTAAGAAAGAAAAAATGACAATTTTTTATAATTGGTTGAATAATTCATCAAGCACTAGATTGGTATGTCATATCACAGAGTAAGTCCTTGTAATTTGTATGTCATATCATAGAGTAAGTCCTTGTAATCACTATGAATGATCACTTTGTCGAGTTTATGGTCATTTGCAAAATTACAAGCTTCAAAGGGAACATTATCTTCACTTTGTCGACATACACCACGTATTTCATATTTATGCTCTCATATAGAAAATGTTAAGATTAATATGAACAACCATGATACTAGTAGGATGAGCTGCTGATTGAAAAGACGTGCTTGAAAGATATGGTTCTTCAACAGATACAATCTATTATCCACATTCCTTTAAACTAACATTTGATATGTTGTGGGATTTTATCAATAATATACCAATTATTTTCAAAGATATCTACCATTAGGGAGTGAGAAATAAGGAGAAAGTCAGTTTTTTACATGTTTTTCCTTATAGAAATCTTTCATTTTGTTCTTCAATATGTTCTAGATAAAGATGAAAATACTCTAAGTAATTACTTTCTTATCGTATCCTCTTTGTTTATAGATGATCACAGTTCTTTGGATCCTATCATCAATATTTTCTGCTTATTTATACATCAATATTCACGTTCATAAAGGAATTGGCCAATGCATCATTACTTTGCATCTAAGGAAGATGTGGCTAATAGAATCAATCACATCTTGGCATAATAGGCATTTATCAATTTCCGCATATTTTAATATGAACAGTTTCTCCTCGGTGATACTGTTACCCTGCAACCTTTTTGAGTTAACTAATCAAATTTTTGCAGGCGCATTAGAATATCAAACCATCTTCCAAAGGCCAAAGCTAGATCTTTGTGTTTTAATCTCGGGTTAGTTTATGATAAATCCTCTTTGGTTTGATTTAATGATACCCTTACTTTGTTGAATCTTTTATTGTAACGGAGTGCGAGAAGAAAACGTAGATCATTACGACTTGCATCACGCAAGGGTATTTTAATCATCTTATTAATCACATCTTCATTAATGTTATTTCAACTGATGTTAGTATCCCAATCCCACGAGAAAGAAGTAATCAGTTCACTAACATTTTCCATATGGTTATTGAACTCAATTTGGATTAGAATATATTCCGTAGGGCTGTAAACGAACCAAGCCGCTCGCGAGCAATTCTAACTCGCCTCGAAAAAAAACTCGTTCAAACTCGTTCGTTTATACAAACGACCAAAAACGTTCGTTTGAACTCGTTCGTTAAAAAAATGAGTTCGTTCGAGCTCGTTCGTTAGCTCGTTTAAAATTTACAATCTGTAAATTAATGTTTCAATTAAAAATAAATATATTATTAAACCTCATACAAAAACAAATTATTCGTTTAAAACTCGAGATCGGCTCGAAAAAAGCTCATTCGATATGTTAAGAAGCTTTAAATTTTGAGCTTGGATCGAATAGTTAAATTTTGAGCTCGGCTCGACTCGTAAATCTTATCAAACAAGCTTGCACATCTAGTATTCGGCTCGACTCGCTTTGTTTACAAACCTAATATTCCAGAATACAAATATCATCTTATATACTAGTTTAGTTTTTCATTGTCGGATTTTTAAATATATCCCCACTACAAAACATCATGACCGACAAGGAGACTCATCCATGCCCCAAAACTATTAGATCTAATTTTTTCATCCCAAAAAAATAAACAATGATTAATCAAAATTCCCAAATCTTCACTTTTGTGGAGACCTTTTATATTGATTAAATCCTAAAACATAGGCCCTCCTATTGTACTAGTAACGATCTTTTTCCATGTTACCTAATTAATTTTTCTTCTCTATGTAAATTCTATCAGAATTTAGCTAAAACCTTAGACACCATTTTATCTAGGTATGAGAGAAGACATCACATGATGGGCCAGGTATTGAAGAACTACTTTGATTATAACTTTTTTCCATATTCAAACAAAAGTAGAGTCTTTACAAATTGAATTAGAAACTTATCGTAAATCTATTTCATCGTGTTAGCTTTATACCTACTATAATTCATTGGAATCCCCTAGATTTTACCAAAGAATATCAATATTCATTTTTGCGCAAGTGTCAACCATAGTATTATTTCAAATTCCTCTACTAAAGCATATATTATATTTACCCAAATTAACTTTGTGTCCTGAGTAATCAAAATATTTTTGAAAATCCCTCTGGAAGGTATTCCATTCTCTAGGATTAAGTTTCAGAAAGAATAAATAGTCATCCACAAGATGATATGCATAATTGTCAAATATTGTACAATTAAATTCAATCATTTATATTATACAAGCAACATCCAAAATGGATGAGACTAATAGAAGCTTTGGGTACCAACAAAAGAGGACAAAAGATAACTGATCACATTGTCGAAGTCCCTTACTTAGCTTTAATTTAGGTAATATTTTTCCATTAAAAATTATTTGGAAGCTAAACACATCTCATAATCTATTAAATGAATTTTAGTTCGAAACCAATCATCTGTTTAAAAAAATTTACAAAATCCTATCTAATTATGTCAAAAGCTTTCATAATATCCAATTTCACAACAGTGTAATGTGTAGACGTCATACAATTTTTTGCATAAAATATGAAATTTTATGTGTGATAACTATGTTATCCTGAATTCCCTTCCTTTGACAATAGCTAACAAATTTGAAGCAATTATGTCATTAATATTTGAACGTAGTCTCCTACTAAAGAGTCTAGAAATAACTTTATAACTTAAATTCACACATGAAATAGCTCGATAATCACTGAGAGACTATTAAATTATACCTTTGCGAGTAAGAGAAAAAAAAATTGTTGAGTGAATCTAGAGTAGCATTTTTAATCATATAATTCCTAATAACCATGAATGATCAAAGTGATGAATTGAGGGTTCAATCCAAACACATTGTTACACAAACAAGAAATTTATCATGCTTACATATTTTATGTTTCAGAGTAAAAAACAACTTTCCATATGATTTTCATTAACTAATTTAATTTGTAAAAGTATTTATCGAACCGTTTGTTGTGTTATGAAAAATAGCACAAGCACATTATCCAAATATACATGTGTTTCCAAACATAGAACATATACATGTCTATTATATATTAGAATTATGCGTTTATATGTGTAATTATATTGAATTATTGGAGGAAAATTAATAAATTTTATTTGTATTACACAACTTATTATAAGGAAATGACAAGTGACTTATCACTTATATTTGCTTCATCATCTTATCACTTTACATCGCGACATCAATATCAACTACATAGATTTAGTTCAAAAAGATAAATACAACAATAAAATTTAATCATAATATGGATAGGACAAATCTGAACCACAATTAATACAAAGATAAATCATCAAAAAATATAGCAATAATTATTATTTAAAAAAAAAATTGAACCAATGTAACTAAAGACTAAATAAACAGGGCACTAAGAATTTAGACAATAAACATATAAAAACCCTACAAATTGTTGTACTGTTTTGTATTTGTAATGTATAACAGAAATTGGAGTAAATCGAAATATATTACCATGATCAAAATATATGATAGATATATAATTCCTTGTAATTTATTTCATACTATATATATATATAATATATATGTGTGTGTGTGTTTAGTAGATATTACATGTGCCCGAGGGCACTATAATTTGGTCGATTATTTTATTAATAAAGAAAGATCATGTGTCTTTTAGTAAATTTACATTCTTATGATTTAGTAAAATTACACACAACAGAATTGATTTTTTAAAATTCATACTATAGACCATGGTTTAATACTTATAATAAATCCTAATGACCCAAACTATCTAAAATTAAATCTCCACTATAAACACAATAAAAAAAATTAATACTCTAAGTAAACATCCATCATTAAAAAAGTAATAAAAACATAATCTATTGAAATAGGAAAATACTTCATGTTTACGTAATGCATAAACTAATTATAGTAACTATCTAGTTAATCTAATGACATATATTATATCAATATAATTAATGGGTATAATGTTTATATTGGACCATCTAATATAGGATGGGAGTCTTAATCCACAATAAAGATAAAAAAAATACAATTTAAGGAACTTTACACCATAAAAATAAAAATAAACATAATCCAAGAAAATCTCCACCATAAAGACAACAAAAACACATATTCTAAGAAAATCTACACAATAAATACAAGCCGTGTATATCTCTTATAACTCTACACTATGTGTTTGTATTGACATGGATATATCTTCAAATAATTGGAGAAATAACTATAACTTAGCTATTTTGATATATTGAAGTTAGATAGCATGTGATGGATAATATGAATAGATCCTATGAAATTACAAATATATGAACTACTATACCATATGATTATAATTCCATCTAGCTAAGTTTTTCTTACTATCTAATCAAGATGTAACTTCATCCTCCAATCTTATAAATATTACAATTATTCAAAATAAGAAATATGATATTGATGAATTTATTAAATATAAAGTAAGCAAACATACATGTATTACATGTGGTGACTTGATACGATATAGATCTCATCACGTAATGTAGTAGTATATTTTTTGTCTGGAGTTTTTTAGCCTACAAAGCCATGTGATTTTGATAAAAAATATTTGAATTACGGTATGCTCAATTCTCTTGAAAAATATAACTTATTTTCAAGGGAACTATTCGAACAATTGGATGATTGTCTATTAAAATAATACTAATAAATGAAGTATTTATGCACCCATGTATGTAACTCAATTGAAAAAAAAATCTAAGATTTAGATATAGCAACACCCTTATCAATAAGTGAGGATTCCAACTAAAATTACTAAAATATCCTTTATATGTTACTCAAATATAACTTGGATAAGGAGATTTAATTATATATTTATTAGCATATATATACTTTTGTATAATATTTCTTTAGCAAGAACCATTAAAATAAATATTGAATAAAAATAGAAATACTATAGAAAATATTAAAAATGTTGTATCCCAAGTATCACCGGGCAAGTACCTTTCAATAATTAACAAATTAGTTACTCATATGCAGAATTATAATACCTTTAAATTAATAAAACACAACTATGAATCAAAGATACAATCTAAAGAACCTCATTTTGCTTCAAAATTGAAAAGGTTTTTTATTATATCTAAAAAGAAGATTTAAATGTTGTCATATCTAGTTTAAGCACTTTCAAAGAATCACGAATCCCATTATATCTTACCACACGGTTTAGGGTCCTAACCGTCCCCTAAAACATAAACAAAAATTGCTCTCATGTTCATCGTACCCACTATTTTCAAACACCCAGAGTATTTTAAGTATTTTTTGATCAAATTTTAGCATGTCTAAGGAATATATATTCTGACTTTGCATAATAAAAATTTGTTTATGGGCAAAGAAGAAACACGAACATTAAATAATTACCATCATGATTGTTGGTTTCTAAACTTTGTTAAAGATTGTTGTTTGTATTTTAAAAAATGTTGCTATGGTATAGTCGAGACTAAGTAAATGTTCGGATCAGAGAATTACGGCATTTGCAATGATAGGAAGAAATTCTAACATGTTTGAGAATTCCGTACAAATTGTATATAAAGGTTCCTACATATAGATACAAAAGATGAAGAAAAGGGGCAAAATTTAAACAATTTAATATAAAAAAATTCCACAATTGGCGTGACTTTTAAAGACACCCACATTTACAGTGTATAGATTATTCCCAATAATAATAAATAAAGTTTAATAAGAGGCATAATTTATATGGTGCTCAGGGAGATAGAATCTCTTGGCATAATATCTGTTCTAAGAAGAGGCAAGGAGGACTTGGAATACCAAGTATTGAAGAGCTCAATAAAGTCTTACTTTTATCTATCTTCTGGAGGATGTATTCGCAAAAACATAATTTATGGAGTTTGTGGGTGCATCATAATATCATAAAGGACAAATGTATTTGGAGCTTGGACATTAAACAAGCTCACACATGGATTTGGAAGCAGCTCTTAAAGATCGGGTACCTCGCTTATGATTTTATTATTCATAATGTTAAGAATGGAAAGAGTACTTTTCTTATTTGGGATAGATGGGTAGATGGTAAACGTGTACAATAATTCCTTGGTACTGAGTTTCATAGTAGTAATATTAACAGTGACAAAACTGTAAATTCTTGTTATGTGGGTGGAAGATGGAGGTTACCTCCTTGTGTAGGCAAATTACTACCTTATCTTCACAATGTTAAATTATCTGCTGAAGATGATGTGATATTATGGAAAGAGAGCACTGGAAAAGGATTCTCTTTTAAGAAATTGCAGAGGAGAAAAGTGAGGTAGAATGGTAGAGGGTTATATGGGCTAAATCTTGTATACCACGGTGCGCTTTTGTGGCTTGGTTTTGTGTGCAGGACAGGTTACCAAAAAAAGTAAGAATGCTTAGTTGGGGTTGAATGTTAACCCTCTCTGCTATTTCTGTAATACGTGTTTAGAGGATAATAATCACCTCTTTACTAGTTGTTCTTTTACAAAGAGAGTATTAATAAAATTGCTAGAGTTGTTTAATGTAAAGATTGTTCATGCAGATATTGAGGATTTAATCACCATCACTAGTCAGATTGTATGTGATGAAGTTGTTGATATTATTGCGACCTTTATTACTACTTATATGTATTGTGTATGGTGGGAAAGAAATAAAAGAATGCATGGAGGTAATGTTTTGAATGAGGAGCAATTATGGAAGAGAATTTTTAGCCTCGCTCATGTAAAGATTAAAAGAAGGAGGTACAAAAGAAAAGTTGCAGTTACATTAGCGCGGACAATTGAGTCCAATTTAGGCTAAATGGGTCGTGTTTCCTTATTGTAACTTTTCTTTTATTTTTACTATGTGATGTAATAGTTTATTTAATTAGTTTGCTGCCTAATTTTGGGCCGAGCCCAATTTTGTATAGCTAGTGGACAAAGTCTGTAAAGACATTTGATGTTGAACTTACATAATAAAATTTGATTTACAAGATAAAAAAATTAATCAATAAAGAAATATAACATAATAAATAAAATATAACATAATAACCATTAAAATAATAGTCTATTGTAACTCCAGTAATCATAATGATAAGGATTTTAGAGAAAAAAATGTCCATTTTACATCCACTAAAGATACTTTTGTCATGTTTTCCTTAATTTTTGTGCAAGTAAAAACTAAAAAATAGATTTTCATTAATTAAGAATTAAATAAATTAAACAAAAATTTACTGGATAAATACATAACATATGTCATTTTTTATCAAATGATTCAATTTTTTATAAATATAATACAGACAGAGATGCAAGAGTTTATTGTACAATTTGTGCAGCCTTGTGTCAAAGAAGAAAGACTATAAAAGCAGTGCCTAGAAGTACATGAAACGCTATAAAAGAAACAATTATGACAACAAAGTAATGAAAAGGTAAAAAAATAAGACAATTGGAGTATATTGACTATGCTTAACCTGTACAAAAATAGAGTAAATCTACACAATGGTCATACATTAATCAACATTTGTTCATTTGTTCTTTAAAGTTATCTACTTTGTTGTCTTCTCAAAAGACCAAACTAAACACATATAAAAAATTAGCTGTTAAGATTAAATGGGATGAATCATGAGTGACTTACCATAAGTAACATGTTTACTTGTGTTTATCTTCAACTCATTGTTCTTTGTCTTTCTCTACAAAAAAAATATGACGAATGAATAATAGATTAGAATGTGATATTTGAGGAAGTAAGCCATACGTTTACATTATATGATTTATAAAATTTGGTAGTTACAAATTTCAAAAGTTGAGTGTGAAAAAAAATTATGAAAGAACATATGTTAAAGATAAGATTTAAAGTATAGTGGGGTATAAGTAGTCGATGTTAATATTCAACACATGGCATCATCAGCATCTCATATATTTTTGTTCTAAGTGAATCTCGACCTCTGTTTGACTTTCCACTTATTCTATATATATATATATATATATATATATATATATATATATATATATATATATATATATATATATATCACATAAAAAAATATAAATTAATTAATTTATAACATTAACATTATTGATGGTGAGATACTTATTGTTTACATGGTATCGAACATTTAATATAATTTTTTTTCTATTTCTTCTCAAGATATTCGCAACAACACCGAATCTCTTATAACCCCCCCCCCCCAACATCTAGCAACAAAATCCACCATCGCATTCCTTTTTTTTACAAACAAACACCGCCTCCCCTATGTTCTCATTTTTGGCGAATATCCCCATCCACCTCTTTTAGAGTAGAAAACATCCATGTTTCCCCTTCTGTTTTCAGCAAAAACCACCTCATCCCTCTCCTTTGAGCAAAAAAGGTACCCCCCCCCCCCCATAATGTAACGAACAAAAACAATCTCATATTCCTATTACTAAGAAAATGGATAACATATATAATCATATGATTTAAGTTCATTCGTGGAAATAAAAAGACATATTATAAACATATTATTTTTTTCATCCTCGGATTCTTATGTTGCAAAAGTGACATCTGAGATCTACCGTCGTTGTATCCATTTTTAACACTGAAACCTTCCACTTCCTTGTATACAAGTAGATTGATCAAGATGATAAATTCTATTGATTATGGTATACAATAGTTATATATATATATATATATATATATATATATATATATATATATATATATATATATATATATATATATATATATATATATATATTTATATACATGTAGAGTATGAATCTAAATTGAAATCGTGGTTTTCATTATAAATATGTTAATTTAAATTAAAAGCATGATTTTCAGCATGAGACCGTCTTGATTGATTCATTATGGTAGATTGAGTTTTAAATAACTCAGAATAAGACTTGGCTTTTGAAAAACAGAACGACCAAAAACAAACAAATTTATATTAATTTTAGATATGAAAATTGAATAAGTAACAAAGAATAATATAACAAACATTCCATGAAAAAAGTCTAGGAATTCGTACCATGTAGACAAATATGAAAGATGTGTAAGAAAATTTTGTATTAATATTATTAAGAAATTTACAAAATTAATTCATTTGTCCACAAAAGATTTTCACTATTTCAAAAATAATTGTAAATAAAAAATTATTTATTTAAAAAAAATATATTCTTTATAAATATTTTATCTATATTTAAATATTTAAAAATATATATTAAATTATTGTTCAAGCTATCAAGATATTTTATGAAAATTATCACATAATTATTAAATAAAATTACTTATTTGTATCAAATCAAAATTTATATAGACATGGCCAGTATTATTTATATACTATACAAGGTGTTTAAAAAATTAAATTATAAAATCAACCATCTATTTTCCTAATTTATTAAAGATTTAATTGCTCAAAAGGTCAAAAAACATTTCCCATCACACTTAAATGTAAAAAAATTGAATAATCGATGGGTTATTTTTGTGATTTTAATGGGTCAATTATTTTATAATGTTACGTATTTTCAATGAGTTGTGTGAACTCTTGTAATGTGTTATGTTTGTTTGTCAATTAGTTACATTTGCCAATCTTATAATACAACAATTTTTATACATTGACATTTTGGGTTAAGCACCCTTTACTAAATTGACTAGTTTAAAGTTAAGTTTATGTTGGACCACTAATAGTATTTCCTAAAACATGACACTCATAAGCTTTTTTGATCACCTAAGTGAACACAATGTGAAAATATTAAAATATTATTACAAATGTGTTTTTATATTATTATTAGTTTTATATGTTTTTCCTTTATAAATACTGACATTAGATGGATATTCAACATGGGAAAGGGAAAAATGATTTTTTCTCACCACCTTCTCTCTACTTTCTCCCTCAATGGTTTCCTATTTTTTCTTTATAAAAAATTACTTCTCAACACTGTTATTAACCCCTACCAATGTCAAATCACCCTCCAGCCGTCGACTAATCTTTTTTGTGCACTTATATATTTCCGGCAGCAACCTATCTCGTTTTATTTTCCCTTAATTATTTTCTTTACTTTTTTAGTGAGATTTATCATCCAATACTGCAAACAATTGGTGAGATATCGACCATTAGAAGCTACTATATTAAGTATTGGTTCGTATTAGTGAAACACTTTGATTTTTTTTCGCTGATTTGCTTATCTACTTTGTGAAGTTTATCCAGCTTTTTTTTTGGGATTACCAGAATTTAATTTGGATCATTAGCTTATTTATACTGTATCAAAAGATTTATGGTTACTTTGAAAAAAATTCTATATTTTTGTGTGGATTTGGTCAAACTTTTCTTGATTTCATTTGCGATTTTTTCAACCATTTTTTGTCGGTTTTCTCAAGCCTTCAATATTTGGATTGTCTATTTATTGGTCACTATGCTAACGAGTGGTAAGAATAGTGGGACTCAATATACTAAATATGTGAAGATTGATCCTAGTGTTATAAAGATATTTCAAATTCAAAAACTTTAAACATTAGCAATATTTTTCTCCCATGACTGAATTAATAAAGGAGGAGCATACTGAAAATGAGGAAAAAACATAACTCGGTAAAGGAGTATGTAAAGAGTGGTAACTAAAAGTTGATTGATGTAAATCTTTAGAATTTTGGAGGGGGACATGTCTACTACTAAAATTAGTTAAGTTAAGGAAACTGAGCATGTACAAAATGGAGATGGTTGTAATAAGGGATATGCGGATATAGTGGGAGTTGATAAAACAAAAATATTACTTAATAGGAATTTAATAAAGGTTATATTATTGTACTTAAAGTAATAGAGAGTTTGTACAACCAAGAGAAGAGTGAGGCCCGGACCTCTCTCAATAAAATTTTCATTAATGGAGATTTTCAGGAGTGCAACTACATTTATGGGACATGGGTAGCTTGTGAGAGTATACATCTGCCTGATGAAGGTGCCTATGTGAGGGAATTTGTGGTTTTGGATAATGATGTTACTACTAGGGAACTAAGGGAGTTGATAAGGAGAATGATTTCATGGAGGTGAAGTAATAATAGTGTGGTAAAAGGTATTGTATAATACAATCAAGGATGATCTGAAAGTAAAGTATTACTCACCATCAATGGTGGATAGAAAATTTGTTGTTAAGCCACTAAAAAAATAGTGGATGAAGGTTCGATGATATGGAAAGATTGCCTTGTATGGATCTATTTGGTGAAGGCTTGTCTTTTTTCATTGTTAAAATTCAATGGAGAAGCATGGATTAAGTTAGTATAAAGTCAACTTACATGAAAGTATTGTTATTTCAATTTTAAACTAAGAAAGATTGTAACAAGGTGTTTAAAAATGTATGCCATGAAAAGGGGAGAATAATTCTATTAAAAAAGTGGGAGCCTAATATGTAGTTTGACGAACTGGATATGACAAAAATACCTCGTTAGGTGAAGATATGAAAGGTTCCCCTTCATATTTAGACAAATGAAAGGCTAGGATATTGTATACTACAATCGGAATGCCTATTTAGGTTGGTCCCATTACTTAGTCAAGTAATAGGATCATTTATGCAATTGATTAGATTTACTAAATAATACTAAGGAGATTGTGTAAAAGATACATATATACTTGAAAGATGATGAATTGAATGAAGTTGAGGTGTTTTGTTAATGGTTGTCTTCAAGATGTTTAAATTGAGAATTAATTGGACATTGTGTTTCTATGTGTGAGAATACATAGAAAAATTGAAAAGATAAACAAAGTGGACTATGGAGAAGGAAAAAGAAGAACTAAGTGGTAGAAATATTTTGCAAAAAAGGAGGAATGTAGAATCGTACAACCAAAATAATAATATAGTATGGTTAAGTATCCTAAGAATAAAGAGAAGATACCTGATAAAAATGATGAAAAACTATTAAAAAGTAATTAAATCCATTTAGTGCTCGTAAAATGCTAATGGTAATTCATATGGTGCTTTGAATATGTTTATGGGTTCTAGTGAAAGAAGACTCCACCTGATTCATGATTGTTAATTCATGAAATATAAGAGGTTTGAATAGATCTCTAGAACAAAAGAAGTTGTACATTATATTGTGAAGAGAAAGATGGATATAATTGGTTTGCTAGAGACAAAGATGATTGATGATAACTATGGGAATATTTGTAAACCTTATCTTAATGGTCGGGGATCAATATCTAATCACTTATATGATAAAATAGGCATTTTATGTATAAGATGAAATAGTTGCAATGTGGATGTGAAGTTTATTGATAAATGTGCTCAGGAAATCCTTTGTAAAGTCAAGGAATTTAAGAATAATACCGAGTTTTTTCTCTCTATATTTTATATGGATAATGATGATGCCAAGTGAAGAGGTTTGTAAAATATTCTTAAAGGATGGAAGAGTATAGTAGGAAATTAATCATGGATTTGGTGTGGGGATCTCACTGATATACTACAATGTGAAGGTTTAATTGAATGTCAAGTGTTACACAAGAGCTTAAAGAAATTCAAAAATAGTATAAATGAAATTAAGATGTTTGAGGATTAGAGAACTAGGTGTTTCGGTAATTGGACTAACAGAATATTTTAGGGGTTGTGTTTAATAATACTTATATGTATAGATAGTTAATTCAATATGGTACTCTATATTTACATCTAGTTTGGTGGTTGATCCACCAAGCATTTCAGACCATGCTACTTTGATATTGGCTGTTCAGGGAAGTGATAAGAAGAAGCATGCACTATTCAAGTTCTACAATTGGTTGATATGGTGAAAAAGGAATGGATCTTAGAGTGTGAAGGTAGCTTGATGTACCAATTAATTTATAGATTGGAGGAGTTTAAGAGGCTCCTTAAACTATTTTACAAAGAATATTGTAGTAATTTTTTTGAAGATTTAGATACAGAAAAAAAGGAGTTGAGAATATTACAAATTAGGATTATCAAATGGGATATTACCGATTTTAAACTTGACAAGGATGCAACAGAAAAATGAGAAAAAAATCAAAAGGTTCAAGCTACTTTTCTTCAATAACAATCAAGAATTACTTGGGTTTGTGGAGTGATTGTGATTCAAATATTTATCATAAAATCAAAAAGGTGAGGGATATAGAAACAAAGTCTTCTAAATTTTTATTGAGTAAGAGATTCAATACATTTATGTTATGTATTTACTTTAAAATATATAACTCTCAAAATTTTCTTTACTATGCCTCTAAAGATGTTTGCAATATCTATATCCTCTAATATGTTATTGATATGCTTCTTAATTGAATTCCAATAATTATAAACTTAATTTTTCCTTAAAGAAAATACTACAAGAATTCTAAGATAGGTTAAAAAGAGGAATATAAAAATATACATAATAAAAAAATCATAGTCCATATTTGAAAAAGGTTTCAAAATATGTTAATTTTACTTTCAAAATGAAATAATGGCATCAATTGGTCATCCTATATTGAGTAAGAAACAATCCTTCTCATAAAAATCTAACATTCTGAAATTGGAACATATCCCTTACTCAAACGTGCTTGATTCCTTAGTGTATATTTTGATTTATACTCGATATAATATGCCTTTTGCAATATAATAGTTGAGTATATAAATGTCAAACAAATATATGATCATTTGGATCATTTTGAAACATGTGATGTCATATGTTAGTAGTACCACTACACCGCGTCAAGCTACTAGCGACTACATGAGTAGTCGCTAGATGTTAAGAAAATAGTCGCTAGAAGTTAGTTCAAGGTTCTAGCGACTACAAGTAGTCGCTAGAAATTAGTCGCGAAAAAGTTGTCGTTAGAAGTTAAACCTTACGACTACTGGACAAAAAATAGTCGTTAGAGCTTGCGTTGGTATTAACGACTACATTGTAGTCGCTAGATAACGCTACTTCTAGCGACAACTTTGTAGTCGTGAAATGTGAACAACATTAACGACTACAAT
Source organism: Nemophila menziesii (assembly GCA_029959085.1). Lineage (NCBI taxonomy): Eukaryota > Viridiplantae > Streptophyta > Magnoliopsida > Boraginales > Hydrophyllaceae > Nemophila > Nemophila menziesii. The sequence continues at coordinate 39,647,555 of JARWIR010000004.1, read as the reverse complement.
GTAGTCGTTATTTCTTAAAGATATAGCTACTACTTCTTGTAGTCAATGTCGACTACAAAGTAGTCGCTAATGATAATTTTTAATTTTAAAAAAAAAATAAAAAAACTCAATTTTCGAATTTTTTTTAATTCCATTTCTGTAATTAAAAATAATTCGAAAATCATATTTTTTTATTTTTTTTTAAAAATAAAAAATTTAAAAATAATAATAAAATTAACAATTCAAAATAATTAATTAAAATATAAAATTAAACCAAATTCAAACCCGGTCAAGCCAGGTCAAAGTCAAACCCGGTCAAGCCAGGTCAAAGTCACTAAACATAAAACAATTAAATAAGTCTTAGTACAATCCAAAAACAAATAAAGTCTTAATACAAACCAACCCAAATAAACCAAATAGTCTCAAAATAAAATAATCAAACATCACTAAAATCCTTGCCGTTTATAAATGTCTTCGTCATTCCCAAGCACGGCATCATCTTCATCCAAATCAACATCCATCTCAACATCTTCACCACTACTACTACTATCATCATCCGAGTCATCTAAGCCATCGCTAGGAGGATTGGGGCCCGCATTCATAGGCTGGAAGGGGGTCTCGCCTTTATCTGCCCTCAACTGATTAACGTATGCGATGGCATCATTCACAACAGCCATCGAAAAAGGTGCAGGCGCGGTGCTAGTAGAATCTTCAGGGCGGGGGAATGGGGGAAGACCGCTGGACACTCGGAACTCGTTAATAGCCGCCATCATCTCCTCGTGTTGCTCGTTCCGGGCTGGAGTAGTATGAGCCTTCTTCTTCGATTTTCTCAGACGGCCAATGCCCGGAATAAAGCTCCTCTTCGGTGACCCAATCTCCTTCGCGGTGCTCTTAACGTAATCGTATTGCTCCTTTTGACTCATTCCTCCCCAATCGGTTGACTCAGATTGACTTTGAGTCACCTTTTCCTTCATCGCGTCCTTAAGCAGTTTCTGTTACATAATAAACAATGTATCAATTAAATTTGACTTTAGATGAAAAAATAATTTATAATAAAGTTATGAAAAAAACTCACATCGGCTTTTTCGTAGCCCACCGACCTCCACTCTCTGGTCTTCTTGGTTTTCCCCACAACCTCGTAAAAACCACCCATACGCGGAATAGGGATGTCTTGTTGCGTAGCCTCGTCCCTTATCACCAGATTCCCTCCCGGGATTAATTCTTCACCCTGTTTCAGAAAAATTAAAAATATTCAAAATAAATAATAAATTAATAATTAAAAAAGTTACTTAAATAAAAAACCACCTCGTATAGCATATCCCGAGTTCGGGAATACCTCCTCGACCCCGCTCCACTCTTGTTTTTCTGCTTTTCTCGATTCTTTTGATTTTCTTTCGCTTGATTCTGCAAAAAATATAAAATTCAATTATTAATACAAACAATTATAATATTAAATATATACTAAAATTAAAAATCATCAAGATTTCACCTTAGCTTTTCTTGAACCCCAATACTCACAGCACTTAGCCCACACCTCGTCCGATATCCAATCCGACTTCAAACCCTTTCTCCAATAATGCTTCTTCACATAATATTTGTAATCCTTAAACCTCATCCTCATTGTATCGTCCAAGTTTCCGTAAATCTCATCCCAGTCTTTCCTCTTTCTCCAAGTCTTTATGTCAAAATATTTCTGAAAAAAAAATACATTATTTAAATTTAAATTAGAATAATAAATTAAGTTAAAAAAATATTAAAAATTAAATTTATACCGCTAATCTCTTAATCACCGCGTTTTTGTCCGCGTCCGGCACTTTTTTCCATCTCGGGTGATAGGGCGGAATCCTCTCTCGAACGGCAATCCCAATCACTTGCGCAACGTGGTGTCCGTACTTGCCTGTTGGACTCCACGTGTCGTCTAACACACAAAAGTTGACCGGCAAAGGCCACCCAATAGCTTTGAGTGCCTTCATGGCAGTTTTAAGGGCACCTCCACCTCTTGTTTTCCGTCTAGGGGATCTGTTTTAAAATTAAATTAATTAGTAGTGATTTTATTTTTTAAAATTAAATTAAATTAAAGTTGAATTTGTTTATTTACCAGGTTGGTTTGCACAGTCGGCTAAGTTTCGGTTCGGATTTTGGTTTGGTTCCCTACCCCCACCATCCCCTCCGTGCTGTCGAGTCATGACATCGGCCATCTAGCATTTTATAGGTAAATTAAAATACAGAATAAAAAATAACATAAAAAAAAAAACTGAATTATTACATCACCAAAAATAAAAAACATGAAAATAAAATTAAATAAATTATTACAATCATAAATAAAATAATTCAAATAAATTAAAAACGTAAATAAATCATCCTTAGGCATCCAATATATATAGCACACGTACAATCTGTATTATACAAAAAATAATTATATTAGTCATATAATAAATTAATTTATATTTTTTTTATATTTAAAATTCTATCATTGTATAGTAAACTAAATTCCCTATATTTTTTTAAATTGCATAAAATTCCCTATATTTTTTAAAATTTCATAAAAGTCCATATTTAATTTTTCTAAAATTGCATAAAAATTCCTATATATTTTTAAAAATTGCATAAAAGTCCATATTTATTTTTATAAAATTTCATAAAAGTCCCTATTTAGTTTAAAATGTCATAAAAATCCCTAAAATAATACTTTAAAAATTGCATGAAGGTCCCTAAGTTATTTTTAACACATTTTTAAGCCAATTTTATTCTAACACCTTTTTTAACACAATTTTTGCAAATTTATAATCTAAAATTTACTAAAAATCATAACAAAAATTAACAAAATTCCCAAAAAATCAACCCAATTAATTTTCAATCAAAAACAATGAATTACATGTTTAAATTAACAAAAACCAAACCCTATTAACATTAATCATTCTCGGAATTAACAATCATACACCAAAAAATGGAAAAAAATTTAATTAGATTTCACAAACTATTTTTTTAAGGGATTTAACATCAATTTTTCGTTTAAAAAATTCATACAACAATCTAATTACACCCTACTATATTCGGAATTAACAATAACATGTAATCATCAAAGAAAAAAAAACAAAAAAACTTGACATGAAAATTAAAAATCAAAAATTGGTTGAAATACTAACCTTTTTGGATGAAATTGGAGCTGATTTGGTGTTGAATCCATGCCATATTGATTCGGAATGAAACACAAACAAAAAAAAAGTTAATTAGAAATGTAAAAATGGAGGAAAAAAACTTAATCTAAGATTGAAAAGAGAAAAGAATGAGATAATGGGTTGGATTTGTTTACCTATGTTGAAGATTTGATGCTAGGATCGCCCCTTGGAGTGGATGGAAATGGAATGGAAGTAGCTCTCATTTTTTAGAAATTTTGTAGAAGGAATGAGAGTGAAGAAATGAGCTCTCGGTTTAGATATAGGGTTTTTTTCTAGCGACTACTTTATGTAGTCGCTAGAGACAAGAAAATAGTCGCTAGATAAGAGGTTACTTACACGTGTCTTGACTTTGACCACGTCAACTAGTCTTTAGCGACTACTTTGTAGTCGCTAGATGTAAAACTAAAACGCGTGGCCTTTCGTGGGCGGGAAAATGGACCGCCATCGAGGTTGGATTGCATGATAAAAATTATAATTACCATCTGAATTGGTTGATATATTAATATAGAGAAACTTGATGTCGCCTTTTATTTGATAGATTAATCTATTCATGATACATCTTTGTATGTGTTATTTGTACATATTTGAGAGATTATTCCATATATTTAGACATATTCTCATTTTTGTTTAGTTTTAGATATTTGTTACTTTAGAGATATTTGTGTGAAATCTATGTGTTAAGTCTGCATCTCTTAGATACTTTGATGATACGGGATATCAAGATGAGGATAAGAAATTGTGAAAGAAATGTCAAACCCATATTAAGGCGTTAAAGGAACAAAGTAATACTTTTGGAAAGCATGAGCATATACCGACAAACTTTGGAAATCAACAAGATATATTCACCACGTGCAATTGATGATGATTCTTAGGGAGGCCTTTTATTTAAAAATATAAATTGGAGTCAGAAGCACGTGAGATTTGACTTTTTTTGATTTAGAGTTAAGATAAAGAAGCTATTGAATTTGAATCTGCCGCAACTTAAACAATTTCACTTCTTTAGTAAAACGTTTTGGGTTGACTTGGGTCATTTAAAAGGAACCCACAAGTCCAAAAATATTTTAAACCCTTTGTATATCATAAATTAACAGTTATAAAGGGTTTTAAATCATTAGAGAAGAGTCTTATTTAGCAAGGAGAAAGAGAAAATTCATGTAGAAGAGAAGGATAGGAGCTAGAGCCCTTTTGCACCAATTCTACACCATCCGACCATCAATTTTAGGATAAATTAGTATTAGTTTCTTGTCCTAAACATGACTTTTTTACTTTTACTCCTAGATTTCATTTTATTTTAGTATAAACTAATTCTATTTTAACTTGAGTTTGCGATTATGTATGAACTTTGAATACTAGTTGATGATTGTTTATGTTATTTAGGACCATTTATGTACAATTAAATTGGGTTATTGTTTATAGATTATTATGAATTTATTTAACTTAACTTTCTATATACTAATCAAATATACATTGACCATATTACCTTAGATTGTCACCTTGACGGTGGGTTTAAGTATAAAACTAGTTCATTTACGTCTGGTGTGCGTTAGTTATCCTTACGGGTTTGACTAGCCGGATAGTACCTATAGGTTAATTACTCATAGAGTTGATCATTACGTAGAATTACCTAGGTAGAATAATCTAATAATTGTTAGCCATCCTTCTAAACTACCATGTCGGGAGATAGAAGGAAACTAGAATCTTGATTAGTATAACTACCCAACTTTCCCTTATAACTTAATTATCTACTTAGTACGATTGGGGAATGCTAGTAAACTTGAGGTATATCTAGTATACACTTATCACCTTGTACTTTATTTTATTTAGTAGTTTAGTACATAATAAATTTACTTGTAGTTTCACTTTAGTCTTAATTCAGAAAACCAAACAAATATATCTTTTAATTTCAGTCTTTTAATAATAACATTAAGTCAGCTATATTGCTAAAAACATGATATTAAGATTAACAAACATAGTCCATGTGGAGAAGATAACTCTTAAATACTTAATTTTTATTACTTATCAATGATCTGATACACTTGTGGTTAGTTAGCTCTCTAAGACTGCTAAATTGCTATGTTATTTTATCATACTTCTAGAGATGACAAGTTTTCTTCGTCACTGCCAAGGACAATTTCGTTACTTGTTGTGTTTCTGTTTAGTGTAGTAGAGTTATTTTTTGTCTTCACGCCTTCCTTTGTTTTGTCTCTTCCACATATTCTTTGGTTTAGTGTATTTTCTCGGATCCTGGGAGGTTATTGCGAACTCAATTTAAGCTACAAAGAGAGAAAATAAAGAAATAAAGAAGCGATGGTTTTGTATCACCTGGGTTGATACCAAACAATCAAAATATAATTTCCCCTAAAGGCCAACCACCATTAGAAGGTAATGGAGGATTCCATCAAATGTTCAGAACAATTTGTGTAGAGAAAAAGGTTTTTTTGGACAAGGAGGACAATTTTGAGTTCACCTGTTAGGGATTCGACCTCTAGTTATGAGTCATGAGCCGCATATCAGGATCCGTTCCGAGTTATTTAGAAATTCATGTAGATTTATGACGCCTACATTACTCAAGGTGTCACACGAGAGAAAATGTAATACTTCATGTTCCAGTTTTTCTTGATCGGAGGTGTGAGTGGGTGGTTTGATCATCAGCCACCTTAATCAATTACCATGACGAACTTGAAGAAATATTCCTTGATCGTCTCTACCCACTATGTATGAGGATGAAAGATGAAATGGAACTTTCAAATTTCTGACAAGACGATCGAGAACGCATAGGAGAAACATGGACAAGATTTCAACAGAGTTTAGCTAAATATCCACTTCATGGTTACACCCCCAAACTTCAGTTAGCTATATTTTAGAAAGAACTCGACGAGAGTTTACGACTCAGGTTTGATATTCTTGAATGTGTTGGTTTCGTGAACAAGGATCCGAATGAAGAATCGATTTGTGTGGATAAAAAATTAGAAAACGAGAGGAGTTGGCCGCCTTTGCGAGCTCCAACTCCTAATGCAATAAGAGGTATGTTATGTTTAGATAGAGGCATCTCTATGGATGAAAAAAATACTACTTTAGAGTATCAGTTGAAGAAGTTGGCACTACTTATTAAAGAAGATCTCCAAGGGAGACAATCCAAGGTAAAGATAGTTTAGAAGTCACAGGTTTGTCCGCCTTGTGAAATGAATGATCACATCTAGGAAGAGTTCCAAGGTAATCTGAAGTTTGTGCTTTTTGTATCACATAGTTAAAACTACCATTTGGGTAATCATCGGTATCAACATGGGTATCGCAATCTTTTGGGTCTTTAAGCGTCAAATCTGAATGGGGTCATGAATTAAGGTATCGACAATCAAGTTAATTTGTTTTAACCACGTACGCTCGAGAACAATTTTCAGCCAAGGTCCCAAAATCAGTATTAAGGGTAACATGGATATGTTAATCAAGCTCCACCACAACCTGTTTACGATGCATATTCTAATAGTCTTGCTCAAAATTCACTTATTTTTCATTCAAAAGAAGGCACCACTAGTGAGTTTTAACAAACGTTGAAAATTTTCATGGAGATGACGCAAGAGAATCTGAGATCAAATAACGATAGGTTTAACGAGCATTCAACATCGTTGAAGATATTATAGAATCATATCTGACAAATTTCCAACCATCTTCAAACTCGTCAACATGATCAAAGTATGAAAAATGTTGATAATACTTTCGGGTTCAAGTCATGTAAGGTTAATGCCTTAAAGTTGAAAATTTAGTGGATTCGCCACTGGTTACACCTAGTGAAGTGGAAATTCAGAAGAAGAAAGAACATACAAAGACAAATTTAGATGAGGTGACTGTTGATCATTGGGTTGAAGATGAGTTTGAGGAACCGAGAGAAGTAGTTGATGCATCAATGGTGCAAGATAACTCGAGGGCGGAACCTCCGCCACCACACACATGTTTATCACCATGATATTCGCTATTAATAACTTTTAAGAGTGGTGACCTCAAGTACAATAAGTTCATAGAGACGTTAAGCCGAGTGAAAATGAGTGTTTGGTTACTGGAAGTCATCGAGAGGAGCCTAATATCAACGATTCTTCAAGGAGACACTTTTTAAGAATAATAAATATACAGAGTATGAGACTTTGGCTTTAACCAGAGAGGTATCGGTGCGATTTCAACAGATTTTATCATTGAAGCTTAAAGATACTGGAGGTTTCAATCTCCTAATCAAAATAGGTGGTATGTATGAAATAAAGGTGATGTGTGACTTAGGTGGGAATGTCAATCTCATGGACAAGATTGTGTTCGAGAAGATTGGTATTGGAGATGTCAATCCAGCATTTGTCATCTTGCAATTGACGGATAAATCTATAACAAATTTGTGGAAAATAATTGAGGACGTGCTTGTCCAAGTAGGTACTATTGTTTTTACATTTATTTTATTATTCCTGGCCATGGGCCACATCATAATCAATATGCACGAGGGAACTGTGACCCTCTGCATTGAAGATGAAACATAAACATTACATGTTTTGGGGAAGATGAAGAAGAAGAAGAAGAAGAAGAAGAAGAAGAAGAAGAAGAAGAAGAAGAAGAAGAAGAAGAAGAAGAAGAAGTTTCTTGGAAATCCAAATTGTGACTGAGAAATGAAATGCTAAGAGCCCTCAAGAAAATTTGGAAAATAAAAAATAAGAGGAGTTTGGGGTGGAAGAGGAAGTAGCATGAAAAGCTCCCAAACCCGATAATATATAATGAGGGTACAAAGATTCTTGGATGGATCCATTCCTTGTCACTCGAGTCGTTTAGGCAAAGGTTATTGAAGTAAGAGAGAAGAAATGTTGCAAGTTTTGATTAGTTGATTTGAATAGTCTCATCCTTTGTTGGGAAGGCTATATAAAGAAGAAATGATGAGGTAAAAACGTCAAACTTTGAACGACATAAAATAAAAATTCTTGTGGGAGACAAACCACATTTTAATAAGCTTTCATGCAATTTTATTTTCCATTTTAGTAGTGTGAACTAGTTAATTTGTATGTTTATTAGTGTATATTACGTTTAATGAGAAATATATTAGTTGTTTTTGGTGTGTAGGTAGTCAAAGATTTAAGTTTGGGGTGAAATATATGAGGAAAAACAATTTGAAATAGGTATTTATGGTACATCGGACCCTAGCCACGGTGCACCACAGCCTTACTATAGTGGCTACGTGTCATTTAATTGAGAATATGCTATTGAGTGTGAGACCAGCATGCTCCGCACGGTTCAACGCACATGGCGGGTGGTATACCGCACGACCAAACCATCTCCATAGTGCGCTATTTAATCAATAGTACAGTTTTAAGTGCGAGAGAAAGGATTGACCTCATGGTATACTTTGTCTATTTGCGGTATATCACAAGACCGTGTCAACGACTACTGTGACACAGTATCGCGGGAAATTGGATGCGGTATATCGCGTCAAGACATGTGGTACACTGCAGACTAGCGTTGTAGCTAGTCCGCGAAGAGAAGGGTTTAAACCCAAAGAATAATTCCTTAAACCTTCTTCTTCTCCAACACCCAAAACTCAATTGAAACCTCACCAGCCCATCACAACACACCAAAACACCATTGAAACACATCCGAAAGCATCTCTCCATTCCATAAAACAAACTTCCCACCATTAATTATTCCATAACACCTAGAAATCCAAGAAATTTCTCAAATTTTTCCAAAATTCTTAAATTTCTCTTCACCCAATTGAAATATTACCATACCCATATCACTAAAAAAACATCCCAATACAATACCATACGCAAATAACACCTGAACCACCCAAATTATGGGGTACATCCAAGAGTGGTGTAACTTTGAGTTGGAGGTCATTGGGATGACGAGTAGAACAAAGACATTAGCTAGTTCTCGGGAGATGACGAAGAATCAGAAAAAAAGGGTTGAGGAGAGGAAAAGTAACTAGAGTCGTTTGAATTCGTTGAAAAAGAGAAAATTTGATTCAAGAGAAAAGAGAAGAACTAGTTTTGGTGATCAAGAATCCTCAAAAGCAAGAGATGTGATTTTGGAAATCAAGAATACCACAACCGCTACGAGTAAAGATTCGGATACCCCTGATGAGCTAAACTTCTAAGAGAATATTAGCTATCGCACGGGCAAAGATGCCAGAATTGACCCCTTCACATTAGAGAGTATTTCAACAAGAATTTTTAAAAGGTGAGTATAGATGATTTTTAGAGTTGGGTGATTGATTGGGATTGATTATTTTCATGACGAGTCAATGAATTTTATGCACAAAGTTAGTATATGAGTTCTATCTTGGACTCTTTAGCTGAGATAAAAAGGGTTGAGTTCTGTTAGAGATAAGTTGATTCCATTCACAATTGAAATTATTCGAAGCCACTACAAGTTCAACGAACTAGTTCGACCACAAAAATATCAAGAAGCGGTGAAGAATATGTATGATTTTGATTGGTATTCATTATACAAGCATGTTTTGTGTAAGGAGACACTTCAGGAAAAAATGTTGAACGGGCCTTGGCCTTACAAGTACCTTCAACTCGATGCACGAGTATGGAACACTTCCTTGCATCAGCGGTATTTGGGAATTTTCAACTGTGGATGTAAGTAAGAAATTTGACATTTTTGTAAATTATGTTTTACGAGAGGAAGAGATAGATATACCGTCAGTGATCATTGATTCGGTAATGTGTTACGCGATTGCACCCCAATTGATGTTTAATCTGAAGTACACAACAATGATCACTACCCTAATTAGGAAAGAGAGTGTGATTTGTGGTAATAAAGTATTTACGTACAAGACAAGTAAAAACATCGATGACGAGAGAATCAAAACGATTCATAAAGGAGCCGTAACAAAAAATCCTTCAAGTATAGAGACTTCTTGAGTAGAAAATGGTCCTATGGATCCTAAGCGAAAAATCTCATATGAGATGGGATCACCACACATAGAAAAGAAGTGACTGAGTTCCAGAAAGGAGGATCTTTCGTGACAAGAAAGGATGAGCGAGTGATTTGATTGAGTAGAAGCAGCTCAAAATTTCTTCACGGGTGATGCGGCGTAAATCAAAGCAAATCAAGCACGCATTATCACATTTCTGGAACATATTTATCGCGATATCATGAAGCATCCACCTCACCCTACCTTGGTGACGATCATGCGAGGCAATAAGTCTCGAGAGTACATTTTCTTCTCTACCTATCACATTATTATTTGTATTTTAGGTATTTAGTTGTGTATTTTAAAATTTGTAATTATTATCGAGTTTGCTTCGAGTTATGAGGATACGAATCACTTTTGATTTGGGAGTGTGGGGAATTGTTGTCCCTCATTCCCATTTTATGTTCTTATTATTGCTTTAAGAAAAATTTAAAAAAATTAAAAAATATTTTTTTGTATTTTATAAGGAATTAGGTGTAGAATATGTATAATTTCCCCCGAAAAAATAACTTTAGCGAGTTATTGATAAATAAGTAATGTAACTTTGAACTAGTCAGAATGTGCTTAAACTATGCAAATGAAAACGTACCATATAAGATAGAAATGATTTGTAAGAAATAGGGTAGAAGTAAGTTTGAAATTAGGGAGAATGATTGGTGTGTAGAACGTGAGATTCGAACTAGTTGAAGACTCACTTAATGAATGACTAGAGGTGAAAAAGTAATGAACTCGCGTAGTTAGAAAAATGATTAAGGCATTTCTTTGATAAGCCCCTTGTTTCTGTTAGCTTGCTAACCAAATATTAATTCATATATTATTCTTATCCCCTTTTATCCTATAGGCTTTTCTATATATAGCCACATTATAAGACAACCCTCTTAGATTGTAGGAATTTTCTATATGACCCGCACGCGAATCGCAACGCCTTAAGACAGTCTTTCTTTGAGTTTCAGTTTGGGGTGGCGGGCTTGATTATAGGAAACACATTGGGTGGGTTGAACTTGTTCGTATGCGCAATGTTGATGATGCGTTTTATTGTAACCCTTTTTCGGGGTTTATTTAAAAAATATTGAAATAAAAATAAGTAGCATGACATCTCACATGAAAAAGAGTGTCATGTCTAACTTACAAAAAATGAATGTAAAAGAAATCAAATAAAAGAATCGGATAAATTGAAAATATTATCTAATCATCAGGAATTACTATTGAAATTATTGGGAATATTTCTTAAGCGCATCAGACGGATTGAGTGGGTTGAGTGAGTATATCTTTGAGTGAAATGTGTAAAACTCATATTATGATGTTAGATTATTATTTGACGAACCAGACTTGGACTTATTAAACTTAAGTTCATTGGATTTAAAGATTTAAGCTACCCACTTCAAGGTGAATATTGTTGATATTTACATGATTTTGAATATTGTTGATATTTACATGATCAATTTGGTGAAGTGATTATATTATAATGTTGGATTAATATTTGATTAACTAGACTTTAAACTTTTTAGACTTAATTGTATTGTACTTAACACTTATTGGACTCGGTCTTACTTGGGTTTAGTCTAATATAGCCATTGATCTTTATATAGGTTAATAAGTGTAGTTGATTAGGTTAGATAAATCTGCAATTGGATTGATTTAAATTTTCATATCGTGAGATATAATTGTAATTGACGGATTGACACTTTCTATGAGATACTATTTTAATTGGTAGATTGAAACTTTTTATAGTAAAAGAACTATACTCATCAAAGTTTTAGCGTAAACATAGAATTATCTTTTTTGTTTATTAATTAGTTTTTTTTTTTAACTAAAATCTAAGAAGCGATTTTACAACCCTAATAAATTTTTTGCTACGAAGGATAATGCTTTATTCAGGGATGTTAAGAACTTACATTTTTCTCCAAATAAAAAGAAAATCACTGCCAGTTAATTTATTTTTTGTGTCCCACACCCCGAAGTAAATAGAGATTCCAACCTTCAATTCCCACCAAACCCCCTACCCCCACCTCCTATCCACCCGTGGTTGTTATGCCCACAGATTTTTAAATTTCCGTTGTTAGTAAAAAAAAAATGATCATAACTCATTAGATAGTATTAACTAATTAAAAGGTCTTCAATCTATACATAGTGTTATATTTTCGATCCATGTTGTTTGTTTAATGTACATCAGTTGGTAGAACATAAGCTAATTTACAAACAAAAATTATAGCTTGATTGGAAGATGGTGGAAGGTATAGAGCTTATTTGGGTGCTTTGTGATCGGCAAAAGGGACTTTGTATAAGAAATTAAGTGATAATTGAAGCTACGAGAATCGTGATGATGCTGCGGAAGAAGAAAACATTGACTCCCCTTGGGTGACCACATTATAGCTAGGCATTTTCCGTGTCCAATTATTTGAAAATAAAGATGAATGATTCATGGCTTCAGCCTTTACTCCTGTTGTTCTTTCCTGCTATAGTCACAAAAAAAAAAGGAATTTTACTTCAACTTTCTATATAATAGTAATATAGGTAGGGCCGTAACTAATTATTGGTGGGGCATTGCCCCCTCTCTACGTGTTTTGGGGAAAATAACATACTATCCCCTAAACTATTTTTAAGAATACTTAAACATTTTAAAACCCTCATTTGATCCCAAGAAGTTTTACAAATGACTGATCCAAACTTTCTTTTTCAAGATACAGGAACCTAAAGTGCTGCAGGTTTTTATTATATAAGGAGAAATAGTGCAAGTTTGCATAATATAGGGACCAATAGTGCAATTAACTCGAAACAATCAGAGCATTTCCCCCAAGTCTAGAATAGTTTGCTAATATGTTCTTTCATACGGTAAATGTACTCTGGATAAATGTACTCTAGATTAGAGAACAGGTGGATCTAGAAATTTATTTTAAATAGGAATTAAAAGCTAGAAGGTTGAACTAAATATTGGGCTTTTAGATTATTTTCTATATACATTACTAGATGGCGGTTAAAAATAACCAAAAATATATTTATACTCCAAAAAAGGGCTTAAATATTTCTCCAATGACATGCACATGTTTTTCCCCAAATAATTAATGTTTTCAAGAAAATACCTGATTAATTGGAGTGAGCCCAGAATACATGTCTGTCAATGTAGGAAGATAATGTGAGGCAATTCTTAAACTATGTAAATTAGCATTGGAGCTCTCCACCTGAAAAAAGTTTGGAAGTAGGTATTTAGCATTTCAACAAATCATAATGTAAAATATCATGTAATTTAACTCCAGCTCGCAGAGTCGGATCCAGGAATTAACCCCCAAAAAATATTTCAGAACGATGTTTCAAACCTCGATATTTAGATCAACCTGTCTTCGAACTTTTAGCCCCCAATAAAGAAAATTCCCGGACTAGTCATCTGACTGCAAATAAGAATTTGCACATTGAGTTTATTTATACCTCTAGTCTTTTATTGTTAGGCAATTCACAAGCTGTATGCTGAAAATGCATGTTTTGGAGATTGTTATTTGCAGGTGCAGGTGCTGAAGGTGGAGAAACCCAAAGGTTGAGATCAAGATTCTCACCACAACCTGCATGCAAGGTTAATTTAGCAACTTAATCTACCATAACACTGTGTATATATATATCAATAAAAGTATCTCATTTTGTATTTTATATATAGAGAACTTTTATCTGAATTTCCTATACATTTGAAACACATGGATAAAAATAATATTTCATTTCTAGAAAAAAATCTAGTTTCAGTTTTACTTTTACAGTTTCTTAATTTAAATAAATTAATACTGTGTTAAATGTAAGCATTTCCAGAATCAAAGATGTTGGAGAGTGTTTCTTCAAGGACCACAATAGTTTGGATAACCACGTGAAATAGATACATCATAATTATAATTGTTTAATTAAGAATTCAATTTTATAAATAACTACTTAAATCTGAACTATTTAAGATAATATAACCTGCAGAAACTGAACTATTTAAGTACAAAAGTATTGACATTAATTTTGTTAAGATATAAACTTGATAGTTATTTTATAAAAACTATATTATCTAATACAAATGTGAAACATGGTGTATAGTACTCTTGGACATGTTTAATTTATCAAGACCCTAATTTTAACTTTTAACATTAAGTTTACAAATAAATTAGCAAGCTTCTAAACATAGCTTAATTAACATCTTTTCCATAAAATAACATACAAAAATAACTAATTTATATCCATCTACTTGTTTAAGTAACACTGTTGTAGATTATTTTTATCTTGCTACTTTTATATTTTAGTTATGACTTTTAATGATAAATTTATATTTGTGTATATAGTAATATATAATACTAGGTAAACAGTTTTTAATTATTTATTTTTTACACTTTTGAAACCAAATTAAACTCATGAATCCAATGATGATTTCTTGTAATAACTAACCTGATCTCATTTTACACAGTACATTTGGTAATAAGATTGATTATGGGGAGGATACTCTTTAATTTCGATTTTGATTTGAATCTTAACTATTGTTATTACCGGAAATTTACCATTTTTGGCAAACATTGTTGTCTCCCCTTGATGTGTACTAGGATGAATATTTGTGACTGGTTCCCTTCCTTTACATATTGTTGATGCTACATCATAAGTCCTGGACAATTAATTGAAATGAACTTTTTGTTGGATGAAGTTCAAGTATAAGATTTGTAAAAATGGATCGAAAAATCTCCATCTAATACAAGATTGGATTGTGTCATGCTTCGGTATAATACTGTCCAATGTTTTTTATGGCCATATTTACTGTCAAATGTGAATGTTAAAAATAAAAGAATGGACTTACAGTTAAGATTTTTTCCTTTAGTATCTAGTTTTATATTACACTTATCACATTATATATATGGAAGCTATTTCTAATAAAAATTACACTATTTAAGCCAAAAATAGAGAATATAAAGCGCTATGCATAATCTTACTTTTTAGCGACAAATTGACCCATTGGAGTCTCCCATCGGCCACATTTTTGCACCGTTAATCCTCTATATTTCGAGTTAGCGCGAGAGTTAGTGTTGCTCTGGCGTCGAAGAATGTGAACAAATTCTTCTTTTGTTAAGTTCTTCATCTACAACAACATTAGATATTTATTAACACACAGACAATAAACTATAGATAAATACTAAATATAAATTTAAAAAGTTAAACACCAGTGATGAATTGATAACCATGTTTCACCTTTTCAAGGTTTTCTTCATAATCTATTCTGTGAAAGTTAATATCAGCATCAACTCCACGAAACTTAATTGCAGCTTGATCATATGCTCTAAATAATTATTGGAAAAAAAGAATCTTGAATAAATTATACCATTTTCAAATTAGTAAATCAAATTGGATCGCAAAATGTTTTAATTTCTTACCTAGCCGCAGCATGAGCCGTGTCGAATCCACCTGGAAATTAAAAGTAACACCAGTCACGATTTAATCAGGTTACGTAGAAACTAAATTCTTATGAAATGACCCATATCAAAAGAGAAATGAAAAGAAATAAATAATGAAGAACTTAATTTGGATATTAATGTTTCAGATGCTTACCCAAATAAACTTGTTTTCCACAATCCCTGAATAAGAAAAACAGAAAGTTCAGTCTAAGATTCAGACATCATAAAATTAAAATTATTATGTATTAAATATGGTTTAAAAAAGTCATTAACCTAATTAATCCTTTGCAATTTTTATTAATTAAATCATATTACTAATTACAGGCAAATTGTTGTTACATTAATGTGGAATTTTACACATCCACGTTAAAATAAAAACATATATAATAAATACACAAAATCACAACAACTAACTTTTCTATACATAAATTTATTTTAAAGGGAGACCGATTATTTATGTTCAAAAAAAACCTTATTATTTTAATTAATATTATCGTATACATCTAAAAAAAAATATCTTTCCATTTCTTCTTTTATCTTTGGATAATTACCAATAATAAAAACACACCCATTCAATGGAATCTTGAAAAGCAGTGGTCTCAATTAACTGAATTATAACTCATTCAATCCAAATAAGTATGAAAAAATTTGTATGAGAAAAAGAAATCCAGAAAATAAGTAGAGGAAAACCAGAACCTTAATTTTTAGTTTACTTCAGTTTTTTTAACTTTTAACCATCTTAGATTAAAAAAAAAGTTTAGCTATATATATATAACATGTGTATAATTAATAAAACCCACCAGATATGTGATTCCCATCTTCCTGTTCGCCGATAAAAAGTTACACCACGATACTGTGAGCTCCGAGACCGTGGTCCACGGCGGCTCTTCTTCAATGGCGTAGGTAATTGTGGCTGCTTGGACACTCCTAAATCCACACCTTGTGATCTCTCCGGTGCAGCTAAATTCAACCAATACTGTGGAGGCCTCGACACTGAAGGAGACTCTCCGGTGACTGGAAAAAGCTGACGTGTTATTAACTCATCCCGATCTGCACTTGGATCATCTTCAATCTCGATGACATCTTTACTATTGAGGATTGAAAAGTTAAGTGTTAGTAATGAAGATGAGCTGTTGGAATATTCTTCTTCCGTGGTGGTGGTGGTGGTGTTGATAACTGACGATGAGACATTGGAGGTGCCGGAATCATCTCTGATGAATGATTTTGTCTCCGTTTTGTCCCAGTACGTTGAGTTTATATAATCTGCTTCTATATTTAGATCCAACATTTTTTCCACGTGTTTAGGTAACTTCAGATTCCAAACTTATACTTGTATATATACAAAACAAATTGTTTCCTTTTTATATGTATAGACAAACAAGAAAGGATCTATCAATGTGTAGAGATAGAGAAGAAGGGGAGAAAGAAAGAGAGGTTTAAAATGGGAATGGGTTATGGAAATGATAGAAGAAGGTATTTGTAAGATAGCTTTAAGAGAAAGAAAGGTATGTTAAGGTGCATTTATGGCTTTTGGAGAGGTTTCATGGCTACAACACTCAACACAATAGGGTAAAAGAAAATGAGGACAAAATCTAGAGAGAGAGAAAGAATAAGATAGATATTTTATGTTTCTCGTGTTTATTAGGTGAGGCAAGACAAGTGGAGAGGAAGATGGAAGAGAATTAAGGAAACATTAATATGACGAAAGTACTACACTAGACTTAGTTTAGGTCCCAAATATATCAAGACATGTAAGGTATGTAAGGTATGGAATCCTAATATGTCGCAATCTATTCATAAGATCGACTAAACGGTTGGAATCTTAAGTGTGAACAAATTACAATTTTTGGGAAATACCTCAATATTAATACAGACCTGCAGCGTTGTAAGATAACATGAGTGGTTATTTTCTATATTTTATTTTAATCTCTAGGTGATTATATAACTGATTTATTTCAACTTCTGAGTGATAGAAAGAGAAATCACTATGTGGAAAAAGGTAAAAAAATAAAGAAAAACTTCTTTTAGTCAAAAATAAAATAAATTAAAACAAAATGGCATTTTAAAATAAATCAATATTGAGTCAATATCGGTAGAAGATAAGTCATTTTCAAGTAATATAATTAAGTATCTTTTGTTTAACAAGTCAGTAAATTGTAAGGTTTAGGGGTGTTTGTTTGCAATTAATGAGATGTAAATCTGGTTTACGACATTAATTCAATAAGACGGTTTGTTTTACTGACCAATTCAAATCTTAATGGCTCTTAACTGATCTGTTTCATTAAGATTTCAGACTAAGTCTAAATCATTCAGACACCGTCTCTAAAAAGAATAAATACTTCAGAATACAGTACTTATTACTTAAAAAAACAGACGTCGCATTAATCTCTTATTAACATGAGTAAAAAGATTTAAAAATTTCTAGAGAATATATATTAAAATATCTTGAAAAGTGGTTTAGTAAATTTGTTGATGTATCTGCTTTTTGTTGCTAGGAACTTCATGATGTTGAAGTAGTCGAAATTCTTGAGTAGACTATTGTTTTGGGAGTAAGTTTAACCTTTGAAACTGAATTTCTTATTATGGTGATTTCTACTTCCTCTGATGTGCTGGCTGTAAAATTTTATATTTGTCTATCCAAAAGTTGGTTCCGTAAATTACTAAAGATACAATCTTGCAAATTTAGTATCATGTAAAAAATGCATTTACTATTAAAATCAAATTTTCATTTAGATCATAAGAGAGAGAATGTTCATGTTATTTCAATGTCTTGTATTTTTAGTGTTCCGTCTGGTATAAAAGTTTTCATTATCACATGTGTTTTCAAAAGTTTCTTTTTTTGTGTATAAGCTTTTGTATCAGTCTCAATGATCATATTTGTATATGTTTCTGGCTCAAAATCAAATTTATTATATTTCATGAATTCATCATAAGCAATATAAGTTTTTTTTATATTTTGAAGGGGCAGGGTATTGATGTCTCCTCATTTGTGATAGATTAATGTTAGGATGAGACATCATTTTTAGTGATTTAGAAGTCATTAATGTCGACTTTCTTGAGAAATAGTGCACTTTCCTATTTTGAATCTTGATTTAGTAAAATAATATTTTTAGAGCATATTGGGTTTAATTGTTTATTTAGTGTGTAGCTTTAAAGATAATTATGGAGCTTAATTAGAGTCCAAGTCAAAGATTACAACTTATGGAAAGAGATTTGCATGGTAATTGGAGATAAGGAAACAAAAGCTAAAAATATGGAAAAGGAAAAGTTGCCTAATCTAGGATTCTGCAGTACACGCCTAAAGATGTGCTATTCTACCCAAGAAATAGGCCGATTTTGGTAATTTCCTTTCATAGGGACAGAGATAATTCTGTTTCGATTCTTTTGGTATCTTATGGAGCTCAAACCGACCAATAACGAAGAAGATATGCTCAAAATGGTCCAGCAGTGTTTATCTTTATTTCCATACGAATTTGAGTTGGGCTAAAAGTCCAATACCTTACCTCTTCCTCAAGAAAACGAATTAGGTCTTCTAAACACCTATAAATACACCCTTATATCACTTGTAAATCTACCCTAGTAATCCTTGCCTCATAGTAATTAGTTCTTAAGGTTTTATTCTTCCAGTTTATTGTAGAGAGCAAGATGATGTCTTTTGTAATTTCTTTTAGTTTATTTCCTTCAGGTATGAACTAAACTCCCCATAGCTTGGGTTTTGCATAATGTATAATCTATGAATTCTAATTCTTCTATCTAAGTTTCTTTGGGAATTATATGTTTTAATTTGATATTAGCTTCTTACTTAATATTTGTTTATGTGTTTTGATTTAATGTCTTTCCTAGAACTGATCACTTTAGGATTGTTTTAATAGTAGTTAGATGGTCTCCTTGACAGGGTGTTTAACTATTGAACCACCACATAATGTCTAGTGTCGATATTAGTTCTGACAAAACATGATTCTAACTAGATAGTCATTAGGGTTTGTTTTAATCACCATATCACCAATGATTGCAGTATTTGCTTAGGGCCTTAGTAGCGTTTGATAACCCTATTTGAAATCACTTCTTGGTTGTGTCGTAGCCCCCTTAGTCGCTCTCAAGGTCTAAGGTATGGGAATTTAGAATCCTGACTAAGTATACCAAGAGCTAATATTCTCCCTTATTAACTAGATTTATAGATAGAATTAGAAGGATTAGTGCATACTAGCAAAACCTGAGATATACTTCTCATCTCATATTTCTTAATCTTTTACTTTATTGTCTTTTATTTTCTTAGTTTTACTTCTTAAATTCGAAATCTCCTTGCTTTTATTTTATGTCTTTAATTATTTACTTTTACTCGTTATTTCTACTCACGCGTATAACACACTTAAGTCCCTGAGAACAAACTCAACTTACTAACTAAAACTTGCATACGTCATGTAATACTTGCAGTACTGTGCCTGTCTAGGGTGAGAGTGTGTAATTTCTTGGCTTAATTTTATCTTATTTTTATCACACCCTAGGCGACACCAGGTATCCAAGTTTGTATATAGTTTTTGTTTCTAAACCAAGAAATTTAAATTGTCATCTCCAAAAGAATTCTATTAAACTTATCTTATTTTATCACACCCTAGGCCCCACCAATATGCATGGTAATTGGAGATAGAAGGAAACAGAGTTCAATTAGGAAAAGGAAAAGCTGCCTAAATCTGAATTTCTGCAGTACACGCCTAAAGAAGTGGTTATTTACCTAAGAAATAGGCCGATTTTGGTAATTTCCTTCGATAAGGACAAAGATAATTCTGTTCGATTCTTTTGGTATCTTATGGAGCTCAAACCGGCCAATAACGAAGAAGATATGCTCAAAACAGTCCAGCAGTGTTTATCTTATTTCCATACGAATTTGAGTTGGACTAGGAGTCCATTACTTTCCTTCTCCTTCAAGAAAACGAATTAGGTCTTCCTATACCCTATAAATACAGCCTCTTAACACTCTAAAATCATCCTTGGTGAAACCTTAAGCCAAGAGGAAGCTTACAACACAAGAGAGAAGTCTGGAAGGAGCTGTTCATCATTATGTCTTCTTCTACCTTTAGATTTGTAATTTCTTTCTTTGCTTTCATGAACTAAATTTCTTTAGCTTGAGTTTTAGCATTAATGTATGAACCCTAGTTTTGAGTTGACATCTATCTAATTTGGGAATTTAATGTTTTAAATAGAATTATAGTTTTTATTCTCTGTTTATGTGTTTGGAATTATATTATGTGTTCTTGTGGAACCGCGGTCATTTAGAATTACCATCTAGTAATTAGGTCACCATTGACAACGGTGTTTAATTGCATGTTTAGCACATAACGTCTAGTCTTAGGTCTGATCTGACAACCCAACCTAGCTAGATAATCACTATGGTTTAGTTCTTGTGACTATTTACCAATTACAGGAAAAGTTTGCTTAGGAAGCCTTATTGACACAGGTAAATCCTATTTGAAACTACCGATAGCGAATTGGGACCGATTAGGGAAATACTACATAATTCACCCTTACATGTTTAGAAGGCAAAACTAGTGGGGATTACATGCTAATAACTTGAGCTATATTCTCATATCACTTCTCTTTCATATTTATTTTCTGTCTTTTAATTCTTAGTTTAATTTAGTTAATTATTTTCTCAAATCCATTGTTACTTGTCTTTACTTTTATTTGCGTTTAGTTGTTCTATCTCTAATTTATTTGCACTTGGTATTTGCATAAGATTCATCTAACCTTCGTAGTCTCTGCGGAACAAATCTTAATCTTTTAACTAAAACTTGCATACGATCTGTATACTTGCAGAACCGTGTAGTTTAGGGTGTTATTTGCACGTTATTTATATCTTATTTTATCACACCCTAGGCCCCACCATTAATTGAAGATGGACTTTTATTATATGGGCTTGTGAAAAAAAGATGGAGTAGTAAAACATTTATATTTGGATTTGTCGATAATTTGGGCCAATATTTGTTTGAACCTTGTGGTCCATTTAAAAGTAGAAGACTTGTTTTTGAATTAACAAGCCTTTTTGTATAGAATTTATACCCAGTACTTCTTTGTCAGATGTCCCTTTCCCCTTTCTTGATAAAATTCAATCACGCATTAATGGCGTCTGAGTCATACTTTGGGACTCGAAGACCGGTAATTTTGTATCATCTTTATTTGATTTTCCATCTATTTTTCGCTGAGTTGTGTTGACTTGAGAAACCAACTTTTGTACCAATTTGTGGTTGTTTTGTTAATGTTCTTCTTTTGCATTGGTATTGATTTTAACTGATAATTTTTTAATTCTTTCTTATCAGACTGTTTTGGTTCAGAGCTGATTATGTTCATTGCTAAATTTTTACTCAATGTTTGTGTATTGTTCCAGGCTCCTTCTTCATGATATAAGAGTCTACAAGCCTAGAAAATAACATAAAGATTTTAAATTTGAGTTGACCCCAAACTATATAGCCATCACCCAGATTAATTGAATAGCCAGACTGGTTTGAAGAATTCCAATTTACTCGTGCTCTAACAGTCCCAAATTCTCTGAAGGTATCAACTACAGGTAAAATAATATGCTCGACTTACCAATTTGTGCTTCAATTTTTGAGGCATTTTCTTGGTAATCAAGAAATGTGGTATTACGTGTATTTGAACGATGAAGGAGTTTGAAGTTAGTTGTGTATCAGTAAGACCTTTAGAAAATTCCCATTTTTGGAGTACATTTTTTCCAACAACATTCCAAGGTCTGTTAGCCCAAACTTTCTCGAGGTCTTCCATTTTTTCAAAAGTGATGATGCAAGTGTTTTTCAATAAGACATTTTACAGATATACCCCATGAGTTGTTGATGTTTTTTCGCATGTAGTTGAAGGTGGTTCCTTCATTGCTGACAGTTTTATCATAATGCTTTAGGCCTTCAAATGGAGCCTACAGAGATTTTGGATCATCTATTAGTGTAAATGCTTCATATTTACACTTAGTTTTTCATTGGAATGTTAGTATTGTTAGATGTTTTGGTTATAATATGGTGTTATTTTTGGATACTTTTGTAGTACAAGTTAAAAAAACAAAACTTTACTATTTCGGAAAAAATCTAAAAATAATTTTTTGGGGAATAGCAACTACAATGTAGGCGCGAGTGTATGAAAAATAGTCAGTATTGGTATCGTTATCTTGCGACTAGTTTATGTTTAAGAACTAGTCGCTAATGACTAAACGTTAATAGCGACTACATTTTTAGTCCTTAAAGTGTATTGAAAAATTCATTAATAAGGATTGGGCGGTAAGTTTTCCCGCCCTTGAGTATTACCGACTACTTTAGAGCATAGCGACGACACGTGTAGTCTTGATAGATGAAAATCCAAGAGGCTTCGCGGTTTAGCTTACGACGTGGGTCAGTTAGACAAGTTAACGGCGACTACGGTTGGTTCATTAGCGACTACTTTAGGTAGTCGTGAATGACGACAGACTATATTAACCCATCGAGCTCCATTTGTTCCATAACAACTCACACATTACACAAAAAATCGAGATACATACCAGTCACAACCCCATTCCGAGCCGATTCACAAGCTTAAAATCATCAATAGCACAATCAAAGGTAATGATTCAACACTTTTATCTAAATTTTACTCCATAAATTTTATTTTGTAAAAATTAACCTATATTTTTTCCTTGTGTTATTGTTTGTTGTTGGCATGGTTTCTTCCATAAGCAAAGACCATTATCCACGTGAAAGGTATGTATTTTAGCCAAGTTTGTTTTTTTTCTATCTAAAATTTGTGTTTATATTATATTTATATATAGAGTAATGATATTTGTCACCATTTCTGTATCACCTTTTTATCACCTCCTACGTGTATGACTACATGTACCAATGAATGGATTTCTCTATCTTATTTAATTTTTCTCTATCTTTTATTCAAGGAAATCAGAACATATATATAGAAGGGTGATAAAAGGGTGACATGAAAAGGGGTGACAAATATCATTACTCTTATATATATATATATATATATATATATATATATATATATATATATATATATATATATATATATATATATATATATATTGGAATCCGATGTGTGTAGTTGGTGTTTGGTATTGTTTTGAGGTTTATTACTTTTATTTCTAGCTTATTAGTGTATTTAAAAATTAAACTGTTAGAATATTAGAATTTTGTAGAGAATTATGGTTTAAAATAAATAGGTGGATGAATTTGATTCTTTATTGGTGCCTTATATAGTATTATTAGTTAATTAGGGAAATTAATTTGAAAATTTTATATAATTAAGGGTAAGTTGTATGTTTTAGGTAATTAGTGATCTTTTTGAATGTTTAGTATTAAAATGAAATTTTTATAAGATATAAGAACTTAGTTTCCAATTTTATAAAAGATAAGGATTAAAATATAATTTTATATATTAAGGACTAAAATGAAATTGTATAAATTTAAGGACTAAAATGTAATTTTATTAGTTTAAGGAGTAAAATGTAATTTTATAAAATCTAAAGGACTAAAATGTAATTTTATAAAATATAAAGGACTAAAATGTAATTTATAAAATATAAAGGACTAAAATATAATTTTATAAGTTTAAGGACTAAAATATAATTTTTTAAGTATAAGGACTATAATGGAATTTCATAAATTATAAAGGACTAAAGTGTAATATTATAATATATAAGGACTAAAATGTAATTTATGAAATATAAAGGACTAAAATGTAATTTTTTAAGTATAAAGACTATAATGAAATTATTTAAGTATAAGGACTATAATGAAATTTTATAAAATATAAAGGACTAAAATATAATTTTATAAAATATAAATGACTAAATTGTAATTTTATAAGTTTAACGACTTTTTTTAAGTATAAGGACTACAATAAAATTTTATAAAATATAAAGGAATAAAGTGTAAATTTATAAAATATAAAGGACTAAAATGTAATTTTATAAAATATAAAAGACTAAAATATAATTTCTTAAGTATAAGGACTATAATGAAATTTTATAGTATATAAAGGAATAAAACGTAATTTTATAAAATATGATATTTGTTAATTTACTTTTTTAATTTAACATTGGGACTAATTTGCAATGTTTATGAAGGACTAATTTGTTAATTTTTATTAAATATTAGAATTACCTTATTCTTTTGTTTTGTAATAGTTATTTTGGAATTGTATTTTCGATTGATTTGATTGTATATTTATTTATTTTTAAAAAGTAAATTGCTTGTATTTTATATTAATTCTTTCGGTGAATGTAATAGTTTTTAATTTATTAATTGAAATGTAACATTTATTAATATAGGGATTCATATGTAATAATTAATAATAATTTTAGCTCCTTAATTGTTACTACATGTCTTTAAATGACAGATGCACCAGGGTCCCCAGATACTCCAAAAAGGGACGGAAATAAAAGGGCATTTGTCGAGAGATTTCAATTCATCTCCTAAACCATGGATTAGGCATGTGTAGGATTTATTTGAAAAAGTGTCTTACCAATACCATCGGGGTGGGTATGAACTCGAAGCAAACTATTATTTATTCCACGACAGTTCTGCAAATCAATCGACTCCCCGTATTCAAACGCGATATTTTAATAAAATAAAGACACCAAGTAGTATAACTGTGTGGGATCTGTATGCAGATTATAGGTCACGATCATGAGTATATTGATTTTTTGGTGAGAGAACATCTAAGAACATGTCATGGACTTGAGTATTACTGACTATTTAAATTGAACGTCTTTTCAATGTAATATAATAAGTTAATTTTTTTTTTGCATTATTTGTTTTAGTATTTTCATTTAACATTTCGGATAGCTATTAGATTACTGATGTAAATCCAAGTTCACATGGGAGGATGGCTATGGAAAGGATCCTACCCGGAACCCAAATCGCTCTTTGGCCAACTGTAACACCCATCCTGGTATACAGAATATGTTTATTTTTTATGTTTTATAAATTCGATCTTAATTAAATGTGTTTAAAAATGGAAAAAATAAAGAAAAAGCCTTGGGGTATGGCGTCACTTGAATCTGCGCTTAGGGTCTTACAAGAATTGAGCCGCCCATTACCTATTCATTTCAGAATATTGGATGACAAGTGGAATCCTAGAGGGGAGTATGGCAAACATGTATCCCAGGTGGTGGGCATCACGGATAGAGAGCAAGTCCCACCATGTTATAAATTATAGAAGGACGTCTTGGAAACTTGAAGCAGTGCGTTATTCATCATTTATTTGTAATTTTTATTTCAACTTCATTTTTAAATCATTAACTTATATATGATTTCTTTACATGACTGAACTGCTTTTGTTGAATACGGAAAAAAATTGATATAGATGGTTGGAGGTGAAGGGAGGACTGGGAAAACATAGATGATAACCTTAATTCTTGCATGCGATTCTGATACAAAGACTTCAAACACTGTGTCAAGAAGCACTACTATTTTAAGGAAAAGAAACCCGATGATATGAGTGTTAAAAACTAGAGAAAGAGTTGTGTGAATTGGGATGCGGCTCAGAGTCATGTAATAAAATAGTAATTTTAATACATGATTCAAACTTTACGTTAGTTTTTTTTTTAATAAAAATGATCCAGCACCAGGCGACGGCGGACGTGGTGCAGGATCGAGAAATTATTCCCAAACTCGGGATATAATTTATGAGGTATATATTTTTTAAAATAATATTTTATAAGTATTACAATTCTATATAATAATAACTATATAATGGAATGGAATAGGGTACGTTAAAGAACCTAGCTCGGGATCGTTGGTGGTGACTGATGAGCAGACACAGGAGCAAATCATGATTCCACCACTAGGTGGCTTCTTCGAGCATATCGGTTATGATGAAAAGAATCGGGTGTGGTAGACCGAAATATACCAGAGGACCGATATAAGTATTTTTGCATAAAAACTTATTATTTAAAATATTAAAAATAATAAATGTTTTGAATGTTTTTCTTTAGTCTAAGCAGTTCTTCAGGAAGCTATGAAAGAGAAAGTCACCCAGACGCAGTCTTACTCATCTGAAACTTCATCTTCCACTCCCTCATTGACGCTTAAAGAGCAAGCAGGTGTTATTAAGGAAGCAGTGAAGGCAGGGATGGCCCATCGACGGGGAGTTGAGAACCTAAAGTGGCACCGCCTCCAAAGAGAAGACGTGTTTCTAGAAATGGTCTATAAACACGCATCCATGATAAGCATTTAAGCGATATGATGGCATACTTGAATAAGTTTCGAAATGCATAGGGCCTCTCCTATTATGTTCCTCAATCTAATTGATCCACGCCTTCGACTGCCAGCATGCACCCAGACCCCTGTTTTCAGGATGACCGACATTAGCGAACCGATGGGGTTTGTTCATGAGATGAGGGCACAAAAGAAACTAACCCCTTTCATTCCAGTCTAACAGAACCCTCCAACAGGTCCATCTACAACTGGTGCATCTAGTTGTTGAGTAAATGTTGAGGAAAAAATTGAGATAGAAGAAGAAGAACGTTTATATCATCTCTAGTGTTTTAATGTGTTGATCGATATTTTTGTGTTAACTTTATTATCTATATCTTATGACTCTGTTATATTAATGTTGACTTTTTGTTAGATGTTGATTTTTTCTTTGATGATGATTTTGTAATCGACTTTGATTTTATTTTAATCGTTTAATATAATTAATTTTTAATTCTTTATGCGTTATTTATAGAAACTTTAATAAATTTTAAAATAAACAAAATACAAAAATACCATTTATATAATTATATAAACAAAAAAAATATTTATATATATAAAAAAAATTACAACTACATTGATATAATTTACATAGTCGTGAAATATACCATCATTGATGACTACATGTAAGTCGTGGATAGTTAATGGTCTCTAGCGACTACCAGCATAGTCGCTATACAAAGTAAATAACGACTAGATATAAAATAGTCATTGGTAATTTATCAATTGCGACTACTGCAGTCGTCGTAAATGGTTATAGACCTTTCGCGACTACAAATCATGTATAGTCGCAATTTATTATCTTTATCGACAAATTTTTAATGATCAAATATAAGCAACTATATGTAGTTGTAGATGATAAATTTATCTTTAGCGACTAATTATTGGCCGCTTACGATGATATTTGTCATCGGTGTTTTACGCGAAAGTGGTAATAATCAACCAAAGGATTAGGTATTATTTCATTACCAGAAGGAGAATATTGTAAGTAAAAGAAGACCTGCCAACAGTCTATTAACAAAAATTAGAAATAAGAGGAAAGGAAAATATAAAGCATTAGTTAATGGAAGCCTATATGGCAGACCAAAAAATAAAAAATAAATCATGGAAGCCTATATGAATTATGAGAAATAATGTCAAAAGGAAAACTATAAGAATGTAACCTCACTAGCTACTTCTAGTAGCCTTCAAAAACAACGTCGTCCATTCCTAAAATGGGGCTATTTCTGTGTAGGACCACAATCTTAGAGTCAACAATTTACTTCATATTCATTATTAACGGCTTGGATTGCAAATTGGTCCACAATAATTAAACTTCGAGTTGTCAAAATGGACTAGGCTCTTTCGCTGTTTGTTGGAGTTTTTTTTATTTATAACATTTTAAAAAAAAAAATAATTACATAAAAAACTTATTTGAAAAAATATTTGCATTAAGAAACGCCTTACTAACTTAGTCAGCCTATTAAATTATAGAGTCTATTAATAAAGATAATTGTAAGATGCAAAGCCTTTATTTTATTTTTTTTAAAAATTGTTAGGCCAACTATCTTCATTGGCCTTTACTTAATCCAACTAGAACTTTTGCTAATCTTTCCGAAATTTTTTTACTTAAGGTCTAGTACCAGTTTCGTTTTGTGCATCAAATCCACGTTCAAATTCATTCCTTGAATCTTCTAAATACTGGAAAGCAAGTTTCGTATGATAAATGCAATCACACGTTAACATACACGCCCTTCGATTATATAGCTTACAGTAATTAAAAAAACATCTATATAACAAATTATAAACTTAACTATCATATGAAATATTAAGTATATACTCGTCCAGTTTTAATTGACATTCTTGTAGGCTCATTTTGAGCCTTTGAAAGGTTTGTGAATAAAACCAATAAAGATCGTTGTCCAACATTATGTAAATAAATCAACATAAGGAGCATTTAGAGTTAAATAGGTTAATTTTACCAGAAAAAATAAAAAAGATAAAAGATCAGGTTCAATTGTATAATAAGGTTTTAATCGAATTAAATAAAAGCCAATAAAAGCCAACAAAGATCGTTGGCCAGCAATTCCTTTTTTTTAAACAAAGACACTCCTTACAGAAGTGTCTCACAATTAAGTTTATTAACTTGAGCTGACTAAGTTAGTAAGGCGCTCCTTGGAAGAGCGCCTAAAAGGTTACTTTTGCAATTATTATTTTTTTAAATGTTAGAAATACAGTGAAGCAATGTTGAGCTGTCCTGATAAGAGCATAACCCACGCCTTAGATTAGAGCTAGGATTCGAAGTAAAAGAGTTTCCTAAACCTATTGACTTTGATTTGAGAACATTTAGTAGAGCTGGTGAGAAAGATGATGAACAGTGTTCTCCATTGACTATTTTGAACCAACAAAATAAATCCAAAAGAAAGGAATTGAAAGCCAGTAAAGACGAATTAAACAAAATAGAGGTGTGAAATGGTTAAAATAGAGACATGCATAACATAATTAAGATCAAACAGAAGGAAGAAGATGAATGAAAATGAATGTTGACTTGTTTAGAGAGCAGGTTGACTTCACATATTGTTGTTGAGATAACCATTAGAATCACAGGATTCATTAGATCTTTGATATTTTGCTTTTTAATCACATGCAAAATGAAAAATAAAGAGATCGATGGCCTAGAAAAAGAAGTTTTTTTTCAAATTTCTTTTCAAACTTTATTTTTAAAAGTTTGATGGCCTAAAAATAGAACCATGTTTTCCTCTGTTACACGGTGGAGTCAGTTTTATGAAGTTTCAGTGAATTGACTATTAAGTGGTACTTCATCTTCGTCTTTAATTGTTGCGTATCTGCTTTTACGCATCTGATTTCATCAATTTGACTGCATGCTCTTATTCCTCTGTCCTTTTTCGCCGGCGCTTCCGAATTTCAATTATGAGGTTTTCTGGTTTGAGGATTTGATTAGGGGAGTTTTAGTTATTTAGGCTTATATTCTACTTTTTAGTATCTTCTTAGGATTAAGGCTTATCGGGGTATTCAACCACCACTCATCAATCTGAGAGCTCTTATAAGACTCTAAATCTCTTTGTTCTTTGGGTTATTAAGCACATGCATATTGTAATCGGCAGGTTTAAGCAATTTTCTAGATTTATTTCATACTTTACGGCTTTGTCAGATTAATTGAGCAGACCGGTGTCTATTAACTTGCAATTTTCTAATCTTGTTGATTTCCTTTTATTGGATGTAAACCTTTCTCCTTGGACGGGAATGATGGATAATATGTTATTTTAGAACTGTCAAGGGTCTAGGGCACCCTTGACTAAAAAGTCTTTTAAATCCCTAGTTAGTAAGAATAATTGCTCTTTTGTGTATCTTTTCGAGACGAGGCTTCGTCGGAAAGATTTTAGTACTTGCTCGCATTTTAAGAATTTTAATAATTTTCATATAATGGAACCTGGAGGAAGAACTTATAGGTCCGGGGGTATCCTACTACTGAAAAGATATGATGGGTATTTCTGTTAAATATGCATGTCCTAATTATGTTTTAGTTGAGTTAAGGAATCTATCAGCTTTTCTTGGTATCTCATTATTGTTTATGCGCCTACTAATAATGAAGAACGATCTTTTTTATGGGAAACCTTATCTAAGAAGATTAATCAACTTGATAAACCACACATTATAATTGGAGACTTTAATGATATATTGAGATTTTCTGAGAAACAAGGACGTAAATCTGCTAATATGGATCGTATTCTTAAGTTTAATGATTTCATCAACAAAAACCATCTAGTTGATCTGCCTAGTAAAGTCTGTTTCTTTACTTGGTTGAATAATCGGGGAGTGAAGATAATGGCAAGGAAAGACTTAATAGAGCTTTAGCTTCAATGGATTGGTGCGCCAGTTTTCCTAATGCTTTACTTAGAATTCCACCTGCGATTGGCTCGGATCATTCTCCATTAATCCTGTGTAGAGACACAAAAAAGGGTAAAATTAATAAATATTTTATGTTTGAATCCAGATGGTTGGAACATGAACAATGTAAAGAAGTTATCCAAGAAAATTGAAAGTTGAAATAGATATGTGATAGTGTTGCTACTTTTTGTGATAAAAGAGATGCTACTTGTCTGGCACTTAATGGTTGGAGTTAAAAATGTTTCTTTATAATAGGAAAAGAATTCAGGAACTACAAAAGGAGCTTACACTAATTATTAATGATAATATATTAGAGGAAAATAAAGTGAAAGAAAAATATATTAAAGAATATATTGAAGAATTATGGTGAATTGAAGAAATGTATAGGGAAGATAGGGCTAGAGATCTAGCTATTACAAAGGGGGATAAAAACACGAGATATTTTTTCGCAAAGACAATGAAGAGGAGGAAAGTGAATAGAATTTGTGCTATTAAAAATAAAGAGGATAACTGGATTGCAAAACCTTCTAAGATTAATGAAACTATTCAAGATTATTATATAAATCTGTTTAAAAATAAAGGTACGTCATATCCTAATGATATTACTCAACATATTCCATGTAAAATAACTTTTGAGATGAATGAAGATTTGGTTAAGTCACCGAGTATTGAGGAAATAAAAAATATTGCTTTTAGTATGTCGAGAAGGAAAGCTCCAGGGCCAAATGGTCTTCCCCGGAAGTTTTATCATGAGTTCTGAGAGATAATTAGTGAAGATATTATTAAAATTGTCAGGGAGTTTTTCGACAATAATATGGATATTAGTAAAATAAATGACTTCGTGATTACATTAATACCTAAAGGGAACTCGCAGGAATCGGTGAAGGATTACAGGCCTATTTCATGTGCTAACTTTTGCTACAAAATAATTAGTAAAATTATGGCTTCATGATTACAAAGTTTTATGGATAAAATTGTCTCGCCAACACAATCGGCATTCGTTAAGGGTCGAAGCATCCAAGATAACATTATTATAGCACACGGAATTTCTTATTTTTTAAACACCAAAAGGAGTTCAAAGAAATACTATGGTGCGGTTAAAATTGGTATGGAGAAAGCATATGATCGGGTTAATTGAGATTTTCTTTGTAAAACTTAAAAGGATCTAGGATTCTGTAAAAATGGATTGATTAGGTAAGAAATTGTATATCATCCGTCTCTTTTCAAGTCAAAGTTAATGGTCAAAGATTGAGGAAATTTAAACCAGAGCAAGGTCTTAGACTAGGGGACCCACTATCACCGTTGCTCTTTTCTCTCCTTACTGAGAGTTTGATTAGTTTAATTAATTTCCACTGCAGAGAAGACTCAGTTCAAGGTATTCAAATTACGAGGAACTGTCCTAGATTGACGCATCTTCTATTTGCAGACGATGCCTTATTTTTTATCAATCTTAATCAAACTGAAGTTGAAGTTTTAAAAAAATTGATTACGGAATATTGTAAGGCGTCGGGACAAAGAGTTAATCTTAATAAATTTGCGATTCTTTTCTAGAAAAAATACGCCCGAAATTATGAAGGAAGACTTTTCAAGTTTACTTAATATTAGTAGTACTAATGATCTCGGAAAATATCTTGGGTTACCGTTAACGCTCAAAAGGGCTAAAAGTGAAAATCTTAATTATATAAAAGATAGATTATTGTCTAAATCAGCTAGCTGGATCTCATCAATTTTATCTGAAGGAGGTAAGGAAGTTCTTATCAAAGCTGTTTTACAAGCCATTCCAAATTATGATATGTCTATTTTGGAATTCCCTAAGACACTATGCAAAAAATTATCGACTATTGTCGCGAATTTTTGGTGGGATGCTGGTATAGGAAAATAATTCATTGGGTCAATTGGAAAAGAATGTCAAGATCTAAGAAGATTGGGGGTTTAGGGTTTAGAGATTTTTATAAAATGAACCACGCAATGTTAGCTAACCAAGCTTGGAGACTGCTTAATAATCCTGATTCATTTGCTTACAAAATTTTTAAAACTATCTATTTTTCTAATTCTAATATGATTGATGCAAAATTGAGTAAACGAAGATCTTGGAGTTGGGCAAGTATTTTTTAAGGGCTACAATTTTTAAAGAAGCACATGATATGGCAAGTGGGGAATGGGAAGAGTACGAATATATGGAATCATTAAAGGTATCTTTCTTCAAAGACCTAATAACTGGTCAATTAGTTTTGTGCATGAATTGTTTAATAAATCAGTGTTGGGGTGGAATAACGAGTTATTAAATCAATATTTTTCAAAAGAAGTGGGTGATTATATTAAAAAAATCCCGAGATGTATGATTGATGACGAAGATACATTGATAGGGCCATATAGTAAGAATGGAGAATGTTCCACTAAATTAGGTTATCATATTTTAGTTAATGAAGAAATTATCAAGAGACGCAATCATCTAATGCGGGAGATAGTATATATAACAGCATTTGGGATATAATCTGGAAAAATAATATACCGTCAAGGATTAAAAATTTATGTTGGAGAATTTGCAATAATGCTTTACCGGTTAAAAACAATCTGAAGAAAAGAAAGTGTGTTAATAATGGGATATGTGAATGGTGTGAACTAGAGGAAGAAAATATCGTGCATTTATTCTTGAAATGTCCTTCTAGCATTGAGGTATGGGCTTTATCATCATTACAAGTTAAGATTGATCAAAATTTTATAGGTACGTTTGCTGAATGGCTTAAACAAATCATTGATGGTTGTAAATGAACCAACCCACTCGCATCCACATCCATTAAAAACGATAACCAAATGTACATCCATTTGACCATCAGATTTCAAAACTATTTACCACATCTGTATCCACGATAGATATGGTTTATCGGCAGTTAATTCGCATTTGCAGTCGTTCAAAGAACTTAAATAAAATACTCGTATAATATTTTTTCTAAATTCTAAAATTAATTACATAATTATTAGGAGATCATAGACTAGTATTATGCAATATAGTAATAAACTAGATAATAACCAATTATTTACTTTATGTATGGAATAGTTTTATTTGGTTGACATTATGTATAAAATTTGTATATATGGAATATCCTTATATATAGTATTCATCTCGAATTATTGTAAAAAAAGGTATTTTCTAAAAAAAAGCCTAATATAATTACTTAATTGTAAATGATTCTGAATCCAAAGTGGCTCTCACATGTATTAAAAAAAGTACCTAACTGTTAAATGTAGCCTCCAATAATTTATTTTATAAAAAAAGTCTAATGAAATAATTATTTATAGAAAACATCATCTATATCTTTTTATACCTTTACTATCCTTATTATTAAATATATTATTTTATTTCTAATACAACACACATTTTTTAATATTAAACAAATAATAAGACACTCTCACCACCATTACCAGCACCACCACCACCATGTATTTAACCACCGCTACAGCCACCACCACCTCCACAACCAAAACCACAACGATAACCACTACCAACTACTACTAAATCCACCACACGCGCGTGTCCGAAATAAAATAAAAAAATTGTATTTTTTGACAAAGCAAATTAATATTTACTTCTATGTTATTTATTTATTTTAATTTTTTTCGCAAGCATGGAATTCACTATTCGAAACAGTGAATTTTTTTTTTTTGAAAACATGAAATTCATTGTTTGACTCAAAAAAGTTCGAAAATAATCATAGACGTAAATATTAATTTATCTCATACAAAAATAATTTTTTTTTATCTTTTTAGATTTGTCTAAAATTAGTTATGACGATTTAAAAAAAAATCTGGACGCGCGTGTGATTGAATTAGTAGTAGGTGGTGGCTATTGTGGTTGTTGTTGTGGTAGTGGTAGTGATTGAGATTGTAGTGGTGGTGGTGGTGGTGGTGGTGGTGGTAGAAAGTTGTAATAGAGTGGTTCATTCTAAATGGTATATATTAGAGTAATTAAAAAGGTTATATAAAACTATTTTAGTTAGGGATGTTTATAAATAATTTTATTGGAAGATGTTTTTAACAATTAAGATTTTCAATAGGATGTTTTTGAATAATGATTCTTGTAAAAAACTAAATTTTAACAGATAAAACCTGACACTCATGGATGCACCATTGATTTTACTAATAAATTTTTTATTGTATTAGATATCCATTGGTTATGGTTAATATTTTCACCATTTTCAACCTCATATGCTTACACATAACTTACTATAATTATTACGATATATTTACTAGATATATACAAAACATTATGTAATACTTAAACATTAATTAGTAAGATGTATTACACGAAATAGCATTTAGCTAGTGTTCTGAAATGTGTTAGGCATCGATATTGGAACCGGGGCCTTAACATCAAATTTCTAACAGCGATGATCGTGGTCGAGAAAAAATACATTAAGGAAAAAATAATAATATAACCACTAAGGTAGTCGCTATTTATTTTTTCAAAAAAATTAAAATACATAATAATATAGTTATGGAATGCTAGGTGGTCGTTAAATATATTAATAAAATATATATTAATTTCTTTACCAACCACGTGTGTGGTCGGTATTTAGCCTACTTAAAAATATATAATAATATCTTTACTGACATAGGGGTTGTCGATAAAGATATTAATTATTAATAATAATAATAATATATATATATATATATATATATAATAATTTATTTACCACCACGTGTGTCATCGGTATTTAGTCCACCAAATTTAATAGTGGTCTATTTCTTGAATGATGTGATCATAACCAACATGTCACCCCCGTATATTTACATAGTCCACCCTATTTGGTTTCAAACACCTTATTTACCATACGTTGGTAAGTTGAGCATACATTATTTAATAAAAATGGCATGACCGTATAGCCCTTGGTCGGTGATGAATATCGTTCTCTCCTCGGTTTGTTTAGCCATCAAAATCCGATTGTATCCGTCGAATATGTCCATAAATGATAGGTATTGATACCTGGTGGTAGCTTCCACCAACTTTTTAATCTTCGGCAGTGGAAAACTATCTCTTGGGCAAGTTTGATTTAGATTGGTGTAGTCAAGGCACATTGTCCATGAGCCATCGAGCTTTGTACTAGGACCGGATATGCCTTGCTTCCCGAAACCGATGGATTTCCTCTCCAATAGCTATATTTTTTTCCTCGAAATTATTTATTTTATATTATGCCATTGGTTTAGTCGTGGGGTAGACATTTAGGAAATGCTCAGAGACGCTATAATCTATCTTGACCATATCTCAAGTGGTCCATACAAACATGTCCTTGTATTCTTTTATTTTATCACGAAGGGTAGCTCTTTGTGATCCCTCCAATAAATCCCTAATTTTCAGCGTGTTGATCTTGTTACCGATCGGCACATATATGACTTTCTTCGCCGGTACAGGTTTTACTCTTACCTCTTTCTCCCTCGGTGTTCAACTGTAGTATCTTAATGGGATTCAACAGTCGACTCCCATAGAAAATTCCAGATGATAGAGCATAAACATTGCATTAAAACCATCAATACTAAAACCATGCTTAACCCAACGAAAAAAACAGAACCAAAATGTATCAATAGATATATGCATATGTGTAGGAAGAAGGAGGTGAGATATATGAATATTGATTTATACACAAAAGAGTAGATAATCCGGTAATTTACTCTCTTTAACCAAGCAAGGAGCTTCTTCGTAGTCTTTGTATAGATCGTGATAAAGGTCTTAAGATCTGCAAGATTCACACAGCCTTCTCGAAACCAGACACTAAGTCAAGACGAAAGGTTGTTGCGCTCCAAATGGCACTCCGACGCTCACCATTAGCATATTTTCTATCGGGATTACTTAACCCGATGAAGATATGGAGACTTAAGTTGAATATATATTAACTAAATCCATTTTAGAGAGAGAAATGGGGAGTTTTGAAAGATAGAGGGGGCACAAGACTTCATGGTTCTACTGGATATGGGGTATTAATAGATATTGAGAGACATGCGAAAGAATAAATGGTGTAGTTTAAGTATATGGCGTATGCGGAATATAAGGTAGAGCAAAGTTACCATGTTGTTGCGTCATAAATCCTCATGATGATAGTGCCCGTAGCTTGTCTTGGGGAAATTGGCTCAGGGATTAGGTATGTCAGCTTTCTTTCTCGAGCATTTGTACAGTGATCCCTTAGCCTAGCGTATCTCCCAGACTTTTGAGTGTGTCGGGATTCTTTTGTGTAAGGCTGAGTATTAGTGTTATATTTTGTCTTATCACTTACCTTTAGTGACCGACTAAGCCTACAATACCAACCATTGGCAATTGCCAAGGGAGTTATCTGCAGGAGTATAGTAAGTAAGTTATCATGCATATTCGAGCACCTAGGAGAATAGTGGGGACCTAGGCAGATCCATAATATTTTTCCTTTTGATTTATAAAAAACTATATATTATTGATTATTTTGTACTAATTTACTTAAAAATATAGGAAAACATACTTATATATTTCTTTTTTTGTGTTAAATATTGAATAAAAATAAGGTGAACGATAAATAATTACACTTTACTATTTCTTTGGGTTATTTATTTTATTTTTCTTGTGGTTTCTATTGTTAGGTTTAACTTTGTTTTAATATAGGCTTATGTATGGGTTTTTTGTTAAATATGATTTTGTAGGGTTGTCTAGACTTCCTAGGAGGATGTCTACGCCAGCCTAGATCTATCTAGATCCACTTGGAGGCCGCCTATATTTTCCTAGAGACCATATAGGACTAGTTAGACGTTATTGGGTCAGCATGTACGCAACCTATGCCATTTTTCAGTCTAGATTAGCTATCTTTTAACGCATAGGTGGCCGCTTAGGAGAATTTTTAGAACGATGATTATAGTTAACTAATTGTCATTTGAAGTAAATATCCACTGATACCTTTAAGATAAAATGAAAACAAATTTTAATAAACCTTCTCGCGATATGATGAAATCAGTTCGATTCGGTCAAATTCCATCTCCTTGCGAATTTCAAAGTAAAATTGTTTGATTGACCATTTAGAATTAGATGGCTAA
Source organism: Nemophila menziesii (assembly GCA_029959085.1). Lineage (NCBI taxonomy): Eukaryota > Viridiplantae > Streptophyta > Magnoliopsida > Boraginales > Hydrophyllaceae > Nemophila > Nemophila menziesii. The sequence goes on along the minus strand of JARWIR010000004.1, from coordinate 39,609,874 downwards.
GTAGTTTGATAGGTATTTAGACTTCTTATAAAAGAAAATTAAGAGTAAAAACTCTTATAACATATATATATATATATATATATATATATATATATATATATATATATATATATACTAATGAATTCACTTTCTCTCCAAACTATAGTTTTCTTGTTATTAGAGTGTGCTCTATTTTTTGCTACCATCATTAACAAATCTCAACTTTCGCGTTGCAAAGATAAAATGGATCAAATGATTGTATCTTCTCTCGATTAATCAAATATGCAAGTTAAACAATTTTTCATATAAAATTTGAAGCCCTTGAAGTATTGTGTATGTGGTTGCATACGGTGAGTAATTCCGAGTTAGGATGATAAAGTTTTGGGCGTTTTGGTGAGATGATGCAGACTAAATAGATTGATGCAAAAATATTTTTGGTTAAGTGTTAACTCATTAAATCTTTAATATATATATAAAAAATATCGTAGACATGATTCTCTAGATAACTACCTATCACTCGAAAATTACCACCACCATGTCCTGAAAAACCCTGCGCCACCACCAAATTACCATCACCACCACCCAAATTATACCAAAAAACTTAGTTTAGTCGCCTTAACACAGTTGATCTAAAGGTAAGAAAATTTCGGGTAGATTGAATTGCACAATAATTTTGATTCATTATTGATTACACCTCCTTCTGACATCTATAAACCTTATAGCATCCATAAATATCACTTAATCATTCTACATCACCATTAGTATATCGAGTATATATATATATATATATATATATATATATATATATATATATATATATATATATATATATATATATATATATATATACTTTAATTGTTTAGGTGCACCATGTGTTATCAATCTGATTTTTACTTCTTAGAATTATTGTAAATTATTTAACCTACTTTGAAGATTATTTATTATCAATCGTTTGAAAGAGTTTTGTTCGATACAAGAACTATCTAAATTCATTGAATGCAAGACTGCTTTTATAATTGAAAAAAACTTGATTCTTCATGATGGTACTAGACGATGACCCTGAATCAATCTACTCTCATATTGAGGGGCCAAAACTTATGGAAAATATTGTATTCAAAAAGACTATAAGCTCCACTATCCTAAAAAGAACAATTTCAAGGACATGGGTTTAAAAAGGGAATCAGAATCTAAAATAAATAATTCATTGCCTACACTATAAAGTTTGAAGATTAAGAAGATTATAAGCTTGTGTGGGACAAAAGGACATGGAACATTGCTGGGAAATATCTACGACTACAAAAACGGAGATCAGGGAGAAAAATAATATAGGATGAAAGAAACAAATCAATTCTCAAGATACAAATCCATTGGATGCCTCCAACAATGATAAAGGGAGATAATATAAAGAAAATAGTGGGTCAGCTTGTTAATGTGGTGAAGGTATGGTTGACACCAATTACAACACTCAAGTAATTCAACCATTCTCGTTCAAGAATCAAGTGGAATATCAAGAATGATTTAGTGGGTAACTACTCCCCAAATGGGGAAAATGGAAGAGGATGTAAAGTCTTGATCAAGTATGAGTGTTTTGGAGATGTGTGTCTTGATCGTGGGATGCTAAATAATATTGTTAGAGAATGTAGATCGGGTAAGAAGCTAAAAACTAAGCTTGGTACGTCGATTCATGGTCATTTACCAACATTTTTAGAAAACTATAACAAAGAATAGGAGAAAACATCAATTAATGAGATGTAGAAGAAAGAGTATACTCGTGACTCGGAGATGCGTAAGTTTGTAACTCGTACATCCATAAACATTTACAGGTTCCTAGAGTTGGAAGTTCAAAAAATGATTTAACAAGAATGGGATTGTCAGATTCAAGAAAAGATAGGTGTTTACATTTAATGATGAGGTCATTAAGGTCAATTCAACAATATCAATAAAATCTATAAAAAAATTTGGTCCACTCTGCAATGGACATTTGCAAAACACCAAGGGCCAAATTATTTTTTTACAAAATAATCCCCACCCAAGCCAATGTCATTTTGGAACATGCTTAAGCCTAATAATCAAAGAAACCCAAATTCTAAATTTTGTGTCAATAGTTGAGAAACAGAACCAGATTAATAGAAGTCAAAATTACCACACCATCTCAAACTCCACATTTTCTTCAATGATATTAAGGATATCTTTCCTCTTATAGAATTTTTTCATAAAATAGATTGAGTAGAAATGGAGATTATATGCTTGAATACAACAACAGAAACTTGAAGATCAACAATGTGGGTAAGGTTAAGAAGAAGACTATTAAACTAATTGAGAGCACGAGGTGCTCAATGATTAAAAAGATGGACAAATGGTTGATGAATATAGAGTGATGAGGAATTGTAAGGATCTACAACGTCTTATGTTGTTGGTAGACCGGTATAAGACCCTAGGGTCAGCAAGGAAGGTGGAGTGTATGGTAAACAAGCAAAACAATGAATCATTCTTGGCCACCACCAACAAAGTGAGCAAAACCAATTGGGTTAGCTCAACTGGCCAAAGCCTTTATATTCCTTCTGCACATAAAGGGTGTGAAGTGAAAGGTACGGGGTTTGAATCCCCTCCTTGGCCATGGGTAACCTAGTTCTGATTCACCTGGGGGTATGTATGTGGAGGCGTGCATATTCACAATGGGATTAGTCGTGGTTTGTGCAAGCTGGATCGGAACATCCACGTAACAAAAAAAGTACCAAAAAACAAAGTGAGCATGGAAGAATATAGTTATTGCAAGGTTTACCATGGTCAACCTCTACATAAAAAAATGATACATGTATGTTAGAATTTCCAGGATATTGGAAACCTTCTAGCAATTCTAACATTCAAGCACATAAGCCTAGGTTACTTTTTCTATCTGATCGAGCTAGCATCCGGGAGGAGGGGTACGATTACGGACATAATATATATGTGTTTGGTGTGTGTTAGTGAGCCGGCAGGTCTTGACTAGCCAAGTGGTCGTTAGGGTTTGAATTAACCATATCTAAACTATAGTAGGATAGCTTCCTATTTCCAGGGGAGGGATTAGGGAAGATCGTTGAAACTCGACTAATGAGAAATACCCAATTTTCTCTTATATCTAGAAACATTCAATTTTTGTTTTTTGGAATTACTAGCCAAACTTAAGCATGTCTCTCTCATACTCACTTCTTTCGTTATTAGTTTATTTACATTTCGTATTTAATTATTTTCAATTTAGCTTTTAATCACAAAAACCCAACAAAAACATTATTTATGTTATTTTTCATTTATCCGCAACTAAATAATTATACTCGTAAACACATAAATTGTAATGGTGGTTGTCCTTGTGGAGACGATAACGTTTATACTTATCAATTTATTACTTGCCAACAACACGTACACTTGCGGGAAATCACCCTCCTTTTGTATTGACTTATACATCACACCATTGGGGACGCTAATTGGTTAGTTACTTGTTTCCCAAATATTTAGATCAAGCTTAACTCATATTTGTGTTAGATGACTATCAATAGTGTATGTTATTGCGATAATTTTTAATACTTCTAAGACATTATTTTGGGTAGCTTGGAGATTTAAAGACTGTATTTATCCTATGATTTAGTATATTTTGATTTCTTAGCTAATATGTGTAATTTGAAGTGTTTTAGAGCATTTTAAAATATTTAATGTTTGAGTGTGTAGCTCTTATAAAAATTGAGGATCGAAGGATGTAGAGGCCAAGATAAGTAGTCAATAAGATAAGGAAACACCTGATATAAGTGGAAACAAGACCAAGACAAGCCAAGGTATCAAAAGAGACAATAGAAGATAAAGCACGAAAACTTGAAAACAGATTTGTCAACTTAGAAAAATCGTGACAATTAATTGGGAATGAATATTAGCATGTATTTTGGATAAATATAGCCCTTGGAGTCTAGTACACATGAGAATAAACAGAGATCGGTTCTGAATTGAGACGAAAAAGTCATGTCAATTTTGGAAATATGACTTGAGTTGCCTAGTTTTAGCAGAGAAGTCCACAAACTACTTTTGACCCAATTTATGGGCACTAGATTGACACTTTGAATTTTAGTAGTATAAATAGGTAGTTTTATGCTTTGTATACACGCTTATTTTACTTATGAATTACTTTAGGAGTAAGAGAGAAGTAAGGAGAGCCAAACAATATAATTTCTCACATTTGTAATTCTTCCCCCTTAAACTCCCAGTTATGTTTTTTATTTATTTTTATTTCAAGTATGATTTAAACTCTTAATTAGATTGGGATATTTTTGTCTCCCAAGTGTGATGATAAATCAACACTAAGGTAGTTAATTCCAGGAAGTGTACGGGTCGCCAAGTAATATAAAAAGGTAAGTGAATTATCATCTACATAGGAATTTATGAATTAATGGAGGACTCTAGTTTCGGATTTGTTGCTTGTTTCTAATAAAAAGACTAAAAAAGATTTTTGTTTGTTTTTTTAATAATATTACTACCAAGATATGATAAACTACTATATTAACTATGGAAAGTTAACTAAGGTTGTGAACGCGGTGGGAGAGAAACGTAGCTCAAGATGCTTGTAATCCCCTCTAACTATAGATTGGACTTAATTGAAATTATAAGAGAAAGTGGGATAGAGTTTCTAATAGAGATTCTAAAGTCTCTCTAAGTTCTTTCTGAATAAGTAAAGGGCTGCCATATAAACTTGGAAACCTCGTAAGAGTGAATCCTACACAAGTTATCTAGACGCCTAAAGTCCAAACCCTATGTGATTACCTAGTCAATTTAGCTCTTCCAAGTTTTCAACTCCAAAGAGCGTAATTAACCTACTTCCACCACCAAATCCTCTTCATGGACGTAATTTAATAACTAACAACCCTAAATATGTGTACATTATACAAGGATTTATCATGAAGCACAAAGATAATAACAACAACTACAATCTCTCTATTTTATTTAAATAGAAAATCCCAAATTCATACAAACAACCCCTAATTAATAGTAAGGGTTCATACCCAAGTATCTCAAACTACGATAAATTTAAGTCATGATGAAATAAAAGAAAGTAAAACAAAGTAAAGACATAACTTAAGGAAGAAATGCACTACTTAAAAAAATTAGTTTGTTCTTGAACTCCTTGCCCTTACTTCAAGCCTTCCTTAACTCAATAATAATGATAAGCGGTATGTTTTTGCTGATCAAAATAAGTATATATAGGCTCCAAAAAATGTTTTAGCTCATATGGGACAACTTATGTGAGTCTTAAATGAGTTTTAAGTTGTCCATTGGACTCTTCTAAATCTAGACAACTTTGGATATATTCAGTAAAACTGACGTAACTGTTACGTCACAACTTGGAATTGGACACCTATTTAACCACGTGTACTAGAATCCAATATCTACCTTGTATGTATATTTTATCAACTAGTTAACTGCCAATTATTTTTTTCAGATCGCGAGAAGCATTCTTCCAAGACTTCTTGGTGAGTGTTCGTTTTTCAACCTCTTGGCTTCAAATTGGGTTTCAATATCATCTATGTACCTAGTAGCTTCACACTTAACGCACAAATCACCTAAAAATGCTCTAAATATATAGACCATTAAATCAAAGTATTTCAAATATAAGGGATAAATCCCCAAATTAAGCACAAAAACCCTATAAAATGATGTCTCGATACTATATTAATTCATCACAAAACGTAAGACATCAGATCTCTTAATTGTGAACCTTATTGGTGAATGTTTTGATTATTTATTATTATTGGGATTTCGAGGGTTTAAATAAATTGAGTGTTATTCCAATAGTTATTATTTTCATTCAGTTTGATTTTTTATAAAGGACACAGAAACTGAATTCCCTATCGTATGAATTATAATCGGAAGGGGATTGATAGGTGGATCTAAATAATAATCATATAATTTTAATATAAGTATGAGACGATTTAAATAGTTTAAACAATTCTTATGTGGGTTTAGACTAGAAAGCGCCCTATAAAGTGCGTAGTTTTATCTGGAAGGAACTCCTAGATTTATAAGGTAGTCTTGTTTTTTCCAGAAGGGGCTTAGATGGAATTTAGACTCCCGTATAATATAAAAATTACCAATTTGCTCTTTAACTGAGTAATCATAATATTTGTTGATTTGGTGAGTATAGACATTCCAAGCTAGTTTTTTCCTCTTGTAAACCTTCGTAGATTAGTTTATCTTATATTGTTTTATTTATAACGTAATTTAGCTTTAGTTTTAATCATAACAAAAAAAGATGTAATTTTTTATTTTTCACATAACAAATATCCAAATCTTAGTTATATTTATTACTCGGTGACCCCTACACTTGTGGGGTGTAATTTCCTTATTGTCGGAGCTACCAAGTTTTTGGCATCGTTGTCGAGAATTACATTGTTGATTGTGTTTTTATGCTTCTTTTGAATATTTCGTTCTTATTCTCTTTAGGTACAAGAAAACAAGCAGAGTAATGGATCAAGGTCACCTATCGATTTAAATATATATGGATGATATTATTCGAATCTCAGTGCATTCAACTATGTGGAAGACTCTTTTGTTTATCAACAATGGGGTGGTAACTACTACCAAATACTCATAAGAGAAATGATGGTACAAACAATGTCTGAGTAATATTCGGAAACCTTCATGGCTACCTCAAGCTTCCCAATCAACGGGCGGAACTATTGCAAACTTCATAGGAACCGGGAAAGTATCACATACAATATTAGAGGAGCGTTTTTCCTAATCCATAAAATATCCAAGCAACCTCTAAAAGATTCCATGCGGTCCCACGTGAACCTATGCAGACTCTAGGAGGTTCCAGACGGGCCCACATGAACCAAGGCAACCTCTATGTGGAACTAGGCAGTAGTGAAATGGAAAGATCGAGTCCTACAAATATAAAATGATAATTGTTTAGAGAGATCGTATAATGTAAAGGAAAATGAAGAGATTGAGTCCTACAAAGATGAAACGGTGATTGATTGGATATATCACATCATACAAAGTTAATGAAGCTACAAAGATAAACCGATGACTAATTATGTTGGACAACTTCTACATAAGATGGATCAGCGAGATTTGAACATAATGAGAGAATAATTATCCATTTATATCATTACAAAAAATGAGATTTTTTAGGTGTGGAACCGATTCGAAGGATAATGAAAGCGGTAATGAAAAATTGCCATGGATGGTGATTGAAACCATCGATACCCTATAAAATATTTAAAGAAACGAAAGAGAGAAAATAAAAATTAAGAATAAGAAAGCCATAATGTCTTGAGAACAAGAAAACTATAAAGATTATATTTAGAATATGAGTATATAATATAATATAATGAAACCATACATTTTCGACAAAAATATGAGATCATATATATAGACATCATAAAAACATAAAGAGATCGATCCGTACATAGATGAAACGACGATTAATTGTTTTATAAAACTCCTAATTAAGTTTGACCGGCGAAAATGAACATAATGAGCGAATAATTACCTATCTATATCATTACGAAAAAACAAATGCTACTTTTTTTAAGTGTGAAATCAGATTAAAACGACAATGAAAGCAATAACAGAAGAGATAACATGGATGATGATTGAAATCTTTGATACCTTGTAAAATATTGAAAGAAACGGAAAAGGAAAAATAGAAATTAAGAATGAGAAAGCCATAATGGCTCGAGAACAAGGAAACTGTACCCGTTACATAATGAATATGAGTATTTAATATAATATAATGAGAGTATATAGTTTTAATTAAAAAAATAAGATCATATGTATACCTAATAACTTGGTAAACAATAGAGGTTTTGATTCAAATTTTATTAAAATTTAATTAGTTTTGAATTTAAAGTGTTTTTTTGATGTATAAAAAAAATCTATTTAACAATTAAAATGCATAAAAGGTATCAGGCAAACAAAAGATTAAGTTAAAAAATATAATTATAAGATAAATAATCATACATTTAAAGGAAATTAGGCAAACAAAAGGTAACTAAAAACATGATTGTATGATTTATAAATCATTAATATAAGGGTAAAGCCCTCCTGATGCCCTTTAACTTTGCCCAAAGTGCAGCATCTGCCCCTGGTCTTTGTTTTTACCCTTTCGTGCCCTTGATCTCAGTACTTTTTGTCGCCGTTAGCCCTTTTTTCATCTTTTTTGTCAGTTGACCGTTAGTCAAAGCCACATGGCGCCATGTCACCGCCACGTCAGCGCCACTTCAGCATGACGTCACCAACAGATTACACAGTCATTTTTTTAATTTTTTTTATTTCTTCATCTTATTTTTCAATAGCTTTATTTTTTCAGAAAATCAAACCAAATCCTCTTGGTTCTTCGTCCCTAACTTAAAGATGAAGACCACATGCCCAAAGCTCACACTCTTTCATCCAACATTGCACAAAGTAGGCTTAAACGTCAATCCTTCTCATCATCCTCTTCATCTCCACCGCCTTTGGATTTTTGTCTTCATCTGATTCTTTATTTTCACTTTCGCCGCCTTAACGCTCATCACCACCGCACCACCACCACCACCACCGTCATTCCCACCTCCCCCGCCACCAAAACCCAACTCCCCAAACACATCTTTGATGCATTACTCCACTATGCTTCAACCAACACCTCCATTTCTACCATGTCCACCGCCGAGCTAACTTCAATCTCCACCGGCCTTAAACACGAAATCCTTTTGTGGAATTCACTCAACTATGATGGTCGAACAGTTTTCATCGATGAATATACATATAAAGTCACAATGCTCGAAATGAAAAAACCTAGAGATCGAAGCTTATGATATCACATACACAACGAAGGTAAGCTATCTTCATAAATTGATATCACAAAAGAAAAAATCAGAATGGAATGCAAACCAATACAGAATCTTCTCTTCTCACATGGTAAATTGGCCATTAATGATCTACCTAACCAACTATACGACGTGGCCATTAATCTCTGAGAAAACATAAAACCAGTAAAGGAACACAATGGACAAAGATTGAACGAGATGAGTTTTGCTGCGCCTTAACGAAGTATTTATCATAAGTCCGGAACGAAGAATTTCACTAAGAACAGGAGACATGAATCTTAAACATTAATTGATGCATCAAGATTATATCAATCTTTTTCTGAAGAATAGTGGAGAATACCTCAAAATCTCGGGTAAAACAAATGATTTTTATAAAATCTTTTAGTTGCCAAGATCGAAACTTTATGGTATTTGGGAATTTGGTTTTTGCTAATAGCTCAAAGAACATATATTTTAAATCTATGACCACGAGATTGAAATGGAAAGAAAGTAGGTATTCAGAAGCAGGGAACACAAAGGGAAAACAGAGGGAGTATGAAGAATGAAGCTTTGAGAAGGGTGTGGAAGAATAAGAAGAAGAGGTGTATAAGGTTAATGAGGGGTTGATTTAAAGCATAATAGGTGAGCTAGAAATTAAAAGAAAAAGAAAAAAAATGATATTTTAATGGTGAACCGCGGTGTTGGTCAGTGTCCGTGAGGGACGGTTATGGTGGGACGGCGGGACGGTTATGGTGGGACGGCGGAGGTGGGCTGTGGCGGAGATGGGTAAGAATGGGTAGGGATTTGGTTTGATTTTCTGTAAAAATAAAGCCATTGAAAAAGAAGAAGAATTAAAAAAATGACTGTGTAATTTGTTGGTGACGTCATGCTGAAGTGGCGCTGAGGTGGCGGTGACATGGCGCCATGTGGCTTTGACTAACGGTCAACTGACGGAAAAATAGAAAAAGGGCTAACAGCGACAAAAAGTAAAGGGTAAAAACAAAGATCAGGGGCGGATGCTGCACTTTGGGCAAAGTTAAAAAACATCAGGAGGACTTTACCCTTAATATAAATAGGAAGTTTTGGGAAGGTATTCAAGTTAAAAGTTTAAAATTAATTTTAATGTAACTATTAACTGAGAATTAATATAATCATATCTTGTAAAATTGGTAGTGAATTATAACTATAAAAAATATATTAATCGATCGCCAAATAATGCATGAACAACGATGTCTAAAGCGACCACAACTCGATTACCATTGACAACGAAGCATAAAAAAAGTGAAGTCAAGAAATTGACCTAGTATTCCTCTAAAATAATTAGGATATCTTTCTTAAAAGATGATTCTATATATCTTATCTCAATTTAGTCAAAATTTTCATACGAGGTACTAAAATACTATGGAGATATACACATGATACGTCACGCATGATGTTATTTAGCATCAATGGCGTTATTGTAATAGTGCACAATAGCACTATATAACGTGTATATGGAGGAAAGCTAGAAAAACAAGGGTAATTGTTTATAATGGCCCAAACAACATTAGCCATATTATTAAAATCCTTTCCGTAACTAATACTTAAAACTTAACTAAAAAACAAAAGAAGTCCAAAAACCCCTTCCTTCCTTTATATAAACAATATACAGTGAAAATCAAAAAAAAATCCTATTAAAATTTCAAAACCCTTTCTCTCTTCTCTCTCTGAGATCTCTCATTCCTCCACAATAAAATCGCAGCCGCATCTCCGCCAAAGAAAGTCGCTCCATTACTTGAGCGCCTGAACGCCGCCATGCGTAGCCATTCTTCACAATCAAAAGCCTAACGCCCTCATCATCTCACAACTATTGTAGAACCAACGGAGGTGCTGCCGCTGCTCTCCCATTTGTATTACCATAATGTATAAATGTACGAAAACGATCCAGGGATGGGCAAGAAATCTCCAGAATAAGTCGATGCTACAAGAAGAAGTCAGACACTTATAGGGAGCTATTGCCTTGATCTTGAACAACCACGCTAGTCGTACTTGATCGTCATGTTAGTTCTTGCTCCAGCAAGAGATCTCAGCTTTCTGGGGCAGTTCTTTTGCTCCCTCTCCAAAGCATCGTCGCCTTGGGTGGCAATTCTCCGACATCAGAAGCCCTCCTTGGGTGGCAATTCTCCACCTGCCTTCCTAAGAAAACTGCCGCCCTAACGTAACCCATTCTCCACCATATAACCGCCGAGGTGGACCGCCATCTTCGTGGACCGTTCTCCACCATCAATAAGCCGTTGTTGGCCGTTCGTGACTAGATCTTTTTTTTTAATTTCTGTGAATGATGAACATGAATAGATTTCTTTTTGTTTGTGAAGATTGGCCGAGTATGAAGAGATTGTTCGAGTGTGAAAAAATTGTTTGTTTTAATTTTGTTGCAACTGCCGAGTGCGAAGAGCTTGGTATTTAGTTTTTTTTATTCCACTTTCCAATAGAAAGTGTGAAGAGATTGTTTTTTTGTTTTTTGATCTTTTTTTTTAATTTCTGTTTAAAAAAGTTTTTTCCTTTTTTTGGTTTTTGTTTTTTGTTTCAAAGAGTGTGAATAGATTTTTGGTTGTTTCTGTGTAAATTTAGATTTAGATCTGTTTGGGACATACCAGTTAGGTTTTTTACGTGAAAAGGTTACCGTGAATAGATTTTTGAATTGTTTTTTTGGAAAAAACTTTGTTTGGTACGTACCTTGATACGATAGCTTCGATCGGGTATCTAAATAAGTACGGACATTAACCTTGGACATGGACAAAATTTACTGTGAAAAGGTTATCGTGAATAGATTTTTGAATTATTTTTGCGGAAAAACCTTTGTTTGGCACGTACCGGTGCTTGGACCTTGATATGGTAGTTTCGATCGGGTATCTAAATAAGTTCGGACATTAACCTTGGACATGGACAAAACAATTTAAGTTTACAAAAATACTATTAGGGACCTATTATGCAATTACAAAAAATTGATTGTATAATAAATTGTAAAACAAACATGATAGAAGTTGGTACGTACCAAACATAAAAAAATTGATAAGTATCAATCAGAAAAATATTGGTTTGTACCAAACTGGAAAATATTAGTCCGTACCAATGACAAAACTGAATAGGTTTATAAAAATAAAATAGCTAACTAGACAATCAACATTAGGCGTTTCTTAGAATGTTTTTTTTAGTTGGTACATTGTCACTAATGTTTTGAATATTTGGGTTCTTTAAAGTAATTTCTTCTAGAAAACAAACTACAAGAGATTGTTGGTCAAGACTTACTATAAGCTAACAAAACATTTGGAACTAGTATGGTTAATTCAACAATCAGAACTAGATTTATTCAACTATCAAGTCTTAATATTCCTTCTAAGCGGTACGAACTTGAACCGATTCAATGACTTTCCAATGTATTAAAAAACCAAAGATCTTGGGGTTTCTCTAATATATAAAAAAAGGTTGATAAAATTAAAATAATCTCTATGTATAAAATAATTTTACTCCCCCTAACAACATTTCCACTTACTAAGTATAGTTTACAAAAAATTACCTTTAAAATATTAAAAAAAGTTCTCCAAGTTTTCACTATTATCTCAATAAAAATATTACTATAATTTTTGTTTTCAATAAACGTTTACGATATCAAGACATGATATGAAGACATTTTATGAAGGGTGTTTTAGTAATAGAGAATTATATTATTATAATTCCTTTTTTGTATAAAAGTTAAATGGATGCATTTTAAACATCGGGGGAAAGTAAAAGTAAATTTGAAGTTCTTTGTCAATAATATTAAATGAAAATCCAAAATGTTTGTCTTGATAGTTATACCAGGATCATCTTTGAAATTGGTATTTTTGTTTATTAGTATTCTTGTTGTTTACATATTTATGTTAGTAATATTAGTGGTCGGTCGATTTTGTTTAAACTTAGCACTAACCTCAATTATACAATTGTCTGTTATGTTTTATTATGGTTATTCAATCATCATCATAACTAAACAAAAACTATTCAGTTTCTCTCTCTTTGAAAAACAAAAGAAACCCATAATGCTAAAACTCATAAGGTCGACTCCATGAGGCTCTACCTCTATCCATGGAGGCATTTATTTCTTCTGGTCATCTCTGTTCCTTCTTCTTGTTCTCTTTTGTCATTTTTTTCCTCATTTTTTGTACCTTTTCTCCCAGATATCAACCTTATATTGCGTTGGGCCTTGCATCACTGATATATATCATTGTGTTTTAGTTATATTTTACTCATGTTTGGTCTTCCCTGATTGTATTTTCTCTACGAGTAGTGGTGGTATACGACCAGAGGTATACTTTGATCTCAAGGTCCGGGCTCAAAAAAATGCTATGTTTTTCTTGGAAATCACACATAGGCTTGTGATATGTTGCTCTAGTAGGTAGCAGCTTTGCGATAAAGGCTCAGTCAACTCACAATTAATCTTTTGGTATTTCTAGGTATGTCTTTTTGTGTCTTTCTTGAAACCGTGGTGGCTTGGTGTTGCACATGTTATTATCGTCTGTTTAATCTATCTTTTAGGTTCTAAGACTCCACTTGAACTGGCTTGAACTTATGGCTTTCATGGATTTAGATGTTCACTTGGGATATAATGTTTCTTTTATTAATTATTTTAGCAACTTGTAATTACCAATCCATTTCCTTAATTGTTTGTTTGTTGGAATAACTTGTTACTTTGACTGAGTTATTTTTAAAAAATTTATCACAAATTATTGGTAATATTGTCTCAGATATATCACATATATGTTAGTTTATCTTATCTAGAAATATGTGTTAATCAAGATATTATAGCATTAAGAGAAATTGGATCAACAACAGTGAGAAAGCCAGAGCTCTGAGATTCATAATAGAAATGAGAAATCTGACCATTGAGTAGATTGGATCTCCTGGGATCAAGAAATCGGACATCTGACTTATATGATCAAGCCTATCATTTTGTTACCACGTAAGATATGATCATTGTTCCTACCAGTGTTCTAAAACAAGGCCGCCTCGGCGCCTAGGCGCTCCAAAGTGCGATCCGCTTAGAATTTCTCCCGAAGGTGGCTCGAAGGTTCGTCTACACATAATCAAATTAATTAACTACCCAACCGAATTAATGGGTCACCTAACTTGAATACTACCTAGCATACTAGCCCATAAATAACTAATTCAATTTAATCCAACCCAACATATAAGCATAATATAAAGAAAAAACTACTTAATTTAGAGTTTGAACGCCCAAGAAAAAGAAGAAGGTGGGGTTTTTCAAATTTCAAGTCTAGATTTCTTGAACCGGTCTTTTGTTAGGTTAATAATAGTGAATCATTATTATTTTATAGTTAAATATATGTTATTTATGTTAAATAGATCTATTTTAAGTATATTAGGATGTAAATATTATTTAAATTAATGTATAAGTAATATATACTTGATATAAAAGAAGATAAAAACTGTCTAAATCCCGATTAATGGGCCACCTAACCATCTAGGCACTCGAAGGTGGTCGACCGCCCTAGTAGCGCCTACCTCCTTTTAGAACCATGGTTCCTACTATAATTAGTTCATTACCTAGCCAAATAAACTCTTCTGCATACCTTTTATCAAGCTATCAAGTGAAAATGTCAAAGAAGAGTTCCAAAGCAATTCAATCTCAAATTGCAATCTTTTTGTAGTTGTTTTAAGAGTTTAATAGTTGTATATACTCATCAAAGAGTATAATGCTAAGTAGTGTAGATTCAAATATTCAACCCTATATTGATCCTCTTGTTTAAGAGTAGAAGTGAGATCTTTCATAGAGTAGAAAAGAGAAAGTTGTGAGTCCTCGTATTGTGTAGACACGAAAGAAGGTTTTGTGGGTTTGCAAAGTGGTTTTGAGTCTTTGTTGAATACTTGGTTTCTTGTGTTACAATAACACAAGAAAATGTTTTGAGGGGTTTCAAAGTGGTTTATGAAGGTTTTGTGATCTCACCTCTATTAAAGATTTCACGTGATATTGGTGTAGGATTTTGCTAGTCCTAAGGGTCAAATAGACCTTAGGTAGCAGAATTAGGCCCCTGGGAGATAAACCACAATACATTGTTGTGTATCGTTTCTCTATCACTATACTTTTACTTTCTGGCGATTGAATTGTTTGATATATCGTCTGTATCATATGAGTTTATCTCTTATCGTAAATTATTCTTTTCTATCATGTTTTTTTAGAATTCTCTACAGTGATTTTAAACAAATATATAGGGTTTGTTAGGGTATTTATAATTGACCGAATTCCTTTCAACCCCCCTAGGACTATATCTTGTCGAAAAAGTGGTATAAAGGCCTACCTCCATGCACTTATTTTGAACTTAATTATTTTTAGAGTATTACGACATGGAAGATAACCAACCAGAAGGTTCATGTACTACTAGACCTTTGGTTTTTATATGTATTAATTGCTTCTATCAGAAGAAGGGTATGAAAAATTTCTCTAGGTAATTGAATATGGGTTTTGGGTCATTACCCTACAAGGATTGGTTAACCAAAACGATTAAGATGAATGAAGAGATCATTTTGTTAGAAATCAGCAAGCTCGCCAAGAACAACAAAGCGTTGAATATGCTAATTTTGGTTTTAAGTCCCACAAAATATAGCTGAATACGTGAATATAAACTGAATCATGCAATTTGGGAGAATTTGGGGCTATTATACCAAGGCGTCCTGGATGGGAAGAAAACAAAGATTTGTCTTTACGTTACTCAATAAGAGTTATTCGGAATAAATCACAATTAAAATTTAAACATGAAGCACCAAAGGTTCAAAAACATCGTCAACGATTTGATAACCCTCAGACAAAATTATACGAACAAAGAATATTATTAGAAGTTTATATTTGCTCTTTCAAAGGAGTAAAAATCAAAGGTTAAAGAATAGAAAGATTTTTCTAGAATGTGGTTCATGGGAACACATAATATCATGATTGAAGATCTTGTACTTGATCAATAAAAGTTTCGAGATGACGAGAAAGATAGGGTTAAGAAGAAAATTTCCTTTCATGTCTCAAGATGAAGGAAGAAAACTTAATCACAATAATATTCTGAATGTGAAGGCTCGAGTGATGGTAGCATTGAAAAGATAGTAAAGGATATGAAGAGGATCTTGAAACACAAGAAATTTTCTAAGAAAGGAAACTCAAGAAAACTGGTTAATAAAGCGGTAAAAGGCCAAAACGGTCAATGTGTTATCATTGTTATAAGATCTGATACATTAAGACATCTAGCCCTAAACTCTTCATATTCGAGTCAACTTAACAATGGACGCTTATGAAAATTTCAATGAGAATATAGATAAGATAAAACAAAAAGGTCACTTATGCAACATGTAATGATAACAAATTAAAACAAGAGGGAAGCGATGGTCGTGCCTCTAACCTAGTTTCTCTCATGGAGAATGAAGAGGGTGAGCTAGCCTCTAATCTAATTCTTTCTTTAACTAATGATCAGACTTTCTATGATAATCTTTAAACTGCCTTTATCTCTGTTTATAAATATTTTTTGCGTTCCATTGAGAACAAAAATGTTATTTAAAAAATTGAAAATGAAGCAAAAAAAAATATGAGATTTTAAAAGTATTATATGTTTCAAAAAATTTAATGATGAATTTGGTTGTGAAAACAATGTCTTTTATGAAAAAGAAAAAAATCCTTTTGAATGAAAATATTATGTTGACAAAGAAGGTCGAGGATCTGAATGTTATCATTTGAATTTTTCAAAAGGTCAAGGATGATTGAATTCAATTTTAAGTATGCAAAGAATGGAGTTTGAAATGAGGGTGTTGGTTATGAACTAACAGTTAACCAAAAATTTTCAAAATATTTCATTGTTAAATCCAATTACTCACATGTTGCATCATTATCCTCCAGCAGTAATCTAGTTTGCACTCATATTCAAATAAATTGTCATAACGTGTCACAGTGACACTATCAGAGATTGTTGGATCTTGGATCCCTAGCAAATACTTGGCGAAGGACATAATGGATCGTGCAGAAGACAAACACTACTAACCCGTATGGACCCGGACCTAATTGGGTACCAAAGAAGTAGCTCATAGAAAGTTGGTCGGTCTAGCACCTTAATGAGTAAATGAGGCAACATGACTTGGGAAATATTGGTGTAGCATCTCTTCTTCATTCAAATTAATTAAAGGGATAAAACCATAACCTCATCCATAATTATTCGGCACGTGTCTTGTTATCTAAAATATGACTTTGAGTCTAATATGTGCTCCACAAGAATAGAGTAAGTCTTTTCAAGGACGTGGGTATAAGATGTCGGGTCATGGGGGACGAACGAAGCCTAAAAAGATATATTACATATATGAACATAGTCCTTTTTCTGAAGTATGTAATCACAGCAATTTCTTGTCATATCATTAATAGAGTTTATCTTCTCTAACTCGTCTTGCTTATCTTTACAATTAATTCAATACTAAACATTTATTTCTTTATCTAAACATCTCGATTGAGCACTAAAAAATATGTTTACTTCAACAAAAATCTACCTGGTAAAATCTGTTCTATCAGGTAACATCATCATTTAACACTTCTAAAGATTTTAGATATCAAAACTCCCTATTACATGTGTTTTGTGCAAGAAATCTATCAAAAAAAATTCATATAATTGTATGTTCCATTACCTCAAATTGATTGTTCAGGGTCCTAAATTAGACATGATCCCTAGTGTATGTGCGTCTATTTTTTGTTTGGAATATTTCAGGTTTTGGCTTATTTTACCGGGGGTTTGGAAAGAAGAATTGGGTCCATTACGGCTGTTTAAACTCACGAGTTTGTAGTCACAAAGATTTCTCATATTCATTCATCTCCATACTTCCCAATTGGTTTTCCATCGAATTATACATTGCGCATGAATTCCATGTGGATGATATAGTTTGAAAATACCGACACAACAATATTATCTTTTCCTATGAGGCATATATTTTGTACCTCATATATACCAAGAAACAAGTGAATTGGCATGGTTTTCATCTATCATATACAATGGGACCAAAACAAAAGAATGGTGGTTCCCTATGGTCTTTCATTGAGCTCTCTCTTTTAATCGTGACATGGATTGTCCATTGTCAAAGTCACTAGTTAAATCATCAATGGAAATTTAGTCTTTAATTGTTGAGAAAAATGGACGTTTGTTACTACAGTGGTAGGTACATCGTTTAAAGAGGTTTTGTATGGCCAGAAATGTGTATGAAAGATAAGATCAAAGCATCGACGAATAGAGGATAAGTGATAGCTGCCCCGATCCTGATATTCGACCCCGTGGTGACACTCATGCATCATTTTTTCATGCACCTCACCTCGACTCGTAAGAAACAGATGATAAAGACTCGTATCATTGCATTCATGGAGACCCAATACCAATGATTGGAGGTTCAATTTCAATGTGCATATGTCATCGTGACTTGTGTGGATAAGAGGGTGAAAGCTTTAGACGCTCAAGTGACTAAGCTAGAGAAATTGATCGCCTTGTGGCAAGAATATGCTTGGTTTTGATTATTTAGGAGTGTGGGTATTATTTATTTTGATTGATGAGGATTTATGTTTATCCTTGTATCATTTCTATCTTTAGCTTGCCTGTTTTGGATGTTTTAGTTTAATTTGTATTTATCGTTTGATTTATCTTTTTTGTTAAATAATGATGTAATAAACTTTTAGCTTTATTTTTCTAAATCTGTTAATCCTTCTTATATGTCATTTTGGAATGTTATTACTTGACGTTTAATTGATCATCCCCTTATATTTATTTGTGTATATTTGGTGTTGCCAAGGGGAAAAATGAAAGTGCATTACATCTCTCTCGTTATTTATCACTAAATTGTTTACATGCATAATCTATGAGGTGTTTCTTTGTGCTTAAATTATTACTATTTTAGCGTAAGAGGTAGTTGTTCTATAAAGACATCACTTGTAACCAATTGGATAAGTTTGCGATCTATATGCCATGTTGTACGATTATATCATGCTATGTTTTATCATCAACAAAGTGGGGCAGATTTTTGGAACAACTTGTTATTTTGATTTATTTATTTGACAAAAGTTATGATAGATTATTGGTAATAATGTCTCACATATAATCATATATGTGTTAGTCTATATTACCAATCAATAGTTGTTAATCGAGATATTGGAGCATTAAGTGTAACTAGAATCTAACTCACTTTCTCAAAGTCAAATGTCTAAGAATTCAGGCTACCTAACCACTGAAGTCCATCTGATAAATTAACCAAGTTTTATCAAAAGACAATAATCAAAAGAAACCAGAATATCTTACCACCGATATCCATCTGAGTATTGACAAAATGGAAAGCAAGAGGTTGGACCTCCAAACAATATAAGACAATATCTCCGAAGAATATGAAATGGGATCACCAATAGTGAGCAAGTTATATCCCCGAGATTCATAGTCAAAAGAGGAATCTGAATGTTCAAGATTGGACATTCGAGGATCAAGAAGTTGGACCTCTGACTTAGAAGATTAAGTCTTTAACTTGTTGTTTCGTAGGATATAATTGTTGGATTAAATGTATACTGTAAATTAAATGTATACTGTAAATTAAATATATTTATTAAGAAAAAAAGATAGTGTTCCCTTCACTTTCAATCAAGATATCAAGTCCAAATCTCAAAGTAGAGTTCCCAAGCAATTCAAGTTAAAGTTGTAATCTTTTTATAGTTTCTCTGCAAGCATAATAGTTTTATCTACTAATAAAGAAGTAAAATGCTAGGTACTATATATTCAAATCTTCAACCCTAGGGGTTTCCTCTTGTTCTAGACTAGAGGTGAAATCGTCCATACACTAAATAAGACAGAGTTGTGAGTCCTCGTGTAATGTAGACACGAGAGAAAGCTTTGCGGGTTTGCGAACTAGTTTTTGAATATTGGTTGAATACTTGGGTCCTTGTGTTACAGTAACACAAAAAAGGATTCGAGTGTTTTTGAAGTGGTATGTAAAGGTTTATTATTCATACTTTAGTTAAATATATACAAGAGAGTAGTGGAAAAATCTCGCAAACCCTAGGTGTCAGATAGACCTTAAGTAGTGGATGCAAGGCCCAAAGAGTCAAACCACTATACATCGTCGTGTATTGCTTCTCTATCTATACATTTTTACTTTACATGCTTAAAGTGTTTGATGAATAGTATGTATCATATTAGTTTATATCTTATTGGAGAATGTTCATATCTATCTTGTGTTTGTAGAATTGTCTAAAAGAAAATTTAAACTAAAAGATATGTTGGTTAGGGTATTTTCATTGACCATAGTCCTTTCACCTCTTCTATAGGACAATATCTTGTCTAACATGGTCCTATCTAGATGTTTGATTGTTGTGTGTTTTGATTTTTCTTTTCTCATAGGTTTTCAAAATGGATGGAGGACGGTGTTTGTCATTCACCATATATATACTTTTTACTAGATTCGGTTGAGTGGTAAACTGGTGGTATTTAGCTCATTTTTCCATGTGATATATCTTGTCATATTTTGTCTTGTCCAGCCTTTTCTAGTTGTTTATTACATTTTAGTTACTTAGGTTTCTCTTCAGTGACATTGAAAAGATGTTTAATGGTTTCTCCTTTGATTTGGTTAGCCTTCCCATTGTCCTGATTTGTCTTTATTTTTAATTGTCAACTCATGGTTATGGTTGTTGCATCCTTATTCAAAGTCATAGTTATTTGCGTTGCTTTACTATTCCGTCTTTTATTTGTGTCGTTGTATTTTCATCACATTGTTAGTTAATCGACCTATATATCTAGGCCGATTTAAGATTTTTCTCAGTGAGGGAAAAAAGGTAAAATATCGAGTCTTATTAACAAAAATATTAATGGATATATATGTGTGTGTGTATGTGTGTGTGTTATTTAATGGGAAAAATAGAGATTATTACCAAACAGGACTTGGAGACCTCTCCTCAAGACTAATACACATCCATCCAATTCACTCTTCATACTAAATGTCACTAATAAGATTTAACACTATACACCTATATTTCCATTACCCATTATATTCACATTTATTTTTTTAATTATTATGTATACTGAAATTATACCCATAAAATCAAAAACCCTAAAAACTATCTCCCCTATCTCCTCTTCACAGCCCAACACAACAACTTTTCTCCTCTATCTCCTCTCCCACACAACATAGTAACCTACGAACGGTATCCATATCTCCTCTCGTGAAGCTTTGTGTTTATGTTCACCATAACATTTCCGATAAAGGTTCGTAGTTATGTAGTTTCATGTTCAAGCTTCATCCATGGAAACTCCGGCGAGAAGCTCTGATTATTCGCGTAACACAAAGCTTCATGGTGTTTAAGATTTTCAAAAACAAGGCTGAGAAGTATGGTGTTTGAGTTTGAAGCTTTGAAAAATAGCAGATCAGAGTGGTTGACACTTAGATCGCATCTTCGAGTTTTGCTTGGCTTCACCCTGTTGATACGCTAAAGCATAACAGCTCAAGACCTCACGAACTGAAGAGCTCACGTCACGAACATCTCCATGGCTTCTCGTTTCTATGACTTCGTGTTTCCAAGGAGCACATATAACAGGTGAGTAAGTTTAGATTTGTAAAAAACCATTGGGAAGCTCGGATCTAAGGTAAAAAAAACTCCAAATTCATGGCTAACAGTGTTTGAGCTTTTTTTTCTTTTCGCAACCATGGTTCTCAAGTAGATGTATACAGATCGAAGCTCTATATCCATGCCCATTATCCATTCGCAGGTAGTGGATTTCGCAGCTATTTTCCCCGTTCACAGGTAAGATTTGTCCGTGAATTATTTATTGATGAAGTTTTAAGTGTTTGTATACATGAGTCTTGAGTACATTTCGTGACTGGTCAGTGAAATGTGCTAACGACAAACACATTTTATTTTATTTGAATGTAATTAATTATTGTAAGAAATTTTTTTGTTACTTATTTTGAATTTAGTTACTTTGTATTAGTTATTTTGTACATTTACTTAGTATCGTGTTTTTTTTTCTTGATTAAGTGCTGTAATATTATTTTTCCAATAATATAAATTATTTTTTATGCATTTTTTTTGTTTTACTCAGTCTTTTTTGCTGAATACTCAGTATTTTTTGTTGAGTACTTAAATGAATTTTCCGATACTCATAGAAATTTTCCGGTATTTAAAAAAAATTATTACTCAAAGAAATTTTCTGATACTTAGAGAAATCACTGAGTACACCCCGATGGCGGCATCGGTGACGGTGGTGGTCAGTGGTGATATTAAGTTAGGGGTGGAAATCGGATCCGAAATTTCCGATTTCCGACTTTTCCGATCCGAAAATTCCGATTTCGGAACAGGTTTTTAAGGTTCCGAAATTCCGAAATTCCGATTTCCGATTTTTCCGAAAAAATCGGATCGGAATTGGAACTACATATAAATTTCCGAAATTTCCGGGTTTTCCGATCCGATTTTATTTCCGAATTATATTTCCGATCCGATTTTATTTCCGAATTATATTTCCGATCCGATTTTATTTTCGAATTATATTACCGAATTATAAATTATATTTCAAAATAATATTGCATGGAGTATTTCAAACATGAAAATCAATGCCATGTTTCTTTAGTCCTTGAAACATGTAATATTGCAGGATCATTTTCCAAGATATTTTTGCAATATTTGTTTTTTCATGTAAATGAAAAAAGTAATAGTGGTTTAGTTTTTAACTACTGTTACTCTTCGTGTAAGTTTTTTAAGTTTAGTTTTTTACTACAGTTACTCTTCGGGTAAGTATTAAACTACTGTTCAGATTTATAACCCTTAGTTCCGTAATTTCCGAACCAAAAATTCTGAAATTCCAACCCAAATTTCCGAATTTTCAGAACCAAAAGTTCCGAAATTTACGTGCCGAAATTTCCGAATTTCCGGCAAATTCCGAAATTCCGAATTAGGAATTGTTTTTCCCAGTTCCGAAAAATTGGATAGGAATTGGAACGGAAAAAATCTATTCCGAAAAAAATTGGAATTTTTCCGAAATACCCTTTTTCCGATCCGTTCCTTCCGATTTCCACCCCTATATTGAGTCTTTACTCAGTGAGTCGATATTCACTAAGTTTGTAATCCATACTTATTGCCACATTTTTTGTCCTCATGTGATTTTCATTTTATTTATGAATATTTTAATATTTGATCATTCATAAATTAGGTAGTAGTGTTTTCGAAAAATAATTTAGCCACATATATTCTATTACCCATAAAAATTTACCTTCAAAATTCCATAAGTTAATAAAACAATATTAATGTTCAATATTTTATTTCTAACACGAGTTATAATTTTTTAAACATTTTTTCTTTCAAAAACTCAAACAAAACTACTTAAATTTAAGCAATCTAAATGTCTAATTGCACCTTTTTCAGATAAGGATATAAAGGATGCCTTGTTTTCTATATGTGATAGTAAGAGCCCTGACCCAGATGGTCTTAACTCATGTTTTTTCAAATCTTCATGGGATGTTATAGGTGATATATTTATTAAGGCAGTGAGACAATGTCTTAAAACAGGTAAAATTCTTTCTCAAGTTAATTCAACTAAATGTCTTAATCCCTAAGGAGAAGAATACAACTAGCCTCAAGAAATACAGGCCAATCTCCTGTGTAAATGTGACTTATAAGACTATTTTCAGGCTAATATCTAGTAGGCTAAAAGAAGTATTGAGTTATGTTGTGTCTATAAATCAGGCAGCATTCATTGGAGGTAGACAAATCAGTGACAATATTCTTGTTGCACAAGATATTGTCTTGGGGTATGAAAAAAGAAGCTCAGAACCTAAGTGTACAATTAACCTTGACCTTCAGAAGGCGTATGATAGCGTGAATTGGCGTTTTCTTATCAACACATTACGTGCTTTCAACTTTCCTGTAAAATTTATAAATTGGGTGAGAATGTGTATATGTTCTCCATCCTATTCTATATGTCTTAATGGTGAATTAACAGGCTATTTTAAGGGGAAGAAGGGATTAAGGAAGGGTGACCCCATCTCACCCTACCTGTTTACATTGTGTATGGAGGTATTTACGGGTCTTTTCAAGCATATGGCTCATAAAAAATTTAAATACCATCATAAGTGTAGAGAGATCAAGTTAAATCACATTATTTTCGCAGATGATGTTCTTATTTTTCTTAAAGCTGATATAAATTCTGCTATGATTGTTAAGGATGCTTTAGACCTGTTTTCAAGGATTTCAGGACTTAAAATAAATTACACTAAGAGTGAGCTCTATTTTGGTGGTACAAGCTCTCCTGTTATGAATAATATTTCAAGTATCCTTAATATTAAATTGGGACTACTACCTGTGAGGTAGTTGGGGGTCCCATTAAATTCTAAAAAACTATTTGTTTCTGATGGGAATAAATTAGTTGAAAGTATCTGTAGCTCAATAAATGTATGGTCTTCAAAGTTATTGTCATATGCAGGAAGAACCGAGCTTATAAAGTGTGTGCTAATAAGTAAAATAAGATTTTGGTGCAGGATTTTCCTCTTACCTAAACAAGTAATCTATAAACTAAACCAAAAAATGGACAGCTTCATTTGGAAAGGCAATCTTGATGGAGCATTGGGGGCTAAAGTGTCTTGGAGTAATATTTGTTGTAGTAAGAAGTTGGGTGGTCTTGGAATTCCTAATGTGGAAGATATGAACAAGGTATGTATCCTAGCTACTTTTTGGAGAATGTACACACAAAAAGGGAATCAGTGGAGCTTATGGGTTCACCAAAATATAGTTAAAGGTATGTGCATATGGAGTCTTGATCCTAAACAGGCACATTCTTGGGTTTGGAAGCAAATATTAAAGGTTAGAAAAATTGCCTATAAATTTATTACTCACAAGGTCAACAATGGTAAAGATACGTTTCTCATTTGGGACAGATGGGTTAATGGTGAGAGCCCAAAAGATATTCTAAAAATTGATGGGTTAAATCTTGATTTGAATAAAAATAGAATTGTTTGCTCTGTCTTTGGGGGAAATAGGTGGAGATTACCTCCTGTAGTAGGTAAAATTCTTCCTATTATTAATGATTTTAGTCTTTCAAATGGTGATGATATAGTTATTTGGAGTGAGAGCTCAAATAATAAGTTTTCTTTTAAGAAAACTTTGGGTGCCATTGAAACTGTGAAAGCTGAAGTTTTATGGTGGAGAGTAGTTTGGACAAAATCTTGTATACCTAGGTGTGCTTTCATTGCTTGGTTGTGTTGTCAAGATAGACTTGCGACTAAGGCAAGGTTAAACAGTTGGGGGTTACAAGTAAATACTTTATGTACATTTTGTTCAGCAAGCATTGAGAATGTTGATCACCTATTTGTGAGTTGCACTTTTACTAAAAGAATTCTTCTGAAGGTACTCGGGTTTTGTAATTTATGTTTTAATCCGATTGATTTAAATGATTTGTTAGTCAACATTTGCAAAATTTCTAGTGATGAAATGGTGTACATAGTGGGTTCTTTCATATCCACTTATATTTTCTGTGTGTGGTGGGAGAGAAATGAAAGAAATCATGGAGGATTTGAGCTAAATGAAGACCAAATTTGGAAAAAAAATCTTTAGCTTGATCCATGTGAAGATAATGAGAAAGAAGTACAAGACCAAAGGAGCCTTTTCTTTAGCTAGTAAATTTGAGTCATCATAGTATTGGGCTATTTTATTAGAGTAATGATATTTGTCACCCTTTTTGTATCACCCTTTTATCACCTCCTACATGTATGCCTACATGTACCAATGAATTGAATTCTCTATCCTATTTAATTTTTCTCTATCTTCTATTCAAGGAAATCTAAACATATGTATAGAAGGGTGATAAAAAGGTGACATGAAAAGAGGTGACATATATCATTACTCATTTTATTATTATTAATTGTAATAGGCCAAATGTAATAGACTAATAGGTGGTTTAGCCGAGTTTAGTTTATAGTTTTGTCTCAAAGTTGTAATGGTTACTTTGCGTTGAGCTTTAATAATAAAAGTTTGATTTACCGATAAAAAAAAAACTACTTAAATAACTCAATTTAACCTGGTAACTTGATTATCTAAAAAATCCTTTTATTATAATATTTCTATGTTATTTATTAATGAAATAGTATTTTATTAAAAAACTCAAAATTTGGTTTTATTTTAAGTTAATAAAACTCAATATATAGCTTAAATATGCTAGAACTTGCGCGTTCAGGATTTCGAAATTACATTAAAACTGAAGTACTATCAAAAATTTAAGATCAGGACGAAAAAAAAAAAAGCAAGAACTTTAGAAGGAAACGGAGAAATGAGAAAAAACAACTAAGAGTGAGAAACCATAATGGGAGACAAGGGACAGCAATAGGTCTTGTCAATGACAGCCAATCGAAGAAAGATCCGGTTCATTCAGAAAGGGAATCAGTGGAATATCAACAAATCTGGACCGTTAAGTATATGTTTCCTTCTGGCAAAAAGGGAAAGGTCACCAACATAAAATTGGAAATAGAAATAGAAAGCTGGCTGGAAATTTAATGCTCTCCCACGTACAAACATTTCCACTTAAGGTAACCTTAAAATTCTCTAATTAGTTTGTACCCCTTTTATGGTTAAAATTCATTCCAGCCAACCACAGTAAAGTATGGTACACGGTTACATCTTCAGTAATTTGAATCATGTCCTAAGGGTCGATTCCACTAATTTTCGATGGGGGTTATAAAACGAGGCAATTATTTAGAATGACTCAAATAATTTATATAAAACTTATAAAATCTTTCGTCCAAAAAAAAAAAACTTATAAATTCCTTCCCTTAACTAATACTTTTTTTATCAATAATGTTTGTTATATTTTTTCACATAAATTAAGAAAACAGTCTTTTATTTTTATTAAATTATCATCAACTAACTAAATAAATGAATTTAATAATGATAAACTTTTGAATATTAAATAAGGATAAAATTGATAGAAAATGTAAAAAATCTAAAAAAATTCCTTAGTTACTTAAATGGACAACCTTTTATGTACATATATTTTTAGAAATTGTAACAAACATTGATGGACGGATGGAGTATTTGAAATCCAACTAAAAAAAGTAAAAAAACCAAAATACCCCTTCCTCCTCTTATCTATATATTATACGGTTAACACAAAAAAAAAACCTCATTAAGGTTAAAAAACCCATCTCTCTTTCTCTTGTCTCTTCTCCAGCTCTCTCCCCTCCCCTCCTTTGGTCTCACCGTCCCGCCGTCGCTGGCTTGCACAAGAAACCCTAGCCTCTCTGCGTCGCCGCTATTTTAAACCATCTTCACCATCATCACCACCATCACCATCTTCTTCACGCCACCCCTATGGCCCATTCTTCACCATAAAACCACCTCTAGTCTCACCTTCCCGCACCGCCGCTGTCTTGCACAAGAGAACCACCATCACCACCATAAAACCACCTCTAGTCTCACTTTCATGCCGTTGTCGCTCCTCTGCACAAGAAACTCGTTCAGATCTGGCCTTTCTCCATTCAGATCCGACGTTCGTGGACCATTTTCGACCAAATTGTCCGACACAAGGCCTGCACCGCCGTTTGTGGACCGTTTCTCGTAGACAAGGCCTGCACTTTCTTTCTTTTTCCGTCGAGAGTGATGAGATTTCTTTTTCTTTTTTGTTTCTTCAACAAGTGTGAAGAGATTTCTATTTCTTTTTTGTTCCAGCAACAAGTGTGAAAAGATTTGTATTTTGTTTTTGTTCATATTTCTTTTGGGTTACTGTTCAGATTTCACTTTTTTTCGACGAGGATTTCACGTCGGTGATGGTGATGAGATATACTTTTGGTTTTTTTTATTTCTTTTATTATTTGTATACTTATTTTATTTTATTGTTTTTCTTTTCCAGCTGTTTGAGATGGTCTAATTGGTGATTGGTATGGACCAACATGTTATTTTGCACTCAAATGGACCCTGACTTATGTAAAAATTGGTTTGTACCGAAGTTGGTACGTACCAACTGAAACCGAATAACTACCGGAGCCATAGATGCCGCAATTTAATTTGGATTTTGACTTTTTTTTACATTTATACTCTTTATCTATACTTTGAAAAGGAATTTGACTGTCGTTAAACCCAAATGTAGATGCCCATAATGCACACCTTGCTCGTTGATGTTATTTCGCGATGGATACGTACCGATTTTGGTAAGTACCAAGTTTACCTTATAACATGAATTAACACACGGTAGTAGGTTCGAGATTGGTACGTACCGATATTCGTTGCATAAAAATCATAAAACGAACATGAATACGTATGAATAAATTAATTGGTACGTGCCAACACGTAAATTATTTGTACATACCAAACAGAGACTATTAGTACGTACGAACGACAAACTGAAATAGGTGTATAAGGGTAAAAAAAAACCAGATATTCAAACTTAGGCCTTTATAAGTATGTTTTTTCAGTTAGGCTTTTTTTACTAAATTTTTGGATATTTGGACTTTTATTAGTAATTTTCTTTTATAAATTTGAGCTTTAAAATAAGATAAATTAATCAGTTTAAGGTGTTATCCGTTTAGAAAAATAATTGTTTAGAAAAATAATTGTTTAGAAAGAAATTGAAAGGCAGATTCTATTAATATATTACTTAGAAAGTGCAATAAATCACACAAATATATAATAATAAAAAACGTTTGTATTTCGGTAAAATTAGAGAAGAATTAAAATTGTAAAAGTATGTCTAATTTTTTTCACTAAACATATATCATAGAATAATTAATTTTAATAATATAAACACATTATAAAACAAACTGGATATCTTTCTCTCTTTTGTTTTACTCCTTACTTATTCAATGGATGATCGATAGTATCACCCAGATGTTACCATGAAGTAATATTAATAGAGGAGTCTTTTTTTCAAACCAAAATATATAAAGTTTAATAGAAATACAAGAGTTCAACCGATGCCAGAGGCAATGGAGTCAAGAGAAAGCAAATAAGCTAACTGGGAAGGAGGACACATCCTCCGATCACCAAATTTATTGTCGTTCAGCTTATGTTTAGCGAGCCAGTCAACCACACGATTACTCTTGCGAGAAACAAGAGAAAAAAACTAGTCTACAAAACTCAGTAGTACCATAAATAGTTTTAAAAATATTACAACAATTAAAAAGGGAGTTGTGGGAAGAGGATGAAAGAGGGAGAATAATGGATGAGCAGTCATTCTCTATAACCACATCCCCATAGCACTCCCAGGGCTTCACATCCCCATAGCACTCCCAGGGCTTCAGTTTCACCAACATTGCAAGCTTCATTGAACTTAGCATCTCCATCAATAAAATTTCCAAAATAATCCCTAATTACATAAGCAATGGCACATTTATTAGCTAGATATGATGCATCTGTATTAATTTTAACATAATTAATAAGAGGTACTTTCCAGTTACTTAAATTCTTATCAGTGTTTACAGTAAAGGGACATGTATCAGAGATAAAGTTAAGACCATTATTATCAATAATTTCATTCTTATTTTCCTTCAACTTAATTTTATTTGCATCATTAGGAATATTATTAGCTTCCTTATACTCCTTCCATTGTTTAAAGGATGAATTACAGATTAAAAGAGGGTCAGGAGTAACACCATTGAAAATGAAATTGTTTCTAACTTTCCATATTTGCCAACACATGATACAAATAAACTCAACATCTAATTTATTATCTCCTTTAACTTCTTTCAAGGATTTAGTAAGATTTAACAGTCATTCCCTTATTTTAACAGTATTGAATTATTAGTTCTAAGAGATAAAGGGGAGCTATACCATACAGCTTTGGCCCAAGGACAAACAAAGAGAAGATGCTCAATGGTTTCATCACTTTCATTATATAACTTACAAATTTTATTTTTAGAGCATTTTCTATTATACAGATTACTGTTAGTAGGTAATTTATCTCTAATACACTTGTATATGAAATTTTTAACTTTTGGAGGGCATTTCATTCCCTATATATTTTTCCAAATATTTTTATCATAATTATAAGAAGAAGTAGAATCAAAAAAGTTACTATTTTCTTTCTTATTTTTACTCTTTATAGTAGTATAAGCTACTTTTACTCATGGTTCTAAAAGGCGCTAGGCGTTACTAGGGCGGTCGACCACCTTCGAGCGCCTAGATGGCTAGGCGGCCTATTAATCGGAATTTAGGCGGTTTCTCCCTAGGCGTATTTTATATTAATTTACATTAAATATACATTACTAATACATTTAATTGTCTATTATATACATCCTAATATACTTAAAGTAGATCAATTTAACAAAAGTAGTATATATTTAACTATATAACAGTAATAAAATATTATTATTATTATTATTAACCTAAAAAATTACCAATTCGAAAAATCTAGACTTAAATTTGAAAAATCATACCTTCATTTTTTTTCGCGCGTAAAATCTCGAACCTAAGTAGTTTTTTCTTTATATTTTCTTATGTGTTGAGTTGGATTAGATTGAATTAGTAATTTATTGGCTAGCATTCTAGGTAGTATTCGGTTTGGGGGACCCATTAATTTAATAGTGTAGCTTATTAATTAGATTATTCGTCGACGAACCTTCGAGCCACCTTCGAGAGAAATTTTAGGCAGAACGCACCTTGGAACGCCTAGGCGGCTAGGCGGCCTTGTTTTAGAACACTGCTTTTACTAAATAGTTTCCATCTCTTGAATGATTCCAAGTACAAAAATCTTAGCAATCAAAAAAAGGAATTTTTATATTGAGTATAGTATTATCAAACTTTTTCCAAATTGTTCATAAATATATTGTTTATTTCAAATAATGTTATCAATGCAATGACTATTAGACATGTATTCTAGTGTCTTCATATTTTATCGGGTTTGATATCCGATGTGACGATAAAATGATTGATTTTCTATATTTTATGTTCGGACTTCATTTTTGCTACTCACATGGAATATAAATATTGTTTTAAACAACCTCAGATGAATGATAGATATAACAAAGTATGGAAAACTATCATATTTTGGACAAAAAAAAAAAACTATCATATTATTAAATATCTATTATTATTTTAGATAAGTTTACTATTATATATAATTTATCATACCGACCTTCGAAGTGGATAACAATGTATATTCCTATATGACACATTTATATTCGTGTCATCAGCTATAACAACTAAATTTTCCCGAACAATTTAATTTACGTTTCATTTTTTCATCACATAAATTTGTAAAAGAAATGTCAAGAAAGAAAAGGACTTGTAAAAAGTATCCAGCGTACAATTAGGGAGGGACGACTTGAATAAGTAAAATGCCCACCTATTTTTATGTGTACCTTTCAAATGATAATATTATGTTATAAATTATAAATTATAAAAGTATTATATTCATATATTAACTAGGCATATTATAATGAATTAGTTTTATATTTATAGAAAAAATAATAGCTCTTAATTTATCGTATTTACAAGTCATAAATCGAAAACATTAAATTTTAAATTTTTGAACAGTCACTATTGATAATATATACTTCCTCTGTCCACTTATGTTTGTCCTACTTTTTGTGGCACAAATCTTAAAAAAAGAAATTAATTACATACTCTTTTTACTATTTTACCCTTATTCATTAAGTATAAGGTTATTTGTTGCACCATTATTTTTAACTAATTAGTTAGGGGTGATATAAGAAAAATTGGGTAAAAAAGACTTGATAATGTAAAAGGACAAATATTGTTGGACACCTCTTTTTAGAAAGAAGGACAAACATAAGTGGACAGAGAGAGTATTATGAAATTCTCTTTAGATGTCCATCCATTAGGAAATATACCTCGTTAAAATCTTATCAGGAAAACTAAATAGGAAAAACTGTAGAGAAAGAAAAAATACAGAATTTCAATATATTCTCCTCTTTATTACGAATTTACATATTTCCTACATTTAATATCTGCAAACTTGTACCTTGATGTTATCGTTAATAAAACTTTAATTAGTAAAGTTTTTAGATTTACACTTAAGGGTATTAAGTGTTAATGATATCATTTTCTTGATCAAGGGAAAAAGTATATACTTCTTTTGACAATAAATATTTGATATGCTTCGTTATAACCTTAATAGGAAAAATCTTAGTGAAGGGAAAAAATATAATACACAAATATCACATCCTCCTTATTATGACAACAATAGTCTCGAGTATCCTTTAATAATTCAGACACTTGTATCTTGTGCTTTAAATAAATTATGTTCTTCAGAACCTTTTCATACTCCAAGCACTTCTCGATCTTTGAGAACTTCATATTTAGACGCTCTAAGTATTTCAAGCACCTATCTTGTTGCGAGCACTTGTTGTTCTTTCAAACACCTTTTGTGCTTGGGCACCTGTTATGCTTCAGGCAACTATGGTGCTTCGAGCACCTATTTTGGTTGTCAAAAACTTTAATATCAATCTAAACACTACTACATCGTATCAATAACATAAGAATGGGGATTTCTCCCCATAATTAATTATAGGTTTATGCAGAAATTTCGTGATACAAGTAAGGTTTTGGATTGCAAAATTCACTATTATCCTTTCTATCATTGTCGACATATTTCACCACTTTGTGGTTTAAGATCCTTATTATTTATTTTAAACTCTATATTAAATGAAAATATATTAATTACATAAACAGACAAACAGTTTTAAAATATTTGCAGTAGAAAAATAATCTACATAACTTTACTCGTATTTAGGTACCTAGGTCTTTTCAATGGCTATTACTTCCTTTAAGAGCAATGCATTCGCCATCATTAGTTGGCTTAATATTTCTTATCACGTGGAGTGTACATTTTATTTACAAGTTTATCATTTACTCATGAAATTTTCTTTTTTGGGGCATGGTATACTTTGAACCGACAGGTTTACCACGCTTCATGTGTTAGTTATATGCATTACAAGTCTACCAAAGATCATGTGTTGGTTAGATTTATTATAGGTCTACCACGCTTCATGTGTTGGTTGTATGCATTTGCTAGAATAATTTATGTGTCTATATGGTATAATAACCTATGTTGGAGTGTTTACAACATATTTTGGGATTTTAAAATATTCTACGTACTTATAAATGAATTGGGCATATTATTTGCAATACTTTGCAACTTGATATACTTTTTAACTTCAAATTTCTATTATTTAGTTCGTGGATAGAAATGATATAATAAATTATGAGTAATGATATATGTCACCCCTTTTCATGTCACCCTTTTATCACCCTTCTATATATATATTTTGATTTCCTTGAATAGAAGATAGAGAAAAATTAAGTAGGATAGAGAAATCAATTCATTGGTACATGTAGGCATACACGTAGGAGGTGATAAAAAAGGGTGACAAATATCATTACTCATAAATTATATTTCACGATACGTCAAGCAACTTCAGATTGTCTTGCCTCTCCCCCTAATAAGGAGAAATCACCTCTTTTAAGAAACACTCTGTACATTGTGTTTTAATATATCATCTTTACGGATCGAGATATCCAATAATTTAAATAGAATCAAAATCAACATAAATCCAAATAGCCCGTTGGGATAGTCAATAAGTTTTACTATAGAATATTAAAAAAATTGAGCAGTCACTTGGTACAAGAATCTTCTTGTTCTTTTAAGTAGTGACCGAATAAGTTATCTATATTCGACATATCATTACTATCACTAGGTGACCAAGTCGGTCATGTAATGGGATGTCTCCTTATTTGTGATGATTTAATCTAGGTTGGAGACATTATTTTAGTATTTTCTTATTTCTTGTCTTGAATTGATGATTTATTATTTTTAGAGCATATTTGGTTTAATTGTTTGTTAATTGTGAAGCTTCAAAGATATATGGAATTTAATTAGAAGTCAAATCAATTCAAAGAGATAAAGGAAAGAAGATAAGGACGGAAATTGGAGATAAAGGAAGGAAAAGATAAATAGGAAAAGAAAAGTTGTCAAGTCAATCTGAATTTCAGCAGCCACATCCACTAAAAGGACCATAACTCAAAATTGGCTGAGCATTTAGAAGAATGGTCTGAAGCAAAAGTGTAGATCTTTTCAACGCGGCCAGTTTCGATATAAATAACGCGTCAATCGGAGAAATATTGAATAAGTTACGACCAAAACAAGACAGCCGGAGATTTTCCCTTCTCCTATATTTTAGGAAATGAATTTGATTTGAAAAAGAAGTCCAATTGCTTGCCTCCTACTCCAATAAATCCGAAATAGGGCATCCTATACTCCTATAAATATACCCTTTAACATTATTAGAAGTCATTCAAGAGAGCAAGTTGACAGTATGTGTCTTTCTTTTAGATTATTTCTTTCTAGTATGAACTAATTTTCCCATAGCTTGGATTTTGCATATGTATAATCTATGAATTGTATTTTCTTCTATCTATGTTTCTTTGGGAGAAGTATTTTAACTTGATTCTAGCTTCTTAACCATATATATGTTTTATGTGCTTTGATTTATTGTCTATCTTAAACCTGATCAATTTAGGGTTGTGCTAATAGTAGTTAGATGGTCACCCGGAAGAGTTGTCTAATTATTAAAACACCACATAAACGTCTAGTGTGTGGTAGTGATCCGGAAGGGCTTGCCTAACTAGATAGTCATTAGGGTTTGATTTGATCACCGATCATTATTTGCAGGCCAGTCTCATCTAAGAACCTAGTGGCGTAGGAGCACCTTAGTTAAGTCACCTGATGATTGTGAGGTTGCCACCCTAGTCCACCCGCAATGGGGTAGGGAGGAATTTAGAATCCATACTACTTATTTAAGAGCTATAATCACCCTTATTAACTAGTAGAAGAAATAAAAGGATTAGTGCATACTCGCAAAAACTGAACTATATCCTCTCATCTCATTCTCTCATATTTTAATTTATTGTCTTTACCTTTATTTAGTTAATCATTAATGTCCTCATTGATCATATTTATTTACTTTTCTTGTCTTTAACTTTTATCTGCTAAGCTATTTTGTCTACCCATTCGTATAACGCACTAAGTCTCTAAGGAACGAATCTTACTTACTAGTAAAACTTGCATACGATTTGTGATACTTGCAGTGAGTAACTTGTTTAGTCTAGGGTGTTAGTGCATCGTTTATCCATATTTTATTACCTTATTTTTATCACACCCTAGGCGACACCATAATGACAAAAGTTCTTTGGATCGTGACATCTTTTCTTTTGCATAATTTGTGTTTTAACTGCTCGAATCTTGTACTATTTTGTGGTTTTATTACATATTTTATGGTTTTATTACATATTTTGTCAATAAACTGATAGTTGGAAGTGATTATTCAACAGGAAAAAATGGGATTTTTGTGTTTTGAAAAGTTTTTAAATTTTAAGAGCATCATTAGCTACGACTTTTCCATCACTAGTATGTCGAGAATTTGTTGTTAATGACTAGTTCATTTGTAACAAGATCTTATACATGAACTCGTTGATATTAAAAAGTTAACATTAGCGACGACGTCTTCGTCGCTAGTGATAATATTTAATTATTGAAAAAAAGAATTGGTGGCTGGGAATCTTTTGCGAGAAAATAAATCGATTCTTAGTCAGTAAAGGTAAAATACAATTTTCTGGAAAAGGAAAATGCGGTACCACTCACACAGGTTTTTTTTGATTATTTTTATTAACTAATCAATGTCGTTGCGAATGATATTTTTGAATTAAAAAATGAGTATCTAATATCATTAACGACGACATTAGTCATCATTAACGATGACATTTATATCCTTGCTAACGACATATATTATAAAACCAACTGCAACAAACTCTTTACCCATTTATATTATTCCCACATTAAAATTTGAGAACAAATCTGCTAAGAATGAAAAGAAGAGGATGAATCACTCCAGCAAATCCATATCTTCTACACAAGTAAGACTCTAGAATGTCTATTGTCCATTTCTTTTAAAATTATATATTCATTTCAATTTCAAAAATTGATTATGCATTAGTATATATGTTTGTGTTTTGTATATGGTTAAAAAATATATATGATTAAAGCAATATATATTTATTGTGTCGATTTCAAAAACTATATGTTGAGTTTTGAAAAATATAGGTTAAATAGGACAAAAATTATAGGTTATATAGACTATATGTGCAAAATTTGAAACATATAAGGAGTTTTGTACAGATTTCAAATATTATATGGGGGCAATTAGTGAAATATTTAGAAAAACTAGGGATTTTAGGTGAAAATTTAAAACTTATTATATGGGGCAATTCCTGCACTTTTTGAAAGCTATATGGACTTAATATGAAATCTGCAAAAATCATACGGGGTAATTAGTGCAATTTTCGAATAAAATAGGGACTTTAGGTGCAAAATTCAAACTTATTATAAGGGGTAATTAGTATAATTTTCAAAATTTAGGGGGTTTATAGTGCAATTTTTGAAACTTAATGGGTAACTAGTGCAAATTTTAAAGCTATAGGGACTTAATGTAAACTTTCTAAAAGGTATAGGGACTTAATGTTCAAATTTTGAAAGGTATAGGGACTTTAGGTGCAAATTGCTAGTATAGGGATTTTTGGTTATTATTAAAAATAATATGAACATTAGGTGCAATTTAAAATTATATGAATCTTTAAAAATTTAATTATATATCATATTGAGTAATGATATTTGTCACCTCTTTTTGGTTCACCCTTATATCACCTCCTATGTGGAGGTTTTAAACACTAATTAGAATGTTTCTCTTTCATAACTACTTATTTCTCTCTCCTTGATTTAATGACCCATAAGGGGTGATACAAGGGTGAACCAAAAAGAGGTAACAAATATCATTACTCTTAAATATTATGGAGTTAAAGTAAATTTAAAAATATTTAGGATCTTTAATGTATTCTGGAATTAGTGAATTTAAAAAAACAATAGTGACTATAAATGTAATTTTGAACATTATTAATGGATTTATAGTAAATTTTATTAAAATATTAAGATCCATTAGGGAATTATTTAAAATACAGGGATTTAAGTATATTTTTGAAATAATTACAAAATTTTAGCGACTACTTAAAAATATTAGGAATCGTATTTACTTTAATAATATACTACGAACCATTAACGAATTTTAAATACAATAGAGCTTTCAGGATATTTTTAAAAATATAAGGAATTTTTGTATATTTTTTAACCTCTATAATATTTTATATTCATTATAGATAACAAACGTGATGGCTAGCGGACATGGTGGGAATGGTAACGAGCATGATCCCCCTCGTAAACCTAACATTCCGATCAGCAGTTGTGACACTTCAGGTATTCATTTCCTATATAACTATTTTATATTCTTTTTATTGTATTATTATTTTTTAAATGTAAAAAAGTCACGAGATCCAGGGGTAAGGCAACCATCCAAACCAACTACATGTCAACCTGCTTAATGTACCGGTCCAAACCGGTTCTTGCACTGGATCGGCATACCGGTTCCAGATCCGGAATCGGACTGGAGGAATAGTGTGGAGACGAACCGGTTTGGACCGCTATTGGTCTATGCGGTCCCGTTTTGCAAAAAAATATAAGGGTTAAGGGCATGTCCGAACCAGACCGGACCAATAACCTAAGTATATTTAATTTTTTTTATTTTCATTCTTTACATTAAAACAACAAACTCATCGCTTGATATTACTTCTTCTCTCGTCATTACTAATCCTACCAAACAACCACCCCCTATTCAATCAATCACCCACCTCCCCATCAAAAAACACTATAATCTTATTGATTCTTGAGTTAAAATCTCTGATTTTTTTATGTCTATTATATGTTGTTGGTGTTGTGATATGGGTATGGCAAATATTAGGAAGTGGTGTTCATTTTGTACAATAATAACTATTTTGAATGGGTTTTCAATTTATTATGGAATTGGTGTTCTAATGTGTGTATACTTGTTGACTGATTATGGTTATTTCGAAATACTCAATTGCTCTGATGGATTTCATCTGATGCTTTATTTGTGGTGAGTAATCTAATATGTATCTAATGATTCTTTAATTCCTTATTATCTTAAACTTGTGTTGCATGTAATGTATCATTCATTTCTTGAGTTGAGGGCATATGATCTTGGCCTATGGATTCATGTTATGCTTCCTGATTGTGGTTGAGTTTGGAAGTTTATAGTCAGGTTATGTACTCGATCCTTTATTAATGGCTTTGTTTGCGTTTCTTGAGTTGAGGGAATATGATCTTGGCCAGTTCTAAATTATGGTATTTGTTATGCTTGTGATCTTTTTATGGATTTGATGAAGGAAAAAGATTTGTGGGAATGATTGAGGGCTTAATGATAAATTGTGGCATGAATTAAGTGTGTAAGGTTATTGATATTGTCCCTTTGTGATTCGAAATTGGCAAAAAACAGGTTTGTGTATGTTGAAAAAATGAATGTATGCCATGAAAGAATGATTACAATAGTGGAGGTTCATGATACGTGGGTTATATGGTGATTTATGCATACTATTTGTGCCTTATGCTATGTGATTGTTTCAAAATTGATGAATCTAGTCCCTGGGATATTCAAAATTAATGGTTACGTGACTATTTTGTGTGTTTTGCATAAAATGGCCCATAACTAACTCGGAAATGGAGTACCAATTCGCTATGGTATTCGAAATTTGAAAAAAACAGTATACTGAGGTTGGAAGAAGATAGTGTATGACATGGTTATTTCAAAAAATTTGATTATAGTCCCTGTGAAATTCGAAATTTGCTTATTTACAATTATTTGCATCATAGGTCCTTATAAGTTTTAGAATATGATGATTGAAAATCCGATTTGTGCAATTATTTGCACCATAAGTCCCTAAGTTTTAAAAAAAAAATTGACCCATATTGTTATTATATTTGGTGTGGCCTAAGGTGTGATAAAAAGATGATATAATTTAGATGCAAATAAACACCCTAAGCTAACACGGTACTGCAAGTATTACAGGACGTATGCAAGTTTTAATGATAAGAATATTCGTTCCTCAGAGACTACGAAAGTTAGAGAGAACTTATGCAAATTATCAAGTGCAAATATTAAAGATAGAAAAGATCATACGCAAATAGAAAGAAAAGATAGACAAATATTTATGTGGTTTTTAAATAATAAAACTAAACTAATAAACTAAAGACAGAAAATAAATAAAAGAAAAGAAGATAGTATGAAAGTTAGCTTGAGTAAATAGCATGTAATCCCCACTAGTTTTGCCGTTCTAAACATGTAAGGGTGAATTATGTAGTATTTCAATAATCGGTTCCAATTACGCTAGGTAGTTTTAAATAGGATTTACCTGTGTTAATAAGGCTTCCTAAGCAAACTGTTCCTGTAATTGGTAAATAGTCACATGTACTAAACCATAGTGATTATCTAGTTAGGTTGATTTGTCAGATCTAAACCGAATACTAGACGTTATGTGCTAAACATGTAATTAAACACTGTTGTCAATGGTGACCTAATTACTAGATGGTAATTATATATGGAGTAGGTTCCACAATAACACAGAATATAAATCCAAACACATAAACAGAGAATGAAACACTAATTCAATTTAAAACATAGAATTCCGAAATTAGATAGATGTCAATCAAAATTAGGGTTCATACATATATGCTAAAACTCAAGATAATGAAATTTAATTCATACTAAGAAAAGAAGAGAAAAGAATTACAGAATTAAAGGTTGAAGGAGACATGATTGATGCACAGCTCCTTCCAGACTTCTTCTCTTGTGTTGTAGCTTCTTCCTGGCCTTAAGGTTTGGCAAAGGATGATTTAAGAGTGCTAAGATGCTTTATTTATAGTGTATAGGTTGACCTAATTCGTTTCTTGAAGGAGAGGTTAAGTAATGGACTCCAAGCCCAACTCAAATTCGTATGGAAATAAAGATAATTATTGCTGAACTGTTTTGAGCATATCTTCTTCGTTATTGATCGGTTTTTGCTCCATAATATACCAAAAGAATCCTCACAGGATTATCTACGTCCGTATGAAAGGAATCTTCCAAAATCGTCTTGTTTTTGGAGTTATCACCACTTCTTTAGGCGTAGCTGCAGAAATTTAGATTTAGGCAGCTTTTCCTTTTCCATGATTTTAGCTTTTATTTCCTTTATCTTTAATTACCATGCTAATCTCTTTCCATATCTTGTAGTCTTTGACTTGGACTCTAATTAATCTCCATAATTATCTTTAAAGCGTCACACTAAATAAATCATTAAACCCAATATGCTCTAAAAATATTATTTTACTAAATCAAGACTCAAAATAGGAAAGTGCACTAAATTAAGCTAAGATCGACCTATAAACTAATAAATACGCCTAAAATGATGTCTCAGATATACATTTTATTATCACAAATAAGGAGACATCAATATTGCTATTTCTTGAAATTTCTCTTAAATAACCTTACAAATTTAAATTTTTATGAGTTTTTAAATCGAGAGACTCTAAGGAATTGCATATAAGTCCCTCCGTTTTCCAAATATGATGATTAAAAAAGGCTATTTGTAATTAATTGCATCAAATAAAGTTGTTAGTATTTGAAAATCCATTTCAATTTTGACCCGCAAGTTTTATAAGAAAGGTGTGGTTCTATTAGAAAGTTTAATAGTTTATAATTTATTTATTTCTTAATAAGTTCTTGTAATAATTTATTCATTGTCTAATTGTAATAATTTATCTATTAGTGAGTTGTAATTTATTCGTTAGTTAAATGTAATAAGTTGTGTATTATTTATGAGTTTTTTTTAACTGTAGCACATAATTATTATTTAATTAGCGAATTGGCATAAGAAAAGAAATAATTGCGAATTTGGCACATGGGCGGTATCCGTGATACCGCCCTTAATTAATTAACGGGGAAGGGCTGCGGTCAAAACACAGCCCTTAGTTAAAAAAATGATTAAGGTAGGGGCGGTGGACCAAACCCAGCCCCTAGTGTAATTTTTACCGAGTTTTAGGGGCGGTAGGCTAGCTACCGCCCTTGGGTCCAGTCTTTTTAATTCCTTTTTCTGCAGAAATTTCATAACACTCTAAACTTTTTCCTTCAATAACCGCCCAAAACCCACCGCCCCCTTCCCTGATCCGCCGTGTAGCCGCCGATAACTACCAAATTCCGAGGCAAATCAACTCCATCCAACCACTCACCACTCAAGCATCATCCTCCACTCATCTTCCAAAGGTTAGGGTTTTGAATTCCCTTTTTTTTTTTTTAATTTTGTTTTTGGTATTGATTTTGTTTATGTATTGCATGCTATTATTGTAGTATAATGTGGTTAATTTCGTTTTATATTTATATGGAATATAATTGATTGAAAACAAAGATTTAGATTATTGCACAATTGATCCTTGTTTAATTTGTTAATTTCAATACTAATCCCTATAGTTGCACTACTTGTTTAAATTAATAGTTTTGTAATTATGTATATAGTTTTGGAATTGAATATTAGTTAATTGCAAAATTGGTCCTTATAAATTTTAATAATTGCACAATTAGTCCTTATAAGTTTTAATAATTGCATAATTGGTCCTTGTAAGTATGTATTAGGTAAAAACTGAACACTTTCTTTTGGATTAGTCTTCAATAAAAGTATGGTATTTAATTTAAATTAATTGCACAATTTGGTCCTTTCATGTTAAGTAATTGCACATTTGGTCCTTTTTATTAAATTTTGCTTTTTTTTTTGGCTAGGTTTAATGGCATCGTCTAGTAGCAATCCGGACTCGGTTTTATGGAGACAAGGGCAATTTGGGCATAAATCCGAAGCCGTGACTAATGTAAGTTAATTTCTTCAAAAGAACAATTTATTTTAGTATATTTGTTAATTTTTTTTTTGTTAATAGGGCCGATACGAAGGTGTGATGATCAATCCATACTCCACCACACCGTGGGAGTTGGATCCAAGGGTAATTCCTTTTGTTGAAGAAGCTGGGTTTGGAGAGATTCGTAAAATATCGAGGATCGTGTTGGACCACGCGTTGCTCTCTGCGATGGTCGAAAGGTGGAGACGGGAGACTCATACTTTTCACATGTCCGTAGGCGAGATGACCGTCACCTTAAGAGATGTTTCGATGATACTAGGTATACCAATTTGTGGTCGTGCAGTTACCGAGACCGACCCGCCCTATTTTGACTTTGAAGAAATATGTTTGCATTTATTTGGAATGGTACCGGAGTCTGGGGGAGAAGGTCGCAAAGTTATCAAGACTAATTGGTTAAGGCTGAATTTCGGGAATAAGAAACCAGATGAAGGTGCAGATGACACGGTTTTACGCTATTTCGCTAACGCGTACATTATGTATTTATTCGGTTCATTCCTTTTCCCATCTGGCAAACAAAACACCGTTCCGACTATGTATATGCCGTTGTTGAGAGATCCGAAGGAGACTAGGAAATATGCTTGGGGTGCGGCAGTATTATCATACTTGTATAGTGGTTTATGCATTGCGTGCGAGGGAACCATGGCAACCCTCAAGGGGTGTGGTCTTCTTTTGCAGGTATTTCTTCTATTTTATAACCCTTAAGGGCGGTCACACGACGACCGTCCTTTATCCTTAATCGAATTCTTAATCAAGGGCGGTATCACGGATACCGCCCATGTGCCAATTTTGCAAA
This sequence comes from Nemophila menziesii, assembly GCA_029959085.1. NCBI lineage: Eukaryota > Viridiplantae > Streptophyta > Magnoliopsida > Boraginales > Hydrophyllaceae > Nemophila > Nemophila menziesii. The sequence continues at coordinate 39,567,455 of JARWIR010000004.1, read as the reverse complement.
TTTTTTTGTGTGTGTGCCAAATCGCTAATTATTTCTTAAAAAAGTGCTACAGTTAAAAAAAACTCAATATTTATATAAAACAATGCGGTATTTCACTGTACTAAAAGTATAAACTTACAAACTCGTATACAATTAGAAACTAATCCACAGGAATTGACATAGCTAATAAAATTTCATTATTATACAAGTTAAAACTTAAGACGGGTCTTTAATTGTGTTAACAAAATTATACAAAACGAATTCCAAGTAAAAATGCCCTTTAAATGATTAAAAACATGTCTTACATAAGTATTTAAACAATGTATTGTACAAGTAGTAACTAACCGTCTTTTAGTATTTATTTAAAAAAATAATGTGAAAACCGAACCGGAAGCGGTAAGGAACCAGACCGGAACCGGTTAGAACCGGTATACCCGGTCCACCTTAACGGTCCGGTTTTGCATATTAGGTAAACAAAAACCGGGCTGGTAATGCCAGGACCGGTACACCGGACCGGCCCGATAAGTCAAAAAAATGATAAGAACCGGTCCGAACTGGACCGATGGGACCGATCGCCAGGCCGACCTACATGGCCAAGCAGAGTATCTAAGCCAAATTACTCGTATATTTCTACACCTTGGATAGGACGAGGAATCCCTACACCCAAGCATGGAAAGCAGGTTGTGTGTTTGATTGGACTAATCATTCTGTAGAGGGTCCCCTTGTTCTTTAAGGCTTGGAGTACTTTGCCATCGAAAAGGGTACAACAAGTCCACGACTGATTAATGGCAATTACCTTTGACTTTGCTATATTTGTTATTATTATTTTGTTAAATTCGTAAATGTGTGAACAAAGTTTGATGTGTTGAGATATGATTGTAGGATTTTTTTCTGTATAGACGAGTGGATGAGACGGGTTGATTGGGAAGAAATATCAGCTAACTAAACTAGGATTTGACCGCAGGGATATAATGATTACAAGCACTAATTTAAAGTTGATTACTACAAAAAAGGTCTCCAACTGAAACATGTGAATGACGAGGAGTGGGAATTACCCTGTATATTATTGGATAATGATACTGTCAAGGTAATACTTCTTTACATTAATATTCTTTATTTATTTATTGTGAAAATTTGATATTTAAAATTTACAAAAATACAGTTTTAGGCAGAGGCGGACAAGGTCAACCGGTCCAAACAAGAACCCCAGGTGGGGCAGGATTCAAGAACTTCTTGCATCAACGAGAAAAAAATTTCTAGGTATAGTTTTAATAACTTTATCCTGTTGAAAAATAGTTTTAATAGATCGATTAAAAACTCAAACAGGGATAAGATTAAGAGCTACCAGTTGACGAGAAACATGTGGAGGGAGAGGAAGAGTAAGTTCTGCTTCCGATGATGTTTCATTTCTTTAAGAGGATCGGGTATGACGGAAAAAAAAAAGAATGAAGAACCAACCAGTATCAGCAATCGCATGTAAGTTTCATATACATTATACTAGTTACTTATAGCCTATATTATTTTTGTAAAAACGGTTATGTGTAAATTCCATATAACATGAAGAGTTGAGAGACCATATGAGCTAACTAGTCACCCAGGGCTCATAGTCTAGGTCTACCAGCTCTTCTTATTCAACCCATGCATTATCATATTTAGTTGACTAGGTTGTCGGTGTCACTAATAAAGTGATGAGCAAGTCATCCCGGAGTCGGGTGGCTGGTTATGGCCCGCCTCTGAAGGGCAAGAAGAGGAAATCTCCCGATTTTTTTATATTAGCATAATTGCTTAGGAATTTAAAGGGTGTGGTGGTGGAAATGAATGCATATCTAATCTCAAAAGAAAGGCAACCATGTGTTTCTCCGACCGACTAGTCAACGAGCCCTACTACTACAACTAATCACACTCTTACCCTAGAAAATATTAGTAGGGTGGTCCCTTAGTATAATAAGGAGCGCGCAACTGAGGTTTTTTCTACTTTCCTTCCCACCAGTTCCACTCCTCTGGTTCCAATCCTGATGGACCTCCTCCCGGTCCTACTCCTTTTGATAGTAATCCTTTGAGGCTTAGAGACGAAGAAGATGCAGATTTGAATGCTTCTTAGTTTTATTCTGCTATTTTAGACTTTGTTTGTATTATATCTATTTTGACTATTTTTTACTATGACTACTTATGTTCAGACGATTTATCTTTTATTTTTAATTAACAACTTTATGATTGGTAATATTATTATGTAATTTTATTCAATATAATTTATATCTTTTGGTTTATTAACAAACAAAAATAAAAAATAAAATAAAGTAATAGAAAATTAATTTAAAACATGGGTAATTAATTTTAAAAAATCATTAGCAGCGAAATATTATGGCGCTAATGATACTAGATAATCATCGACGATAATATTTTCTCGCTAATGATAGGGTTCATTTGTGAAGAACTTTTTCGACTCAAAAGAACTCTTACATTAGCAAAGAAATTTTATCGTCGATAATGATCTTGTATCATTAGCGATTGTGTATCATTCGCGGCAACGGTAGTGGCCATTACATTTTTCGTCGATAATGATACACATTAAATAACAACGATTTTTCACTAGTTATCGCGATTAAGTGTTTCCTTTACGAATATTTAGGGAGAATACATTTACGAAGATGTGTCGTTAATGTTAGGTATGTAGTACTGGAAATTGAAAGATATTTGATACATATGCTATAAAATCAATCACTTTATACAAATGAACAATCAAAATAATATAATAAATTTATGAGATTTTTAGTTACAGGGTCTTGAAGACATCCTCTATAGCCAATTCCAACCCCACGTTCCTATTCTTCTCACTAAAGATCTCAAACAGATTTGAACACGATTCTATTATTTCTTTTCTAAACCCTAAAACACATTCTCTCACCTCACATTCTATTTTTCCCGTCAAGTCTCTATCTCTTGCCTATCTCTATTATATTTTTTTTTTCACCTCACAACAAAGCTCTGTTCCGGCAGCCAGCTCCGGCGTGAAGCAACCTGAGCCATGGTGAAGTCGTTCGCCGAGCAGTAACAGTACGGTGCGTGGTGCGAGATTTTGACCTCCGTTTTTGAGCTGGTGTCGCGAGATATGTTCGTCGTTCGAGAAGGTTGTGCGAGGTGACCTCCGTTCGAGAAAGTGGTGCGAGGTGACCTCCGTTTGAAGCTTCGCCTGAGAGGACTCGTGATTTGTCGTTGATGTAGCTCGCTGGAAGAAGGCTTTGCGAGCAAAACTGCAGCAGCGGATGCAGCAAACGGCGGTTTCTGTGTGGCGGTGTGTTTCTCCGTGACTGCTTCGTTCGCAGGAAGACCATGGCTACTCTATTCGCAGTGAAGACGAAGAGCCTCCTACAAACACCATTTTGACGCCGGCCGAGCTGTTGCAATCGCTGATTGTTCTTCCTTTTTTTTGGTTTGTAAGTTATAGTCAAATTAGATCTAGATCTGGTCAAGACTGTATTTTTTTGAATATATTTTTTTTCGAAACAGTGATGTACAGTGGATTCTTTATGTATTTTTTTTAATTAAATTTCAATTCATTCAACTTGTTATGCTTATTTTTTAATATCTAATGTACTTTTTTCCAAGTTTTACTGTGTTTATTTATCAATACTCCGCGATTTTTCGGAGTACTCAACATTTTTAAATGAGTACTCATTATTTTAATTTCGATACTCGTTGGTTTAATTCTGATACTCTATATTTTTTTCCAATACTATATACTTTTTCCGGCGGTGGGTGGTGGTCGGAGGTCGACGGTGGTGGCCTAAGGTCGGAGGTCGGTGGGCCGAAAATGAATAGTATCAGCACTCAATAATTGTTTTTATCTTTTAGTGTTTTTTTATATTATATAAGGATATTTTAATATTTGATTATTTTTAAGATTTCTCAAATACTATTTTTAATACAAGTAAAAAATCAGTCATCAATATTTTATGTTTCATTCCCCCTAAATTTATTAATTAATATGATAATAACACAAATTATAAAGTAAACAAATTACAAGTAAGTTTCTATTTGACTTCAACAAACGAATAATAACGACGAGATCACAGTCTAAAGCTTGGAGTATCAAATACGTTTTTATTTTATGCGACAAAAGCATTATACTATATAATATGACAACAGTATGTGGTGAGCATTAAGGGACAGCTTTCTGCAAGTTGGATAATCATTGACAATTAACAAATATGGAAATGTGGGACTCAAGTATCAGAAGTTGATAACATATCAACGCCGACGATGTACTTGTCGGTAGGGGTACGAGGTTTTAATGGCGTTTACCCTCTGGAGAATGACGTGGTCGTTTCTGCTCCTTCCGTACAAAAAGTCTTATGGAATTATTTCCATTTTTGGACACTAACTTTTTCAAATTTCCAAATTTATCCTTTCTTTTCTTTAATCCCTCACTAAAGTACTTTCTTCTAAGTAAATTGTGTTATTAGGGTTGAGATATAAAAAGTGAAGCTGATATAGGTTTAAACTTGTAGACATATAATTTATGTGAATAATACTTAAACGAGTAAGTTCTTTTGTTTAATATTTGTAAAGTGAGAGATTAAAAAAATATAATTAATTACATATGTGGTATAATTTCTGTGCTATTAAATTATAAATCAATTCTCTAGATTTATAAGACAAGGTTACTATTCCGCTAAGACCTATAATATCAAAAATAATAATAATAAAGAATTACAAACATAATAGTTTTGTCTAACAAATTTCACAAGTAGAATCTAAGATCTAGGATCACCAAAAAATTATTCTAATTAAAATTATTCAAAGGATTTGATAATTTTATCAATCTTAATAATTTTGTACATAGCCACTTATATTAAATTATCTTAAATATACATGTAAAATAATTACTTAGTTAGTCCAATTAATTTAGGGATATCCAATAACTTTCTAGTTTTCTCATTAATTCTCTCACTACACTTATTTTAAATTTGTCCATAAAGATACTGCATGTTAATAAGACTATTTGAATCGATAAAAACTCGATTGCATATAATATTAGTGTAAATATAAACGAAGTTACTGATTGTTTTCTCGAGAAAAAAATAATGGAATATCATTTTACAGTGATTGAAAATATTGAGTTATGATTTCCCGTAACTTAACACTTAATTTATTCCTTATTAGTTATGAAAATTTCTCCGTAATCTAACACTTGGTTTTTCCTTAAGAGTTATAAGAATTTTACCATAACTTAAATTTTGTAGCTATGGGAATTTTTCCGTAACTCAACACTTGGTTTTCCCTTATGAGTTATGGAAATTTTTTCATAACTCAAATTTTCGAGTTATGAGAGTTTTTTTAACTTTTTGAGTTATAGGAATTTTTCCGATTTATTGAGTTATTAGAATTTTTTCTGTAACGGAACATTTGATTTTCTCTTATGAGTTATGGGAATTTTTCGCTAACTTAATTTATTTATTTTCAATTTTCGATGCATATTATGATTTTCCCCCCAATTTGGTTATTGGTTAGTGTTTCCTATTAATTTGTTTTGATTTTGTTTAATTTTTAGTTGAAAAAATAGGAGAAATTTTTTGTTATATTTTTAGTGTGTATCAGGGTGATTTTTTTACATTAGGATACAACTAGATGTAAGGGTATGTTAGTATTTTGTGTGTTAAAAATGGTTTTTATAGGATAGTACACATGCCTGCAGGGTGCAACAAGTCCGCGACAGATTACCGGCATGTGAATAAAGTTTGATGTGTTGAGATATGATTGTAGGAGTTTTTCCGTACATATTAGGGGACGGGGAGGGTTGGAACTTGGCCTGCATATTATGGTAAACTCCTCTTCTTAATCGCTTATTGACCCGATATTATGTTCCCCGTTTATCTTTGTGCTAGATTTTAATCTTGTCTAAAGGAGACACATCTTAATGTCATCAAATGTATCTTTAGATATCTTAAGGGGACCACTAACATAGTACTTTGGTATCTAAAATGTATGTCCTTTGAGTTTATAGGTCACATGAATTCTGACTATGTCAAGTGTAGACTGGATATGAAGAGTATTAGTTGTAGTTGTCAATTCTTAGGTCACCCCCATCTCTTGGTCTAGTAGAAAACAAAATAGTGTTGCCTTGTGCATGGTAGAATCTGTGTATGTTGCCAACGATAATTGCATAACATATATTCTTTGGATGATACAAAACCTTGAGGATTTTGATCTTAAATACGATTCTTTTCTTATTAGGTGCGATAATACTAGTTCCATAAACCTTACCAAGAATCCCAACCAACACTCTAAATCCGAATACATAGAGATTAGGCATCATGACTTTCGTGATCACACTCAAAAGAAAGAAATTGTATTAGAATTTGTAAATTCTGCCAGTCAACTAGTTGATATCTTTACCGAACCCCCTTCCACAAGATTGTATGATTATCTTAGAGACTCTTTGCGATTATTTTTTTTCTTATATATAAACAGCTATGAAGGTATAAAGAGCTACCCGAATTTATTTTTAACAGATTGAACTCATATACTTCTTTTCTAGACATAAGTATTTGAAGATTTTTTTGGTTTGAAATCCGATAAGCTCCCAATATATAAAGCATTTGGGTTTCAAGTAATTTTCATAATTAGTGACGACTTTAATGTTCGTAATTAGTCACGATGTTAAACGTACACTACAAGAAATAGTATCATTATTGACAAAGTTACTGCGGCAACACTAAAATGGCTTCTAATGATATTTTTAAACACTAAAATGGCCTCTAATTATATTTTTAGCGGATAATATTTGCCGCTAAAGATAAAGTCAATAGAGACAAATAATTTGCTACTAAAGGTATCTTTAGAGACGAACTTATAGGAACAAATAAATAGCGGCTATTAGCGATAAAATTAAGTTTTTTAGTGTTAAAATTCTTGCTGCTAAAGATAGTTTTTCTTGTAGTGGTATAATGTCAAATAAGAATTATTGAAATATTTATTTAGTCATTATCACCTAAATCTTGATAACTCGCTTAAATATAGTACTTCTATGACTTGTTTTCGATATCTTAAAATTATGGAAGGTGATTAATCATTCAAGCAATTTTCAAAGTTTACATTTATTTTCATGGTTCACAACAGTGTTCTACAATCTATCAGTTTCCTTAAAATTAATAAATAGATAATATTGAGTTGTCTAAATCAGACAATTATGTGAAGAGGGAGTCGGGCCGGCCATAGCCAACTCAGTCTTTTTAAGGCCATTTAACATGGAAAATATCTATCAATAATTATCAAATATATGGCCTGGGAGAAAGAGTTAAAGATGAAAAACTGAGTTCCCGCACATGTTCTTATAATCGGGTATGGTCCTCTTCCCACTGCCTGACAAACCAAAATCTATTTTCTATCCAATTGAAGATCTTCCATATCCACATTTATTTCTTCTTCAATTCTTAGTTTCCATGGTTGACAAAAAAACAAAATTCTTACTTTCCCTTTCTTTAAAATAAAAACACAACAACCAATGTGATTAAGTGGTTTTAAGGTTAGAAGAAAAAAAAGTGGTCGACAGTTCCATCTAAATTTTAGTCCGATTAGATAAATACTATGTAAATCTTAAAGTAATTTGGGCAATAGTTACTACCAAATTAAATATGTTGAACAAAGAAACCAAATTAAATTTTATATCCGACTATAGTTTACCAGTTTGGGATACTGCAGACCCACCCACAACATTAGAGACATGTAGAAATATTTTGAAATTCATTCATTCCAAATTTATATTTAAGTGTTTTAGAGTCAAAGTTAAATAATTAACTAGTTGGGATTAGTTCACTGGCCAAGAGCCTTGGTCATCTAATCTAGCGGTGCAGGTTCGAACCGTGTCAACGACACCGAGTCCAAAGTAGCTCTCCCATGTAACAAAAAAAAAAAAAGTTAAATAATTAACATATTAAAGAGTTGAAAAATATCATAACAAAAATAAGTAAAAGCTAGAAGATATATAATAATGTTTAGCACCCAGCTCAATAATTATTTTACCAGGAAAATTGTAATAATCATAAAATTTATAATATACATGTGTTTCTTTCTGTTTCTGGTACGTAAGTGGTCTGTGCTAACTTGCGCGCATCACGACTAATCGTATGAAAATATGCAAGCATTTTCATGTAAATTAAAACTAGATTACCCAGAAAGAGGTTTGGATCTGGTATATATTACTTTATATCCGTTAAAGAGAAAACCGTCCCTGAAGAATTAACTCATTACTTTCTTCACCTTGGGCAAAAAATAAAATAATTGGGCCTCAGAGGCTTTCATTTGTGCTGCTATAATAGCTGCGTAGGGGCTTTTGTGGGTTGGACTGCTAGGGAAGATGGAAAGTGGGCCTCTTCTACTCCTTCTACAATTCTTTTTTGGATTTCTTCTTTTTGAGCGTGAGTTTTCTTTTCTTCTCTCTTGCATCCGTTGCTTAATTATATTCCAACTAATCCCTCTTCCCAATCAAGAGAAATTAGATTGGAATTTTAATAGTGCGTATGCATTAGAGTATGCTCTTTGACAAAAAAAAGGACATTAGAGTATGGTCTTTGACAAAAAAAAAAGAACATTAGAGTATGGTCTATATGGATGAAAAGGCTTGTTTGTATATAAGGGAAATCCCTTAAAACTGATAAAAGAGAATTAGCCTACTTCATTTTGAAAATATAAATCTCATATGATATTTTTTCTGTTACTTCCTAATAGTGCGAATTTTTAATTGATTTAATAATTTAACACTTCATATTAAGATTTCTAATAGTATTTTGGCATATTTATTAGTCAAATAATAAAAAAAAATATGTCATTATTGATTTGAAAGAATAAATAAACATCTTTACAACTAGAGTAAATGTCTCCTTTACTTTCTAAACTATGGATGAATTGACAGTTTACTTCCATTGTATTTTTTGGTACAGGATGCCGTTTAAATTTCATTTTCGTGACTGGATGCCCCTTAACGAAATAGGCGTCATTTAATAGACCCCTCATTACTAGATGCCCTTTTCGTGATTTTTAATATAGTTATATTTTATATTTAAATGGCCATATGTTAAGGAGCATCCACTTACTCCATAACAAAATAGACGCCATTTAATCTCTCCAGAGTTGCAAAAATGAATCTTAAGGGGCATCCAGTCACGAAAATGAAACTTAAGGGCTATGTTGTAGATCTCGCCGCCTAGGCGTCAACTCACCCCTCAGCCGCTTACGCATAGTTAAAATTCTAGGCGATTTTACCCTAGCGCCTTAGTTGTCGTGGAATAGGCGCCTAGCCTGTCTAGGCACCGATTAATGAAAAAAATGGCCGCCTAGGCGCCGGTTAATGGAAAAACATGCCAGCATAGACCTTTTTGTTATTTCTCTTATTCTCGAGAGTCCTCTAATGGATACTATAACTCAGTTTTTAGTATTTTTATATTTACTATAGTGTTTTTAGATGAATATTGTGACTTAAATAGTTAAACTTGCTATAATTACTACATATATATTACTAAATATACAAAATTACACATCGGGATTAAAAACCGAATAATTCAGCCTAGGCCTCGTGTAATCCCGCCTAGGCACTAGGACCCGGTCGACCGCCTAGCACCCAAAACCGAGATCTACATCATAGCTTAAGGGGCATCCAGTACCAAAAAATACAGTGGGGGGTAAACTGACAATTTGGTCATAGTTTAGGGGGCAGTAGATGTATTTACTCCTACAACTATTATTGAATAAATATAGTGGATATTAGTTACCTTACTAAAATGATGGAGTCATATATGCATTGAGTGTCAAAAATATTTGATTAGTCATTATACATTGTTTATGATCAGACATATTATTATAAATAGATCAAATTGTGTGTTGGTCGATATCAAAAGTCAAGGTGGTTTGACTAAAGGTCAAATATGACCGTGAATGATCATATTTTCACATTTCTTCCCAATCTTGTAGTCAAATAGTCTGATTGCCATAATATTTGGAGATTCAATATACCATTTACACATATGACATATATCATGTGTACTGGATCAACGAGGATATGCTCGAGGTACGTATAAGCGCTAACAGGCAAAAGATGCACTATCAATTAAGTTCAAATATTTTATAGCCCAGTAAACTCGAGCTTCTAGCTTGAAAAAAGATGACATGCTTTGACCATGCGATATGGAGATAGTCTTACGGGTGTTTTGAATGTTGTGCAATAATCCCATAGAGTATCATCAAGGTTAGTTGACCAATATTTTGCATCTTGTTCACCGTTTTCTTAAGAATAGCTTTGATCTCTCAATTAGAGATCTCGGCTTGGCCATCTGTTTGCGGATGATAGCTGGTGGGTGTACGATGTCTCACTCCCGACTTGCAAAGAGTAACTGTCAACTGAGCATTGATGAAGCGGGTACTTTTATTAATGATCAAAACTCATGGCATTACCATGTCTTGTAAATATGTTTGTTTTGAGAAACGTAACCACGGTCTTGGCATCGTTCCTCAGTGTCGCTACAACTTCTACCCACTTGAACACATAGTTTATTGTTAGCAAAATGTAAATAATTCCATGGGATGGAATGAATGGTCCCATGAAATCTATACTCAAAACATCAAAGATCTCCGCTTCCAACACATTGTTGAGTTGCATCTCGTCTCTTTTTGATATATTGTTGGTAAATTGGCATCTATTGCAACTTTGTACATACACATGGCAATCTTTGTGATGGAGGACCAATAGAAACCGGATTGAAGAAATTTTGTTGCGATTCTATCACCTTTGAAGTGACCCACATATAGCGAGTCATGACAACTAGAAATGAACTTATGGATCTCCCTATCGTGAACACACCTAATCATTTAATCACTGCATACCTTGAATAGGTAGGGATCATTCCAAAAATATTGATTTGCTCGGTGAATATGTTGTTGTGGATTACACTTCGCGGGGAATGCTCCACTCACTTTGAGGTTCACTATATCTGCATACCAAGGAAAAATAGTAATATCCAAAACAAAGAGTTGTTCATCAAGGAATACCTCATTGACCAATTCTGGTCCAGTGTTGACTGTAGAGCCCTCAAGTCGAGATAAATGATCAGCAACTTGATTCTTGCTTCATTTTTATATCTCGAATCTCCAAGTCAAATTCTTGAACAGCAATACCCATCTAATAAGACGCGGCTCTGCATCCTTTTTCTCAGGTAGGAACGAAACTTATCAAAAGGATATACCATGAAGATCAATTTTTTCCCAACTTTTTCCCCAAAGAAAAAGCTCAAGATAGTCGAATTTCACACCAAACTTGGGCTGAAGAAGACGAAATAACGAGCGCTTCCATCAATGTGATGTAAGTTAGAATTTATTGTACTTGCATTCAAAATTTGTTGAATAATTATCATTTATTAATTACATGTAACGGGTTGACTTGAGAGTGAGACTCGATTAGGCTTCTGAGCCTTCAGGTGATGTCTAAGGGTCCTTAGACACACTTGTACAGACATTGACATGGGAAGATCATATCCAGACAGTGCTCGAGGTGGCACATGAGCGTATGGGTCTTGCACAAAAATATTGCAAGACGTGAGTAGGGCCATTCGTTCCTATCCAGAACTAGAGGCAAACACAAAGTCATGACTTGGATATGTGCATGGCTCGGATGTGGATGATATACCTTCCATAGATAGTCGAGGTCGTGAATGATTGTGCTTGCACTATAGCCTTAGCCGAAGCCCAGGACCAGGAGTCACTGGTACAACCGCAACTAGCCCAACTGGTACGGTCTTTAGTCACTAGAACTCTTTGTAGCTGGTTGCACAAATTAACTAGCTTATGCTGGAGCGGGGTTAGGCCCCGTTCAATATCATCTCAAATGGTCCGGCATAGCCGAGTAATCCACGCACAGAAGGATCATCTTCGAGTAGTTCAAGACTAAGAGATAGGATGATATTGACGCGATCCAAGCTCCTGCTAAAACTCATCCCCCGAGCTTTATTATATCAAGACGTTTATTTTATTTTATTCATACTTTTATTTTGGTTTATAATTAATTTTTATTCGATATTTTTGTGATTATATTTAATTTTTAATTTACTTTGATATGTAACTTTTATTGTAATTGGTTTGTAATATTTTTTTTTTAAATTTAAACTTTTAGCAAACACCCAGGTATCGCTAGAATTAAAAGTTTTAGCGACCACCGAGGAGATGATAATGTGTTCAACACTCTAACAACCACCATCGATGTTAAAGGCTTTGTGGTAGTTAATCACGTTAATTTTTGTCGGCCGCTACAATGGTCGCTGAATGTTAGTGGTCGGTAGAGTTAACCACTAGTTGTTCAAAGATATCTATAACAACGAGATAATACGACCAACTTTTGGTAACCATAAACGGTTGCTAAAACCTTTAGCGACCAATTTACACCTCTAGCGATCACCGTAGCGACAAGTCTGCATATAAATTTGCCTCTTTATATACACAGATTTTTTTTAATACACAGATTCTGTCACGCCCCGAATTTCCACCACCGAAACCCAAGGCGCGACATGCCGCAGACTTAAGTCAAACCACCTAAGCCTGCAAGGCGACCTAACCAAATTCAATAATTACAACTCATTAAGGTGAATTTTAGACTTTACTAATATGCGTATATTTTACAGTCTTGAAGTCTATTTAAAACAATACCGCGACTAGCCTATACCTCTGGTCCAATACGCCAACTAATAATTATAACGGTGGTTAACGCACTATCTCTCTTGGGAATTTCCTAGCCCATCCCCCTGCACAACAAATTACACGAATGAGCTACACAAGCTCAGTAAGTCGAAACGTCTCCCATGGCAGGGAACCTATACACAACAATATAAACGAAATCATTTCTGAAATCGACATACAACAATATAGTAGTTCCCTTTCCAATAATCCCTATCTCAGTACAATCCCGTGTACCCACATAACTTAGAGCTGCAATACAATATTATACTTAATACACGTAGTGGACCGATCCACCTACGTCAACGTATACTAAATACTCATAGTGGACCGATCCAACTATGGTATAGTATACCCCGTACCCATAGTGGACCGATCCACCTATGGTACCGTATACTCCGTACCCATCGTGGACCGATCCACCTATGGTACCGTATACTCCGTACCCATAGTGGACCGATCCACCTATGGTACATCTCGACAATTTCACCTGTCGGTTAGGTGTCGCAGCTCTAAGGATCACAAGAAATAATATAGACATGACAGTCTCATCAATATACACCCCAACTAAGTCCTATACCACAATTACTCTTTTATCTCAAACATCACCACATCTCATATTTAACTAAATATATCTTAATTCAAGATTAATAGTTAAACCGATAAAAGATAGGAGTCCGACTTACCTCACCACTTGCTTTTAATAAACCAGCTTTTCCCTAAAATTAGTTACTCTCCAATTAAATTTATATAATTAAACAATCTAGGTAAAAACAATAAATTTAACATAGATATATATATATATATATATATATATATATATATATATATATATATATATATATATATATATATATATCCATATATATATCCCTAAGGGGGTATAAAGAAGGGCCGAGATTGGTTATTAGCCAAAAATATGTTACAACCAACGCTCCAGATCGTTCCATTACTTAAAGAATTAAAAAATGCCAAAATTACCCCCTACTATATATATAAGCTACTAAAAAAAATTCTAATAATAATACCTCACACCACTTTCTCTCTCTGTCTCTCACGTCAACACATTCTCACGAGCCCAACTTCACTCACCTTTTCTCCGATCTCTCAACCAACACCGACGCCCACCGCTCACTACCTCACCGCCCTCCGATGTTTCATCACCATCAGCATCAAGCCACACTACCTCGCTACACTCCAGCGACACTCTTCTCCGACTCCTCTCTCACCGGCGGCACAACCTCGCCGTACCTCTAGCCGGATCTCTCCGCTTTAACAACTCGCCGTACTTCTCTGTAACTCAGGGTTTTCGAATTGGATTGATTCCAGAAAGTGGATGTATAATCGGTTCCGTATGTTTATTGTAGATGATGAAAAGCTTGGTGTTGGAGAATTACAGAGATTAGCTTGGTGGTGAAACGATGAGCAGACCACAATGTTGGATCAATCTTACTCTATTTACTACTATTAAGCACGAACTCCTCCATCTAAAAACACAAAAGATAAGATAAACCAAATAACGCTTAATGTGTTTGATCAAATGTCTCTGAGCATTGATTTCATCGATTGCAAGAGGAGTGAAGGGTGATATGTTTGCATCAAAGGCAGCGCATGAAGAAATTCATAACTATGAGGTACTGTATTAATTAAAAAACTTGGGAAGAAAGTTAGTTAATTGCATCATTAGTCCCTATGTTTGCGAATGTTTTGTGCATTAACACTTGGAAGGTACCTATTTGTGATCTCTTGACAAAATAGTATTCCCTGAGAAGATAATGGCGCATTATTCTAATCCAATTTCATGCTTCTGTCAAATTTTCCAGTGTCTCAGAGAAGATAATGGTGCTCCGATGATGTATTGATTTCTTGGTGGATATTATTCCGAGAGATGAATTGAAGGATGAAGCTCTTAGTGTGGCATAGAGTAGTAGCATTCCGTTAAGGAATCTTCAGGTGATCCAATTCCGTATCAATAGCTTTCATCGCAAAAAGCTCCCCTGTTCCTTTCAGTTCAACCAAATGAACACTTGCCACCAAGTACTTAGCTCGATCTCATCAGAAAATCAGGGGTTTTTAATTGAAACTTAGAACAAGTGTTTAATAAAACTTCGTACTGAAAATCTGTTTTGTATTAAATTTTTGTCCTTTCGTGTTATCATTCTGGTGTAATTACTTTGTGCTATGTTATTTACCTTGGTAAACAAAAAAAGACACCTGCTTTAGTTATGTAATATGCTCATTGAACTCAAAATAAGCGGGGTTCTCTGTAATATATGAACATATATTGCAACTAATTCAGTAATATAGTCTATTTTGCATAGTATAAAGACCTATAGTGCAATTTACTGTAGGGACCAGTAGTGCAATTTTTGCATTAAATTAGGACCAAAAGTGTAATTTTTGCAATTTACTGTAGGGGCCAGTAGTTCTAATTTTCAATGAAAATTTGAAATGTTAGCTAGAGGGTTATGTAGTAATAACAGTTTCTTTCTCTTTTTCTTCTGCTCGCACTGGAATAGTGGATTTGTTATATCTCTTCGTTGATGTATATACTTAAACTGTATATTGCCTATTTTGCATAAGATTCTATTATACAAAACCATTTTAATCTTCCTATTTTGCAGATTTGGATTCGTGACTTTTGAAACTGAAGATGCTATTGAGAGGATATTTTGTGATGGAAAAATGCATGAGCTTGGTGGAAAAAGAGTGAGTGTTGTTTTAGTTTTTTAAAATAAAAAATTAAAAAGCAAGTATGTTTCTTATTTTAGTTAATTTTTTCCAGGTTGAGATAAAGAAAGCTGAAATGAAAAGAGGAGGTTTTGTGCAGGGGGTGATACGAGGATATGCGCTGTGGAGGAAGTAGCTCGAGAGGGTATGATGGTGATGTGGCGGTGGAATATGTTGGTGGATATGGGAAGATGTGTAGAGGCGGTGGTGGTGCAGCGGCGGATGGTCTGTATTGGAAGTGAAGAATTTTGTTAAATTAATTTGGATAGAAATTATAGTTTTTGGGATGTTTAATTTAGTGTTATGAGATGGTTTTTGTGAGGTGGATTTATGATTTAAGTATTTATCCAAACTTTTGATGTTTTAGTTTTTTTATTATGATTTGCAGTTGGATAGTTTTATAAAAAAAAAATTTGGGTTGATGATGGTGGAGAATGGTGGGAAGGTGAGTGTGAAGAGATGGGTTTGAAGTCTTACCACGTTTACTTTTTTTCCTGTTCTATTCTGATTTTTTCGATGTTTATGTTTGTATCCTTTTCTTTATTTAATTTATTATTAATTTAATATTCGGAATGTCTAATCGAGAAGAAAAATCTCAAACAAAACTCGGATCGGAAAACCAAAAATTTTGAAAAATTAATATGTAGTTACAATTCCTATTCAAAATTTTCGAAAAAATCGGAATTTCGGAGGATTAAACAATCGGAAATCGTAACTTTTGGATCTTATTTCCACCCGAATTTCTATACCACCATGTTCTTTAAGGGTCTATACTACTTTTGTCCGTTTTATTAATTTGAAAATAGAATGATTTCTATACTACCAGTAAGTTTCACGTTATAAAACATAGTTACTAAAATATTTTAGTTAATTTAGATGGTCAAATTTACTTATGATATAATTTCAGATTTTATACAACTACTTTAAATTACGATAGATTTTTTCCATAATCAACTATACTATACAACTATAAATACGAAAGAAATAGTTTCTCCAAAAAGACTCTTCGATCATATTTACTAAAAATACATTTTAATATATGATTTTCATGAAAGTATTGATATAAACTAAATTATGAATTTTGCATTATAAATTATAATTTTTAAATTGATTTTTGTCTAAATAACTTTAGGTACAGGCCCTTCTTTAGAATTAGTTTAAAAATGATAATTTTCGCAAAATCATATATAAAAACACGTATAATATTGCACAAAACTAGAATACATATATAAAACATATAAATGTTTAATATAACAAAATATTGGATAAATATTCATATTATGTTTGTAGAGTTATGAGAGGAATGCATAAATACACATATAAGATAGTGAGTATATGTATTTATATATATTATCAATTTTTTAGCTATTTTTTACAAATAATCTAATGATTTGCACTTCTTTTATATAAAATTCAATTATAAATTTCGCACAATCTATTATAATTTTTTAAATTCATTTTAGCCCAAGTACCTTCAGGTACAGGGCATTCCCTAGTATATATATATATATATATATATATATAACACAACTGATTATTTTTCTAAGGACTTTATTTTCACATTTACTTTTCTTTCAGCCTCTCTTTACACTAAATAAATTAACCTAACAATACTTTATCCTAAACAAAACACAAGGTACAAATTATGGTCTTTACTGTCTCCTTTGCGCTATTTACTTCACAAATCCATTTTTCTTTTAAAACAATTCATACTTCTATCATTTCCACCATCGTAGCTTTTATTACATACTTTATCTGTACAATATTTGGGCAGATATATCTCTCTTTAGTTCTTTATCTTTTTCTAATATACAAAGCTTAAGTACAGCACATTCATAATATCCACTTTATAAGATTTCTATCATATTTCTATCCTTTTCTTTTAATTTACAAACACACTTAATTACCGTACACCATACAACACATATATATACAAGTAATACAATTACAATTCAATATTTATTGTAACCATAATAAATGTATTAAACACAAAATCACACAAACACCCTTTTCTTCTCTTCTTTTTCTCAAGCTTACACACGCACTAACATATATATATATACACACATAACATATATATATATACACACAGGTACACACATGTGCACAAAAATAATTAAATGATTTTCTTATACCTATTAGGCTTTTACTATAGGATGAGTCAACTGTCAAGGATTTGAAGAATTGGGTATTGGGTTCCATCTTTGCTACTGCTTCGTCCACTTTCTCGTTTTTCTTTCACTTTTTTGTTAGTTCATTTGTTTACTGTTTTCTATCACGATTTTTTTCTTTTTTTTCTTATACATTTTGTTTATTATTTATTTACTTGTTCTGATCTTAGTTGAAACAGCCACCACATCCATAGCAACAGCCACATGTAGATTAGCAGCATGACAAATTCAAATATAATATCCACTAATAACAAATAAGGGTCTATACTTTATCAATTTAATTTCCCATAACCCCCATCTTTCTTAATATATTAAAAAGACCCATTAAATATTTATATCACTTTTTATAAACTATCAGATAAATAATAAAACCATTAAACCATGGCTTCCGTAATACCCGGTTATCACAGATTCATTACTTAGTTAAAAAAGATAACAAGGAAAACGAAGAGGAAGAAAATGTAGAAAACAGAGAAAAACTTATTCTTTTCTTGTTTGGTCTAAATGATTTTTAGACTATACGAGTTACAGAATGAACTATCCTCCCAGATTAGGGTTATAATAAACATTACACGAAGACAATTTAAATATCACCTAGCTAGCCGAGGCCTATCTTTTCCTGTAAATTCTCCTGGAAATAAGAAACCAGGGAATGGGATAAAGAAGAGTACAACAAGATCTTTTTAGTAAATTCTGAACTCATTTTCTTTTCCCTCATTACCCGTAATGAATGAATTCCAGAATTTACCTCACAAGACAGCATTAACCCTTTAACGGCTAAGCTGAATTGACCTCACTAGACCTAGTTTTCATTCGATTTTTTGCTTTAACAGGTTTAGGAGCATTATTATTTGCCCCACACGCAATACTAACATGAAATCCATAAGCAAAACATGACCATTTTCCTCCATCTGAGTGTCTTCTTGAATTTCCTGTAATCGTTTCAGGATTATCGAAATCTATCTCACTTCCCTTTCTCCACCTGACATTTCCGTTCAACCCTTTAGCAGTTGCTTCTTCTTCTGTCAATTCCTCCAATATCATGCTCTCTGATTCATTCATCTCTTCATTTTTTCTTGTTTGTTCAACCGATTGACGACTCTTCTGCGCTATTTCAGCCGCCACAACTGATGCAGATGGGCCCACATCTGAACACAACTCTGAATTCACCATTGACCCATACACAACTGACCCTGATTTCCCAGGAAAATCTTCGTTTGTTCCCATGCTTAAAGAACGCCATAGATGAATCTTCTCTCTGTTACTTTCGTCAATAATTGATGAATGATTCTCATCCTCATTAGACATTTGCATCGAACTATCACCTAGCGATACTCCCATGTTAAGAATACCTCGAGGACTACCTGAAGGACGACGTATTTGTAAAGCAACGTATCTTTTATTTCCAGGTATTTGTAATTGTTGTGGCGTAAGCAAATTACTCATTAGAACATGAACTGTTCCGACAAGAACATCACGAAACCATGATGTTGTGTAAATTTCAACTTTCACGGCGGAATCATCTGCGTACAGAAACTCATCGTCAACACGAAAAGCGAACTTATCGTTCCATGTAGGGTTGGAATGTCCGTGTTGATCAACACGTGTACGGAGTTTTCTGTTAGAATGAATCCATGTAATGGCGTAAGTTTGCATGCCTTTTGAAACGGGGAAGAGATCTTGTGCGGAGATGAGACTGATTTCTAGAAGACGGAAAGCAGGAGGTTGAGATTGATATGAAAGCGACGATGATGCGACGGTGGATCCCGTCGGAGTGGAACTCTTCGCTTCCATTTTGGCCGCCGGCATTCCGGGACGACGAATCAGGGAAGGAGGTGGGAGGGAGAAAGGGAGAGACAGTTTTTCTTGCAACTTTGTGGATGTGACTTGTTAGGGGGTAAATAATGGGTAAATTTTGGAACCAGTCATTTTTTTACGTTGTTTTGAATAATTACGGCTTTTACGGGACAGGTTTAGTAATTAGTTCTATATTCCAGTAGAAAAATTAAAAAACAAGATGTTTGCTCATTTTCTAGAAGAATCTCTTATAGTTTGACCATAATATACTGTTGATTGACCTTCCTTTAATTTTTATTGTTTGGAAATTTTCTAAGTTGGATTTATTTCAATTTACAAGTTTTCTAGTTTTGTAAGTCTTCGACTTTAAAAAAAAAAGGGTTAACAACACAAAATTCATTCTATGTAAGACAACTTACTTGTTAATTTGTAATTAATAATATATATCCACATTTTTAATCATACTTAGTTAAAGATATTAATACACTTTATTTTTCTTAAAATTTCCTCGGCAACTAATTAAGGCGGATCTAAGATAGATATTTAGAGAAGACGAAAAGTTAAAACGTGGTTTAGACAATATCTTCGATTTCCTTTTTTATTAATCGAGTTTAGAAAGAGTTTTGAGACGAATTTTAAGCTGGAAAGAAGAGAAAAGTCTAATTTTCTTTTTTAAAAAATCGATGATCTTTTCACTGTTTTCCAAGGAATAGCGGAAGTCTGCCTCCCTTACCCTTTCAGATCCACCGGTGTCTTTAACCCATCTCTAAAATTATTCTTATTCATCATCTTTTTTCGCATCTAAGTTTTATGGCCTCTTTAACATGATCATTCAACCTAAATCTAAGAATCGCCAATGATTAAATCAATTATATTATCCTTTAAAAAATATTTAAGTCCCTCGTTTCGAAGTGATATTGTCATTTCTTGTTTATTTGAGTCGCGTGTCTGTAAGAAAGATGTTAGGCCGTTGAGTCATCTTAAAATAAATTAATAATGTCCCTATTGTAGAACCCGGGAGGAAAGCATTTAGGTATGGGGTATATTTATGGCTTGGAAGGATCATGTTAACGTTAGTATCGTCGAATGTTGTAGCTAGTTTGTTAGCTTTTTATGGTATGTTGTGTTTGTTCGTACTCCAACAAATTTTAGCCAAAGTTGTGGGATCAATGACACAATGAAGAGTTAGTATCTCAGAATCAATGATCATTGTTGGTGATTTCAACGATATTGCAAAAAACTTAAAAATTTAGGAACAAAGATGTCAATTTGGACGGAATCCTCTTATTTAATGAATTCATAAATGACAATGAACTTATCAACATTCCCTCCAAAGAGATGTTATTTTAACTGGACAAACAAAAAGAAAGATGATTAATTAGTTCAAGAAAGACAAGATCAAGCATTGACTAGCAACTAATGGTTAAATTAATTATCCAAACACTATTATCAAGGTACCTCTCGCTATACGTTTACATCATTCTACAAACATTATTCAAAGAAGTGGTAAAAGGAAAATGATAAAAGATGTTTTATGTTTGAATCTAAGTGACTCAAAAATTAACAATATAGAGATAATGTCAAGTATTCATGGGATGATATATCACATCAATTCAATTCAGGAGTTCTCTTAAGAAGGATATAACGTGCTTATCTCTCATAGGGTTGAGCAAAATAATTTTTGTCAACAACATGAAGTTTATTATCAAGTACCAAAAAAATCCTTGTATACATCCTAGATAGTGCCCAATGGAAACAATATCAACAATTAATATACTATGTAACTCAAGAATTGGAGGGTTTGTCGAACAAGGAAGAAGCATACTAGACTGACAGGCAAGGAATTGTGGATAAAAAATGAGGCATAAATACAAGATTCTTCAATGTCGTGACTCGTATGAGAAGAGGCATCGATCGTATTTGTAGACTCAAAGATATTAATGGTACCTAAATGTAAGATCCAAAGAGCATGTTCTCAAGTAAACCTTAATAGGTTTAGAGGAGGTAACCAATCTTACTCCCTGTAAAATTACTAATGTGATTAATGATATGCTCGTATAGGTTCACCGGATAAGGATGAAGTAAAATAAACACATTTTTTATCATATTTGGCACCAAAGCTCTTGGTCCCGACGGTTTACCGGGAAATTTCTATCAAGAATTTTGGGATTTAAGATGATATTTTTGCCTTGATCCCTGAATTTTGTAATAACAATTTTTTGTTGCAGAAGTTCAATGATACTTTCATCGCCCTAATCACTAAGGGAGAAATTCAATAAGGATTCGGAATTTTTAGGCCAATCTTTTATGTTAAATTATGCTACAAAATTATGGTCGAGATTCTAACACTTTAATTTCAACCGTTAATGTTCTCAACAACCTAGAGAAATTTTATCAAAGGAAGATGCAATCAAGATTATATTCTTATCTTCCAATAGGTCGCAAACTTCTTGAAACATAAGAGAAATTCAAAGAAGTACTATGCGGTGGTCAAGCTGGACATGGTGAAATCCTACGCCCAAGTTAATTGGGAGTTTCTTATTATGATCATGTCAAAATTGGGTTTTTGTAAGAAATGGACAAACTGAGTTTATACTAGTATCTCATCAATATCATTTCAAATCAATTTAATGGAAAAATGTTAAATAAGTTCAAACCGCAACAAGGGATCAGACAAGGAGGCCCACTTTCATCACTCTTGTTCTTACTTATGACTGAATGTCTTATTGGTTACTTAATCAACAAAGCAAGATAGGAAACATTAAATTATGTTTCCTATAAAAGAGATCCCTCACAACTTTAAGAGATCCAAATCAGAGAATTTAAATTATATAAAAGATCGTCTCTAGACAAAAATTCCAAATGGATCTCATCTATTTTATCGCGGTAAGGTGGTTTTAATTAAAGCGGTTTTGCAGTCTATCCCAAATTATGTGATGTCAATCTTTGAATTTCCAAAGGTGCTATGTGAAAACTTGCAAGACTTATTGCGAATTTTTTATGGGATGTGCAACACAATAATAGAATACACTGGATCGTCTGGAAAAAGATCGTTATTTCAAAGGTCATTGATGGAATTGCGTTTAGATATTTTCAAAATATGAATATAGTATTACTGGAAAATTAAGCACGGAGAATTATGTACTACTCATATTCCTTAGCTGCAAAAGTCCTCATAGGTATCTATTTCCCTAACTCATTTCTTTGGGACACAAGACTTAAAAATAAAAGATCTTGGAGTTGCACTAGCATTTTCAAGGGACTACGGATGTTGAAAAAAAAATATCATACGAATTGGCAATGGACTTAATACGTACACTGGGGGATATTCATGGATTTCTAATAATTTTTCAAGGAAAAACCGACAAGAAAAAATACGAACTGGGTGGTAGAAAATTTTAAGGATGATCTTTCAGGATTGAATACTTATCTCATTAACCAATTATTTCCAACACTAGTAAGAAATGAGATTCTCCAAATTTTGATCCTATATTTGGACATGGAGGACAAGATTATATGGTCTCACACAAAGATTGGGATATACTTGAATATCGAGTATCAAACTATTGCTTAAGGTGAGATGTTTATGGTTTGGAAATCCTCAAGGAATCCTAATCAGTGCAATCCAAAGATTTGGGAAACTGTCTGGCATGCAAACATTCTGACTAAGGTCAAAATATTTTGGGTGGGAATGCTATAAAGGAGTGTTGCCAACAAAGAAAATGCTATTTAAAAATTACACAAAGAAATTAGTATGTGAATGATGTGAACAAAAGACGGGACGTATCAAGCACATGTTGATCTATTGCCACTTTAGTACTATTGTATGGGCAACTTCAGGTATTTAAATTAGAATCAAACCCAAACAACAACTTAAAATTGATGAATGTATCATTGCAATTATCCAAGGGTACACAAAAAATAGCCGGACCAAAGAATCATCAGAACTTTTATTTGTTGTACTCTCTGGAACATTTGTAAAGCAAAGATGCAAAACTTGTTTGATAAAGTGGAATATGAAAGAGATTAACCTCAAAACAAACATGCTTATCAAGGATCTTTTTGGAGATATATATTTATCAGGTTGAGATATCAAGTAACGATATACAACACTCTCATAATACACATTCTCTGCAGGACCTTATCCAACAAGAAGCTACAAAAGCATATGGATAAGTGATGAATTATTCTCCGACTGATGGAAAGACACATGTATTGCTTAGATCGTTATTAATATTCAATGAATCATGATGAAGCTAAGTGTATCAAGGAAAACTCAGTTGTTGAAGGTAATCTAGAGCAAGGTACATTTCTATTACTATGATTTACCATTGATATCTCCCCATTTGAGATAATTTAATCTTAGTTGGAGACATCATTTTTAGAATTTTAGGAAGTTTAGTAGTCGATTTTTATATATAATATTGTATTTTCTTATTTCTTGTATTGATTTAATGATTTATTATTTGTAAAGCATATTTGGTTTAATTTATTTATTTAGTGTGAAGCTTTAAAGATATATAGTAATTAATTAGATGTCAAATCAATTCCAAGAGATAAAGGAAAGAAGATATGAATGTAAATTGGAGATAAAAGAAAGAAAAGATAAGTATGGAAAGATAAAGTTGCCAAGTAAATCTGAATTCCAGCAGCTACCTCCATAAAAGTTATCATAACTCAAGATTGGATAGGAATATGGATGAACGGTATGAAGAAAGGTTATAGAGCTTTCCGAGACGATCGGTTTCAATATAAAGAACGCGTCAATCAGAGTTGAAACGAAGAAGTTACGGCCAAATCAAAACAGCAACTGTTTATTACCTTTTTTATATTTTAGAGTTACGAATTAGAGTTGGAATAGAAGTCCAAATACTTGTCTTCCACTCCAAGAAATCGTGTTAGAGTTTCCTAGACCCTATAAATACACCCTTAAAACGTTGTAAACATATCCTTGCCTCCCACAACTAATTCTTAAGTTTTATTTATCATTAGAGTATTCAAGAGAGCAAGATGACAACCATGTATCTTTATTTTAGTTTATTTTTTTCAGGTATGAACTAAATTTCCCATAGCTTGGGTTTTGCATATGTATAATCTATGAATTCTATTTTCGTCTATTCTATGTTTCTTTGGGAGAATTATTTTAAATTGATTCTAGCTGCTTAACCATATATTTGTTTTATGTGCTTTGTGTTGGCTTATTGCCCCCATCGATTAGGTGTTTTAATGTGACAAATCCTCTATTGTTTAGTGTGCTAATTTCAATTTATTATCTTGCACTCTAAATCATCAAAAAGCACTATTGACATCATTTTGATCAATGCTTAATTATCTTATCCTTTGTAGCTAATTCTCTTACCATTACTTTTAACCTTATCTTATGTGTACATTGAGAATTAGCTTTCATGATCAACAACAAAGTTTCTTAAAATGATGTTTACAACAACTCTCGTGAAGAAAACTTTTCCATCCGAGCAACGAATCAAAATATCAAAATCTCCAAGTCAGTAGAAACCGGGTACCCGCATTTGGGAAAACCGGGAACCCGGTTTGGTGAAGCTCAAGTCAACATCAAGTTAATATAGCCGTTTTATAGCCGTTACAATTGAAAACCGGGTACCCGCATTTGGGAAACCGGGAACCCGGTTTGGAACAAAGTTCACCATCAACTTTATATCCGTTGGGGACTTTCTTGTGCTATAAATATGAGCTCTTTGAAGGAGAAACTCACCTCTAACACTTCAACTATCATACATATCATTCTCCTACAAAGTTAGAGGTCACAAGCTATCAAAGTTAATTATCCAAGCTTGATCAAGAGCCTAAACCAATAAGCTTCAAAGTTATCATCTACTCTAGAGGAGTTTACAAGCTTATAGTCATATCTACTCTTTAGGAGATTATCTAGCAAGGTTGTTTGCACCCCTTTAAACACTTTGTATCTATCCTCTTAAGTCTAGGTCTTGTAATAGATAGATTAAGAGAGAATTCAAGTATAGGGAGTATACTTGGTATCCTTGTGTTGTGATTACACAAGTGTTTGTCCTTCGTGGTTTCGAAGAGGTTGTCCTTGTGTTGCGATAGCACAAGTGTTTGTCCTTCATGTTATCGAAGAGGTTGTAAGGGTTATTGTGTTCTCGACCCGGTTAAGAGAGACACGGAAGCTTAGTGAAAAAGCTTGAAATCCTAAGGAGGCTTCCTTAGGTAGTGGATGTAGGGAAACCGAACCACTATAAATCTCGTGTATCTTTCTATCCCTACTCTATTTACTTTCCGCACTTTATATGTTTGATTACTTGCTAGTATAAATATCGTAATAATGTTTATCTAGTTAATCAACCTATTGTCATCTAGAGTAGTAAGAAAATAGAAACTCGTTTTACATGTTAAACTTATATATCAAACCTCTAGCTTATCCTATGCATGATCCCATAAGTGTTTGATATATTAGTTGTCTTAGAAGTTTCTTTCATAAACTTATATTTATCCAAAAGATTTTTTAATTAGGCATTAATCTTATTAGTAATCCTATTCACCCCCCCTCTAGGACTATCAATTGGTATCAGAGCCTAACTCTACGTGAATAGCTTAATCGTTAGTAGAGTAAACGATATGGAATCTAATCTTTTGGAAAAGTCGTCTTCTACCCGACCTCCACTTTTTGTAGGAACTTACAAATTTACTTGGAGAACAAAAATGGAGAAATTTATCAAAGCCAAAGATCGCGATTATTGGAAAATCGTTATGGAGGACCCATTCGTTCCATATATAGAGGAGTTAAATGAAGCAGGAGTTCTTAAGTCAAATCAAGAAGAAATAGATCATGATGAACTCACCAATGAGGAGCTCACTCAAAATGAAAAACCGACATGGATCGTGAAAAATACTAATCATATTCCCGGATCCATTCCACCTCGGTTACCATAGTAATATTCATTAAAGGTGTTGAGTGTCAAGAAAATTGAATTATATGCAAAAGGACGTTCATACCTCGTAAAAGGAAAATACGGTGAATTCTCTCCTTTCTTCCTTTTTATCTTAATGTTTACTATGTGTTTTATGTGCTTTATCCTCTATGTGCTATATCTTGCTAGTCTTGACCCTTTCATGCTTTAAAATTGCTTAGTTTTCACTTTGGGTCTTTTTGTACTTTTTTAAAATATAGGGGTCTTTATGCAATAAACCGTTTTCTTTATTTTCATGATTTCCTTTTCATAATTTTTCATAACAAAAATGTTTTTGGTAGTTTTATAACATGTCTAAACTATTGGGGAGGTTTCGTTTTTGTTTCGGGTGATTTTGCAAAATTGTTTTATTTCAATCATACCCTTCAAAACCGAGGCATACAGAAGGAAACCGGGTACCCGGTTTTGGTGAATGCGGGAACCCGGTTCCTAATCTGTGTAAAATCCGACTAGTCAAAACCCTTAGTCTTTCCTCTTTTCCTTCACTTTTCAAAACCGTTTTTCTCCTCTTTCTCTCTCAAAAACGAAAACCCTTCAAACCCTAACTCCTCCATTAAACCTTCATCATCTCCTTGGCCATGGCTTCATCTTCCAAAGCTTCTAGAGCTTCAAGGGCTTCCAAAAACAAGAGAATCATTGATGAAGAAGATGAAGATATTGAGATAGACCCAATTTATGAAGATGAAGAAAATGATTTAGAGCTTGAAGAAGAACCCACAAGACAAAGAATGGTGAGGAAAAACATCAAGATCCTTTGGGGAAGATCAATTTCATCTCCTTCTCTTAGTGCTTCCATCTCTTTGGTAAATGGCTCAAATTCTAATCTCTTCCATTTATTTCAATTCCAAGGATTAGATTTTTTCCTATCTCTTGAAAATAAGTCTTATGAATCCCTTGTTAATGATTTTTACAAAAATATCCATCCACTAGATTGTGATTCTTGCACTTTAAAATCAATGGTTTCAAACAAAAATCTTTCCATTACTCCAAAAACCATTGAAAAAGCTTTTAAACTTCAAAATAGTGGTTATGAGAATTTTATCGTTTCGGGTTGGAATAGAAGTAAAGAATTGATTGATATTCCTTTGAAAAACGAGGTTGAGGCTTTTATGTCATCGAAAATGTTTCAAACCCATACTCAACCTTGGCTATCGAGTTTATTTACTCCGGATATTCGTTTAGCACACAAAATTATCTTGTTTTGTCTTTTAGGAAAAGATAGGAAAGATGGTACAATTGCTCCTTATGAAGCAATCCTTCTATTTCATCTTTATTCGAAAAGGCCTATCAATTTTTGCAAAATTTTCATTCGTAACTTGGATTATCGTGCTCATTCGAATTCTACTCTACCATATGGTATTGCTCTAAGTTATCTCTTAATCAATGTTAAGAAAATATCTCCCTCTCTTGACCCTCGTGATTTTGAACCAATTTGGAGGTTTGATATTCCTTTTTTGAAAACTATGAAAATCTTCGTTTACAATGGAGAATACATTGATAAGCATGTTTTTGATCATCTTCCCGAAAATCTTCGAAAAACTATCTTGAAAAATGTTGGTCAAAATATCACTTCCTCGGGTCCCACTATTGAGTCTCTTAACATTCCTTCCCGTGAGGTTTTGCCTATTAATCCTCCACCGTCTTATACCACTTCCCGTTCAAAATCTTCCATTGGTTCTTCCTCAAATGTTGCTACTAAAGATGATCTTGATAAAGTTGAATCTACTTTGTTGAATGTTATTAAAGAGGGTTTTGCGGAAATTAAAGGATGGTTTGAAAATATGAACAATCGAATTGAGGGGTTGAAAAATGAAGTTTCATGTCTTCGTGATGATATTGGAAATGGAAGAAGGTCTAGGAGCCGCTCTCCTCGTGATAATCGCTAAATCGTTCTTGTTTGGGTGTTTTAGTTTAATCTTCATTTAACTTGGCTTTTATGTGTTTCTTAGTGTTTTGGACTAAGTTTGTGGTGTTTATGCTTTAATTATTTTTGGGTCCGTGTTTTGGACATCTAGGATATTATTGCTACATGTTTTATTTGGATAATGGTTTAGGATGCTTTATGTTTAACTTGGTTTGATTTGGATATTTGTTTTAGTATGCTATGGTTTTATTTTGGAAATTTAATGTTTAGTTGCTTCAAGTTTATGCTTTGATATTACTAACATTTTCCTTGATGATATAGGTACTATTGCTCTCTTATCCTTGATCTTATCCTTTATTGCATTTTAGTCCCTATAGTTTGGTCAAATTTGGCTTAGTTCCCAAAATGATTGAAAATTGCATTTAGGTCCCTAAAAAATTTTTTCAAATTGCTTTTGAGTCCTTAAAACTTTTGAAAATTTTTTTTACCCATGCTTTTCAAAAAATACATTTTACCCCCTAAAGTTTTTTAAAGTGATTTCAAATATTCTTCTTAGGGAAAAATTGTTGATCAAAACTTTTTACAAATTGAAACAAACTCTATGCATTGTGTAAGGGGGAGTTTTTGTTAAATAATATTTAAAAACTCAAATGCTTAGTCTAATCTTTCATCTCATATATTGCAACTAATCGTTTATGTCATTTGAAAGCATATGAAATGAAAATCTATCGATCAAGGAGTTGGTAAATAGTCTCTATCTCTTAAATCTTACAATTTTCTATCTTTGTGCAATCTCTTTCTAAAAATTGTTT
This sequence comes from Nemophila menziesii, assembly GCA_029959085.1. Classification (NCBI taxonomy): domain Eukaryota; kingdom Viridiplantae; phylum Streptophyta; class Magnoliopsida; order Boraginales; family Hydrophyllaceae; genus Nemophila; species Nemophila menziesii. The sequence continues at coordinate 39,538,423 of JARWIR010000004.1, read as the reverse complement.
TAATCTCTAAACTCTTGCACTTTCTTAGAATCTTTGTTTAATATCTATTCACTTGAGTTTTTGCTCTTCTTCCTTGTTATGGTCTATACTTTTATTTCGTCTTTTTGATGAAGACAAAGGGGGAGAAATATGTGCACTAAAACTTTCAAAACTTGCACTTTACAAAACTCACAAATGCATGTCTTTTTCATAAAAATACACTTTGACTTAATGCTTTTTGTGAGGGGGAGTTTGACTCCATTTGTGTTTTAGTGATTGATTTGTCATCATCAAAAAGGGGGAGATTGTTGGCTTATTGCCCCCATCGATTAGGTGTTTTAATGTGACAAATCCTCTATTGTTTAGTGTGCTAATTTCACTTTATTATCTTGCACTCTAAATCATCAAAAAGCACTATTGACATCATTTTGATCAATGCTTAATTATCTTATCCTTTGTAGCTAATTCTCTTACCATTACTTTTAACCTTATCTTATGTGTACATTGAGAATTAGCTTTCATGATCAACAACAAAGTTTCTTAAAATGATGTTTACAACAACTCTCGTGAAGAAAACTTTTCCATCCGAGCAACGAATCAAAATATCAAAATCTCCAAGTCAGTAGAAACCGGGTACCCGCATTTGGGAAAACCGGGAACCCGGTTTGGTGAAGCTCAAGTCAACATCAAGTTAATATAGCCGTTTTATAGCCGTTACAATTGAAAACCGGGTACCCGCATTTGGGAAACCGGGAACCCGGTTTGGAACAAAGTTCACCATCAACTTTATATCCGTTGGGGACTTTCTTGTGCTATAAATATGAGCTCTTTGAAGGAGAAACTCACCTCTAACACTTCAACTATCATACATATCATTCTCCTACAAAGTTAGAGGTCACAAGCTATCAAAGTTAATTATCCAAGCTTGATCAAGAGCCTAAACCAATAAGCTTCAAAGTTATCATCTACTCTAGAGGAGTTTACAAGCTTATAGTCATATCTACTCTTTAGGAGATTATCTAGCAAAGTTGTTTGCACCCCTTTAAACACTTTGTATCTATCCTCTTAAGTCTAGGTCTTGTAATAGATAGATTAAGAGAGAATTCAAGTATAGGGAGTATACTTAGTATCCTTGTGTTGTGATTACACAAGTGTTTGTCCTTCGTGGTTTCGAAGAGGTTGTCCTTGTGTTGCGATAGCACAAGTGTTTGTCCTTCGTGTTATCGAAGAGGTTGTAAGGGTTATTGTGTTCTCGACCCGGTTAAGAGAGACACGGAAGCTTAGTGAAAAAGCTTGAAATCCTAAGGAGGCTTCCTTAGGTAGTGGATGTAGGGAAACCGAACCACTATAAATCTCGTGTATCTTTCTATCCCTACTCTATTTACTTTCCGCACTTTATATGTTTGATTACTTGCTAGTATAAATATCGTAATAATGTTTATCTAGTTAATCAACCTATTGTCATCTAGAGTAGTAAGAAAATAGAAACTCGTTTTACATGTTAAACTTATATATCAAACCTCTAGCTTATCCTATGCATGATCCCATAAGTGTTTGATATATTAGTTGTCTTAGAAGTTTCTTTCATAAACTTATATTTATCCAAAAGATTTTTTAATTAGGCATTAATCTTATTAGTAATCCTATTCACCCCCCCTCTAGGACTATCACTTTGATTTATTGTCTGTATTAAACCTGGTCAATTTAGGGTTGTGCTAATAGTAGTTCAATGGTCACCCGGGATGAGTGTCTAATTATTGAAACACCACATAAGCGTCTAGTGTGCGGTAGTGATCCTGACGGGCTTGCCTAACTAGATAGTCATTAGGGTATAATTCAATCACCAATCATCATTAGAAGGTCAGACTCATTTAGGAACCTAGTGGCGTAGGAGCACCCTATTTAAGTCCCCTCTTGATTGTGAGGTCGCCGCCCTAGTCCATCCTGACGGGGTTAGGGAGGAATTTAGAATCTTGACTACTTATCTAAGAGTTATTATCACCCTTATTAACTAGTAGAAGTAATAGAAGGATTAGTGCATACAAGCAAAACCTGAGCTATACTCTCTCATATTTATTTTATTTCCTTTAGTTCAATTAGTTTAATCGTTAATCCTCTTCAATCATATTTATTTTCTGTCTTTTTAATTATTAATTGTTACTCTGATTTATTTACCCATCTGTTAACACATTTAAGTCCCTCAGGAACGAATCTTCTTATCATTAAAACTTGCATACAACCTGTGATACTTTCAGTACTGTGCTAGTCTAGGGTGATTAGTGCATTGTTTTCGGTATTTATTTATCATATTTTTATCACACCCTAAGCGACACCAACCACATAAATTCCTCCTCGCATTCCTCTAACTCTTTTAGCAACACTTTTGCTTGTCTAGTGTTGTATTTGTGGTCTTTTACTATGTCCTTAGGTGAATGTTCTATTAGTGTAAATTTTTGCTCTATCAATCGGGAAAAAAATTCCTTCAACCAAACTAGAATATCATGTTGCTTGTCCAAGGGTAACATAAACTTTGTGTGTGGTAGCATCATTCTACCTCAGCCATCCCCAAACAACCCCACTTCTCTTTTAATACCCAATGATTCCAAATCCTATTTGAGTTTTGCTTTACCTTTGTTCACTTTCTTATCTAGGACAACTATAGTTTCAAAACTATCAGATACAGTCTTCACCCAATGCATAACATCTGTGTTATATATTTTAGCAATTTTTTTGACCAATATGATAAATCATAGAAGATACTCTTTTTCTTCCAGTTAAATTCTTGAGGGATTGTATTGTATTACCAGTTACGAATATTCTCACAGCGATATCAAATTAGTCGTGGATGTGCACAAAAGGTGTGTTTACTTTTTTCTAGGTCTCTAAAGAGTGTTTTGTTCATCAAGGCTAGTCTCAGCCAAACCCCAAGAAATTACTCCATTATGTAGGAGTCAAATCTTGATAGGGCATTAATTTTCTTAAAATTATTAAATATAAGGCTCGGTTTTTTCTCTTCTTTATTTTAGTGACAATTCATCAAAATAATTGTCCAACATTGCTAAATCGGGCATGCGACACATATAGAATTAACCCCAAGAGTGGGTCGTATCTTCTTTGATATTTTGACTACTTCTTTGCCTCACATTCTTTTCAGATATCTAGCCTTGTTATCTTCCATTATTCTCCTCTGTACCTTCACCACCTTCTTCTTCATCTTATTCTATCCTTCAGGGATGTTCGGTAGGTGTCTGGTCCGCCTAAACATTCCTTTCAACGTGAATATTGATTGAACAATATAAGACATAAAACGGTATCAAAACAGGGAAACTTTTCTATTTTATTCTTATCACCCTTGTGTATTGGCATGAATAGTGCATTTATCGATATTGTTGGTATCCAACATGTGAAATCACATAGTTATGGTGAAAGAGAAGAGAACAAGTAACATACATATAATATAAAGGCAAAGAAAGAAGGCAAGTTTTGGTAGAGGAAAGTTAGGATCAACTCAATCTATGAAGTTGTAACCGTAGTTTGTGAGAGTCTAAAGGAGACAATCATAGTTTGTGTATTTTTGAAATTTGAAGTGCCTTTGTCTTTCAAAGGGACATCCCAACGCACGAGAAAGCAATATACTAGTGGTGATATGGTCTGAGGTATCTTGGCAAGAGTCGGTTGAGACAGAAACGAGTGGTACTATTTCATGGGCCGCATATGAATTAATTAAATGGATGTCATTTTATGTAGGTTTAACGATACAAAAATTGATTTCTCCATTACTCATACACCCAAGCTCTATGAGTTTTAAAATATAATGGATGTCATTTTATGTAGGTACCGCCTAGAAGGATAACCAAAACCCTGGCCAGCTTTTTAGAACCATGCTCATATGGCAAACTTTGGAGATATAATATTTATAATCAAGACACACCCTTCGAGCAGGGACGAAAGTCTGCCTTTTTTTTTATTCTTTCTTTTCTAGATACATATTTGATTTAGGAAGATAATAGTTTTTTCAAGAAGATCCGGACAAAATCGATGAAACAGAAAAAATCCGAATGAATAGAAAAAAAAAAAAAAAAAAGCAACTTTCTTAACAACTAAGAGATCCATTCAAAAAACATAGGGACTAGTTGAAGTAATGAACCTCCCAATATCGTAACAAGAATTCAATTCACACTGTTTTCAATTTGAGTCATTTTTGTTCGGTAGTTTTTTCCTTTATCAGTTATCTAACACTATAAAAAAAACAAATTTAAATCTTCTCTCTTTAACCAACCAATAAATACACCATTAATACTTAAACACCTTAAACGGAAATATGAGAACTATTGTTAGTTATCTTCCGTCAACTTGAATGTCAACTTTTTCTCCACCCCAAACAAAGGCCAAACATTATCCAATGCTCAAAATGGTCAATAATATGAAATCCCAAAGATACCCTTGTCCGTTATTCTTGTCATCAACTACTTCCTAAACCTTTGAACTTTTCTTTGGCAAAGATCTCCTTAGACCAACACAACGTGTTTGTGTTCTTCGTGCCCTCAACTTCCTTTCTTGGTATTTCTCTTTGTCTTTTCTAGTTTTTGTTGACAAAGAAAACATCGAGAATTTTCTGTAAAAACATTTTCAATTCTGAAAAAATTATCTGTCAGGTACCATAAATATGATGCATGCTTTTGAATATGTTATATGTTTTAATACTAATTAGGATTTATTTTTTTCTTGTATGAAATGGAATGTTCACATCTATTGAATATTAATTGTTTCTTGTGATGATCTTGTATTTTTCAAGGTTTTTAGTTTCGTGTTTTTTTTTTTTTGTTACATCTAAGAGTCTAATAACTCGTTTGAATATTCGAGATCTTCGTTCCCTTTTTGTTTGATAAATTTTCTACGTTAGGAAATTTTTTGTTGATCGTGTTACCATCATGATTCTATTATTATATTTGTTCTGAGTTTTGTCCATCATGTATATGGATAACAAATGTTCCCGTATTTATTCTTCACCTATATGTCTTTTTCATCATAAATTCCCATAATAAATTTAGTTACAACAATGGAAAATGGATTAATTTAGTGTTCTCTTATGTTTTTTTTAATTTTATGGAAGATTTCACTTTTATTTATTTGTAGTGACAAGACATGTAATTAATACCATCTACCTTAAAAGTGTAATTTTCGTGTTATGGCTGTATGATTCTTGGTAACTTGTTTATTTCAGGGGCGAATCCAGGAAATTGCGTTGAGGGCTAAAAAAGTGAGACAAGTACTTTAACAATTTCTAAATTATTATAGAAGGGGGTCTTAATTAATAATTATGGGCTGATCATTTTTTTTAATTCCTAGTAAAATTTGAATTGTATGTTTTGTATGATCTTTGCAGACAAAAAAGAAAAAGAAAAAAAGCTTCTTTTAGCCTGAATTGTGTTTTTATTTGGACGAGAAAGTAAATGGGTAAGAAGGGCTGGTTTGCTTCAGTTAAGAAAGCTCTAAATCAGGTTTGTTATTATTCAATCTATATTCATATTTCATATCATCTTTCTCGTTTTTTGCCTAATATTTGTGTATTTTTTTCATAGAAAAATAGTAAAAAAAAGGGATGGTTTGGAAAAAATAAAAACCAAGAGTCGGATCATTCACAACCGGAAACTTCTAATGCACCACCAGCAGTTCAGGCGGCACCGGAGGTGCCGCCAGTTTCTGCTGCCCCTAAACAAAAGGTGGTTAAATTTGTAGAGACGGAGAATGAGCAACAAAGGCATGCTTATTCTGTCGCTATAGCCACGGCTATGGCGGCAGAAGCGGCTGTTGCGGCTGCTCAGGCGGCGGCTGAGGTTGTTCGTCTCACTAATGTACCTCTCCCTAGTGTACCTTTTATTTCGAGTAAATCAAAGGAAGAGAGTTCAGCTATTAAGATTCAAAAGACTTTCCGTGGATACAAGGTAAGACATTTGTGACGTTTTATGATGTTTTTTAGCTCCTTAACTAACCTGTTTTCTTGTCCTAGTTGGATCACATAAGTTTATAAGAACACCGTATGAGTCCCCAAGTTTTGAAAGCTTTCAATTTCCTGGCCCGTCCCATAATTTTATAATTTTATCTTTTTATGAACTTTTTGTTAGTTATATGATAAAAATATAGGTAATATAGGTTATTATGTAAGATATAGGGACTAATAGAATCTTTTAGTGCTATTAACCGAAAAAATGGAGAGTGTTGGCTTACCTTTTTTGTCCCATAAACAAAAATTCCTTACTCTATTCCTTATGAAACCATGTTGATCTAGGGGGTAAAAGAAATTAATATAGGGACCTATAATGCAATTAAACAAAAAAACTGTAGTGTTGTCCCTGAATCTTCTTTTTCTCCCAAACAAAAATTCTTGGTTCCACTCCTAAATAAGGAAACATTGATCTGGAGGACCAAGGTTACCCTTAAATTGTCAAAAAATAAAAATTGACCCCATCAAATAAGTATTATCTTATAATCCACAAATTTTGAAAATATTCACTTTCCCTCATCATATTTAAATTATCTTTTTATGCTTAAATCTGTTTTGTTGTCTATGAATATTTTGTTTGTTCTTAAGTTATGATGGGATATAAGTTATTCTCCACAATATAAGGACTTATAGTAACCATTTAATGATCATGCAAATCATAAATAAAGAATCCTTTCTTGATCATGTGATTTATATATATGATTTTTTAAATAGGCAAGAAAATCTACACGAGCTTTAAAAGGATTATCGAGATTGAAATCATTAGTTGAAGGCCATGCAGTTAAACGTCAAGCCACAACAACCTTAAGATGCATGCAAACTATGTCACGTGTCCAAACTCAAATACGCGACAGAAGAAGTAGAATGTCTGAACAAAACCTAGCTCTTCAGAGACAACTCATGCAAAAGCACGAGAAAGAACTCGAAAAAACTCGAACTTCGGTTTGTTTTCTTCTTCTTCGCTTTTTAAAATAGGGACCTATAGTGCAATTTTTGCATAATATAGGGACTAAGAGTTTGGTATATTTACACAGGTTGTAGAGGATTGGGATAATAGAAAGCATTCGAAGGAACAAGTTGACCAAAAGCTTAACTATAGGAACGACGCAGCTACTAGAAGAGAAAGAGCATTGGCTTATTCATACACTCATCAGGTATTTTATTAGGAAAAATGAGACATGGATTGGTATATAAGAAGAAATTGATTGATATTGTGATATATGAAGTATATTTTTATGATAGAATTTATACTTACATATGACATGTGTTCTAAAACTCCTGTTTGAAGATCCTTTATTGCCTATAATATGGCTAGGGCTTTTACACAACTAAGACAATCTAGGAGTAATGTACTTCATTTCATGTTATTTTGGCGCCTCTATAGAACTAACACGTGCTAAGGGTGTTTTACTTATTTTGTTAGTAATGATTTAGTCTCACCTACTATGCTCAAATTTTTTAGATCATGGGATTTCTGGTGGCATTTTTAGGAAATAGGAGACAAATAGATTCTTAGGGATGTGAGTGTTAATTTTTAGGGATTTCAAATGGTATATTTAAAATAAAGGGACTAATAAACTCCTATTGTGGAGTTAATAGGGGAGTTTGATACAATTAATTTTTTTTTTCTTTCTTCTTATGATTAATTTAATACACTAAGAAAGTCAATTGGCTAAGGTAAAATTTGATCATAACACCTTTTGTAAAATTCGATCATGGGACTTTTGATATAATTTTACTTCAATTACTATAAAGTAACTCTTGATTATAAATTTTTCTCGAAATTAATATTGATTTTCGAATTCTTTTTGTAGCAAACATGGAGAACTTCACCAAGATCCGCGGATCACACATTCATGGATCCAAGCAACCCACATTGGGGTTGGAGTTGGTTAGAGAGATGGATGGCCGCTCGACCATGGGAAGGTCAAGAACCCAAGACCAAATCTCAAACCACTCGTGAACCAAATCTTGTTTCTCCAACAACACCAAGAACCCCGACCCAAAATCGTCGCTCATCCATTTCGGGTCCCACTCCAAAGTCACCCACTTCCGCACCGGGTAAAATAGCCCGTCCAATTTCGAGCCCACGAAAAAGCGTTACTAATATGGATGATGATGCTAAGAGCACAAAGAGTACAAGCTCATTTACCCCAAGACTCAAGACTAAAAGTCCAAGCCCATTGGGCTTAGACAAAAGTAAGAGTGTTACAACGGGAAAAGAAACTACGGCTAAGAAGCGTTTATCTTTCTCGAGTCCTCCTGGTGCTTCTTCTACGAGGCGATACTCTGTAGATGCTAAAACTCTTCATTGAAAAAAAATATAAAAGAATGTGACATAACTTAGATAGTTGTGCATATGATGAAGTTAAAAAACTAAAAAGAAATATATTATAGTAAATGGAGAAGGGATAATTTATAGGAAACGGGCATGTGGTTATGTTCCGAGGGAGTGCTTGGATTTTCTGTGTCGTTTCTTTTTGTGTGAAGATGGAATAACGAGTATACGTTCTTGTGTTTGATATGTTTTGTATTTAATGGAAGGTTATAATATATTATAGATACAAGAATCTGAGTTTTGCTTACTACATTTACAAAGAATTGAGGCTGTTTTTATGTCCTCTATTTTCTACTAATTATCAATTTTCTGAAAATTTCTGAAATAGCTTGCAGATTACTATCCACTATATATGAGCCCCACCGTGAAGGTCCTGACATAGGACACATCACTGTTTCCAGGAAATTACAAGATCCTCCTCTTTTCGTGTCCTTTCCTGAGGCAAAATGCCCTAATGATCTATGTAATTACAATAAATGATTTCAAATGAGCTTTTCCTAAGCCACTTGATTCCATTTTCAGCCATTATTTATATCTACAAATATCAAACGTTTCAAAAATATTATTCTAAATTAAACGTATTTAAAAATACTATTTTTCTAGCCATTATACTAAATCCGAGAGATTTCATAGATTTAAAAAAATAATTAAACATTCTAATTGAATTATACTTTTATTTGGTCACATCACAAACTAAAAACTCTATTTGAAGTGTCCAAATTACCTTTAAAATCTACAAAATATCTCACAGAAATAATAAAATAGCCTAAAATTCAGTACTTCACATTTGACCTAAATATAATTTTATGCTATAGGTAATTAGCCTAAAACATTTTTTAGGTTAAAACTTTCATCCTAGGTCTACTAAATAATTTTAGCCATTAGCTAAAAATACTTATTACCATATGTAGTTGAAAACTAACACATAAGATACAATTATATGTTAATAGAACCATCCTATATTGATTTAAAACTAACGAAAGCAAGAGCATAACACAATCATATCCAACAAAAACGAGACATATCACCTTTCATATCCCAAACCCATTCATCCCAACAACAAAAAACCGATGTTTTCTTTTCCCTTTCCATAGTTATTGCATAAAATACGCAAACTCATATTCTATAATAAAAGCATCTAAAACTCAAACTAAATATACACCTACTTTCCATTCTTATGAATACTTTCCCAACTAATCTCAGTCGCACATTCTCCACAAACAGTACTACACCCAGTTTTCGTTCCTTGACTTCTAAGAGTCAACAAATGAGACAAATTCGTACATTTCCTTGACATCACACGTCGATCTCTTGCCCTAGCTAATGACGGCTGTATTGGCGGCTTTGCTGACATGGCGGCGGGTGCTGACATGGCGGATGATAAGACAGGCTTTTGTTGTTGTTTGTCAAAGGTTGTTGGTTGAACTTCTTCCCATTCAAGTGATTTACGGAATACTTCCCATGCGTGGTCTTGTTCTTCTTTTGATAATCGTTCTTCTTCGTTTTCTTGTAATAGTGTTTCGTGTTCATGATAGTTTGCTATCCATCTGTGTAAAATGTCATATATAGTTATGTAAGTACAGGTCCCTATATTATGTGAAAATTGCAATTAAGGTCCCTAAATTATGTGAAAATTGTAAGTAACGTCCCTATATTATGTGAAAAATGCAGTTTAAGTCACTATATCATGCGAAATGACCCAGATCCCCCAACAAAAAAATGTGGCTCTGCCCCTGCCTATATTATGTAAAAATTGCAATTTACGTTCCTAGATTATTTGAAAATTGCAATTCAGGTCCCTAGATCATGTGAAAATGCCCCTGATCCCCCCCAAAAAAACATGCTCTGCCCCTGCTTATCTTATGTGAGAATTGCAATTTAGGTCCCTATATTATGTGGAAATTGCTATTTAGGTCCCCATATTATGCAAAAAATGCAATTAAGGTCCCGAAATTATGCAAAAATGACCCCAATCCCCCAAGAAAAAATCATGCAATTTAGGTCCTATGTTATGTGAAAGTGCAATTTAGGTCCCTATATTATGCAAAAAAATTCCCGATCCCCCAAAAAAATTTGGCTCTGCCCCTGCCTAAAATATGTGAAAATTACAATTTAGGTCCCTATATTATTCCAAAGTGCCCTCAATTCCCCCCAAAAAAAAAATGGCTCTGCCTGTCTATATTGTAATTTTTGTATAATATAGGACCTATATTGCAATTAAATCAGAACAAACAAGGTATTTCCCCTATATAAATATATGTACCTTGGATGATGCCTTCCAATAACAGTTTGCATTAACTTATCAGCAGGAGAAGGTTTATCTTTCATGGAAACGCTGGAATCAGAAACTGACACGTGTACATTTCCTTGTCCTAACCCAGCATCAGGATTTTCATCATCACCTAAGTCAAACAAATGAAGCATTTCTTCTTTTGATATTGTTCTGTGTACTTGTTGTCTATCTACTACTCGAGCTGCTAGACTTTCCTTTGTCACCTGTTAAAAAAAATCATCTCAGTATGACTTTATGTAAAATTGAATGAGTTATTTGCATAAAACACCCTGTGTTTTACTCTAATTGCAACAAAACCCCATATAACTAAAATTGATGCAAAAGTCAATTAAATATATAATATTACCTGACGCTTATAAATCTTTTCTTCCATGGTTCCATGTGCTAGTAACCTGTATGCAAACACAGGCTTTGTTTGTCCATACCTGAAATTCCAAAGTTTAAAAAAAAAAACAATTATATATATTTAAAATAATTCATAAATCACCAAATAAAAAATAACTAAAAAACACACCTCCAAACACGAAAAATAGCTTGAAGATCATAAGTAGGGTTCCAAGATCCATCAACAATAATCACACGATTTGCAGCATGTAAATTTATACCTAAAGATCCAGCTTTAGTTGATATTAAAGTACATTTCACTCTTTTATTCGAGGGTTCATTGAACCTCTCCACAATCCTCTGCCTCTCGGAACTTTCTGTTCTTCCATCTAATCTATAGTCCCACATAAAACCAAAACATTTTAAAAAAAAATAAAAAATAAACACTAAGAAAAAGTTTAAAATTTACCTGTACCAATCTTTCCCTTTTTTAAATAATTTTCCTTTTTTACCGGGACGGGGTGATTTTGAAAGATAAGTTTCGATAAGGTCTAAAGTTGATAAGCTTTGACTAAAAACTAGTGCCTTATCACCTAAGGTACAGCACATGGTCAATATTTCGAGTAAAAGGACCATTTTGCCACTGTGATCTACATCTGTACAATTTCCTTGTAGAAGATCACTCCACCAATCCTGGTTAAAGTTAAATTATATATGAGAATATTTGCATAGGACCCCCCTGTAGTTTGACAAAAGGTCAAAAAACCCCGTGGTTTTTCCAACTTCTGACAACTCATTCATCATGAGTTGTCACGAGTTGGAAAATCATGGGGTTTTTTTGACATTTAGTTAAACTACAGGGGTATATTTGGTATTTTACCCTAAATGAAATAAGACTTATAAGGACAAAGAAGGAGGTTTATACAAACCTCAACAAGAAAGTTATTATCGTTTTTTCTGTGTGGGCCTCCATTATTGTTTGTTTTCTCTACAAGAAACAATTAAGGATAAGGGGTATATTATACACTATAAAATAATGTTGAAATCATATTATAATCCATATATAAATAATGTATAAATAGCTAAAAACTTAAATTAATACCTCCAGGGATCAAATTATAATCCATATTTTCATCACTTGAAATATCATCAACTTCTGGGGTTATTTCGCGCTTTCCTGAATCTTTATTCTTTTTCATTAATTGTAAAATCCCAGGGTGATTCCATATCTACAATAGTTAAAAACAATTTTCAACAATATTTACCATATTTTCGTAATGGTCCCTAAATTATACCCCTTTTAACAGTTTGGTCCTCTAACTATTGTGATTAAATGTGCTATAGGTCCCTCTATTATGAAAAAACTCAACTATAGGTCCCTATATTATGTAAAAAGTACATTATATGTCCCTAATTTTAAGTTTTTTTAGAAATTAATTACACTATAGGTCTCTATATTATGTAAAAGTTGCATTATAAGTCCCCATAAAAGCAACGAATGAAGTAAAGAGTGAACCTTAACAGTCAAAATCTGACAGAGTTACACGCATGGACTAAACAAGGGACAAAAACAAAGTTCGAGGACCATTTGGGTAACTAGACTATATTTTGAGGACTAAAAAGTAAATATGAGGGGTAAAAACTAAGAGCATACCTGAGCTAAAGCTTGATATCCAGCCCAAAAAGATCGTTTTTGTATTTTTTCACCAATAATTTTATCAGCTGTGAAACCATGCATTTCGAGAAATCTTTTATATAATTTTCTCTGTAAAGAAGAAAGTTTTACAGAGACTACATATACAGTTTTTGGTGGTAAATCCTTTTTTACCACATTCATATCCATTCTTTGAACAAATCCTTTTAATTGTTCATATAGAATGTGTGATCTTTGATTCATAATCTTCACATCTTGTGCTGTTGAATTTGTATGTTGCCCATTTTCTATTGGATTTTGGAATCTGTACATGGTATAAGACTGGTTAATTAATTAAAAACAATTAAAAACAATTAGAAACTATAATAAAAAGGGTAAACTAGTAAAACCATATAAGGGTTTTTTGACACTATGTACTACCATAAGGGGGTATATTTGGTATTTTACCCTTAAGTTAAGAAGACTTGCCTGTTTCTAAATTCATGGCTACTCCCTAGAAATCCTTCTCGTACAAAATCCACCATCTGTCCATATTAAAGAAAAAATAAATCATCAACGTGACACTAAATTAGGGTAAATTACCAAATACCCCCCTGTGGTTTGACCAAAATTCAATGCCACCTCCATAATTCTTTAAGGAACAAATACCACCCTGTGTTTTCCAACTCGTGACAACTCACCCCTTCTGATATGAGTTGGAAAACCGTAGATGGGTTTTTGACCTTTTGTCAAACCATAGGGGTGTATTTGGTATTTTGTAAAGTATTAGAAAATCATATAACTTACGCAGTAATATTCCATTAGATTATTCTGAAGAGGAGAACCAGTCAAAGCAATCCTTCTTTGGCATTTTACTTGCTTCAGTGCTTGTGTTACATCAGCTTTGGTATTCTTTATTATGTGTGCCTCATCACATACAAGTATATCAGGCCCTTCCTGTACAAAAGGTAAAATGGTACAAAATTTAGTAATACGTTATATATTGACTATTTTACCCTCTGAAAAATAAATCCCACTCACCTGCAGAGCAGAAGCAATTTCTCTTGCCACGTGGCGATCTTTTATATGCTTCCCTAGAGACATATTCCTAAAAGCAGTATAACCGATTAAAAAAATTCCTCCTTTTGTTCTCCACTTTGTGAGCAGCTCAGCTCTTCTCTCTCTGAAAACGAGTCAACTCAGTGAATTAACGATAATATAATATAATTACAAAAAGGTAAAATTACCCAAATTTCCCTGAACTATACCCTTTTTACCAGATTGGTACTCGAACTTCAAAAGTTATCCATAACGTCCTTAAAACTTATTTATTGTCCCACGTGACAAAGAAATGGTATAATTCAAGGACCATTTAGGAATTTTTCTTGTTAATAACTACAAAAATACATGCTGCCACTAACAGTAAAAAACTGATGGAATTTGACGCGGGGACTAAAAAAATAAAGTTTGAGGACTACTCGGGTAACTTTTGAAATACGAGGACAAAACGGTAAAAAAGATATAGTTCAGGGACTATATTAATAAAACACACAAACCTTGGAACATCATCGAGCATGAAAACACGGAGTGCTTTAAATTCAGAGGGTTTCCATTTCATAAACTCATGCCTCCAATTATGTTGAACACTGACAGGTGTCACGATCAGAGCAGTTTTTAACCCTAGATCTACACATCTCATAGCAGTGTATAAGAAAGCAATAACCTGTAAATACAGGCATACCCATACTGTAAGGACCAATATTAATGTGTAAAATTACAAAATACCCCCTGTAGTTTAACAAAAGGTCAAAATAACCCTGTGGTTTTCCAACTCGTTAAAACACACCCTTCTGTTACATATTAAGGCGGAAAACCATTAGGGTTTCTTTGACCTTTTAATAAACCACAGGGGTATATTTGGAAACTAATATATATACCTGAAAGGTTTTTCCCAAACCCATAGTATGTGCTAGAATACATCCTAGCCCTTTATCACCAGATCTAACTCTTCTAATTGATTGAACAATATTCTCCCACATAAACCTGATACCTTGAATCTGTTACAAAAAAAAAGTTAGTAAATTGTGTTAATGCCTTTTACAGATTATAGGGGTAGATAAAAACTCCAACTTGCTAAATTTTAAATTTTGGGATGATTACCCAAATGGTCCTTGAACTATAGGCTAGTTACTCCTATAGTCCTTGAACTTCTAAAGTTACCCAAATAGCCATCAAACTACGTTTTTACCTTCATTTATTCCATCCATTTTTAAGAGCTATAAGTCCCCTAGATTATGCAAAATTTTAACTATAGGTCCCTATATTATGTCAAAAGTACATTATAGGTCCTTATATTAGTTTTTTAAGATTAATTTCACTATTTGCACTATAGCCTTATAGGTCCCTGTGTTATGAAAACATTGTGATATAGGTCCCTATATTATGTAAAAACTGCATTAGTGCATTACAAATCCATAAAAGCAATAAATAAAGTAAAAAGTGAACCTGATGAGGCTTCAATTTAGCTGAAATACTCGGGGGAACCCTAACAGCTTCTTCACCCTCTTCTCTAACCACATTTACAATATAGCCCCTAGAAGCATCACCCAGTACTTCAATATTATCTCCTTTACATTTGCTCATAGTAGAGTTTGCTGAGCTCATCATTGTGGATTTATATGACAATTGTGCCCCTAGAGATTTTAACCTCTCTTGTCTCTCCTGTGTAAAAGTAAATACAAATATAAGAGATTGTGTTTATAAGTAAACAGTAAATAAAAATGCAAGTTTGAATTTTTTACCTTTTCAATTGCGATTTTTCTCTTCGTTTCCTCTCCTAATTCTGTATCGTCGAGAATTCTTCGGATTTTCTTCTTTGGGTGTCTTTTAGAGCTGTTGCAAAGTATAGCGAAGGTTAACTATTAAGAAGTGTAAGGGTAAAAGGGTAAAATCGCAAATACTCTTTGTGGTTTGACAAAAGATCAAAAAGAACCCTATGGTTTCAAAAGGGACAAAAAGTGTGCATAAATTAAATTGATTGCACTATAGACCCCTATATTATTAAAAAAATGCAATTTAGGTCCCTATATTAAATTGATTAGACTATAAGTCCCTATATTATGCAAAAATTGCAAGATAGGTTCATATATTAAAATAAATACATTATAAGTCACTACATTATACAACACATTCTGTATATAATCATAGAAAAGACTATATATACAGATAAATTAAATCAAGACCCAATAAGATAAATTTAAAAAGTTGCCAAGTGAAGACAAAATTTCAGAGGGGGCACAAAAAGCTAATAATATAATTATAATTCTATAAAATTTTAAAAATTTAAAGGGGGCCCAATATATGACATAAAGTTAAACATACCTTGTTCTATCATCAAGTTCTTGATCAGAAGAATCATCTGAATCCTCCGAATCAGAATCAGACTCAGAGCTAGAACTCACTAACCCCTTCATCTCCATAACTTTCTCTAATTCCAAAGCCAAATCTTGCACAAGACTAGGTACACAAACACAACATTTCCACCCCGAGGACTGAACTTGCAAATAAAATTCCCCACCAAGGTTTCTCTTAATACAAACACCACAAAACAAACTTTTACAATCCTCACACTTTACATAATCTCCACTTTTACCACACCATCCACAGTAACAATCTAATACATCCGCATCAATCTTCATGTCTAAAGAGCTTTTACAGGCTAAACACACGATTACTTTTAATAAAGGATGCGCGTGTACTTCAGTTGTGAGGGTCCCACATGCGGTACAGTTGTGTGTTTGGTTTACGCGTTGGGGCGAAATTGACATTTTGCGTTTTGTTGATTTTTCTTGTGTTTCTTCATCACTGTCTATTATTATGGGCTCGTGATGATTCTCTTTGTCAATATCTATTTCATGTATAGGTGATGAATGTCCGTTAGTTAACGGTTCTTCTCTTCCGTTATTGTTATGCTCAGATGTTGTTAGATCTTCACCCGAAGTAGCCTCCTGGGAGGGAAATTGCAATTTAAGTCCCTAATTATGAAAATATTGCACTATATGTCCTTATACTATGTTAAAAAATGCTTGTATGTCTCTATTTAGTTTTTTTTTGAAAAACAAATTAGTGAAATTGCATGGTAAGTCCGTAATTGTGAAAAAAGTTGCACGATAGGTCCCTATATTATGTAAAAAATGTGTTAAGAATTGCACTATATGTCTCTATTTAGTTTTTTTTTTTGAAAAACAAAATATTGAGTGAAATTGCACTGTAAGTCCCTAATTATGAAAAATGTTGCACGATAGGTCCCTATATTATGTAAAAAATGGGTTAAAAATGCATTATATGTCTCTATACTATGTTAAAAATGCTTATATGTCTCTATTTAGGTTTTTTTCGAAAAACAAAATATTGAGTGAAATTGCATTGTAAGTCCCTAATTATGAAAAATGTTGCACGATAGGTCCCTATATTATGTAAAAAATGTGTTAAAAAATGCACTATACATCCCTATATTATGTTAAAAATGCTTATATGTTTCTATTTAGTATTTTTTGGAAAAAACTGAGTGAAATTGCACTGTAAGTCCATAATTATGAAAAGAAGTTGCACAATAGGTCCATATATATATATATATTTGAAGAATACCTTGTCTCTGATTCTATGTCTTCTCCGTTTTAAGCGCAATTGAAGCTTTAAATCAACATTCGCATCATCTTCTTCTTTAACCTGTTAATATTTACCAAAATGTTATTTACTGCAGTAAAACTCATTTTCCAGAGATCATACGTGACATTATCATGGTACATAATTCATGAAAATGTGTACTATTATGTAGTAAAAGTTACATCACCCAAAAAGTAACTTATACAGACTTCAGTTCAGAAAACTCTAGAAAAGTATCGCAAATTATATTTTTAACGAAATTTAATTTAATAAAAACAACAAATCATTAATAAGATAGGTCATTTTTAACAGACCTTCCTAAAGTTTTTCTTCTGTTCTTCGGAAAGATATAAGTCTCCTTCATTTGCTATCGCATCAGCTATGAATGGATCATCACCAATAACTCCAATCTCCTCCACCTGATTAGAAAAAAAAAGGGACATGTAAGAAATTTACTAATAATTGAAGGGTTAATTGCACATTTGCATAATTAGTCCCTGTGAGGTGCTCATAATCATTAACCATAGGGACCTTATGTGACATTTCTAGACCACAGGAACTGATAGAGCTAGTCATTGCTTAGTCCCCCCCCCCTAACTTTTCCAAAATTACTTTTTGACCATATAAAAAAAATTGTTATTTTTTTATTACATATGGCCCCCCTGATATTTTTTCAAAACATTCACTTGGCCCCCCTAACTTTTTAGAAATTATTTTTTTAAGCTTTAATCTGTTTTATATGTATGAATGAATATCTTGTTTTTTGTATGATATAACAAATAGGTAATTTTGTATAATATAGGGATTTATAGTGTAATTAAATCAAAAACATTAATATCAAGTTTTATAATATCATTTTTATATGATAGAGATATATAACGTAATTTTTGCATTCTATAGGGACCTATAGTGCAATTAATCCGGAAAAAAATTGTGTGCCCTCCACCCCCCGAACAGAAAATCCTGGCTCTGCCCTGCAGGGACTAGGAAGACGCCTATTTCGGAAACCACAGGGACTAAAGGTGCAAATAATCCTGAATTCAGGAAAATAATTGCACAATAGGTCCCTATATTATGCAAACATTGTACTATAGGGAGACCTGTATGCTGGGTTTGATTTTTAATTTGTATTGGTTGAATTCCGCATTTACAAAATTTGCAGTATAGGGACCTATAGTGCAATTTTTGCATAATATAGGGACCTATAGTGCAATTTTTGCATAATTTAAGGACCTATCGTGCAAATTTTGTAAATCCAAAATGAAACCAATCTTCCCATTATTTAGTCTAGAAACAAATCAAACCCAGAATACATATTTCCCTACAGTACAATTTTCACATAATACAGGGACCTATAGCAAAAATTAACCCTAAATTCAGAAAATAAAAAAGAATATACCCACAATAGAGACAATTATATACAACTTAAATATCAATCCAGATAATTCTCAACATTTTACTAAAAAACAAAGGGCAAAACAGTAAATAATTAAAAAAAACTCACTATAGAGATTATTGTATACTTTTTTGTTCCAAAATTTATTATTTTTCTTTCAAAAAAAGATTAGTGTATACAACTTCAAAACCAATCCAGATAATTTTAAATAATTTACTAAAAAACAAAGGGCAAAATAGTAAATAGTAAAAAAAAAACTAACCTCATCAACACCAGGAAATTTCAACCCAAGGTCAGCAGCTTGTTGTGGATTACTAGCTAAATAAACAGTTGCCCATTCTTTACTATTAAAATCAATCGTTTCTTTAGAAGAACTTTCACAACATATCTTATTAAAAGTATTCCAGTCCGAGTCTTCACTTTCAAGTTTCTTCTTTAAAAACCCACTCGCACCTTGTTCCAACACTTTCCCTAGTTTCCTACAATGTTAAATTAGTTTCAGTATTTGCAATTTGGTCCTTATAGTTTGTAAAAGTGTGTGTGTGTACGTACTTCATTACTGGACGATGTGTTTGAAGATATTTTTCAGCTTCGGATTTTGATTCGTTAGCATCGGGAGTTATTTGTGTTCCGACCCAGTGGGTCCGTTTTTTCCATGCTTCGGTTTTTGAATTGTTTGGTGCTTGATTTTCTATGTATTTGTATACACTTTCTAATGCTATTCCTGCTCCGTCTAGTTGTTCCTGTTTAAGATTATTTGCAGTTTTAGTCCCTGTTGTTTTAAAAATTGGAGTTATTTAGTCCCTGTGGTTTGGAAATGCCACGAAAAGGACTTGTAATTATCAACTATAGGGACCTTTTGTGGCATTTTAGAGCACAGGGACTAGAAGTGAAGAAAAGGAGATGGAAACTTTATATGAATTGCCCTATTAGTCCTTACGGTTTCTGAAATTAGAGTTGTCTAGTCCCTGTGCTTTAAATATGTCATGAAAAGGACCCTGTGGTGGTTATAAATATCGATCATAGGGACCTTTTGTGGCATTTTTAGAGCACAGGGACTAGAAATGAAGAAAAGTATATGGAAACTTTATATTAATTGCACTATTAGTCCCTGTAATTTTTGAAATTGGAGTTTTATAGTCCTTGTGGTTTTAAAATGACACGGAAAGGACCCTGTGGTGGTTATAAATATCAATCATAGGACCTTTCGTGGCATTTTTAAAACACACGGACTAGAAGTAGATTGAAACTTCTATTAATTGCATTTTTAGTCCCTGTGGTCTAAAATTGCTACAAAATGTCCCTGTGGTGGTCACAAAAAACCAATCATAGGGACCTTTCATGGCATTTTTAGAGCACGGGTACTATAGGAGAGGGAACCTTCATATAATAAAGAGTTAATTGCACCTTTAGTCCCCTTAATTTTCAGTAATAGTAGTCCTATAGTCGCTGTGCTCTAAAAATGTCACGAAAGGACCTTTCATGGCATTTTTATAGCACAGAGACTATAGGACTACTATTACTGAACTTACAGGGACTAAAGGTGCAAATAACGCTAAAATATAATAAAAGCATACCAATAAGTGAGAACTCTCGGTTTCAAGATCATCGAGTGTTGTTTCCCATTCATCCTTTAATGTAACCATTTCTTCCTCTACAGCTTTCTCCAACTACAAATAATAAAATTTTATTTAAATACTTTAATGAAAATCAATTATGATTATTTTAATAAAGTATAATTAATATTTAGAAGAAATTATTACAGCTTCGCCATTGAGAGTCTGTGATAATTCATCTCTAACTTCTGCTTCAACTTTTGCTAGTGATTCATCCTCAAGTGCCTCTTGAGCTTCAGCAGCCTAAAATCAAAATATTATATAAAAAATAAATAAAATGTAAATAATTAAACTACGATCGAAGCTTTATCAGTTTACACAAATCAAATACGAATTTAAAAAATTTAAAAACAATTATACAATTGAGAATATATCTATACCTTACTCTCAACTTCTAGAAGCTCAGCAATAAGCTCATCCACTTCTTTCTCCGTTAATGGTTCCTAAACAAAATAAAAAATAAATAGTGAAATTCAGCACACGAAAATTAAACAATAAAAAAATTAATTAAAATATAAAGCTACATTAATTAATTGTTCTTCTTCTTCATCATCAAATTGCTCTTCATCATCTGATTCGTCGATCAAAGATTCGGATGAAGCAGAAGAGGTCTCCATAGCTTCCACTTCGTCACGCTTTTCATCATCCATTTAGCTTGTTGATGATTTTTTATTATTTTCAGCTCAGTTTGGAGAATCGAAGGATAAAATATGAAAGTGAGGAGAATGAAAGAGACGGAGAGGTTTAACGGGGAAGAAACGACCTCGTTTAGGCCGTTGATGGTTTTGGTTAGGCTGAAATTGCTTTGGGGAAACACAAGACAGTGGGGCCGTGTCTTATGTTAATGAAAAAAATACTTTCAATGTATTAATTTTTGGCGAAAATAGATCAGAATGATCTAAGGTTGAAAACTATAATCGAACCTGGAAAGGAAAAATGCAGAAATTAAAGAACATAAGGATATATCGTCAGCAATACACTTGATTGTTAATGTATAAGAAACCCTAGAGAAGAGGTCAAAAGAAAACGAAGTGAAGTCGGACATGTGAAGACTGGGGGTATATATATGACTGTTGAAAGGGTTTTAATCTGAGCCGTCCAAGATCTTTATCCATCAACGCGTATGAATGAGCCACGATAGTTAAGTCGGTGCAAATAAAGACCCGCTTAAGTAACAAACCTCAATGCTGAAGTGTAAGTTCATATAGGATGCCAACTCACCTTTGACTCACTATAATTGACTTTATAATATAACAACAAAATAGGTTTAGAATTATACATAAATGTAGAGCCACTTTATTTATTTATTGAGTAATGATGGTTATCATCCCAAATTGCATTACCTTTTTATCGCCTCTTAGGTGGATTTTAAATTGACCAATCATATGATTTCTTTTTTCGGGTTTATCATTTTTTTCTCTCTTTTATGATTCGTCCACCTAAGAGACGATAAAAAGATGATACGATTTGGGGTATATTCATCATTACTCTTATTTATTTATTTCACTAAACCTAACTTTATATTAGGAAATGAAATTATTGTTATAGATACATATAAATAGAAATTAATTATTGAAATTTATGGTTTATAATCAAAGAAATTTTAAGAGACCTCATAAAATATAATTAGGGTTGGTTTTAATATTTTATAGGTAAATCAAACCCTTTAAACAATTTTTTTTATAGAATAAAAGAAAATATGGAAAAATAATAATAATGTAATAAAAAAATAACTAAAAAATTTTAAAAACGCGTAACATTTATGGTTTATAATAGGAGAAACCCTAAAAGTCCTTATGAAACAACGCATGATCAAGGCCGGTTTTGGGAATAAAAAAATAACTAAATAAATTTAACAACGCGTAACATTTATGGTTTATAATAGGAGAAACCCTAAAAGGCTTTATGAAACAACACATGATCGGGGACGGTTTCGAGAATAAAAAAATAACTTAATAAATTTAAAAACGCGTAACATTTATGGTTTATAATAGGAGAAACCCTAAAAGCCTTACGAAACAACACATGATTAGGGCCGGTTTCTGGAAAAAAATAACTAAATAAATTTAAAAACGCGTAACATTTATGGTTTTAATAGGAGAAACCCTAAAAGGCCTTATAAAACAACACAACGGGCCTAAACCAGACCATAATAAACCTTTTCTATATAACTTTTTACAAAAAATTATAATAGAAAATAAAAAAAAAATAATGCAATAACAAACAACTAAATAAATTTAAAAAAAACAGGTATCACTTGGAAAACCACTTATATGATTCTCAAACACTATTATTAAACCATATTTTATATACATATATATATACATCTAAATGATTAAGGTTACCTACGAACATCCAAAAACTGGGGCCCGAAACGGTGGCCTCTACGACCTACCCTCGAGATCGTCCATGCACATGAAAACCCTATGTATCGTAAGTTTACCAAAGGATGATTGGAATTAATCGATTTTTTGTGAATAAAATGCTCCATCAATTAGATTTTCAACATTAAATAGAAAAAATATCTTTAAAATATCAATAATTAATATTTTTAATGATTGATAAAAATACCATTGGTAAGTTAAGACAATTAAAATCACATTGATCAATAAGGGAACAAAAATTTATATTAGTATTGATAAACAAAAAAATGATGGTGTTTGTCGAGAAACTACTTGAAATTAAGTGACGATGGGTGCATCAAACAACTTGCCAGCAGAAACAGAAAGTTATGCTTGTGTGGTCCACTCACAAAACTACAATAATCAGGCCAGATATGAACGCTTGAGCTTTTGAATATTAGAAAGACAATGTCATTTTGGGGGACAATCAACTCCTACAATCATCATTGTTTAAATCTTATAAATTAAATATTTAAAGTTCACTAGCAATAGAAGCATACTTAGCAACATCTTTTATTGTTATTCGGTCTTATATGTTGTAATATACTCATCAAGGAGCATTGTGCTAAGTACTCAATATGTCTTTAAAAGGTTGTCACACTACAAACTAAAAGATGTTACGTATTATTCAAGTGATAACTAAAATTCCCTTCATAAAGTGCCTCGATATCTTGAATATTTAATTAGGGATGAAGTGGTGTAATGGGTGGAAAATATCTTGTTTTTCTAAATGGTCAACCTTTTGTGGAGAACTATTTTTATTTACAGTGACAATTTTTTGGAGACGGGAGGAGTAGTATGGATTCAAATCTAAACCCTAGTTTTCCTCTTGATCTAGAATCTATGTGAGATTTTCTTTAGACTCTAGAAGAAAGAGGTGTGTGATGTCTAGTCGTTTGTAATATATTTTAGTACTTCTGAGACATCATTTTGGGTTGTTTTGATATTAAAAGTTGGGATTTATCCATTGATTTACTGTATTTTGAATTCTTATCCATTATGTGATATTTATCGTGTTTAAGATCAATTTGAGGTAGTTTTGTGTTTTAATTGTGTAGATTTTAGAATGGAGGGTCCATGGATGTAAATGCCAAGCTAGGAAGTCAAGAAACTAATCAAATGCCCATAATGAGTGTAAAATAAACCAAGAAATTGGTAGACTCACAAAGAACAATAAGATTTTAAATACGCTCATGTATGGTTTGAGTTATGCAAAAATATAATCATGTGAGTGATTGCAAGTCGGCTCATACTTGAAATTTATGAGAGCTTTCGCATCAAGGTAGCAATAATTTCAAGGTCACATAGATAGGATTCTTCATCACTCAATACGAGTTATTTCGGATGTAGCCTATTAAGAATTTAAAAACGATGCATGAAAGCTTCGATAACATTGTCAACACTTTGGAAACCATTGGAAAAATGTATACGGATAAAGAGATTTGTCGAAAGCTTTTATTCTCTCTTCCAAAGGAGTAAATTTGGAATATGGCCTCTATTAGAGAAGTGAATGACATAAAAAATGTCGGGTGATGAGCTCATATGCAATCCCATGACAGAAGAGCATGTGCTTGGTCAAGAAAAACTTTGAGACATAAAAGATAATAGAGTTATAAATTATATAGCATTTTATGCCTCATGTAGAAAGAGAAAAAGATTGTGATGGAAAAATAAGAATTCAAGGATGAGAAAGCTAGTGACGACGAATGCATTGTATTGTTGGAAAATGATATAAAAGTATACTGAGATATAGAAGATTGCAAAAAAGTAATTTTGATCAAACCATATAAGAGAAGTGGGAGAGTTTTCAAGAAAAAAGAACTTACATGCTACCCTTTTGGGAAGGTGGGCATATAAAAACTAATTGTCCAAAGATTCTTGAGGATAAGACTAAGAAGGGCATGCATGTTAATGCCACATGGTACAATAATATTTCTGACAAAGAAGATCATTAAAATAAGCATATCTCGACCTTAAGACTCATTTATGGAAAATGACAACAAGTAGGAACAAGAGAGAAGCGATGATTGTGCCTCTAACCTAATTGTTCTCATGAAAGATGAAGAGGATGAGGGAATAGCATTTAGAAGATAAATGGTTGGATTGTTTTTAGTGATTATCTAGACACATGATAGAAAAAGTCTATTTGTTTTATTTCTTGGTAAAGAAAGACAAAAATGATTTCACTTTCGCTAATACCTCAAAAAGATGAGTCGTGGGTAAATGTAGTATCTATAGTAATGAATCTTTTCTTATTTACAACGTGTTAATTGTTGAGGGGTTGTCGTTTAATTTGCTTATTATAAGTCGACTTTGTGATGTAGGATATATGGTTAAATTTGAAACATCTAGGCATGTCGTTTATAATCATGATGACCCTAATTTATTTTGGCAAAAGATGTGATGATGTGTATATGGTTGATTTGTATAGTCTTATTGGCAACATGGTAAGTTTTTATCTGTTAACTTTATAATTTGTTGTGGAATAGGCGTGTACGACATGCTAGTATGGATTTACTTCCAAATTTGTTATAAAATAAATCATGTTATTGGTTTACCTAAATATAGTATGAAAGGTATATATTATATAATACATATCAACTTGGTAAACAACACCGATCGTCTTTTAAATTGATTAATATGGAAATCACTTCTAGGCCACTTCAATTGTTACACATGTATCTTTTTGGTCTCGTTGATGTAACAAGTCTAGGCGCTTCAAAGTATGACTTTGTAGTCGTTTATGATTATACAAGTTTTACATGGTTAATGCTCCTATATTCGTAAAAATCAACCCACTGATGAATTTGTAAAAAATTTTAGAAAAGTGAAAATGAGATGGCTACAATATTACGTGTTTCAATAGCTATAATGGTACATAATATGTAAATTCTCAGTTTATGGAATTTGTGATGTATTTGGCATTGCGCACAGTTTTTGGTTCCTAGAAGTCCCCCAAAAAATAGAATAGTGGAAAGAAAAATAGATCATTACAAGAAATGGCAAGAATCGTGTTAAAAGAACATAGTTTGCCTACATTTTTTGGGGGAAGTTGTCCACACTACATGTTTTGTCTTGAACCGTGTCTTGATTAGACCAATTCTCTAGAAAATCCCCTATGGGCTTTGGACTAATTGGCCTCCCACTATTTCTTATTTTTGTGTCTTTGGTTGCAATTGTTTCATATTCAACACTCAGATTATTTTGGAAATTTTGATGCTAAATCTGATGAAGGTGTCTACCTTGGATACTTGACGAAGAGTAAAACATATTGTATGCACAACAAGCATAAAAAAGTCATTGAGGAATCTATGCATGTTGAAAACTAACTCTTTCTGTCAAAGAAAGGATTGTCGAGTCGAAACTCAAGTTCAACCATTGGAACCATCAAATCAAGGAGATGAGAAAAATAAAGAGGAAGAATATGTTGAGGCTATTCAACAACTATCAAGAAAAGTGTGTGAGAGTTTAACGACTTGACTCTTAGTGATCTTAATATATGGGTAAGATTTCGATCTCGTATTAATGCATTATGTGATCACTATTCTCTCTTATACCAAATTGAGGCAAATATATTAAATGAGGCATTGGTTGATGATCATTGGATAAACACGATGCATATAGATTTGAACCGAGCGTAGTCTAGTGTAGAGCAAGAATGTAAACGGGTCTCTTATATTAGTAGAAATAATCAATGTAACATATTACAAAAGTTTATAAGAGTTGTGAACGATTAATGTTTAGTTGGAGTGTAAAGTTATATTTAATGGGTGAATTACCCAAGGGGTCTTGGGGACCATCTTAGAGCCATATAGGAACCAAGTGGATTCTCTGTTCTACTTAGAGGCCTCAAAATTGACAAATACCTTTACTACCCTTATAGTGTATATAAGACAAAAAAAATAGATTCTTCTCTCTCCTCCATTATTATTACTCTCTCTCCTCCATTACCATGAATCTCTCTCCTCCTTTATTAAGTTTTCTCTCTCCTCTGTCATTAACTATTAATAATTCCAGCTCCAACCTTCGGCCACCGACCACCGCCGACCACCGCCGGATAAAGTACTGAGCATAAAGTACTGAGCATGGAAAAAGTACCGAGCATGGAAAAGTACTGAGCATAAAGTACTGAGCGTGAAAAAAATACTGAGCATGGAAAAAGTACTGAGCATGGAAAAGTACTGAGCGTGAAAAAAATACTGAGCATAAAGTACTGAGCCTGGAAAAGTACTGAGCATAAAGTACAGAGCGTGAAAAAAGTACTGAGCATAAAATACTGAACATGGAAAAAGTACTGAGTATCGAAAAAAGTGTTGATTATTCAATTTTTTTTTGAGTCGTTTTACTGAGCATGCTCGTTTGCTCAGTAAATTTATTGAGCATTCTTGTTTGCTCAGTAAATTTAAGCATACTTGTATCAGCTGCTTAGTTTTATTATTTACTTTATTTTTATAAAAAAACTAAATATATTGTATACAAAACACAATTTATGTTTCAAGTGTCAAGAATCAGAAAAAAAACAAAAACAAAAAGAATGACAAAATGCTCAATAACATGTGAGCTACTAATCTGCGAAAAAGAAACAGCCCGACCAAAAGAAAAAAAAGTATTTTTTGCTCAATAACATATGAACTACTAATCAGATAACAAAAATACAGCAGGCCAAAAGAAAAAAAAAAGTAATCGAACAGTTACATATTTTTCAATAATCAATTGTTCACCTTCCCACTAATCCAATCCATATATAAACATAGCCTTCAATTCTAATTACTGAATAATTATCAAACTATTGAGTATTGACTAAGAATCCTCTAAGAAGCAGAAATTCACAAGAAATCTGCATAATAATGCTAAACTAATTAATTGTGAAAATCAGACCTAGCGAAAAACTGTTGAGCATCCCCAAACCGGCAAAGCTTCCATGGTCGAGCTTCAGCCATCAACAAAGAACTAGAGTGGCTTTCCCGGCAGATCTACTCACAGCCATCACTCCATTCGCAGACCTGCTTCACTATGGCGCCGTCGGATCTTCCTGCGGGGCTCTTCTCCATGGCCGAAGCTAGACGATGGTGGAACTCACGATGGTGGAATAAAAAAAGCAACCATTCACCGGAGATTCGAGCTTTGTCTTCACACACTCATCCATGGCTTATCTTCACGGAGGTGGCGAAGGTTTCCTTGCGCCGGCGAGTCACGAACGGCGGCAAAGCAAAGCCGCGTCCAGACTTTAAGAGAGAGAAAAGAAAAAGAAACAGAAAAGAGAGGAGAGAGATGATAAATAATTAGGGTTTTAAAATAATTAATTCTGAATTAGAAATAGTATATATATAGGAAATTAAAAAAAAAAAGAGGGTAAAAAAGCAATTGGATTTTTAGTGTATAGTGTTAATTTTTTATTGTGGCCTTTAGTAAGAAGAGTGAATCCACCTAGTCTTGTTGGGTCTTGGGGTGGTGTTTTCAAGACCCCTTGGGTAATTTTCTCATATTTAATAAATAAAGTCAGTGAGAGCGGACTTGAAAGTTTAAATTACAAATGCTTATTTTCTATGAAAGGTGAGGACCAATTCCTCCCGTAATATTCAAATAAGACTTAGTTTCTTTCTACTTAAAGGGTACTTAGAAATATTTTTAGATTAGTTCTTAATTTGCCGTCTCATTCTTATTACTAACAAAAATTAGATATACCCCAAACTCACAACTTATTAAAAAAAATTAAAAAAAAAACCAATATAAATTTATATAAATAACCAAAAACATCCTAGTAAGTAACATAACCCCCTCCCGTCATTGGCCTAAAAAAATTCCTCAAAAGTCTTCAAAATTAAACTAGTGACACAATATCCCTTATATAGCCTCATCATACTTTACCTAAAAAACAAAATCCATTTAATACTCTAACATTATAACAGATCTTTTTAATATATTATTTCTATCTCTCTCTCTCTCTCTCTCTCTCTCTCTCTCTCTCTCTCTCTCTCTCTCTCTCTCTCTCTCTCTCTCTCTCTCTCGGGTATGTATCTTGTAAGGTTGTAGAATTCTTACGAAATCAAAATCAATTAAGATGAGCTTGCAAGACACTATCATCTTCACTAGTTATAATTCATGTTTACTACTATGTGGTGCCAATGGTCGATCACATAAAAACTGAAAGGTGCTTATACAAGTTGTGTTATCTAGACTGCCTAAGGTGATGGTTTATAAGATTGAGTTATAAACTAAGGTTGGATAATGTATATTGATTATTACTAATTTGAGACAAGTGATATGAGAGTGGCATGAGAGACTATCGGGCAGTAATTCAAAATTAAGACATGATCACTTACGAATTTTGTTAGCCCAAGAATGATTTTGGTTTATTGTTGAAACACAAATAATATCAATAAGGTAAAATAAAGAAATGAGTCATCTAGACATCCGAAGAGAATACAAGCAAAGAATCGAAAAGCATAAGAAGAAACATCAACAAAAAACCAGCATATCATACCCACATAGTTGAAGAGCAGTGTGTCAAAGTCATTCAAGAAAAGGTCAAGTAAGTTCGAACCTTTAAATTGGATAAAACGGTGGACTACTAAAGAGTACCAATATAAACCATCAAAATATCAAGATAAAATCTCTGATGGAAATATATTTAGTCGACCGAAGATCACCAGTTTAAAGGGAAAGTATAAAGTGATTTCAGACCACCTACCTGTTAGATTTGGACCTATGAGTCAAACATCTCGAAGACTCTGACTATAGAAGTTTTCGGACATAAAAGCGATTAGCAGATGAGAAGTCCGAAATGGAGTTGTTTATAGTCGTTATCCACCCGTTGAAATAATTCGTACACATCTTATTCAGTCGACCAAAAATTAAATTACAAATGTTGTTTTCTATATAAAATTGAGGACCAAGCCTTAAAAATAAGACTTAGATCCTGTATCCTTAAAAGGTATTGCAACATTTTTACATTAGTCCTAAGTTTTCCATCTCATTCTTATTATAAAAGAAAATTTAAATTTATCTCAATCTATCAGGTTATTAAAAATTTACAAAAAGATAATATAAACTTACAAGTTACAATAATGTGTACGCTTGGTATGGTGGTTTCGAAAGATCTAATGTAATGAAGGACTATAGATTTACCATGAGAAAATATCATATAAATGACAGAGTATCTTAAGTATGGTTTATGTATAGTAGATAGAGGTGGCAAGGGGGCGTTAGGGTTTGAAAGAAATAATTGGGTGATAATATGGAATATGTTGTAAAACTAAAATGAAAAGTAATAGGTAAAGAATAAGAGAGGACATCATAGTATTATTAATCAGAGTATGTATTACTTAAATACCCTATCCCTTTATATAAGTAATATGTAAACTCTAAGTCTTATTATTAATGGATTGGACTATGGTTAATGGGTTGAATAAATATCTTTGTAAAATTTATCTCGATATTATATTTTTGTATTAACTAAAAAATTTAATGCAAAATAAATTTTGATTGGTTAAAAATAAAAGTTAAAAGAACATTTGTGTTTAGAGAGTATCCTTGTTTGTAATCTACGGTGAAGAAGAATATTAGACTAGTGATTGATGATTGAGGTGGTATAAAATATTACGAATAATCATTGCCATAGTAAGTCAAATACTTACAAGTATAAAAGTAGGGTCATTAACTTTATAAGGCCAACCCACCACCCCTATTATAAAATACATCCATTTTTTAATCAGTAGTTGAAAGCCAACTAACAGGGATAAAACCCCCAAAATACCCCCTCTTTCCCTACTAACTACGAAGAGAACCCACCCACAAATCAAATCCCCCAGTCTGAAACCCATCTCTTCCCTCACACTCACCGCCACCCTCAACCCACCTCCCCTTCCACCCATTCTGCTTCCTATTTATATTAGAAACCTCAGCCCCCCATTACCCACTCTGCTTCCCCTCACACTCACACTCTCTCTTTCTATCTAAGCTTCCCTACCCACCGTTTCCATGCTCCCGTTGAAGCTCTATTGGAGACGAAGGCCGCCGTCGAAGCTCTGTTGGAGAAGAAGGCCGTCGTTGAAGCTCTGTTGGAGAAGAAGGTCGCCGTCTGGATAACCCACCAATGTCATCTGCATACGTGGATAACCCACCACCACCACCAATACGCCGAAGACCACCCACATCCTAACCATTCGAATCAACCTGAAACCCTACCAAGATCGCACCTCCACACCACCACCAACAAGATTCGAATCACCACCAAGCTCCTGAAAACCTACCCCATCATCACCATCAAACCCACCACATCCTTCACCTCCACCGAACCCCCATCTCTTCACCACCATAGCAACCAATCTTTCCACCACCATCAACAATGAAACACGGTTCTTGCCCACTGCTCACCACCATCACCACCGGAAAGCACCTCTTCACCGCCATCGGCTATACCTCCATGGGCCCAACCCGTTTAAGCCACGCCTCTTGATGGGTCTAAACCGTTGAGGCCCAGTCACCATCAAACCCAAGCCCATACTTGACCTCCATCTAAACCCATCTGTTCAACACAATCAACAATGAAACATGGTTGTTGACCACTTCTCACCACCATCACCACAGAAAATCGCCTCTTCACCCACCATTGGCAATATACCGCGGGTCCAGACCGTTGAAGCAGTTCTCGTGATGGGTACATAACGGTTTGGTCCCATCTCGTGCTGAGTCCAGCCCAGTGAATTTGACATCCTAAAATGGGTTTTTGTATTGTTTTAACTAAATTGAAAACACTACCTTATTTATTGTCATTTTTCTTTAAAAAATCAATTTTGCATACATTGTTTGATTTTGTTTGTTTACATGAATTTGGTAAACATTGTTTTGATCAGTAAATGGATACGGGGCCAAGCCAGTTGTGAATGTAGTCTTGATGGGTTCTGGCCCAGTTTGGAATTCTTTTGTTTGATTTTTTATTCGCGTCGCAAGTGATTTCTTTGAAATCAAAGCAGTTAAGGAAATCGAACCAGCACGAAAGAATCAACTCATCATCTCCACTGTTCTCATGACTGTGGGAATTGATGTTGTCACATGGCTTGCTATTCCAGCTTCCTTCACAATCTTCGGTTTCCTTCACAATCCCGTGAAGATCTGCCGCCAGTTCCATAACCCACCCCCAAAGCAGTGTTTATTTGTGTTTATTTGTACATGAATTTGGTGAATTTTTTTTGTTTATTTGTACATGAATTTGGTAATTTTTTTGGTAAATACAGTGTTTGATTGAATGTGTTTGTTTGTCAATGAATTTGGTAAAGAATTTGGTCAAGACAGTGAGTGAATGAGTTTTTGTGTGATGTTTTTGTAAAGACAGTAATTCCGTGTGATGTTTTTGTGCCATAGGTCCGTACCCACCGAGTTCATAATCGAGATGGTCTTCTCGTGATGGAATTTGAGTTAATGTAACATGGGCTAACACGAGCTGTACCCATCACGAGAAGGGGTAAAAAAGACATAATCCTAAACATAAAGTTAGAAAATGGATGTAATTAGGATTGTTTTTCAGTTTGGATGTATTTTATTAATGTCCAAAGTTTGAAGATGCAAAAGGTAATTTCCTCATAAAAGTATTCATAACGAAAATATAAAACATACCTTGTATTTTATGAAAAAAAAAAATTAGTCATTTTTTTGAATTCAGATAAAATACAAAATGATTTTTGAAAAAAAAAAAAAGGAAATTGTATCAATTTTTCCATTTCAGATATGCTTTTTCATTTCTTAGTTGCTTACTTTATACAAAGAAAAACAGTATTTATTTTATACTCTTTGTTTAGAGCAAAATTGTAAAAGAATCTATTATATTAGTAAAAAAAAATTATATAAAAACTTAACAAAAAGTTATTAAAGCTATAAATAATTTTTCATTTAGTTGGACCGAGAAGTTATAATATCAATAATGGTGGGACTAAAATATTCAAATTACAAATGCTTGTATTTTATGAAAATTGAGGAACAAGTTTTTAATATCTAAATAAGACTTAAACTCTTTCTACTTAAAGAGTTCTTGAAGTATTTTTAAATTAGTCTTTAGTATTCCATCTCATTCTTATTATATAAAAAAGATTAGATCTATCTCAATTGTCAGCTAATTAAAAATTTACAGAAAATCAATATAAATTTATATAATAACCCAAAACATCCTACTAGTAACTAAAACAACCCCTCTCCCATAATTAGACTAAAACTTTTCTTTAAAAGTCATAAAATTTAATTAATAAACTCAATATCCTCTATATAATCTTATCATACTTTACATAAAAATCAAAATCCATTTAACAATCTAACATATTATTTTAATCCAACAATTTATACATGCAACATTCATTTTAAAACTTACAAGTAATATACAATAAAAAACATAAACAAATATTTATCCAAAAATAAAACCATCCATAATTTCATATAAAAAATTCATAATCCATACTCAAATAATACAAAAATATTCGATAATAATAACTACAAAATCATAAAAAATTACATTCAACCATCTCAATTTTTCTTCATGGTAAAAAACAATCAAGTCCACCTTTTTAAACCCGAAAATTCACTTCCAATGTACCCTATATAAAAAAAAACAATCAAACACAAAACAAAAATCATAAATAAAAAAACTCAACAACTAAATAATACTTACATGTAATCTCCCTCCAAAAGAATCACATCCTTTTACATTTCTTACTATAAAAAAGATAGGTGGGTCCATCATAAAAATCAGCCACCACATTTTTTTCTTGTTTTTTTCTATACTATTAAATAATAATAATAATATATAGACATAATAGACACATAATCTTTTTTTTATCAAATGCACCCGATGTTAGCCATTATTACAACCTTTTAGATAATGGTTTAGAAATCCTATGCTATCAATCACATTATCTAAATTCCAATAATCTAAATTTTCGGGTTTTCTACTAAATTTTGCAGCTAAATCCGCTATAGTGTTACGATCCCTTTTGATATGGTATATCTTTCATTCCGGAAATCTTGCGATCCATGTCCAAATTAGTTCGATCAGAGGTTGGATCTTCCAATCGATTCCTTTCTTGTGGTAAATTTCTTGGACGATTTCGAGGTTGTCAGTGTAGAAGTTGATCCTTCTATAGTTTAATTTTTCCGATACTTTCATTGCTTGTAAAATAGCCCACTCCTCACCTTCCTTTACACTTCTAATTATTCTTCTTCTGCATTGTTTATCGTAAATTTTCCCATCCTTATCGATTGCAATCGAAGTTATCCCCGCTGGTTCATTCTTATTAATAAATGAGGAATCATTGCACCAGCTAATATCAGAAGAATCAATAATGTTATTATATTCATTATTATTATTATTTGTAATTTGGTCTTCCTTGTTGTTGATACTTGTTCCTATATTGCCTTGTTTCTTCGTATATATTCTTTCTGTGATTCGTCTAGAATTATTTATAATTTCTGTGATATCCCATTTCTTCAGCTCGTAGAGACCTTTCATTCTGGCTTTCTATAAACTCTACAGTATCGCTATCATGGTACTAGTCAACCTTTTCTTGTCCCACCCATTGTTTGAGTAGCTATCTATCGTCTTAACGAACCAATTTTTAAATTCATATTTTTCGTCTTTATTAATCTTTAATTGTAGTGGAGACTCTGCCCAAACTGCGGAGCTAAACGGGCATTAGATGAAAAGATGTTCAATTGTTTCTTCGCCATTCTCGCACCATTCACAAGACACATTTTTTATGCATTTCTTCTTTTTAAAATTTTTCTTAGTCGGTATTGCATTCCTGATTATTCTCCATACAAAATTTCTCATTCTGGTTGGAACATTAGATGACCATATCATGGTCCACAACGATGGTTTTCCTTCTTCAGTGATTTTTGTTGATGTATTTCCTTCATTGCTTATTTCTTCATTTACTAAAAGGTGGTACCCCGATTTGGTGGCGTATTCTACGTCCTTGATATACGGCCAAATAATTTTGTCTTTCTTTTGAATATTAATAATTTGTGTTCTATCAATTTCAAGCATCTCTCTTTTGTTACATATTAAATTGAGTAAATTCATATTCCATCCCGTACAGGCCCGGCCTTAGGTATGGGCAGACCGGGCGACCGCCCAAGGCCCGGAATTAATTAGGGCCCCCTAATTTATAAACATGTATATGTATATTTAATATTATGGAAATATATATCTAATAATGTTTTCAGTCATCAAGCATGCTTGGTTAATAGCTAAGCTGGTAGAGTGGGTTTGCTTGTAATTTATTGATTCAAGTTCAAATCCCCAACATGTTTCTTTCTTTTCCTTCACCTTATGGACTCAAATGCTTTTTTTTTTTTGCCTTGCTTTTAAGAAAAGTTTAATAACGTATTTTTTTTTTTAAAATGAGTTCTCTGTACAATTTTTACAATAATTAATAAAACATATATTTTCTTTATTACTTTTATATGAGTCCTATATATTTTTTCTTTGTTTATTTAAAAAAAATTAATACAACATACATTTTTATAAAAAGAAAAATTTAAATTAATATTTCAATCTTGTATATATATATATTATACTTTAAAGATTTAGAATATAAAATTATATAATTTTATTTAATTTATATTTTATATTTAAATTAGATTTACTAAAATATTTAATTAACTAAGATTACATATAATATAATTTATAGATTTAAATAATATATTTAAATTAAATTGATTTATGTTAGCCATTGAAATATTTAATTAACTAGTTAAATTTATAATATAATTTTTAAAAATTTGAACCATAAATTAAGTAATTGCCTAGTTTAGTTTGAGTGTGTGAGTGCGTATATTATAATTTAAGTGCGTTCGTGCGAGCGTGCGTGTTGCGTATTAAACACATTTGATTCTGTCAGAATGTGCAATACGTTTTAGGTTTGTATATAAATGAACCAAATTATTGACAAAAAAAACAAATCAAATTTATATTTTTATTGTTTACAGATATAACGTAAGCGTATTGTGATTTATTGTCATTTTTAGTTTAATTTTTTTTCTTATAAAGGTCCAGTCTTGATCGATTAAGAATGGTAATATAAGAGTTTCTATCGAACTTATCTCTAAGATACACTTAAAATTTGTCATATTGAGATTTTTTAAAATATTCTAACACGTTATAAATTAGATAAAAAAAACTTATTTTTAACTATTTCGCATAAACCTAATATCTATTATAACATAAAAATTTATGTAAATTAACTATACTTGGGCCCAATTTATAGTTTCGCCCAGGGCCTACAAAGTACCAGGACCGGCCCTGCGTACAATAGATACATAATCAAGATCCAAGTATAAGCGCATGTATCTCATCCCTGCTTGTAACTGTGTAAAGCACCCCAGTCAAACCCGTCCAACTCACTGAGTCAACCGGGTCAACAGGGTCAACCGGGTCAGAACATTCCTTTTGTTTATTAACTAAACCAGGGAATAAAGGAATGAATTTAACCCCAAAGTGGGACCCGATTCTTCGTAAGCTTGTACTAGTTGAGATTACAATTCCTACAACTGCATTTAGTAAACAGAGTAAATCTCCAACTGAGTCTCCGATATAAACTGTGAGGGTATTTTTGTCTTTTTGATTGTTTAGGATATTAGTGAAAGCTTCGACTTTATCTATTGGTGATTCAACGTTTTTTGTTATTTCTCCTGTTGATAAAGATTCTTCATATTTGAACTCATTTGCATGTATTTCTAGTCCATTTATACCCCCTAAAAATAAATCAAAAATAAAATCAGTAAAATAGTAAAAATACCAAATATACTCCTGTAGTTTGACAAAAGGTAAAAAAACCCTATAGTTTTCCAACGAGTTGTAACGATTTGGAAAATTACAGGGACGTATTTGTCAATTTTGAAACTATACAGTTCTTTTTACCTTTTGTCAAACAACTGGGGGTATTTTGGTAATTTTACTTAATCTATTATAAAAATAAGCAATTGAACGAGGTAATTGACATAAATGAATAAGTTCAAGGACCAATTGTGTATATTTATAACTTCACGTACTCAACCGATACATATCCTATATTTCAGGGACTATTTGCGAAATTGTTACAAACTATAACTTTCATTTCTTCCAATTCTTAAATGCACTATTACATACTTAATTGCACTATAGGTCCCTACTATAGGTCCAAGGGGTTTCGGGGGGCAGCGTCCCCAATTTATTCTACTTAACTGCACTTTAGGTCCCTATATTATGCAAAAATTGCAATATAAGGTCCCCAACAGATAAATTGCAAAATACATCCCTATTGTATGCAACATATTGTATTGCTTTACATAATAG
Source organism: Nemophila menziesii (assembly GCA_029959085.1). NCBI lineage: Eukaryota > Viridiplantae > Streptophyta > Magnoliopsida > Boraginales > Hydrophyllaceae > Nemophila > Nemophila menziesii. The sequence goes on along the minus strand of JARWIR010000004.1, from coordinate 39,501,453 downwards.
GGACTAAATAGTGTAATACATTAAAACAAAAATCAATTCCAGGACCTATAACGCAAGTTTCCCATAATATGGGGACCCCTATAGTCCAATTAAGTAGAAAAAACCTGATTCCGTCCCTATTTATTTATTGCATTATAGGTCCTTACATTATGCAAAAATTGCATTATATGTCCTTACATTATGCAAAAATTGCATTATATGTCCTTACATTATGCAAAAATTGCATTATAGGTCCTTAACTAATAAACTCCCTATAATTCAAGGACAATTTGTGCAATTTTCACAAAAACAATAAAAAACCAACAAAATCACGAAATTTCATACAAAAAATCAACATAAAAACTAATCAAAACCAATAAAAACACGAAATTAAACACACAAAAAAAATAAAAAACTAATACACTATAAGTCAGTCTATTATACAAAATAACCTATATTTTATTATAGAAAACATAAAATATTTTATATCAATAAAATAAATCAAAAATCCAAAAGTTGAGGGGGCCAATTGAGGATTTTGAAAATTTGAGGGGGAACCAAAGGGTAATAATGAATTTTTTTTACATGTTCAAAATACCATCTGTTTTTACCAATAAGTCCATGTGGCAACAAGTATTTACGTAATTATAAAATAAGGAAAATTACCCAAATGGTCCTTGAACTATCCCCTTTTACTGACATGGGGAAAAACAAAGTTCCACGACGACTGTATTTTTTCAAAGTTTACGTCTTCAAACGATAAATGTCATAAAGTTTAGGGACCAAATATGCAAATATGAAATTTATAACAGAAAAAACAAACAAACCTGAAGAAAAAGCGGATCGAATCAAATCAGCACACCAACAATACGAAAGAATATGAAGATTTGAATTCAAATCTTTGTTTTTATTAACGCTTTCGGAGAAATTTGTGCAACCTTCTTGAAGAATTAATCTTTCACCAGCTTTTTTATTATCTTCATAATTTAAACCTTTAAGTACTCCAGATTCAAGCACTCTAATATTAGCTCTTCTTTCAAATTCCGATACTTTTTCAAGTGCTTCTTTTAGACCTTTGTAGTCAAATTTCTCCGCTGTAAAATTATACAAAATTACTTTTTAGTCCTATACTATGCAAAAATTACGTTATTGGTCCCTATATTATGCAAAACTTGCGTTATAGATCCCAATATTATGCATAAATTGCATTATAGGTCCCCTAATATATGTTCAACTTGCATTAAAAGTCCCAATATTTTTTTTTTTTGAGTTTATTACACTATATGTCCCTAAACATACAACAAAGCCTAATATATTATTTTTTTCAAAAAGAAAATCATACGTATAAAACAAATATAAGCTTAATGAGGCTTCTCAATCTTTTTCTACTTAATTGCACTATAAGTCCCTATATTATGCAAAAATTGCATTATAGATCCCTATATTATGCAAAAATTGCAATATAAGTCCCTATGTTATGTAAAAATTGCACTATAAGTCCCTGTATTATGCAAAAATTGCATTACAGATCCCTATATTATGTAAAAAATTGCACTATAAGTCCCTATATTATGTAAAAATTATAATATAAGTCCCTATATTATGCAAAATTTGTATTATAGGTCCCTATATTACAAAAAGAACTGCACTATATTATGCAAATATTGTAGTATAGGTCCCTATTTTATGTAAAAATTGCAGTATAGATCCCTATATTATGTAAAATTTGCAATATATGTCATTATATTATGCTGAATTGCATTACAGGTCCCTCTGCACTATATTATGCAAATATTGCATTATAGATCCCTACATTATGCAAAAAAATGCATTCTAGATCCCTATATTATGCAAAAAAATGCATTGTAGGTCCCTATACTATGCAAACATTGCAATCCAGGACCCTATATTATGCAAAAATTGCAACACATGTCCCTAAATTATGCAAAAATGGCAACACAAGTCCCTAAATTATGCAAAAATTGCAACATAGGTCCCTATAATATGTTAAAAGAGACGATAGAGTAAAGTAACTAACCTTTATCTTTAACAAGTATACTCTCAATACACTCTTCATACTCATTAGTATACTGTTTCTAAAGATTCCCCCAAATATTCCTCAAATCACCCGAAACAATCCTCGAACTTTGACTATCTTGGTCAAATTTCGGAGCAGTATTTATCGCAATTTCAGCTAAAATAGCAGATGAATCCACAACAGTACAAGTAAGGTCAAAATCGGAAAATATAATCATTTTATCTTTTGTTTTATCATGTTCTCGAATAAGTGGGACCGCTGATTTTTGTAATAAAGGTTGAGCTAAGAAAAATTGTGCTTCGAGTGTTAATGCTTGGTTATAAAGCTTTTTTATTATATCTAGTTCCTCACCAGTTAATGAAACACTTAATCGATCAAGTAAATTTTCTGTTTGTAAAGCTGCCGCCTGAAAATTGAGAGATTGATTAGTTGTTTGCATATTTGGTCCTTATATTTTGAGAAAAGCCCCCCTTGTGGTTTTAAAAGTGACAAATACTACCCGTGGTTTTCCAATTCGTGACATTAATGTAATAGAAGGAGTGAGTTGTCACGGGTTGAAAAATCACAGGGAGTATTTGCCACTTTTTAAACTATAGGGACCTATGATGCAACATTCCATAATATTATGAAATTTCCATAGACATACATGCAATTTTCCATGATATATGGACCTAAAATAAAATTTTCCATAACATATAAGGATCTACATGCAATTTTCCATTATATTAGGACCTCCATGCAATTTTTCATAATATAGGGACCTAAGCTGAATTTTTCTATTATATAAAGACTTACATGCAATTTTCCATAATATAGGGCCAAAACAATCCAAACCCAATCCATCATGAGAAAACTTGATAAGAAAAAGGGCCAAAGCAATCCAAACCCCGTCCAAAGCTCTCCCAATTGTACATTTTGCATTCGAATAAATAATAAAGTCCCATAGAAGTTTTAATTAACCATTTAAGCTTAAAGATACCTATCATAGTGCTATAGAAAAAGATCTTATAGTAAGAGGCTAAGCAGGGGTATAACTTATCTTTTTTAATTAATGATAACATCAAAGTAACGTTGCCAGATTTTTTAATCCACATAAGACACCTCCATTCCATTCTATAGGTGTAGGTCGAAAGACCTTCAAACTCATACAAATAAGGGTCGTCCTTGAAAGAAAAGGACAAAGAAAGTTTGTGACACCCGCCATGAAGGCAACAGAAGAAGCATGGAACCTTCAACATCACCTACGTTGAACAACAAGCATGCTTCAAATCGAAAAACACAAGAAACAGGAAGATCCTACCAAGAACTTGTACCAGCAAATCTTAAACCAAGTCATGATCGGCCTTGCTAGCAGTCACTCAAATGAGTAATGCATGTGGTCAAGATGGAAGACCAGGAGGGAAATCAAATGACAGTAGAAATAAGCATTAATTTCGAAAACATAGAAGAAAGAAAGCAAAACGAAAACAACACCGAAGAAGGGGCAAAACCAAAGAAAACAAAGCAAGTGCGGTGAAAAACAACGAGAGCAGCGAATTTCCATGAAGAGAATCAGAAAATTTAAATTGACTTATTTAGGGAGCAATCTTGTAGTCTTTGCTTCAAGTAAAACTATAAAAAAATAATCTATTATATTAGTAAAAACAATTTATATAAAAAATTAACAATAGGTTATTAAAGTTGTGAATAATTTTTTATTTAGTTGAAACGAAAAGTTATATTTAAAAGATATAAACATCGGTGGGACAAAAAGGTTCAAATTACAAATGCTTGTTTCTATAAAAATTAAAAACCAAGCTTTTAATATCTAAATAGGACTTGGACTCTTTCTAATTAAAGAGTTCTTGAAATATTTTTAAATTAGTCCTTAATATTCTATCTCATTCTTATTATATAAAAAAGATTAGATCTATCTCAATCTGTCAGCTAATTAAAAATTTACAAAAAATCTATATAAATTTATATAATAACCCAAAACATCCTAGTAACTAAAACAACCCCTCACCAATCATTGAACTAAAACTTTACCTTAAAAGTCATAAAAATTTAATTAGAGCCAATTGTTGATTGATACCTATTAAAAAACTTATTTAGAAAAAGGTGTCTAGAAAAAAATATTTATTGAAAACAGCCCCATCCCAAATTACCCCTATAATTAACAATTAAAAAATAAGAAAAAAACTAATAAACACACGCGCGCGTCCGTGAATTTTTTTTAAAATAATCATAACTAATTCAAAAAAAATCAAAAAAAAAAAAAATTATATTTAGATAAATCAAATTAATATTTACGTCTATGAATTTTTTTCGGAATTTTTTGATTTTTTTTTGTTTTTAATTTTTTTTTTCGCAGACACGAAATTTCATGTTTAAAACATGGAATTCCATGTTTATTTCACGGTTTAAAACATGGAATTCCGTATCTGCGAAAAAAATTAAAAAAATTCGAAAAAATTCAAAAAAATTCATAGACGTAAATATTAATTAGATTTATTCAAAAATATTTTTTTTAATTTTCTGATTTTTTTTTTAATTAGTTATGACGATTTTAAAAAAAATTCATAGACGCGCGCGTGTGATGGAATTAATAGTAGTAGGTGGTGGTGGAGGTGGTGATGGTTGTGGTGGATGTAGTAGTGGTTACATACATGGTGGTTGTGGTGGTGGTGGAGAAAGAAGTACCTTATTATTTGTTTAATATTTAAAAATTAATATAGCATTAAAATAAAATAATATATTTAACAATAAAAGTAGTAAATGTATAGAAAATATAAAAAGAATGTTTTTTATAAATAATTACTTTATTAGGCATTTTTTTATAAAATAAATTATTAAAAGCATAAAAAAACAATTAAAAAATTTAATAATTATATTATCAGCAATAACCTCATTTAATTAATAACTCAATATCCCCAATATAACCTCATCATACTTTACTTAAAAATCAAAATCCATTTAACAATCTAACATATTATTTTAATCTAACATTTCTTTTAAAAAGCTACAAGTAATTAACAACAAAAACATAAACAAACATTTTATCCAAAAATAAAACCATCCATAATTCCATATAAAAAAAATTCATAATCCATACTCAAAATAATACAACAATATTCGATAATAATAACTACAAAATCATAAAAAATTACATTCAACCATCTCAATTTTTTAATTTTTCTTCCTAGTAAAAAACAATCAAGTCCACCTTTTCAAGCCCGAAAATTCACTTCCAATGTACCCCTATATAAAAAAAAAAACAATCAAACACAAAAAATAAATAATTATAAATCAAAATAAATTATACTTACATGTAATCTCCCTCCAAAAGAATCACATTTCTGACTATGAAAAAGATAGGTGGGCCCATCATAAAATTAGCCACCACATTTTTTTCTTGTTTTTTTTTCTGTACTATTAAATAATAATAATAATATATAGACATAATAGACACATAATCAAGCTCCAAGTATAAACGCATGTATCTCATCCCAGCTTGTAACTGTGTAAAGCACCCCAGTCAAACCCGTCCAACTCACTGAGTCAACTGAGTCAACTGAGTCAACCGGGTCAGAACATTCCTTTTGTTTATTAACTAAACCAGGGAATAAAGGAACAAATTTAACCCCAAAGTGGGACCCGATTCTTCGTAAGCTTGTACTAGTTGAGATAACAATTCCTACATCTGCGTTTAGTAAACAGAGTAAATCTCCAACTGAGTCTCCGATATAAACTGTGAGGGTATTTTTGTCTTTTTGATTGTTTAGGATATTAGTGAAAGCTTCGACTTTATCTATTGGTGATTCAACGTTTTTTGTTATTTCTCCTGTTGATAAAGATTCTTCGTATTTGAACTCATTTGCATGTATTTCTAGTCCGTTTATACCCCCTGAAAAATAAATCAAAAATAAAATCAGTAAAATAGTAAAAATACCAAATATACCCCTGTGGTTTGAAAAAGGTCGGAAAATAACCCTATGGTTTTCCAATGATATATAACGAGTTGGAAATTTACAGGGGCGTATTTGTCTCTTTTGAAACTATACGGGTATTTCTGACCTTTTGTCAAATTACCGGGGGGGGGGGGGGGGGGGGGGGGGGGGGTATTTGGTAATTTTACCCGATCTATTATAAAAACAAGCAATTGAACGAGGGAATTGACATAATTGAATAAGTTTTAAGGACCATTTGTGTAAATTTATAACTTCACATCTTAAACGGAGAAATATCCCATAATTTAGGGACTATTTGCGCAATTTTTAAAAACTATAATTTTCATTTCTTCCAATTCTTAATTACACTATTTTCTACTTAATTGCAATATAGGTCCCTACTATAGGTACAAGGGGTTTTGAGGGCAGCGTCCCCAATTTATTCTACTTAATTGCACTAAAGGTCCCTATATTTTGCAAAAATTGCAATATAAGGTCCACAACTGATAAATTGCAAAATACATCCCTATAGTATGTGTATGGTAAAATTGTATTCTTTTATATAATATAGGGACTTAATAGTGTAATACGTTAAAACAAAAATCAATTTCAGGACCTATAACACAATTTTTCCATAATATGGGGATCCCTACAGTCCAATTAAGTAGAAAAAATCTGGCTCCATCCCTATTTATTTATTGCAGTATAGGTCCTTATATTATTCAAAAATTGCATTATAGGTCCTTAACCAATAAACTCCCTATAATTCAAGGACCATTTGTGCAACTTTCACAAACTACAACTTTTTCTTAATCAAAAAAACGATCAAAAACCAACAAAATCACGAACTTTCATACAAAAAATCAACATAAAAACTAATCAAAACCAATAAAAACACGAAATTAAACACAAAAAAAGAAACAAACCTGAAGAAAAAGCGGATCGAATCAAATCAGCACACCAACAATAGGAAAGAATATGAAGATTTGAATTCAAATCTTTGTTTTTAGCAACACTTTGGAAGAAATTAGTGCAACCTTCTTGAAGAATTAATCTTTCACCAGCTTTTTTAATATCTTCATAATTTAAACCTTTAAGTACTTGAGATTCAATCACTCTTATATTTGCTCTTCTTTCGAAATCCGATAGTTTTTCAAGTGCTTCTCTTAGACCTTTGTAATCGAATTTCTCCGCTGTAAAATTATACAAAATTTACTTTTTAGTCCCTATACTATGCCAAAATTGCGTTATTGGTCCCTATATTATGCAAAAATTGTGTTATAGGTCCCTAATATTTGTACAAATTGCATTATAGGTCCCTATATTGTACAGAAAATGCATTATAGGTCCCAATATATATTTTTTTAGTTTATTACACTATATGTCCCTAATTGCGTTATACGTCCAGATATGATGCAAAAATTGCATTATAGGTCCCTAAATTGTACAAAAAATACATTATAGGTCCCAATATAAACTTTTTGAGTTTATTACACTATATGTCCCTAAATTGCATTGTAGGTCCCTATATTGTACTTAATTGAACTATAAGTCCCTATATTATGCAAAATTGCACTATAGGTCTCTATATTATGCAAAAAATGCATTATAGGTCCATATATTATGCGGAAATTGCAACACATGTCCCTATATTATGCGGAAATTGCATCATTGGTCCCTAAATTATGCGGAAATTGCATCATAGGTCCCTATATTATGCGAAAATTGCATCATAGGTCCCTAAATTTGTGAAAATTGCATCATAGGTCCCTAACCTATGCGAAAATTGCATCATAGGTCCCTAAATTATGCGAAAAATGCATTAAAGGTCCCTAAATTATGCAAAAATTGCATTAGAGGTCCCTAAATTGTGCAATAATTGCACTATAAGTCCCTATATTTTGCAAGAATCGCATTATAGGTCCCTAAATTATGCAAAAATTGCATTATAGATCCCTATATTATGCAAAAATTGCAACACAGGACCCTATATTATGCTAAATTGCAACATAGGTCCCTAAATCATCTTAAAAGTGAAGATAAAGCAAAGCAACTAACCTTTATCTTTAACAAGTATACTCTCAATACACTCTTCATACTCATTAGTATACTGTTTAGAAAGATTCCCCCAAATATTCCTCAAATCACCCGAAACAATCCTCGAATTATTTTGACTTTCTTGGTCAAACTTAGGAGCAGTAATTATAGCAATTTCAGCTAAAATAGCAGATGAATCCACAACAGTACAAGTAAGGTCAAAATCGGAAAAGATAATAATTTTATCTTTTGTTTTATCATGGTCTCGAATAAGTGGGACCACACATTTTTGTAATAAAGGTTGAGCTAAAAAAAACTGTGTTTCGAGTTTTAATGCTTGGTTATAAAGCTTTTCGATTATATCTAATTCTTCACCAGTTAATGAAACACTTAATCGATCCAATAAATCTTCTGTTTGTAAAGTTGCCCCCTGAAAAATTGAGAAATTTATATTAGGTCCTTATAGTTTTAGAAAAGGTCGAAAATACCCCCTTGTGGTTTCAAAAGTGACAAATACGACACGTGGTATTTGTCACTTTTGAAACCATAGGGACCTATAATGCAATTTTTATAATATAGGGACCTAAATGAAATTTTCCATAATATGACCTAAAATGAAATATTCCATAATATAAGGACCTACATGCAATTTTCCATAATATGAAGACCTCCATGCAATTTTCTGTAATATAAGGACCTCCATGCAATTTTCCATCATATAGGGACCTAAATGCAATTTTCCATAATATAGGGATCTGAATGCAATTTCATAACAAAAGGACTACATGCTTTTTCCATAATTTAGGGACCTAAGATGAATTTTTCCATGATATAAAGACCTACATGCAATATTCTATAATATAAGGACCTAAATGCAATTTTCCATAATATAGGGACCTAAAATTTTGTTTTCTACTTAATTGCATTAGAGTTGCTATATTATGGAAAATTGCATTATAGGTCCTTATATCATGCAAAAATTGGACTATGAGTCCCTATATTATCAAAAAAATTATATGTCTTGAAAAGGATTTTTTATTTAATTACACTATAAGTCCCTGTATTATATAAACAATTATCTATATTTCATTATAAAAACAAATTATTCGTACAAATTAAATTAATCAAAACCAAATAAAGCAAATCTAGAAAGTGGGTGTGTGTGAGACGGAAAAAAACACCCCAATTTTTTCTAGTTAATTGCACTAGAGGTCCCTATACTATGCAAAATCGCATTATAGGTCCCTATATCATGCAAAAATTGCCCTATACAACTCTATATTACGATAACTCGAGAAACTATGAAACTAACCTGGAAAGTTTCAGAAGCATAATTATCAATCCATTTCTTATAAGGATGATCAATTTGATCCGGGCCCACAAGAATTTGTAACTCTTTCCCTAAATAGGCATAAAGTTTAGCACATGGAGTCATAGCACCAAGGGTATAAGCGGCAACTTTTGTTTTCTCAAAAGGGGTCGCAAGTTTTCCAGGTGCTTTTAAACCCCCAACTTTTCCTGAAGCTGTTGCTAATAAAAACTCTGTGTATTTTAACAAAGCTGGGTTTAAATTCTTCTCTTTCGTTAAATCAAAGCCCCATTCCTGCAAATTTGAGAGATTGTATATGTTATTGGTCCTTGTATTATGTGAAAATTGCAATTAGGTCCCTAAGATCTTACTTTGCAAAATGAATCGTGCATTTTTAGCTCTTCGAGAACGCCTTTTCGCAATTGGGTAATTTGAATCTTTTCATCATCATCATCAGCACAATCTTCTGCCATTTCAAACCTAGAAAAAAATTTAAAAATTAATTTCAGAATATAATTTGAGTAAGAAATTTCTTACTCAATTTACTAAAAACATCGAATCATAACTCGATAGTAACAGAAAGATTAATTAAGACGAGAAATTGAGAAAAAGGGCACTTACGCATGAGCAAAAGCTTTAAGAAAATGAACATCTTGAGCAATGTAATCCCTAAAAGTATCAATTTTAAGATTTCCAGCAGCTAAAGAAACAACAAATGGAGTGTACATAGAAAAAGTAGTTTCTCGTTGGTATTTGATCCAACACTTTCTAGCAATACCCACTACTTCATCTATCACTAGCTTACTCGAACCACCAGTCGCCGCCTTTAATGCACCCGCCGCCGCCATTTCACCACCACAACCACCACCGCTACTAGGTTTTGAGCTTGAAGATCGAAGAAATCGGAAAAAGTTTAAAGATTTAGTATTACTGATCAGGATTTCTGATGGGTTTAATAGGGAAAATCTTCGCATGGGTTATTTTTGTTTAATGGGTAATTTATTTATAATCAAATATGTGGAGGGTGGCAAGTGGGATGTTCATGACTTATGAGGTAGGTGGTGGTATTTTGGGAAATTCAACTTATATTCTACTTTTGCTATTTAGTCCACCAATTTGTGCTAAGTTTGAGATTGGTCCCAAAAGTGTAGTATTTGGGAGAAAAGTAGGATTAATTTTATAGGTAGTCAATGTGATTTTTGTAACTTATGGATATTTAAGGATAGATTCATGTATTATGAAAAAATAGTAAAATATCTATGTATTTAAAAGAAAATAATTATAGATTTATTGATAGACTATATTGTCCTCTGAACGCGTTATTTTAAAAGTTTTGAACGCGTATTGATATCGTCAGAATGAAGACTATATTATCCTCTATACGCGTTTTCTCAACAGTTTTGACGTGTATTGATATCGTCAGAATGAAGACTATATTATCCTCTATACGCGTTTTTTCAACAGTTTTGACGTGTATTGATATCGTCATAATGAAGACCATATTATCCTCTAAACGCGTTTTTTCAAAAGTTTTGAACGCGTATTGATATCGTCATAATGAAGACTATATTATCCTCTATACGCGTTTTTTCAACAGTTTTGACGCGTATTGATCTCGTTATGATAAAGACTATATTATCCTTTAAACGCGTTATTTCAAAAGTTTTTAACGTGTATTGATATCGTCATAACGAAGACTATATTATCCTCTAAACGCGTTTTTTAAAAGTTGTTGAACGCGTATTGATATCGTCATAAAAAAGACTATATTATCCTTTAAACGGGTTATTTCAATAGTTTTGAACGTGTATTGATCTCGTCATAATAAAGACTATATTATCCTCTATATGTGTTTTTTCAAAAGTTTTTGAACGTGTATTGCTATTCTTATAATAAAGACTATATTATCCTCTAAACGCGTTATTTCAAAAGTTTTGAACGCGTATTGATATTGACCAATCAATAGACTACATTGTTCCCAAAACGTGTTATCAAAAGTGTGGAATGGGTATTGATATAGACCAATCAATAGACTATATTGTTCCTAAAACGTGTTATTTTAAAAGTGTGGAAAGCATATTGATATAGACCAATCAATAGACTATATTGTTCCCAAAATATGTTATTTCAAAAATGTGGAACGATTATTGATATAGACCAATCAATGGACTATATTGTTCCCAAAATATGCTATTTCAAAAATGTGGAACGCTTATTGATATAGACCAATTAATAGATTATATTGTTTCCAAAATGTGTTATTTTAAAAGTGTGGAACACATATTGATATAGACTAACTATATTGTTCTCAAAATGTTTTATTTCAAAAATCGGGAATGCCTATTGATATAGACTAATCAATAGACTATTTGTTTCCAAAACATTTTTTTTCATGAATTGGGAACGCGTATTGATATAGACCATTTAATAGATTTTTTTTGTTCTAATGGATAATATCATATAATAAAAAAAATTCAAAATATACGATTAGCCTACCCCTCTAGGCTTGTTATCACATCATAAAATCTTAGCTAACTAGGTCAAAATGTGAGAAGTCCAATTGCCAAACAAATTGCTTAGTAACTCTTGTTTGATAACCCAGACACCTGCCTCGTTTTTGCTTATACTAGTAAGAGCAAAACTTGGATTTGAAAGTTCAACAAAACTACAAATATTACAAATTATATTGTTCATCAAATGATACTTAATAGTCTGATTTGTTGAGAGATGGTGCATGATCTTTTTTGCGTTATACCAATTAATAGACTATATTGTTCCCAAAACATGTTATTTCAAAAGTTTAGAACGCGTATTGATATAAACTAATCAATAGACTATATTTTTTTCCTAAATGAGTTATTGTTAAAAGTCTAGAATGCATATTGAGAGAAAGATGATGTATTATATCAATAATAAGCCACTAACCAATGTCAAGGTAATGCCATTAAGATTACCCATTAAAACCCTAACCATCAAATACATAAAAGATATTTAAACCACGTTCCCCAGACACTTTGACATGTATTTGTATGTTGCACATAATGGGTAGTATCGTAGACATTGAACATACATACATTTTATGATTTATAAGTTTAACTTATGCTAATGTTTGATACAATATATACCTAACCACATATACTCACTAAATTGAATGATTCTTCCTAACATAATACAAGTACACATATTCTTTATTTTTTTAGGATTTTCATGAGAGCCTTTGCATAATATCGCCTCTAACTTGAGCACTGAGTGTTATCTGGAGCATGCTTCACTGATATTCTAACACTTGTTCACCATTTTGTGCTACACTTTAGTGTTGTGTGGCAAAAAAGAACTAAAATCTAGAAGAGAAAGTGGATTAGTTGTATAGTAATCAATATATTATTGTTTGTGCACCTTGTTTTACTCCATGTATTATGCAAAATAGTAAATATTTATATGCTTAGAATAAATTAAGTATAGTCACATTGGTGGATTAAATTGTCCTTCAAGTGTGTTAATTCAAAAATATTGAGCATGTATCAATAACACGATGACATATAGAGATAGAGCAAGCCACATACCTCCTTTTTGGCGATACACTCGAGCGTGTTAGTTAAAACCATAACCATCAGATACAAAGATAGATTTGAGCCACGTTCCCAACTAGCCTCAACCTAATTTTTTATGTTGCACACAATAATTAATATCTTGGACACTAGCAACAACTCATCCACATATATAGTTTATGACTTACATGTAACATTTATGCTAATGTGTAAGCATTATAAATACATAATCACCGTGGTAAACGATATATACTCAATACAATACATTCACACACAAAACTTTCTCTTTTAGATTTTCTTGAGGCCATTTTTTGTATTATCACCTCTAGTTTGATCATTGGATTATTTATAGGGGAAACCCACTCCTCTAGTATTCTCATGTATTGGTCATTTTGCAAGATCAATGAAAGACTAAAGAAAACTTTCAAAATGTCGATTAGAGATATCCTTAAGTGTGTCTTGATCCATATGTTATAAAAAATATTGTGAATATAACCTCTTCGGCCAAATGATCCTTCAATTGATATATGACTTATTTTCATTTTATTTTTTGATTCTTATACTTATGTCGATGATTATTTTCATGATTCAAAGTTCTATGAAACTTATGTTCAAAATGTTCCTTCACTGTCTATGTATTTGGATGTCAACCCTCTTGAGAATGAAGTTCCAATCATCCTTCCTATAGTGAAATTTATGCCTGGTAGACCAAATAAGAATCGATTTGATTTTGAGATTTCATTTCGTTCGAAGAGGATTTGTGGTCGGTGTAAACATCTTGCTAACCATAACAAATCCACTTGCAATGTCGTTCTTTAATCTTTCATTGATAAAGACTTCTTGTATTACTTTTTCGCTTTACACTTGTTTTAGTTTCCAACATTGTAATAAGCTTTGATATTTTAAAGTATTGTATTGTTTAGTTTATATTTTACACTCCATTTCTTTTGTTGTGTTGAGTTTTATTTGGTGGGGATCCATCCAACCAAATGAAATCATACATTTTGCAAGTTCCATAGTGTTGTATGACCGATTTTGCCTTGGAATTATTATTAATTGCATGTCATTTTGAAAATTTGAGAATAATACTTATTGAATTCTAAGTCCCATTGAATTTTTTAAGAGTTGTTTCAATTCATTTGATAGCACCATCACTTTTGAGCCTCCAAATGGTGATTATTATTTTTATATAAGAAATATTATAATATTTTCTGTCACAAATCTTTTAAGAAAACTTGGGTGAATATTGTGCGAGACTCATGTGTTGTGCCTAAACGTATAATCATTTTATGGACAACAATTCAAATGAAACTTAAAACAAAAGATATGATGTGTTTTTGCTAGAAGAATTTGGGATGAAATGAGACAATGGTTGGGTATTGAGAAGGAGATTGAATACGATTTTGAGCGCCTTTAAATGGTTTAAGAAACTCAAAAACCAAAAAAATTGAAAACATAAAATATAGAGAATCACCTTTACCGCTACTATTATCATATTTGATAAATGATGAACATTCTTACGAAGAAAGGAGAAACGTCTAACAAAAAAAAGAATTACCAAGAAGATTAAATTATACATTTTTTTTATATTGTTCGCTTTGTACTTTAATCATGCATTCAAAGAACTTTTTTTAACTCATTAGTATTTAAACTAACATCTAAATAATAACTACCGTATATTTTTGAGAGTAGTAATTTGTGCACAATATACCATTACCCTTTTAAATGAAATCTTTTACAAAAAAAAAAGCATAAATCAATTCTATGCATGTAAATGTGTTATCAACATTGTGATCAGGAGCAACCCATAAGAACGAAGTAGTGAACTTTTTACAACTAGCGCTTTGTTATTTTTTCAACTTTTAAAAGGACAAAACAAAAAGTACAGGACCTGAACACCACAAAGGAAAAAAAGTACTCAACTTTTTACCTCGTTTTGGGAATAATCAAACAAATTGGCCTCACTCTGTTGTGTTTTTTACATGTTCAGCCTTTTTTTTATGATTAACGCTCAAAACTAAACATATCATGTTTAATTCTCCCCAAGAAAACATTTATACAACAAAATTTAACATAAAAAACGCATGAACTACAACAAAAAGAGTGTAAATTATAATAATAATAATAATAATCACTTCTCGTCCGCTTGAAGTTGCCGTCCATATATAACAAGTCCTACCACTGCAAAAGCTGACAAAAATGTCGACGAGTATGACATTGCAAGTAAAGCTCCACGAAGTGACTGTAAACAAAAACATTTTTATTCCATAATTACCCTCATGGGGAGCAAATATTACACAACTAACATTACCTTGCCAAGTACCACAGCATTCTCATTAGCATATTGCAATGAGCTTTCGGGTACACTTTGAATTCCTTTACTCAATTCCCATGAAATAAGTCTATAACAAGGAGGGTAAATGGGTAATTAATTAAACCACTTTAAATTTTAAAAGAGTCGAAAAGGAGAAGAATTTATGATAAGTTACCCGAAGATAAAACCAATGGCAGCTCCTATATACGCTTTTTGCGAAGTTATTTCAACTTGAAGCTCTCCAAACTGCATAAAAAACGTTTTAAATTTAGAAAAGAGAAAATTTTCTTTTTTAGTCCTCGAACTATTGGCCATTCTTTGAATGGTCCTCGAACTTCATTTTTGTCCTGTCGTGAACTTTATAGATATTGAACGTGAAGTGCCATGTGGCAAAGACGTGAGGACACAATCCGTAAAAAGTGGATAGTTCAGTGAACATTTTGGGGAATTTTAAAACTTCGGGGACTATTTGGGTAACAAAAATACCCGTTGCCACATGGACGTAACAGGGAAAGTGGATGGAATTTGATGTGGGGACTAACGGCGGTAAAAAAGCAAAGTTCAAGGACCAAAAAGGAAATTTTTGTCAAAAAGAAAATTTCTTTCTTGCTCCACTAATTTGAGTAAATAACCTCTTTGGTCGTTTTTCTTTGGCCGTTCCAACAATTTAGTCCCTTATCTTATCATTTGCTACATTAGTTTTTAATTTTATTACTTTATAAATGTTAACTCCACGTGTCACGTGATGTGATAAAAGACTAAAATACCCTTAAAATGTTATTTTGCTAAAGACTAACGTTGTCACAAAATAGCAAAAATAAGAGACTAGTATGTTACATTTGCAAGAAAAAGTTTTAACATTGTTACAAAATAAAATGGTAATGGATTAAAATGTTACTTTTATCAGAGATGAGGTTCTAAATTGTCAAAAGATGCAAAGATAAGGGACCAAATAAGTTATTTACCCTTTTACTTCCGTGAGTTAAAGAGCCACGTTACCTTAAAAACCTTGCTTTCCTTTACTGGTTCTTCATTACTTAATTGAGATACTTGGTTTTCTGACAAAAGCTTTCCGGTTCTAATCATTACTTTTGCAATCTATAAGGGTTAAAAGCTAATTAATGTACAAAATTGATTTAAAAAAAAGGTAAAAATACTCCTCATATAATTAATTTTTTTTAATACCATTTGTAGTTCACCTTGACCATATTGTCCCATGGCTTGAAATCTCCTTCCAGCAGACAATATGCGCCTACCTAGTGCTATTAAAGAAAAATAAAAATTGCACTTTAGTCCCTATATTATACAGAAATTGTACTATATAGTACATGTCACAATATTTTCTATTTTTAAAATTACTTGAACTTCAAATCCCTACATTGTACAAAATATACATATAAACAACAAAATATTCATAACCCCCACTTTATTTGGACTTAATTGCACTATAGGCCCTTATATTATGCAAAAATGGCACCGAAGGTCCCTATGTTATGCAAAAATTGCATTATAGTCCCTGATATATTTCTTTTAATTAAATACACTATAAGTCCCCTTATTATATATTTTATTATACAAATAACAAATATTTATATGATAAAAATAAAGTAAAACTTTATGAGACAAATTTTGAAAATTAGGACGATCAAGTAAGATTTTGAAAAACTTGGGGATTAAATTTTTTTTGTTCCGTCCCTGCTTAAAAGGATACTTTTAAATCTGAGGGGGTCAAGTGAAAGTTCTGAAAACCTGGGGGACCATAAGGTAATTTACCTGCTATATTAGTTGATGAGCTCAATAATGAAGGAATCTCACTCAATAAAGCTGCAGAAGTTGATATATCAGCAGCTTCCCATGCTCGACTAATATTCAGTAATGCATCTCCTATTTCTTGACCACACTAATGATAATATATAATATGAGGTTTATTTGGATATTTCGCATAATATAAGGACTAATAATGCAATTAACATATAGTTTATACAGAGAAAATACTAACCTCGTCTTTAACAACTCCGTTTGAAAGATCAAAAGCTGCATCGTTTAGCTACGTAATAATCAACAAAATATATAAATAATTTAAAATCCTTTTTAATATTTACAAAATGACACTAAACTAACTTACATCGAGTCGAAGATCACGAGGAAGTTTCGAGAAATAATCTGCTGGAAGTTTAAAACTATCCTACAAATGAAATAAAATAAATGGAAATTAAAAAATGGCCTATAATTCATGGACCATTTTGGGATTTTCCCTATTTTAAATGACGAAACATTCTTACAGCTACTTCTTGTAAAAGAATTTGAGGGTTTGGTTGAAGGGATTCTGATTGTGTGAGGGCGAATGAGATTCTTGTTTTTGTGATTGAGTTGAATTTTTGGAGGGGTTTGTAGAAGTACGAGGTTGTCGGGACATGAAGGGAGTTTTTGGAGAAGTGAAGGGTAGTAATGGTATTAATGGAAGAAAGTTTAGATGAAGGAGGTTGAAGAGGTAGAAGAAGAGACGAGGAAGAAGCCATTGATGATTGATGATTGATGAGGAGGAGGAAACAAGACTGTATTTTTGGCGGTTTAGACAGTTGGATTAGTTTATATGGTACAACTCTAGCGTGGGCCAAATTTAATGTTGATATTTTTTTGGATTAGATTGGGTTTGGATTATAGAACAGGATTTTTCTTTATATTTGATGATTTTAAAAAGAATATGATGATTTTTAGGTTAGAGGATGACCTGGAGGAGGAAATTCTATAACAATATGTATGCGAACGAGAATGAGAATATTTGAGAATCGAAGGGAAGTTTGGGATTTGATAAATTGAAAGAAAGATTAAGGAAGCAGTCAAACTCAACATTTACTCATCAGTCGACGAGTTTATCATGTATGTCTCAACAAGATTACCATATAAGAGTTCATTAAGAGTTCTCATAATCAGACTTTACTCAATCGGCAAATTTATCATATCCATCTCAACATGATTACCATATAATGGTTATATATTCATCTAGAGGTCTCAAACTCAGTCTTTGCTCAACACTGTGAATTCATCAAGTCTGTCTCGATAGGACTATAAATTCACTAAGAGTTGTAAACTCATTTTCACTATCTATGCCATAAGGATGACAATGTAGTGCATCATATGAGGTCATTCACCATATGTTCTTCATCAATGGGTTTAACCATCTCCCGCTAGAAATCTCCAAGACCACTGTTCCAGGCAACTATTTCTTTTGGGTGAAACCTTGAAATTACTTAATTGAATTTATCAATTGAACCATTATATTTCAGTTTGGAAATTCATTTGCTACTAATTAGTTTACTACCCACAGATAAATTTGTCAAACCATAGCTTGATTGTAGATTTTATTTCACTATCAATGGCTTTTTACCAAATCTAACATCTACTGATAGTCTCATCACACATCTTAGGCATGTTCATCACTATAAGATCATGCTGCTTTCTCTTAGCTTATTTATGGTGAAATCCTCAATGATTAGGAGAGTGATAATGTTTGGTCTAATGCTGGACCCTATTCTATGCCTCTTACTCCTTATGGGTTCATTATCATGTATAATTTTGAAACTAAATGACGATTGACTGGAAGGTATATTAATGAACTAGCCTCATTCCTTTTCGTACTCTTGATCAACCAAGAAACAACTCTGACTAACAAAGGCTGCACCAAAAAAATATGATTTTCCCCAACCCTAGTATCTTTTCTGTTATCAAAGTATTTACACTTACCTTTGCTCTCATCGTAGAGTAATTCACTTTTACAATATCTAAAACAGTATTGAGATGGCGTTGATCTACGTAAAAGAGTTTCTCAAAAAGAAGTTGTATGGTTTAATTTGCTTTATACACAGGGTTTTATAAATAACTTCATTAATATATCATCAAATTGCACTAAATTTTGTATGCAATTAGGGAGTGTATTTGGTAACATGAGATAACTCGTATATCAAACTAAATTAAATGTAAATGAGACCAATAATAATGTAAATGATAATGTAGATACTGATGGTATCTTCAGAATACCAAATCAAAAATATATGTGTAGTCTAAGGGTGAGCACGAGTTGAGCTTATTCCGGATTGGGGTTTAGGGTAATGATAGGGTAAAAATGTCGGGTCTCAATTTTGACAATGTTAAGGGTAGGGTAAAACGTGGAATACAGTAACAAATTTACCGTATTAATTAGTTATGAATATGGGATATTGTTTGATATGCGATAAAAAAAATTCGTTACCAAATTATAAATCTGGCAAAATCTATTAGAATCATTAAATGTAAGGGTAACGATGGTATAAGCAAAAAAAAATTGGACTCTTACGGAGGGAAAAAAACTTGTGAACTCAATGAGGATATGTTATTGAGGTATTGAACTTAATTGGCTAATATCTCTTATTTTTTATTTTTTTTTGGTGTTTGATAAATTGTCAGTAATTATTTGCTTGCAGTTGCTGCTAAGAAATTTGACCATTATACCTTGACTAAAAGAGTTCAGATTAGGGTAAAAAAATTTAACCAAACCAACTTAAAATGTATTTTAATTTTACTTGGGTCAACCTTACCCAGTAATAAAGGAGAAAGAAAGAATCTAACTATGTGGCTAGTTCAATGGTCAGCACCTTGTTTCTTATCTAGGAGGTATAAGTTTGAATCTTCTCAGCCTCCCCTCCCTAAACATGGAGGGATTAGCCGTGATGTGCGAAAGTTGGAAAAAAAATCATTTTTTTGTCTTATATATACTTTAAGAGATATTTTAATATATAAGCACCCATAAAATTCTTGATGGCCTCTTTAAAAAAATAAACTCATGTTTACTATATGTCACTAAAGTTGTCTTCAAGATAATTCATTCTACATTTTAAAAATAAAATTTCATTTCAAATAAACTATATCTTATTAAGTAAAAATTTAGACAAAGACAATGGTTCAACATTTCAAAATAGCACAGGGGTATATTTGATAAATTTTAGAAAACATGAAATGATATATTTAATTTTTTCTATTACGTAAGTATCAATAGTGCAATTAACTATTATTATTTTTCTTTTATCACACATGTTCTTAACAACGGTTCTATGATGCTGCGTCAAGCACATAAGTTATCGTCATATAACAGAGTCATTAAGAAAAATGGTCCAACGAAGAGGCACGGATCCAATAAACTAGCAGTTGTTCACAAAATTACTCAACACTTTGAGTATTGTCATTGTCATATGACCGAGTTAGTGGAGTCATACCTGTAGAAATTGGGAAATTAGTGATATTCGAGGCGTAATAGCAATGGATTTTGTAAAGGTACAACGAATCAACTGATAGTTTGTTGCCTCTATATGTGGACTAAGCAAGGTAACGGAGCAATCAAACGTAAGTTATAGTTGTATAATATCTGCCTTATATGGAATTTGATTGAAGATATTGCTTATGATGAAAAGTTCGCCAGAACCAGTGATGGTTTAAGATCTTGATGTATCTTATAAAAGGGAATCGCTTTGTGCTTTGCAAACAACACAAAAAAAATCACATAAACGCTCCATTTACTCGAAAAACAACCTTACACTAGCACAATACATAAACCATTAAACAAAAGCGTTAAAACCCACCATGCAATATAAAACCAGGTCTGAGCCATTTTACAATTTTTTTTTTGGTTGGATATTTTCACAGAGCAGCTTCTACAACCCACTTTATATTGACACCATTTTTACTGATTAGAAACAATTAGAGACGCTTAGTTTTTTCCTTAAAAGAAAGAAGTTCAAAAAATTGCGCTTTTTTGACCTTGTGGTTAGTAGCTGAGAAAGGGGATTTTTTGGTATCTTATTTATACCATCACTGGTATTTTGGATACTTTTGGGTACTTTCCGAATTGAGGATTTGCTGAAAAATTTCAAAATAGTGAGATCACTTTAGGACAATTAAAATATACAGACTCTATACTCTACATATTATGTAAAATTGCATTATATGTCCCTATATTATGCAAAGGTGCATTACTTTACTGGTTCACATATTATGCAAAAATCGCACTATTGGTCCCTATGTTGTACAAAGAGAATGCACTTTAAGGTTTCTCTATTTTTTGCATATATGAGAAATTAATTTTTTGGAATTCTCTATTTTTTGCATATATCAGAAATTAGTTTTTTGGAACCAAGAGGAGAGTAGATTTTAGGCAATATTTTGAGTGCTTTTTTGGTAATACCTTGAGCTATTCTAGAAATTATATGGGTGGCTGAGCTAATTTTTTTTTTTTATCTTAGTGAATAAACCTACCCATAGTAAAGAAGATAAAGAACCTTATGGAACAAGTTCAAAGTTACTTTCACAGATGAAGAACTTCAGATTTATATCCAAGTATCCACATCCATATATCCAATCATCCATTATAAACATATATTTAATATTTCATCATAAATTTATCACATAGCTAACGAAATTGAAACATAAAGGTTTATTGCAGTTTATCAAAAAATAAAATAAGAATCATTCTGTTGTGATTTACAACAAACAGAATTCAGAAGATGAGAATACAAACCATGCAAGTTTTAAGCTAAAATTAACATTAATTATAAGCATTAGTTGGAAACAAAATATAGTTTGCTCACTCTCTAGTTTACACTAACTAAAAATTAAACTCTCCTTCTCTTAAATACTTCAAAGGATCCATGATTTTGCTTACATCATCCACTTTATATAAAAATTTGGCCAAAGTTATATCGTTTCATTATCATTTTATCATCACAATTAATAAAAGAAAAGATAAATAAAATTTGAGAAAAGTGTCATCTGTTAGTATTATAGGGATGTTTAACTTGTGCTCGAAAACTCATTTCAAATAGCATGCTCTTAAATTCTTTTTGTAATTTTTTATTATGTAAGCTCCATTTGTACAAAATCTTCCTTACTAGAAATAATAGGGAAGAGATCTTTATGATGATCACTCAAACCCCTCACTATAGGTGGAAATTGCCACCTGTCTCTAATGAAACAAGAAACAACTTTTTTTTATTACTCTAAACACCCTCAATTTGCAGCTCCTTGTTGAGAATACTACTCACATTTACTCCTTTTAGCTAATTATCCCACATGACAAAACTTAACTGCCCATTTCCAACAAGTGAGTGATATATTTGTGAATTTTAAAACCCTAACTTGAGATTTTAATTCAGCAACTTAGATACATGGATAATGGATTATAAAAATTAGATAGATTTATGATATATTTTGACATTCAAACAAACAAAATAGAATAAACACCGAGTAGATATCAAGTGATCACAATAACTTCAGTTTAATTATAAAAAAAATCAAAAGACAAATCAATCACTTTACAGAGACTAAACTCTCCTTGTAAACCATGACGCTTAGATTTTCATCAGAAGAAAAATCCGTTATTCCCGTATCGCTAATTATTTGAGTATCGAGTGTACACACTTTCAACAAGTAATTGATTTTCACTAGTAGGACTTCATTTTTCCACAATAAACAAGGATGGATGATTAAACCATATGTATCGGTAATTACATGAATTCTAACTTGTTTGGCCCAAGATCCCTCCTTCATTACCCATATCTCCACAAACTTTTGGTTTAAATAGCTAAAAAATGTTGAGAATGCAAATAAGGCAAGAGAATCATTTATTATTGTGAGAATCTTATCCATTCTAGGATCAATATTAGGAAGGTCCGTGTTTTGAAATACCTCAGTGGTCACATTAAAAGAAAGGATAATTTTAACATTATCTTTTTGCGCAACCCAATGCAATACTCCATTCAATGGTACTCCAACACGATAAGTATATGTAATGTCATAGTCAATTTGTCTCCAAGAATTACTACTCAGATTGTATACTTCAAACATGTGATCTTTCTTATGACAAACAACCTTATAATCGTTTTTGCTCGAATCAAAACCTAATCCAAATGAATTTGAAAAATCTGACCAATCCCTTTTATGGAAGGGACTTGAAGGAAGAAGTTTACATTCTCTAGTTGATGGATTACATAAGACTATATTACTTGTACCAGTTGAAACACAAACTAATAATCCATTGCATGGCCATGAATGAATAATTTTAAAGTCATTCATATGAGGTATCTCTAGAGGAGGTAAGATTTTGTTGAGGGTTTCATAGGAATAGAAGGATAAGAATGTTTGATTCATATAGCTAAGTAGAAGGATATCACGTTGTTGCTTCATATGCATGTCGATGAAGTAAGGGTTTTTGAGAAAACTGTTTAAATATTTATTAACGCACCTTAAAGGTAACAATGATTTTACAGGCAATGTGATGAGTATTTTTATTAATACTTCTTCAGGCAAATTCATCAGCATACTATCTCCAAATTTCTCATTTTTTGCCATTCTCTTATTCTTCTCCTTCGATATTCCCATTTTTTCCATGGAATATTAATTTCCAACAGTTACGACAAATTGGTATTTACTGAAAAGAAAAGAAAAACATATAATCCCAGCAATTAAACATAAACTTAATCTGATAATTATGAAAAATTGTACAACCGATAAAATTAGGTTAAAATTCAATCAAGTTTTTTTTTAAATGAATACTTCTTAGAGTTTCAATATTTTACCTCTAATTGGGTTCTTCAACGATCTACTTTAGTTGATGGTGTACGAACAGTGTTGAATGTTGATGATGATGAGAAATGGTCCTTGAGTGGTATTGTGCAGGGTCTGGTGGAGATGAAATGCGGTGGAATGAGATGAGTAATTGTTTTTTTTTTCTTTTTTTTTTAAAGTGAATGATCGTAACTTTTTGTTTGCTTGGTAACTGAGTTGACTATTATACCTTAACCAATGAGGTCACGTGGTTTTGTTCAACTAAAAGAATACTAGTACATGTTTGGAGACATATACATCTTCTTTCCAAGTTTTCGGAGTACACCGAAAAAAGATGTATATGTTTCCAAACATGTACTAGGAGTTTTTTTTTTATTTTAACTTTATTTTTAAAAGATATTAGCATTTTAGCATATAGGAGAAAAGAATTGCGGATCTAACACCCGGGCGGTATCCCGCTTCCCGCCCCTCCTTAAGGGCGGTTCGCTGGATGCCGCCCCTAGTTAATTTTTTAATTAGGTGAAGCGCGGTCATCGGGAGACCGCCCTTAGTTCAAAGATTAAAAAAAAAATTAAGCATAATTAAAAAATCTTTTCCGCCAGGAGGGCGGTATGCTAGGTACCGCTTATAGTTCAAATTTAAAAAAAAAAAGAAGGGCGGTCACCGGGAGACCTCCCCTCTTTGAATATACATTCTTCCCCAATTCATTAACCCTAATCCGAAAATTTATACCCCACACTCCCCATATTTCTTTTCTACACCCAAATTCATCCTAATATCTACAACTATTTCATCAAATCCTTGGATATCTCGCCTTAAAGGTAATTACTCTATCCATTTTGTATTATATCTAATATATTTAAGTAAGAAAATTATGGTTTTTTTTTTAAATAATAGTTGTAGGAGTTTGTGGATTAAGTTGATTAGTTTAAACTAGGTTTTATATATTGTGTTTGTTTTAGTGTTGATTAGTTTTAAATAGGTTTTATTTATTTTGTTTGATTTAGTATTGATTTGGTTGTGTGTTTTTTTGGTTTTTAGGTAAAAATGAATGTTATGTGGTTATGTTTTTATCGGGGAGATATTGTTCAAAGTGGTAACGGTGTTGTTGAATAAAACGGGGGAGATTGTAAAGCTTTTATGACCAGAGAAGATATTGGGCTAATTGGGTTAAAACAAGTTGTGTGTTCAAATTGCAAATGGAATGAAAATGAAGTGAATTTCGATTTGAAATGGCGTTGTCCGGTTTCGGCAAACCCTCCACGGTATCATGCGATAGATGTTGGGGAGGAGACAATCAATGCGATGATTGGTGGGGTGAGGAACGACCAATACCAAGCTATCGAGATTTATGTCGTGGTTAAAGAAATTTGGAAAACGCAAGCGTCCAATTCGCGCGAGAAAGGGAATTTTTTTTTTTTACGAGCGTGGTAATACATCCTCGGGTATAGCTCCATCTCGGGGTTTTACATTACCAAATGTGGTCTTTAACCAATTAACCAATATCACTTACGCCCATTGCTATCGGGTACCGGAACCACACCAAATAAATGGTGACACTTTTCTTCAAAGTCAAAGTTAGCCTGAGCAGGATCGGTCACCGCACGTCCTCTAATTGGTATTCCCAAGATCATGGATACGTCTCGTAACGTGACGGTCATCTCACCGACGGGCATATGAAAGGTGTGAGTCTCCCGTCTCCACCTTTCGACCATCGCGGATAGTAGAGCGTGATCCAATACTATCCGATCAATCTTCCGAATCTCGCCAAAAGCGGCACCACCCGTGGGTCCAATTTCCACGGAGTTGTGGTTAATGGTTTTATCGTGGCACCGGCATCTCGTCCATATAACCCAAAAAAAAAACCATATCACTCAAGTTCTTAACAATTTGGTTCTATGATACTGCATCAAGCTCATAAGTTATTGTAATATAACACAGTGTCACAGTCATTGAGAAAATGGCCCAACAAAGAGGCACGGGTCCAATATACTAGCAATTGTTCACAAAATTACTCAACACTTCGAGTATTGTCATTGTCATATAACTGAGTTAGTGGAGTCATACCTGTAGAAATTGGGAAATTAGTAATATCCGAGGAGTAATACCTCGGCTGCAATGGATTTTGTAAAGGTACAATCAATCAACTGATTGTTTGTTGCCTATATATGTGGACTAAGCAAGGTAATTGAGCAATCAAATGTAACTTATAGTTGTATAATATCTGCCTTATATGGAATTTGATTGAAGATATTGCTTACGAAAAAAAAGTTTTCCAGAACCACTGATGGTTTAAGATCTTGATATATCTTAGATCAGAGGGAATCCCTTTGTGCTTTGCAAACAACACAAAAATTCACATAAACGCTCCATTTACTCGAAACACAACCTTACACGCTTAGTTTTTTCCTTAAAAGAAAGATGGAGATAAAAAATTGTGCTTTTTGACCTTGTGGTTGCGTAAAATTGCATTATAGGTCCCCCTGTTAAATTGCCAACTCAACCAAAAGTCCAAACTGTTAGGAGAAGGCATTCTATTAATGAGATTTTATATCTCCAACACGCCCCCTCACGTGCAAGCTCTCAAGAAGCACGTGCAAATTTTAAGTGGGTGGCGGTGGAGAGACTCGAACCCGTGACCTCTCCAACACCCCCTATATTGTAACCCGTTAAAATTTGATGACAAAGGGAAGCCACTCTTATCAGAGCCAGGTTTCTGCGCCACTCTGATTTGATAAACATTGATCCAAAATAAATGAAGATTAGCCCGTCAGAAGGATAAGAAGAGATGTTTGGAGCAGAAAAAATAAACCAGAATAGAGTATTTTTGGAAGTTCAAGGAAGCTTTGAAAGATAAGGCTTTAGGAGCCCAGATTTTTTTTTACAATGGGGTGTTTTT
Source organism: Nemophila menziesii (assembly GCA_029959085.1). Taxonomy (NCBI): domain Eukaryota; kingdom Viridiplantae; phylum Streptophyta; class Magnoliopsida; order Boraginales; family Hydrophyllaceae; genus Nemophila; species Nemophila menziesii. The sequence continues at coordinate 39,474,808 of JARWIR010000004.1, read as the reverse complement.
GGTATTGCTGCATTCTTGTGAGGGAGATTTTGTCTTATGGTTAAAATTTGGGACCCTATTTTTTTGCAGATATCTTCTTTCTCTATTTTTTGCATATATCAGAAAATAGTTTTTTGGAATCAAGAGGAGAGTAGGTTTTAGGCAATATTTTGAGTGCTTTTTTGGTAATACCTTAAGCTATTCTAGAAATTATATGGGTGGCTGAGCTAATAGTTTTTGTCTCTTAGTGAATAAACCTACCCATAGTAGAGAAGATAAAGAACCTTGTGGAACAAGTTCAAAGTTACTTTCACAGATGAAGAACTTCAGATTTATATCCAAGTATCCACATCCATATATATTCAATCATCCATTATAAACATATATTTGATATTTCATCATAAATTTATCACAATCGCTAACGAAATTTAAACGTAGAGGTTTATTGCAGTTTATGAAAAAAATAAAATAAGAATCATTCTGTTGTGATATACAACAAACAGAATTTAGAAGATGAGAATACATGCAAGTTTTAAGCTAAAATTAACATTAATTATAAGCATTAGTTGGAAACAACAAATATAGTTTGCTCACTCTCTAGGTTACACTAACTAGAAATTAAACTCTCCTTCTCTTAAATACTTCAAAGGGTCCATGATTTTGCTTACATCATCCACTTTATATAAAAATTTGGCCAAAGTTATATCGTTTCATTATCATTTTATCATCACAATTAATAAAAGAAAAGATAAATAAAGTTTGAGAAAATGTTATTGGTTAGAGATTGAGGCAAGAGGGAGGAATGGTCTATGCTCCTCGCCACTGTCTTGTTAAATTTAAAATTGACCTTTATAAATTTGTTCTTAATAAAAATAACCAGATCAAACTTTAACTTGTATCATAGGGATGTTAGTTGAAAAAAAAAAAGGAGTAAATAACACTTTTGCCCCCTGGGTTTATACGCGATTGACAGGTTGCCCCCTAACTCTTAAAATGCGCCTCGTTGCCCCCTAAGATTTGTTTTTGTGACCCGTTACCCCCTACTGCGTGTTCCGTCCATTTTTTCCGTTAAAAGTGACGTGGCATTTCCATGTCACAATTTTTTTTTTTTTTTTTAATCCAGGTGTTAATTGAGTTTTTAATTAATTTAAACCAAGGGCAAAAAAGGAATTTCATTAATAGGTTTTATAATATTAAATATAATTAATATAATAACCACCCCCCACCCCACCGCACCCCCCTACCCCCCCCCCCCCCCCCCTCTCTCTTCCCCATTCCTCTTCTTCCCCGTTCTTCTTCTTCCCGTTCATCTGGTTCTTAAAAAAAAAAAAAAAAAAATTCAAAGCTAATGAAATGGCATTGAAATCCATTCTTGTCCGCTGGATCTGCGCAAGATGGAGCTCGGACTGGTGTAGCAGCTGGAGATGTAGATGGTGCTTCGTGGTGTAGCAGCTGGAGATGGTGCTTAGTATATTAAAAATAGTACTATTAGAGCAGTGCAATTCTCAAATCAATGGAAACAAATGTGGCCAATTTCTTCAACTTTCTCTCCTCCTCTTCTAATTCAAAACAACCTACAAGCAGATTCAACAAATAACGATCAAATTGGTCCTTTAATCTTCAACCCATCTTCTAAACAAACACTTTTTCATCTTTTATCCCCTTCTCCTGAACTTTTCCCTCATACTCCCTCTCTTTCACTTCCCAAATTCCTCACCTCCACGTGTTCTCTTCCTCCTTCTCTTTCTTCTTCACTTGCTGCTAATGAACTCTCTCCATTACACGATGATATTAAATCCGAACACTGTTCAAATTCATTGCAATTACTTCGATGCCCTCGAAAATCAGTTGTCTATGCGTTTTTCCCAGCTGGGGATAACTTGGATAGAATTGGGTTCTTGGTAATTTCAGTTAAAGCTTCGGTTTTTGAAGTTAAATCAAATAATGGTAATCCATATCTTGTTAGTGATAAGAGAAACAAGCATCATAGGATTTTGAAGCTGTTAATAAACCCTGTTGATGATGATTCTTCGACTATTGGGTATATACTGACTTTTAGTGATTATTGTGTATGTTGGTATAGTGTGAAAGTAAATAGTAATCTGGAATTGGTTAGTGATGTTCCCGTAGTGGAATATGTAGGTTTTAAGTATTTTCGAAATTCAAGTATTGTACATGTTACACCACGAAGCACCATCTACATCTCCAGCTGCTACACCAGTCCGAGCTCCATCTTGCGCAGATCCAGCGGACAAGAATGGATTTCAATGCCATTTCATTAGCTTTGAATTTTTTTTTTTTTTTTTTAAGAACCAGATGAACGGGAAGAAGAAGAACGGGGAAGAAGAGGAATGGGGAAGAGAGAGGGGGGGGGGGGTAGGGGGGTGCGGTGGGGTGGGGGGTGGTTATTATATTAATTATATTTAATATTATAAAACCTATTAATGAAATTCCTTTTTTGCCCTTGGTTTAAATTAATTAAAAACTCAATTAACACCTGGATTAAAAAAAAAAAAAAAAAATTGTGACATGGAAATGCCACGTCACTTTTAACGGAAAAAATGGACGGAACACGCAGTAGGGGGTAACGGGTCACAAAAACAAATCTTAGGGGGCAACGAGGCGCATTTTAAGAGTTAGGGGGCAACCTGTCAATCACGTATAAACCCAGGGGGCAAAAGTGTCATTTACTCAAAAAAAAAGTATCAGAGGGATGTTTAACTTGTGGTAGATCAATTTAATTAGTATATTGCACTCACTTCCAATAGCGTACTCTTGAAAGAAAACTTGTTATTCTCACTATGTAAGCTCCATTGTAGAATATCTTCCTTACTATAAATGATAGGGAAGAGATCTTTATGATCGATCACTCAAATTCCTCAATATAGGCGGAAATTGCCACCTGTCTCTAGTGAAACAAGAAGCAACTTTTTTATTACTCTAAACAGCCTCAATATGTAGCTCCTTGTTGAGAATACTACTCACATTTATTAGAACCAAATTTAATTCAGCAATTTAGACACATAAATAATGGATTACACAAATTTCAATAGATATATTTATAATATATATTGACATTCAAACAAACAAAATAAAACAAACACAAAGTAGATCTAGTATTACAATAAATTCGGTTTTATTATAAAAATATTCAAAAGACAAATGGTAGCAACTAGCAAGATACAAAAGAAAATAGTAATTAATCACTTTACAGAAACTAAACTCTCCTTGTAAACCATGACGCTTAGATTTTCATAAGAAGAAAAATCCCTTATTCCTGTATCGCTAATTATTTGAGTATCGAGTGTACACACTTTCAACAGGTGATCGATTTTCACAAGTAGGGCTTCATTTTTCCATAACAAACAAGGATGGATTAAACCATATGCATTAGTAATTACATGAATTTTAACTTGTTTAGCCCAAGATCCCTCCTTCATTACCCATATCTCCACAAACTTTCGGTTTAAATAGCTAAAGAATCGTGAGAATGCAAATAAGGCAAGAGAATCATTTATTATTGTGAGAATCTTATTATGTCCAAGAGTGTGATCCATATCAATAACAGGAAGTTTCATGTTTTGAAACATCTCAGTGCTCACATCAAAAGAAAGGATAATTCTAACATTATCTTTTTGCGCAAGCCAATGCAATACTCCATGCAATGGTACTCCAACACCATAAGTATATGTCAAGCCATAATCTATTTGCCTCCAAGAATTACTACTCAGATTGTATACTTCAAACATGTAATCTTTCTTATGACAAACAATCTTATAATCGTTTTTGATCGAATCAAAACCTAATCCAATTGAAACTGAATAATCTGACCAATCCCTTATATGAAACGGACTTGAAGGAAGAAGTTTACATTCTCTAGTTGATGGATTACATAAGACTATATTACTTGTACGAGTTGAAACACAAACTAATAATCCATTACAAGGCCATGAATGAATAATTTTAAAGTCATTCATATGAGGTATTTCTAGAGGAGGTGAGATTTTGTTGAGGGTTTCATAGGAATAGAAGGATAAGAATGTTTGATTCATATAGCTAAGTAGAAGGATATCACGTTGTTGTTTCATATGTAGGTCGATGAAGTAAGGGTTTTTGAGAAAAATGTTTAAATATTTATTAACGCACCTTAAAGGTAACAATGATTTTACAGGCAATGTGATGAGTATTTTTATTAATACTTCTTCAGGCAAATTTACCAGCATACTAACTCGAAAATTCTCATTTTTTGCCATTCTCTTATTCTTCTCCTTCGATATTCCCATTTTTTCCATGGAATATTAATCTCCAACAGTTACGACAAATTGGTATTTACTGAAAAGAAAAGAAAAACATATAATCCCAGCAATTAAACATAAACTTAATCTGATAATTATGAAAAATTGTACAAGCGATAAAATTAGGTTAAAATTCAATCAAGTTTTTTTTTAAATGAATACTTCTTAGAGTTTCATATTTTACCTCTAATTGGGTTCTTCAACGATCTATTTTTGTTGATGGTGTACCAACAGTGTTGAATGTTGATGATGGTGAGAACTGGTCCTTGAGTGGTATTGTGCAGGGTCTGGTGGAGATGAAATGCGATGGAATGAGATGAGTAATTGGGGTTTTTTTTTTTTTTTTTATAAGTGAATGATCGTAACTTTTTGCTTGCTTGGTAACTGAGTTGACTATTATGCCTTAACCAATGAGGTCACATTGCTTCTAACGAACTAATCACGTGGATTTGTTTAACTAAAAGAACACTAGTACATGTTTTTTTTTTTTTTTTTGGGTCAGGTAAACGGTTGTATTAATAAAAAACTGTACACTATACAAGAGAGTTACCTACCTAAGTCAAAAGGCTAAAGATAGCAACTAAGAAGCTAAAAACGACTACCTCATACTAATATTAATACAAGCTAATCGCCCACCATCATCTAAAAATGAATGAGGAGGAAACAAGGAAAATAAAATGGAAAAGATGCACCACTTAATTTCCTTGATAACCGTTTCTCTAGATGAAGAATCACCTTTTATAGCTAGGTGATTTCTCGCTTTCCAAATACAATACACGGTAGCTCCAACACCAATCCTCCATGCTTTTCTCCTCCAATTTTCTCTAGCTTTAAGTTTTTTTAGCCATTTCAAAGCACTTAGTAGCGTGTTCATCTCCTTTTCTAATCCTACCCAAGACTTTATCTCCAACCAAATAGCCCTCGAATAAGCACAATCAAAAAAGAGATGCTTGTTTGACTCAAAATCTTCTCCACATAAATTACAAAGAGGATCCAACTCCAGATAAGTAATACGATCCTTAGTTTTAAACCTCTCTCGCAAAGCCATCCATACAATAATTGCATGTTTAGGAAATACACACGAGTCCCAAATAATATTCGCCCATGGTTTAATATAATATTTCCGACGGAATAAATCATAAGGTTTTTTATGTAATGAATAAAATTCCTTACCCGATATCCCAAGTGTAACGTGACTCGCATTTCTCGAGGAAAACCACAAAGCAAAAATACTCTCTCGGTCTTCCACTCTTAAGGACCCACAAATAACATCCTTTAACTCCCAAATATTTTTCAAACATATACATCTTCTTTCCAAGTTTTCAGAGTTTTTTTTTAATAAATAATTAACGAGTTGGTATAGAAAGAAAAGTAATTGACGTTTTGGCATAAGGGTGGTGTTCCGTTCACCGACCTTCTTGTTGGGCGATTTAGCATGGGAAGAAAAAATTGCGGATTTGACACAAGAGCGGTGTCCTGTTCACCGCCCTTACTTAATTATCTGATTAAATTCTTAGGGTGGTCATTCGTTGACCGCCCAATACCTAATACACTTTTCTAAGTATGGGCGGTAGTTTGACCACCCCTATTCACGTTTATGGGGCTTGAATCGGCTGGAATTGACGAAGAAATGCTTGATTTCAAGCGTAACGATTTTGTTGTACATTTACATATAATCCATTGAATAATGTAAGTAACGGCCAAAGCAACAACCATGAGCACATATACTATTCCTTGATCGATCGCAACTCCTACAAAATCAATATGTTTTCAAAACCTAACATTAGCAAACTAGCGAGAATAGAACATCAAAACTTGCTCATGTTTTGGATTCAAGTCAATATAAAAGCAACATCTAGTAAGATTTGCTCATGTTTCTAAATTCAAACGATTTATTCGTATTCTTGGTCAGTATGGTATTTGCTTCCTCTTCCTGTAATGGGTTTATGATGTGCTGTTACGCTTCTTTATTTCTTTTAAGGATGGTGGTCGAATGACCGCCCTTACTTAAAATTGTATTTTACTCTTTGGGCGGTGTGTTGACCATCCCCCAACAAGAGGGTCGGTGAACGAAACGCCGCCTTTATGCCAAAACGCCAATTACTTTTCTTTCTATGCCAAATCGCCAATTATTTATTAAAAACCCGTTAAAATAAAAAAAACTCCGAAAACCTTTTTTTTGGGTCGGGTAAACGGTTGTATTAAAAGGAAAACTGTACACTATACAAAGAAGTTACCTACCTAGGCCCGAAAGCTTAAGGTAGCAACAAAGAAGCAAAATACAACTAACTCATACTAAACTAATACAAGCTAGTTTTCCACTCTCATCCATAAATGAATGACGAGGAAACAAGGAAAATAATATGGAAAATACACACCATTTGATTTCCTTGGTAACCGTTTCTCGTGTCATTGAATCACCTCTCATAGCTAGGTGATTTCTCGCTTTCCAAATGCAATAAACGCTTGCTCCAAACCCGATTCTCCATGCTTTTCTCCTCCAGTTTTCTTTAGCTTTAAGCTTTTTAAGCCATTTCAAAGCACTAAGTATCGTGTTCATCTCTTTTTTTTAATCCTAGCCATGATTTAATCTCATCCCAAATTGACCTTACATAAGAACAATCGAAATAGAGATGCTTATTCGATTCGAAATCTTCCCCACACAACTCACAAAGAGGATCTAGCTCCATATAAGTAATTCTATCCTTCGTTTTAAGTCTTTCCCTCAATGCCATCCAAACAATAATAGCATGCTTATGAAACACACTTGAGTCCCAAATAATATTAGCCCAAGGCTTCACAAAAGTTTTACGACGAAATAAATCATATGGTTTTTTATATATATCATAAAACTCATAACTAGATACCTCAAATGTTGGTTGACTCACATTTACGGATGAAAACCACAAAGCCAAGATTTTTTCTCTTCCTTCTTCTCCTAAAGACCCTCGGATAATTTCTTTTTGCTCCCAAATATTTTTCAAAAGAGGGGAATTACTCTTTTTAGGATGCCATTCCAAAAAACCACAAGCATTAAAATACTCCCCCATGAATCCACCTAATCCAAAGCAAGTCTTTTTTATCAACAATTTTCCAAAGCATTTTCAAAAGTAATTCTTTGTTCCACGCTTCTAAATCTTTTAATCCAATTCCACCTTCTTCTTTAGGAACACATATATTTTTCCAACTAACTTGGGGTGGTTTATTATCCCAATAAAAATTACGGCAAATGCTAATGATTCGATCTTTAACTCCAACCGGGACCGGAAAAATAGTAAACCAAAAGCATATCACCCCTTGAAGAACCGATCTTATAAGTTCTAATCTTCCCGCAAAAGAGAGTGAGGAAGCTCTCCAACTTCTTACATAACCTTCCAATTTTTCAAAAAGAGGTTTATAATCTCTTGATAATAAGACGGATGAATCAAGCGGGACCCCTAGATAGCGAAAAGGCATATCCCCTTTCTCGAATTGTGTTGGCTCTTTCCCATTTACTAAATCGTCATTTGAAACACCAATATAATAAATATTCGATTTTTCAACATTTAATCGGAGCCCCGAACAATCTCCAAACAATTTTAGACTATCCATGAGATTTTTTATTGAACCTTTATCACCCTTTGAAAGCAGCATTAAATCATCAGCAAAAGCTAAATGAGTAATTTTTTCCTTATCACATTTCGGATGATAATTAAAATTAATGCTTGTAATTTTCTTGAGGAGCCTAGAAAAATATTCAAGACAAAGAATAAATAGATAAGAAGAAATAGGGTCACCTTGTCTTAAGCCTTATTCGCCTTTAAAGAAACCATGAATTTCACCATTTATAGCCACCGAATAATAAGGAGATGAGACACAAGCAATAATCCAATTAGTAATTTTTTCCAGAAAATTTAATCCCTTTAAAACCTCGTGAAGAAATTCCCAAGATATCGAATCATACGCCTTTCTAAAGTCAATCTTTATCGTGCATCTCGAGGAGCTACTTTGATTGTTGTAACCCCTTAAAAGATCTTGCATTAGGTGTATATTCTCAACCATAGATCGTCCTTCCACAAATGCATTTTGAGCTTTATCCACTAGATTATCTAAACATGGTTTTAAACGCTCCGCCATTATCATAGTTATTGCTTTATAAAGCACATTACAACAAGAAATTGGGCGAAAATTCTCAACACACTTTGGATCATCAATCTTCGGAATCAAAGTAATTATCGTGGTATTTAATTGACGAAGCAAAAAACCCAAATTAAAAAATTCACGTACCGCTAAAATGACATCTTCCCCAATAATATCCCATGAACTCTTGAAAAAAAGAGATGAAAATCCATCGGGCCCGGGCGCTTTATCATTTGCTATTTTAAAAATAGCCTCTTTAATCTCTATATCGGTTATATCTCGACACAATTCTTCACCTTGCTCAATGGAAAGTTTATTTCCATAATCAAACACACCGGGATTTACTTGTGTTATAGTATCCTTAACTCCAAATAAGTCTTGAAAATAATTAAGAAAAGCTTCATAGACTTGGGCCTTAGAATGTGATAATTCCAAATTAGCACGCAAGATATTAGGAATAAAGCGTTTCCTTTGTTTACTCTTCATACGCCCATGAAACAATTTAGTACATCTATCACTCTTTAGAGAATAACCAAGCTTAGCCTTTTGTTTAAGAAAACTAATCTCGGCTTTCTCGAGAGTTCTCGCCTTATTTCGGAGCTCAACTAAATCATCTAAACAAGAATTATTAGATAAGTTTTGTTGAAAGTGTACCTTGGCCTTTTCAAGATCCTCCTTTTCTTTCTTAGCTCTCGCGGAAATATGAGAAAAATGATTCTTATTTAGATTCCGCAAATCGAATTTTAACGCTTTAAGTTTTTGGCAAAGAATGTATTGTTTAGTACCCGAAACAACGATCCTATTCCATCCATCTTCCACCGTTGAATTATAACTTTCATGCTTAACCCACATATTAAAAAACCGGAACGGAACTACTCGTGTAACATTTTGTAAAAAGATAGTTACCACACAAGGCGAATGATCGGACACACTCGATTTAGGTAAGAACTCCGCTTGAATATAGTGATCGGATTCCTCTAATTTCCGATTACCCAAAGCCCGATCTATCTTGCTTAGAACATGATTATTATCCCAAGTAAAGAATTGTCCGGTATATTGTATATCTTCAAGTCCTAAAATATTACAACAATCCGCAAAATCCTCAAAATCTCCAACCGTTACATTTTGTCCTCTTATTCTTTCATTCGAAGCTAGTATATTATTAAAATCTCCCAAAAGGAGCCATGAATCATCAAAAGTAGCGGAAAAATAAATAAGATTTTTCCACAAGTTTTTTCTCAAGTTCTTATCATTTAAGCCATAGATAAAAGATGTGTACAAGCTTAGGGAAGTAACCTTACATACGATTTTACAATGAATGGCTTGAGATGTTCTCTCGATAACCTCCACTTGTACTATATCCGGGTCCCACACCACTAGAATCCTACCATGTTCGATAAGATCAAAATTATTTACACTTTTCCACCCTCGAAGCATACTATTTTATAAAATAATCAACTCGAATTGTATTACTTTTCGTTTCTAAAATACCTAGAACATCAATATTCTTCCTTCTTAAAAGATCCGTAACTCCTCGCCTCTTATGGGTTGAGGCGAAACCCCTAGTATTCCAAGTCGTGATTATCATTAAGAACACTCGGTGGGTTTCCCCATATTTTTGCGTTTTAGATTCTCACTTCTAGCTTTCCAATATTGTTTCTTTTGCCACGCGTATTCACGTCTAGCAAGCGTAAGCTTTTTATAGCGAGCTTCACGCTTTTTCGTTTTTTTACTTACAACCATCTCAAAAGGATTCTCCTTTATATCCTCAATCCCTTTATCTCGTTCTCTTAAATGTTTTTCCGCTTCAAATTCTGAGAATACTACCATAGCGGCGGATCGAGAATTTGAACCTACTCGGAAAGCACGAACCTCACAACTATTGTCTTGTTCCAGGACGGAATTGAGATCCAGCGATTTCTCGCGGGTCCTTCCTACTGTTTTCGGAGTTAGCTGCTGTGAAAAGACAGCTTTTTCATTAGCCAAAATCTGCACATCTTCTACTTGGACAGCTTCCTCAGCTGTAGCTGTAGCTTCATTCTGTTTGCTGGACTGTAGTAAACCAGGAGCTGGAATTAATTCCATCATCGGCGCTTTTGACCAAGAAGTTGGATGACCATGTGCTTGGTTTATCCTACAAGTTGAAGGACCATTGACCAAGATGTTACTTTGACCGAGTTGTTTTTTTGACCAAGAAGTTGGAGGACCATGTGCTACTTGTTGCTTTTCACGAGAAGATGAAGGACCCTGTGCAATCTGTTGCACTATTTTATTAGGTCCATAATTTTGCAGCCGAGAGCTGCTAAGGGGTGTAACTGAAATTAATTTTTGTACAACCCTTCCATTAGAATTGACTTGGACTAAAGGGTTTTTAATATACTTACCTTTAGGCCTTTCTTCAATCTTATTCATAATACCATTTTTTTCTTTATCAAAGATATAAAAGCATTTATTACTTTCATGTCCAAAAGCTTTACACTTAGAGCAACATGGGGGTAGATTTTCATATTCCACGATAACACAATGCTTTTTTCCCGTGTGTGAGCCAAAATCTACTTTTAATTTTCGATCCTTTTTCAAATTCAACTCAATGAGAACTCGCGCGTAACTAATATCCTCACTTTCAAATGTAATTCCATCCGTTCTAATTGGCTTTCCCACTTGCGAGGCAATCTTTGCTAATCCTTCATCTGTTCTAGCTTGTTGTGGGAGATTACTCAAAATGGCCCAAGTAGGAATCTTGTTTATCTCGAGATTTCCAAAATCGAAAAAGTCCGGAATTTCCGTGAGAAGAAGGAGTCGACCATACGAAAGATACGGACCTTTAGAGAGAACATTCTTCTTATCTTCATCCTTATCGAATTTAAATATTAACCATCCGGAAGGGTGTTTTCTAACTTTACACTCCACATCCCATACCTTTACAATCCTTCTAATATCTTCCATATCCGGGGATATTTTTCCGGCTACATACCCTATAAGAGAGAATCCAAAAGCTTGCTCTATAGTTAGAACGTCCGTCTCCAAAAGTTGCAACATTTCCCCTTTCACGGGTTCATAATACTTGAGTTCCCTTCCAACCGATGGCTTTCTATTATTCAAAAGAATATCTTTATAGTCTACTCTCTTCTCCTTTACACCTATTGAGTGGGATACACCCGAGCACTTAGTGTTGGCGTCAAGTATTCCGGTCGTAACGGATTTCTTGGTGGTCTTTTCACGCCCTAAATTGACCACGTTCTTTAACACGGAAGTGCCCTCAATGTCTACTTCATTTTGCTCCTCAATCACTAAAGCATGTGATTGAGCGATTTTGTCAAACACTTGGTGTGCCACAAATGCTTCCTTCTCATTTTCCCCAATTACTTCAAAAGAAGCTCCAATGAGACCATTTCCCGGTGGGTTATGATCTAGCGTAAGGCTAGCCATGCCCGAGGAGGACCGGGGATCCGGGTTTGCCCACGACGTGAGGTTCGTGGGGTCCGGTGGTTCATTGGCGGAGGAAGTTTGGGGAAAAATAAGAACATCTCGCGGATCCAAATCGGACGAGGAAAGTCTTCGATCTTGAGACGAGTGAGTTGGGTCCGTCATATTAGTGAAGAAAAATCCGTGAGTTAGGCGCTAGATCGGAAAGATCTAGGAGAAAAATCTCTTACCTCTCTCTAGATATTTTTCTATTTTTTCCAATTTAGTTATTCCTATTTTTCAAAACTCCGAAAACTTTGAAGGAAGATGTTTTCCCCCTCTCCCACACTCCATCCTACTGCATCCATCCTTCACCACACCAGACAGCCAATGCTTTTTACCCATCCCCACCACCTCACGGAGCAACCTCCACCAAATCCTTTAACCTGCCGAACCTCCGCCATCCCCCACCAAATATCCGACCAGATTCCGACCTAACCACCTCCACCAGCACTGTACCAGCAACTATTTCAACAACAGCAGCAACACCTCGAGATGTTTTGGAACTAGTTCTCGCCATCCCACCACTCGCCCGGTCAACTGTTTTCCAGATCCAGTCAACGGACTCGGATCTAGGTAAGCTCTTCCTGCCTGCTTTCGGATCTGACCCGTATACTTGCAGATCCCTCTTTTCTGAAGCGTACGGACAGATCCACCAGAGAACAGTGAGCGGCCACCTCCACGGTCACCATCTTCTCCAGCGTGGCAGACCCGTTCCAGAACCAGAAACGTGTCCAGAATTGGCTTCCCTCCAACATGTATTCTCTATATCAATTATTTCAAATGTTTTAGTTTTTACTAAAACAAAACAAGCAGCTATTTTTAAAACAGTTTTAGGAGGAGAACAGCTATGTTTTAATTTATCATCCTTTATTGTTATTGAAAAGTTTTGTAAAACTTATAAGAAACTGTATAATGTGATGGAGATTTTTGTCACAAAAATTACTGTGGTGGATGAAAAACGTTTGATTATTATTTTTATTTTCTCAGTATTTACAGTTGTTAATGAAAATGTGTATAAAGCTCATAAGTTAGTATATGAGTATATTAAGGAATTTTCCAAAATGAAAAAAAGGTGTTCTGGGGTTGTTCCTAATCAACCCCATCCCTTTCAATGATTCACATAGCCTGGAACTGTCAAGGTATCGGCAATCCTTTGACAGTCCAGGCAGCCCGTGACCTCCGCGCTAAGCATCGTCCGGAGGTACTGTTTCTATCTGAAACAAAAAATAATTATGAAAAGCTTGATAATATCGCAAACATTTTGGATATGAGCTTGATTAAAACTATGGAACCTATTGGGGCGAGAGGTGGTCTCGCATTAATGGGGAAGAAGGAATTGAAAATTAAAGTTATAAAAGCTTTGGCTAATTTTATACACACTAAAATAGAGGCTTATAATATGACCCCTATATTTTATACATATGTTTATTTAAACCCATATGATATTGATAAAGAAATTTCTTTTAATTTCTTAAATACTTTAAAACCCCAAAATTCTCCTTGGACTCTAATAGGTGATTTCAATTGTATTAGATTTCTTAAGGAAAAATTAGGGGGTAATGTATGCCACAAAAAGTCTATTAAAAATTTTAATAAATTTATAAACCTCCACAATTTGGAGGAAACAACCTCTTATGGTTGTAGATTTACATGGACAAACAAAAGAGCTAATAAAAAGCTTATAAAAGCTATCTTAGACAGAGCTATCCATAATTCTGAATGGGATAAGCTATTTCCTAATGCTTGGGTAGCAACTGTACCTGCCATTGGATCAGACCACTGCCCCTTGATACTACACCATGATAAAACAGATAAGAAAAATAAAAGGAGATTTTATTTTGAAAGCTTTTGGACAACGGAAACTGATTGTTTAAACATTGTTAAAAATGTATGGAAAGATTATAGCTCTCTAAGGGGAAACCCTAATGCAGTTATTAATCATAAACTTAAAAAATGCAGTCAAGCATTAAGAGATTGGAATAGAAGAAAGTTTGGAAATAATAAAATCCAAATAGAGAAGCTTATAAAAAAATTAGAAATTATATCTAATACTAACAATCCCAATTTCAACTGGGACGAATACAATTGTATAACCAAAGAACTAGAAGAAACTTGGAATAGAGAGGAAAGTTTCTGGAAAGAAAGATCAAGAAACATTTGGCTTAAAAAAGGTGAAAAAAATACAAAATATTATCATGCTTGTACAAAAGAAAGAAGAAGCAGAAATAAGATAACTAATATCACTAATGAAAATGGTGCATGGCTTGATAATAAACATGAAATAAGCATGGAAATAACCAATTATTTCAATAATATATTTACAACTGTAGGGAAAAGAGATTATACTAATACTATTAATCTTATATCTAGTAAAATTGATGAAAGATCAGCAGATAACTTAAATAAACACATCAGTGAAGAAGAAGTTAAAAAAGAAACTTGGGAATTAGGACCTAATAAAGCACCAGGTCCTGATGGATATAATGGAATATTCTTCAAAACTTACTGGGATATAATTAAACTTGATATCATGAGAATAATAAATAATTTCTGGAATAATAAGGGTGACTTATCTGACTTAAATCAAACTCTTATTACTTTAATTCCCAAAATTAATAAACCTACAAATATTAAACACTATAGACCAATTAGTTGCTCTAACTTTATTTATAAGATTATAGCAAGAATATTGGTTAATAGATTACAACCTTTTATGAATTCCCTAGTTGGAGAGCATCAAAGTGCATTCATTCCTAATAGAAAGATACAGGAAAATACTATGATTGCACATGAGGTAATTACCCATATTAAAAGAAGAAAGAAAACCAAAAAATATATGGTTGCTGTTAAAGCAGATATTAAAAAAGCCTATGAGTATATAGAATGGTATTTTTTACAAGATCTCCTTATTAAGATTGGTTTTAATGTAGATTGGGTTAGGAAACTTATGATATGTATCACCTCTGTCCTACTCAATATTAATTAATGGTGAAGTTCACCAAGTACAAAAACCCACCAGAGGAATAAGACAAGGGGATCCTCTTTCACCCCTTATCTTTTGCCTTATATCTCAAACTCTAAATGATTTAATTTTAGAAAAAAAAAAACTACCTTCTTAAAGGAGTCAAAATAGGAAATGACTGTCCAGCTATCACTCATCTACTCTTTGCTGATGATAGTCTTTTCTTCCTTAATGCTGATAACATTGAATTACAATCTTTCAATGACATTATGAACAAATATAAAAATGCTACTGGTTTATGCCTTAATTTTAATAAGTGTGGGGTCATTTTTAGCCCTAATACACCAACCTTTATCCAAAATGTAATGGCTAAAAGATTGAATATGAGAAGAACTAACAACCTAGGTGATTACTTAGGACTTCCAACTGAATGGAGTAGGAATAAATCAAAAGATCTACAATTTTTAATAGATAGAATCCTACAAAAGTTTGAAAACTGGAAAACCCTTTTCCTTTCCGAAGGGGGTAAAGAAATCTTAATTAAAGCAGTCATCCAAAGTTTGCCTAACTATATAATGTCAAACTTTATTTTTCCAAAGAACATTATAAATAAAATCCATTCAATTATTGCCCAATTCTGGTGGGGAGATAAAGGAAAAAAAAGAATACATTGGGCTAATTGGGATATACTCACTAGATCAAAATTTGAAGGTGGGTTAGGATTCAGAGATCTACACCTAATGAATAAAGCTCTATTAGGAAAACAAGCTTGGAACCTAATAAATAAAGAAGATTCTCTTCTTTATAGACTCCTTAAAGGAAAATATTTTAAAAATTGTAGTTTCCTTGAAGCTAAAATTGGAAGCTCACCCTCATGGGGATGGAGAAGCTTACTAATAGGTAGAGATACATTTAAGAATAATATTAAATGGAAATTAGGTGATGGAAAGAATATTAATATGTATAAACATAATTGGATATGTGACATTAAACTACCTATCCAACCAAAAAATTCTAACCTACTTTGGGTTAACCAACTTATTAAAGAGGATAAATCTTGGGATACTGAACTCTTAAACTTTATTTACCCTAAGGAAATCAAAGAAAAAATAGAAAGAATGGTAATACCTAAATTTCTATGTAATGATCAAATTAGTATAGATTACTGTAATGATGGTACTTATACAGTCAAGGAAACTTATCATAAACTAAAAGAGGATGATACTATTCTCCAAAATATTAAAAATATGAATAACCCTACATCTTCTAATACTAGGGATAAAAACATTTAGAAACTTATTTGGAAAATGGAAACCCAATCAAAAATAAGAAATTTTATGTGGAGAGTTATAAGAAACCTTTTATCTACAGGAGAAAACCTTTTTAAAAGGAAATGTGCAAAAGATAACATTTGTAAAATTTGTGATAATAATATTGAAACAGTGGAACATATGCTTTTCAGATGCCCTTGGGCAAAAAGTGTATGGTTTACTAGTCCTTTGAATTTAAAAACTGATAATGATACTACTATAAGTGTAGAACTTTAGATTATAAATCATGTACAAAACATTATTAAAAAATTTGATAACCATGATAGGATTTTTGAACTTATATGCATTATAATGTGGCATATATGGAAGGATAGGAATAATTTTATCTATAATGGGAAAAAATGTGAACCTTTGAATACAGTTAGAAAAGCTACAGAGAATTGGAAAGAATATTATAAATTTTCAAACCCTAACGATTTAAATTTTCTTGATAAGTTAGGGGAAGTTAATAACATTAATAATATTGGAATAAATATTAATAATAATATTCCACATAATCAAAAATTCAAAGATAAGTGGAAAAAACCTCCACTTAATAAATTTAAAATTAATTGTGATGCAGCTTTTTCCGATAAGGGAGCTGCAATAGCATGTTTAGTTAGGAACTCTAATGGGGAATTTGTAGCAGGTAATAGTTGGAAGATTGCGGCAGATTCGGTGTTAGAGGCAGAGGCCACATGGATCTTGAAAGCTACAGAGATGGCTTCAAATTATCCTTTTGGAAGCGTGATTATAGAGAATGACTCAGCCACTATTATGAAGTCTTTTCGTCAGGATTACCGGTGTTGAGTCATTCAATAAAAAATTTAGTTTGTAATATTTATTATTTTGCTGAATTATCATCTCCTTCTTTTTCTTTTGTATCTAGAAGTAGAAATGGGACAGCTGACTGGATTGCCAAACAGGAGCTTCTTAGCACTCTGTTTGGTAATTGGGGTGTTTGTATCCCTCCTCAGTTAGCTACATTGATTTGTAATGAAGTCGAGCCTTCCGAAGTGGGCTAAACCTTGTAACCTTTTCTACTATCTATATATTATTATGCATTTGAAAAAAAAAAAGTTTCCAAACATGTACTAGTGTTTTTTTAGTTAAACAAATCCACGTGACTAGTTCGATAGAAGCAATGTGACCTCATTGGTTAAAGTATAATAGTCAACTCAGTAACAACTTACAAGCAAAAAGTTACGATCATTCACTTTAAAAAAAAAAAAAAAAACCCCAATTACTCATCTCATTCCATCGCATTTCATCTCCACCAGACCCTGCACAATACCACTCAAGGACCATTTCTCACCATCATCAACATTCAACACTGTTGGTACACCATCAACTAAAATAGATCGTTGAAGAACCCAATTTGAGGTAAAATATTGAAACTCTAAAAAGTATCCATTTAAAAAAAAAAAAAAATCTTAGATTGAATTTCAACCTAGTCTTATCGTTTGTAGAATTTTCCATAATTATCAGATTAAGTTTATGTTTAATTGCTGGGATTATACGTTTTTTTTTTTAATTTTCAGTAAATTCCAATTTGTCGTAACTGTTGGAGATTAATATTCCATGGAGAAAATGGGAATATTGAAGGAGAAGAATAAGAGAACGGCAAAAAATGGGGAATTTGGAGTTAGTATGCTGGTGAATTTGCCTGAAGAAGTATTAATAAAAATACTCATCACATTACCTGTGAAATCATTGTTACCTTTAAGGTGCGTTAATAAATATTTAAACAGTTTTCTCAAAAACCCTTACTTCATCGACCTACATATGAAGCAACAACGTGATATCCTTCTACTTAGCTATATGAATCAAACATTCTTATCCTTCTATTCCTATGAAACCCTCAACAAAATCTCACCTAATCTAGAGATACCTCATATGAATGACTTTAAAATTATTCATTCGTGGCCTTGTAACGGATTATTGGTTTGTGTTTCAACTCGTACAAGTAATATAGTCTTATGTAATCCATCAACTAGAGAATGTAAACTTCTTCCTTCAAGTCCGTTTCATATAAGGGATTGGTCAGATTATTCAGTTTCAATTGGATTAGGTTTTGATTCGATCAAAAACGATTATAAGGTTGTTTGTCATAGGAAAGATTACATGTTTGAAGTATACAATCTGAGTAGTAATTCTTGGAGACAAATTGACTATGGCATTACATATACTTATGGTGTTGGAGTACCATTGAATGGAGTATTGCATTGGCTTGCGCAAAAAGATAATGTTAGTATTATCCTTTCTTTTAATGTGAGCACTGAGGTATTTCAAAACATGGACCGTCCTAATACTACTGATCCTCACAATCCTAGAATTGATAAGATTCTCACAACAATAAATGATTCTCTTGCCTTATTTGCATTCTCACAATTATTTAGCTATTTAAACGGAAAGTTAGTGGAGATATGGGTAATGAAGGAGGGATCTTGGGCTAAACAAGTTAGAATTCATGTAAACAATATATTTGGTTTAATCCATCCTTGTTTATTGTGGAAAAATGAAGCCATACTTGTGAAAATCGATCACTTGCTGAAAGTGTGTAAACTCGATACTCAAAGAATTACCGATACAGGAATAATGGATTTTTCTTCTTATGAAAATCTAAGCGTCATGGTTTACAAGGAAAGTTTAGTTTCTGTAAAGTGATTAATTACTATTTTATTTTGTATCTCCACCATTTGTCTTTTGAATCTTTTTATAATTTAACCCAAGTTATCGTGATCACTAGATCTACTGTATTTGTTTTATTTTGTTTGTTTGAATGTCAAAATATATTATAAATCTATATATTGAAATTTTTGTAATCCATTATCCATGTATCTAAATTGCTAAATTAAAATCTCAAGTTAGGGCCTTAAAATTTACAGATATATCACTCACTCTGTTGGAAATGGGCAGTTAAGTTTTGTCATGTGGGATAATTAGCCAAAAAGAGTAAATGTGAGTAGTATTCTCAACAAGGAGCTGCAAATTGAGGGTGTTTAGAGTAATTAAAAAGTTGTTTCTTGTTTCATTAGAGACAGGTGGCAGTTCCCACCTATATTGAGGGGTTTGAGTGATTATCATAAAGATCTCTTCCCTATTATTTCTAGTAAGGAAGATATTGTACAAATGGAGCTTACATAATAAAAAATTACAAGTTTTCTTTCAAGAGCATGCTATGGAAAATGAGTTTTCTAGCACAAGTTAAATATCCCTATGATACTAACAGCTGACACTTGATTACGTAAACAGATATTTATATGTCTTTTGCTTTCTTATGATCTTTGCTTACAAGAATGAAGCAATACCAAAAACACCCCATTGTAAAAAAAATCTGGGCTCCTAAAAGCCTTATCCTTCAAGGCTTCCTTGAACTTTCAGAAATACCCTATTCTGGTTTCTTTTTCTGTTCCAAACATCTCTTCTTATCC
Organism: Nemophila menziesii; assembly: GCA_029959085.1. Classification (NCBI taxonomy): domain Eukaryota; kingdom Viridiplantae; phylum Streptophyta; class Magnoliopsida; order Boraginales; family Hydrophyllaceae; genus Nemophila; species Nemophila menziesii. The sequence continues at coordinate 39,455,241 of JARWIR010000004.1, read as the reverse complement.
TTCTGACTGGCTAGTCTTCATATATTTTGAATCGGCCGCTTTAGATCAAAAACATTAAGATGCATTTATTGTAGCTTTCGTGCTGCGGATTTAGATTTTCATATGGGATTATTAAGTTTAATAGTTGTAACCTTAAAGTGCATTGTCTTTGTACAATATAGGGACCAATAGTGCAATTTTTGCATAAAAATATGAACCAGTAAAGTAACGCACCTTTGCATAATATAGGGACCTATAATGCAATTTTACATAATATATAATATATAGAGTCTGTATATTTTTATTGTCCTAAAGTGATTTCACTTTCAGCAAATCCTCAATTCGAAAAGTACCCAAAATACCAGTGATGGTATAAATAAGATACCAAAAAATCCCCTTTCTCAGCTACCAACCACAAGGTCAAAGAAGCGCAATTTTTGAACTTCTTCTTTCTTTTAAGGAAAAAACTAAACGTCTCTAAGTGTTTCTAACCAGTAAAAAGGGGTTTTTGAGTTTGTTGGTCGCCTTAAAATGGTGTCAATATAAAGTGGGTTGTAGAAGCTGCTCTGTGAAAATATCCAACCAAAAGAAAAGGTAAAATGGCTCAAACCTGGTTATATATTGCATGGTGGGTTTTAACGCTTTTGTTTAATGGTTTATGTATAGTGCTAGTGTAAGGTTGTTTTTCGAGTAAATGGTGGGTTTATGAGAATTTTTGTGTTGTTTGCAAAGCCCAAAGCGATTCCCTCTGATCTAAGATACATCAAAATCTTAAACCATCACTGGTTCTGGAGAACTTTTCACCATAGGCAATATCTACAATCAAATTCCATATAGGCAGATATTATAAACCTATAAGTTAGGTTTGAATGCTCCATTACGTTGCTTAGTCCACATATAGAGGCAACAAACAATCAGTTGATTGATTGTACCTTTACAAAATCCATTGCAGCCGAGGTATTACTCCTCGAATATCACTAATTTTCCCAATTTCTACAGGTATAACTCCACTAAATCAGTAATATGACGAATGACAATACTCAAAGTGTTGAGTAATTTTGTGAACAACTACTAGTTTATTGGACCCGTGCCTCTTTGTTGGGCCATTTTTTTTAATGACTCTGTTATATGACAATAACTTATGTGCTTGAAGTCAGCATCATAGAACCAAATTGTTAAGAACTTGTGTGATAAAAGAAAAATAATAATGGTTTTCTTTTGGACATGGAAGGTGCCTAGAGCATAGAACCAAAAAATAGAATACCCAACCACTGGGACTAGCTCAGTGGCCAGGACCCTGTCTCTCAACTAGGAGATACAGGGTTCGAATCTCCTCAGCCGTGTTATTTCTTGAGCCCTTAAAAGAACGGGCTCAGTGGATAATCCTATGGTTTATTGAAAGGATGAATTTATTTTCTTCCGGATAGTCTTTACATTTTTCGAAAGTCTCTAAAACTGCCATTGCTTCCCATTCGATTGCCGAATCACAGTTAATAGCTTTTTTAGAAACTACTGTACAAGCGGTTATTTTATGATATTGAACAATTCCAAACCCGATAGGTTGGAACTTATGTTTAAATGAGGCGTCACATTGCATGGTTAATTGCACCATTAATACTTACGTAAAAAAAAGTTAAATATATCATTCCCTGTTTTTTAAAAGATATCAAGTATACCCGTGTGCTATTTTGAAATGCTGAACCATTATCTTTGTCGAGAAGTAGATTTGTAAAGTGAGGTATACATTTGACATATCTTTTTACCATAACGTGAGATATTTTATAAATTTTAAAAATAATTTAGATACTTCAAATAAAGTTACTAGAATGTGATGTGGTCAATTAGAAACATAGTTTATTTAAAATTAAAATTTACCTTTAATATTTAAGATGAATTACCGAAGGAGCCTGAGAGACAATTTTAGTGGCCTATAAATTTTGAATGGTTTGGTTGAAATTAACTCGGTTTTTCGATTTTATACCTTAAGGCGAACTCTTTTAGTCAAGGTATAATGACTTTCTTAGCAGCAAGCAAGAGTAGACAATTTATCTAACACAAAAATAAAATAAAAATAATGACCATTTATCTAAACAAAAAAATAAAAATAAAAATAAAAAGACCAACCAACCATCCACATTCCATCGCATTCCACTAGACCATCTGTACAAAACTCATCTCTTCAAACTCACACCTCTCCAACCGATCTACTTGCTCAGATAACGGCTACCACACGAGGACCATTTTCCCCATCATCAACAAAAATGGATCGTTGAAGAACCCAAATCGAGGTAAATTATTGAAACTCTAAAAAGTATTAATTCTTTCTTAAAAACAACTTGATTGAATTTCAACCTAATCTCATCATTTGTACAATTTTTTTGAATTATCAGATTATGTTTATGCTTAATTGCCGGGACTGCTAAAGGGAGTAATTTACATTTTTTTTTGCAGTAAATACCAATTTGCAGTAATTGTTGGAGATCAACTAGAGATAACTATGGATACTCATCACATGGCCTGTGAAATTGTTGATGTCTTTAAGGTGCGTTAATAAATCTTTGAACAGTTTTCTCAAAAATCCTTATTCAATCGACCTGCATATGAAGCAAAGCAATAGCGTGATAGCCTTCTCGAACATTCTTATCCTTTTAATCCTATAAATCCTTCACCTCATCTGGAGATACTTCATATGAATTCCTTTCATACTTTTTATTCATGGCCTTGCAATGGATTATTGGTTTGTATTTCAACTCTTACAAGTAATATAGTAACTTCTTCCTTCAAGTCCCTTCCATGGAAGGTATAGTTTAGATCTCTCAGTTGGATTGGGTTTTGATTTGAGCAAAAACTCACAATCATGAGCTGCTAAACAAACTAATAATCCATTGCAAGGCCACGATTTGTCATATTTGAAATGAAGTATCTCCATATGAGGTGTGATTTTGTTGAGGGATTCATAGAAATGAATGACTCATAGAGCTAATTAAAAATGCATTCACGTTTTTGCTTCATATGCTAGTTAATGAAGTAAAGGTTTTTGAGAAAACGGTTCAAAGATTTACTAATAAACCTTAAACGCATCAATGATTTCACAGGCAATTTGATGTGTATTTTCATTATTAGTTCTTCAGATAGATTCATCAGCATCAACATCTTATTATCTTCAGCTAAATTCTTCTTATTATTGTCCTAAAGTGATCTCACTATTTTGAAAATTTTTCAGCAAATCCTCAATTCGGAAAGTACCCACAATACCAGTGATGGTATAGGAATAATGGTTAATTGCACCATTGATACTTACGTAATACAAAAAATTGAATATATCATTCCCTGTTTTATAAAAGTTATCAAATATACCCCTGTGCGTAGTTAACTCTCAATTTCGTAAGCATCCAACTTAAGGAATGTACCATTAACTTGAATGAGTAAAAATAAAATTAAATATGTATTTTTTTTTCCCATTGACTTGGGTAAAGAAATATAACTTGTGGAGTAATTGAAAAGTTAATATAAGAAACGCTTTAAAAAGCCATGATATTTTCATTTAGTTTGGATAAAAAATGTAGTAGTAAATTTCCTTTTTTGTCCTCTAACTATAAGCCATTCTCTAGAATCGTTCTCGAACTTCTAAATTCCAACAATCCTCGAACTTTGTTTTTACCGCTGTTAGTTCCCGCATCAAATTCCATCTATTTTCACTGTTACGTCAATGTGGCTAAATAGTGTTTTTATTACCTAAATAGTCCTCAAAGTTTTAAAGTTCCGTAAAATGGTCCTTGAACTATTCCTCTTTTATGGATTCGGTTCTCGTCTTTTCCACGTGACACTTAACAATCAAAATGTAACAGTTACACATGGTGACTAACAAGGAAAAAAATGAAGTTCGAGGACCATTCGGGTAACATATCTGAAATTTGTTGTAAAACACAACCTCTTATGCATAAAATTAAGGATTTTACCTATTCAAGATCTAACATTTTTTTTATTTGGCATGTTTCTAGGAATAGAAATGAGGAGACTGACTTATTTTAGATGTAAAATCCTTACAAATGACTGATCATCGATTCTATCCCTGAACTAAATCAGAGCACTGGGAGGGATTGGTAATAAAACCGGGATCAGATAATCTCTTGTATACACTTCCTTTTATTTTTATTTATATAATGTCATTGACCAAAAAAAAAAATATATTAGTTGATACTTTATGGAAACCTTCATTGTTCACAATTTTAATTTTTCTATTCTAAAATTTTAACGGTTTTCGGTGTTAATGTATAATGTTGAAGATAGAATAACTCGTAAAATGTTACCACATCCTTATATTATTATATTTTTTATTATATATATTCCTTGTACTACTATTATATATACAAGACTCACAATTGTGAAATTACCATTCTTAACCTAGAGAAATGCTTATGTCAAAAGTTTGGACGTCCTTTTGGTACAGGTTTTTTTTTTTGTTTCATTTCCATATGAGCTAAATTACTGTATGGTATTAGTTAATTGCGTCTATTTATATTTGTTCTGGCATTTGTAATACACTTTTTCATTATTAATATGGAATATATTCAAATAGCAAAAAGATAAACAAAATTTAAAAGAAAAGGGTACGACAACCCCTTATTAATACTCCATTTCTATTTCATTGACACTAAAGATTTATTGATTATGAGAAAACTGGTTGATTTTAAGCCTTTGGCAAACATATTACATATAAGATCAATTAATTAACTATAGAGAATAAGCCAATAAAGAATTACATCACAATAAAGTAACAAATTATAACGAGCACACTATGTCTTTTAAGTAAATTCAAACCCGATTAAGTATAGAATCTCTTAATAAGAATTTAGAAAAAATATATCATGTAACCGGTCTGGAAGCCAAGATAGTGCTGAGGTTACTATGTGGCATATATGCGGCTGTGCCAGATATGATTTGTTGAACAACAAAGCGGTTTGCTCTTTCACTTGGATGAAAACCATCCCAAAATGCATAGATATCTCGGTTAGGGCATAGGTTTGATAAAGGTGTACACAAACCAACTCCATTGTATGGTCCTTGCCCACAACATGCAACCTTTGATGTCACAAATCCTGATCATAAATCAATAAAAATCATGTTAAAATATTTGAATATCACTGCGTCTTGAGTTGTCATTGGCGACTATAAATATAGTCGCTAATGGTTCAAAATTTAGTTGCCGAAAGCTCAATTTTATTTGAAATTTTTTGAATTCTTTTTCTTAAGTTGATATCTTTGAAATATAACTAGTAACTGGGAGAAAGTAATTTTAATTAAATTTAATACTTAGTATGATTAAAATATTTTAATATTTTGAATATTCAATTTTATGGTGTAAACAAATAAATTTTGACAAATGGAGTAGTAGTTGAATTGCATGACCTAATAGTTATATAATTATTTTTTATTGGTCCATTATCATTAGGTTGCTCTATATAATAACTTCTATGTATCACATGACATGCAATAAATGTAAGTCAACATAACAAACAAAAATAATATATATGGTCAACATAAGTCCACGTACCATAGGATCTAGGGTTGGTGATATAATTTAAATGCATTTCATTTGTGTTTGCTGCAAGGAAGACATTAGCTCCAATTTCACTATTGAGTTCATTAAGCATATCAACCAATTGTGGGTTAAAAAGTGCAGCAGCTCGTTGTAACTCAGTTGCACATTCACCGTTTCGACTGTGTTGAGCCAACTCAGCTGGGACACAACCTAATGGTCCGGTTCCTGTAACTAGAACTGTGCGAGCTCCCAATTGGACTAGTCTCTGCGTTATTATCATAATAAATGTAAGAAACATTAATCATTTGAGGATAATAAGTAGCTACAGTTGACATTTTTTTTTATTACAATTGATAACTTTTTATTTGGACAAAAATTATTATACTTTGAATGATGACAAATTTGCCTTGCTGCTCCATTTTTTTTTATGCTAAAATTTGAGGGGGAAAAAAACACAGCACAACACTGTCACTACCAAGCATCGAACATGCAACAATTAAGAAGATGACGGACCCTATTTCCACTAGACTAAAAGTAACATTTGTTTTATTTGTCGATTCCACTAAAAAAATTAAAGAGAGGTTCTATTCATTACAACTATTACTTTCATTAATAAGCACATGCAATATTTAAGTCTATATTAACTACAATGTGTACAAGTTCAACTACCCCTCCTACCCCTAAATATCATAAACAATGCCTTATCCACACATTAAATATCATGTCATGTTTATCCCGCACATTTCATTTTCATGTCTCTTTCAAATTAATTTCCCAATTTTCAGTACATACATTTCTTGAGATTCTTTTATCACAGAAACCCATAAACTAAAATAGAATATAAATTTCAACAAATTCAAATTGTTACTAAACGAGCATGACTAAAACTTAAATTTAACTTAAAGAAAGTTAAGTATATATTACCCTTAAAACCTTCTTGTACTCAGAAACCACAAAAGGAACATAATCAACAAGATTATATTGACGAGACCTTGCAGAATTAGGAACCAAGAAATAATTATTAACAAAATCATTGCCTCCAAGTGTCATTAACACAAGTGCATTGGTCACAAGTTGTCTAGCTTGAATTGGCCCTATAAGTCCAGCTAGCCTTTGTTGGTATTGTTGGAAATAAGTAAGTTGTTGCCCTATACGAATAATGTTTATCTGCAAAATTCAATTTAAATTATTCAAAGATATATAACTTGTGATTGTAATTATGATATTTTTTAAATTTTCAAAGATAAATCTATCACTAAAAATATATAAAAATAAAAACATACAAATTGGACCCCAGTGTCAGGAAGAACACCAACGCCAGCAGAAGCAAAGTTGGCACCAACGAGTAGATTTTCGCCATTAAGTTGAGGAGCTAAGTAGGGCAAAGTAGTCGGCTCACCAAGGTATTCACCTATATATTCATTTAATAAACGCGCTACATTAATTATAAGCATTTATTATTATAGCTAGCTCTAAGATTTAACATTTTGTAGAAAATGTAAGGACCTGTTGGTCAATGGGAGTATAACACTTTTGAGGTCACTTAACAACAAACAATAGACTAATCATCGTTCACAATTTTATGATATATTGATTACTTTCACCTAATTGGATACATGACCTTCAGATATTAAAGTTTGTTAATATATTACTTTCAGCTTATTGGATACATGACCTTTGTTCACAGTATTTCAATTATGAAGAATCACTTCCCAAAATATATAAAGTGGCGGATTCATGTGAGATCTCTGGGAGCTCAAACTCATGCAGATTTGAGATTTTACATATATATATGTAATTTAAGAAAATAAAAACTAACTAGTCTTTTTGTAAATTAAGTTATATTCGGTATTCAAAACAAACAATTACTTTTATTAGTCTAGTAAATATTTGATGTATGGTGCTATTCAATCTAACTTTAAGTTTCACTAGAACCAATTCTTTTTATATTTCGAAATTATAAAGATATCACTCACTAGTCACTATGACATTTTGCATTGTCTAAAAAACAATGAACTTTTCTAAAATCAATTCTTATTTAACAAAAACAATCATATATAATATTATTACAATGTTCACTTACTAGTAATTAAAAGAGTCGCTTATGTTAATTGAAACTTCATCTTAATACATATAGATCTTATAATTTTTGGAATCAAATTTAATAAAAATAATGGTATTTAAATAAAATCGTAAAAAGTGAAAAAAATCAAATAACTATGTCATCTATATAGTATTCTACTTAATGCCATACAACTAATATAAAGATATACCAAGACTATTATTTTCTTCAGTCTTATTTTTATTTGTCCAACTTTCTAAATTTATGATATTTCTTTTTCAATATTATCATTAATTAAATAATAGAAAAGATATTGAAATAAATAATCTCCTGTATTTAAATTAAGAACAATTATATAAAGAAATTAATTTTATTTTAAATTTTTATGCATAAAAAAGTAGACAAATATAAATAGATTGAGTGAGTACATGTTTAAACATCAATTGGCCAGCAAAAATCACAAAAGACTAGTAATTTTTAACTCCAATTGAGGAAAGTTTCTGAATCACTACCCAATCTACAATTTATACACACATTGAAAATGTAGGTGTGTTAAAATTTAAATGACCAACTAGATGAACTTTACAGCCTTACATACTGTCAGAAATAAATGCAAAGTTTTCATTGCATAATCAACTTGAAAGAGACCGTAAAAGTTACACATTGGCCAGAAAAGCTTGATCAAGAAAACAATATTTACCATGAGCAGGTTTGTTTATATTATTTGCTTTTTTCAGATATAATATTGATGTACACATGAAATGTATTTATTCAATAAAAACATTGAGTTTGATTGGAAGCTCTATGAATATTTCTCAAGGTATATTAAGGGTAAAATAGGAATATATACACTATAATAATTCAAATTATCATTTATTAACTAATTTATTTTCTCAAGGAATGCCATTTATTTTTCTAGGGGATAATTATATATTTTGAGTATAATAATACATAAATTTCAGAAAAAATCCAGGCCAAATAAGTATTTTTGTAAATCCAACCTAAGTATTTTCTTATACTAATTATGTAGAGCCATAGAGGCATTATTGAAGGATTTAAGGGTGAGGCAATAGGGTTGCAATTTTAAAGGTTCAGAGTGTAGTTTAGTGAGTTTACTATTTTAAAATTATATATCTAACATTATATTTTATATTTACCAAATAATTAAATTAATATTAAGCTAATAGTGGAAAAAATTAGATGAAACAAAATATTATAACATAATATGCAAATAATTTTTAATTTACCCCTACAATAACCCTATAAATAAGAATTATAAAAGAATGATGAAATAAAATCTATTAGGACATATTATAAAATGAGTAATGATATAAGACTTCCAATTTTTCGCCTATAGGTACGTTTCAAACCAATATATACTACATTACTACACTATATAGAAGCTTATAATATTTACGCAAAGATTGAAAAATTCAAGTTTAGAAGACAAATGAGAAACTCAACTGATAAGATCAGGGATATTAAGCCCATTGGAGAATCGACCGCTAGGTCGATGACTCGGTGAGTCAATACCATAAGGATATGCATCTGCACGAGCAGTAGTAGCCAAGTAATTGTTATTTCCATTATCAACCAAAGAATCTCCAAACACAAAGAATGCACGTGCCTCAGCACGAAAAACCACACATTCAAGCGCTAAAAACAGGACTAAAGCATGAACCATGATAAATGTAGCCATATATTATGGTAGAAGAAATAGTTGCTAATTTATGAAAATTAAGCAACTTGTTCTTCTTCTTCTTGTTCTTCTTCAGAATGGTTTGTGAAATGAGTGTGTTAGTAGGTGTATATATATGCATCAGTGTTAAGAGTTTGATAAATTTAAGTAAAGGCTAATTTTGTATCCACCACATGAAAGGACCACTGAGGGTAAATGGTAGTTAGAGTGTATTCAATTAGACAGTTGCATACTTTTGGAAGGTTGGTTCATTCAATCATTTGGTTGATTTCTATTAATACATAATACACCTATGGTAAAGATAACCTTTCTATTTATACAACTTGTGTTATTACCGAATCTCTTTACTGACCTAATGTATGTTTTAAAACATGTATTCGGTGATAAAGCAAAGGTGACTAGATTATGTTTCCTTTGTTAGAAAAAGAACCTTCTCCAATCAAGTTATCTAAAGGGGTTAACTATTTTCGTGAATAAATTAGTATAATTTGTATAGGAAAGAATTTCAACGCTTATTCATTAAGTTGAGTGTTTTCTTCCCTGAAAAACAGTCGTGAATCGGTCCATGCTTTGATGATTCGCCAAAGTCACTCATTTACTTAAACACGATGTTGGGCATGTCTCCCATCACAAGTTTATATATGTCATTTATTAACGTGGGTTGGGAAAAGTATTCCTTAGGGATAGTCGATTCTTTTTGAATTTTGATTGAATAAAATTGTAAAATTATTTAACAAAATCTTATTTCGCAGTAATATAAAGAGGTATTTGGCCCTATTTTATTAAATTTTGATGGCAAAAGTTTTCGTCTACAAGAAGTGGATGTAAAGTAGAGTTTTGCATAATGTTCTAAAATAAAACTGTCTATATGTGCTTAGATGTTCCAAAATGTGGTATGTTTAGAATTTATTTTAAAGGTGGCTTGAAAGTTTATTTACACATAATTTAATTAATAAACTATCCATTAAATTTAGAGGTTGCACAATCGATTACTACTTAGCATGCTAGCCCATAAATAACTAATTCAATCTAAATCAACTCAACACATAAACAAAATATAAAAAAAAAACTATTTAGGTTAGAGTTTGAACACACGAGAAAAATAACAAAGTAAGATTTTTTAAATTTCAAATCTAGATTTCTTGAATTGATCATCTTTTAGGATAATAATTATAATGAATTATTATTATTTTATAGATAAATATATGTTATTTATGTTAAAATTAATCTACTTTAAGTATATTAGGGTGTAAATATTATTCAAATCAATATATTAGTAATATATATTTAATATAAAATAATATAAAACCGTCAAAGTAATAACCGGCTAAATTCTAATTAATGGGTCGCCTAGCCATTCAGATGCTTGAAGGTGGTAGACTGTGCCTAGCGCTTTTTTTGTTACATAAGAGACCATAAAGACCAGGAAGGTACAACTTCCTAAAACGTGTTAGCTATCTAAAACAAATCGAGGCACAACCCAGCCGCACCTATCCTTATTTAAAAGACGCCAAAGACCATCTGGAGGGTAAAGGTATGAAATCGAACTCGTTACACTAGACGCGCCAAACTTTGCCAACAAATCAGCACAACTGTTTGCTTCCCTATAGCACCAATCTAGCTTGAAGCTCTCCCTTGATGCCAAAATATTTCTACAAGCTCTTATAATTTCATCCTAGCGCTTTTTTGAACCATGGTATCGCATAAAAAGTTGATAATTAACTATTTTGGAGATTATTTTTTTTCAAATTAACAAATTTATTGTTAAATGATGAAATAAATAAGGTTAATAATGAATGTTCTAACATTTTTGGTGGGTTATAAACATTTAAAATATATAAAAAGATCCAAAAAGATAGATTAACCACACTTAGAATAGAAAACTAATTAATCGATGTGGCATAAATGCTAATATATATATATATATATATATATATATATATATATATATATATATATATATATATATATATATATATATATATATATATATACACATATATATGCATAAATCAGTTAGTGTTAGCTCAATTGGGCAGGATCTTGGTTCTTCTTCGAAACGGTATAGGTTCGAACGAGTTGATAACTCCAAGTGCAAAGTGGCTCTCCGGTGTATTAAAAAAATGTACATAAATACTAATTTGTACTATTACTTATTTATATCGGGAAACTTTTTCATGGTTCACTGTATCATTAGTAGTATCATTTTCTTTGAGGTATCCTTTTCTTACCGGTAAATGAATGTTTTCATTAAACTCAACAAAATCGTTAGCTATATTAACTTAAGAGATTTCAAAATGATGGAAATATCTAAATAAAACTAACTATCACCTATTACAAATGGTATAAAGACTAAATTGCAACATATTATAACCATAAAATTTTTAGTTGCAAACTTTCAACAATAATCTTCTCCTTGTTTGAAAACTTTGCATCTTTGAATTGTACCCTAACATAACATTGAACAATATAATATTTTCTGATCCACAATAAAATTATTATTTTATTCAAGAATATACCATCAATTCTTGTATTTTTTTTTAGTCGAGAATGAAAATTCATTAATTAAAAGTCCTTACATCTTAGCCAATCCCTAACGGACGGATGTCACTAGAAAGAAGTTTTGCTAATGTGAGAATAGGAGAAAAACTCCAAAGGCTAAACAAAGAGGCTTTTGGCTTTTGTTTAGACACCCTATCAGCATTCAACATCTTGGATCTCTTACAATGAGAGATTTTCAAGTAACCCGAAAACTTACACTTTCTAAAATACTTAACCAATACTAAAATATTACAATTCAAATTACAACTAGCACTAGAATATTTACTTAAAATGTTGCAATCTTTTTCAATTTCTCCACTGCTAATCTGAATCTTTGAAGCCATGGCCCAGGCTGCATACCCTCTAGTCTCTGCTTCAATTTCAAAGTTAGCTGACATTTTCCTTGCAAGTCCTTCTACCATTCTTCCTGTTAAGTTCTTGCAAATGTTCTGAATTTCCACATTGTCAATAGAACAGTTTGACATTGCAATAAACCAATCCTCAAATTCTGAAAAGCCAATACAGTGTTCATAAATGTAGAAAAAACAAACTCCTGTCTTAACAAGATAATAAAACCTTGCACCAGTGAAAATAATTGATGCATCACTAAAGATAAAATTGACCAGATTCCAACTCAAAGCAACAGAAAATGGGTTCCAAATCAAACCAATATTGATTTTAATATCAGTACCTATGTCACAAACAGAAAAAAAAGTTTCAATCAAGAACCTTTGAGATTTAACACAACAAGCAAAAAAAGAGCATCCTAGAACAGAAATTTTAAAATTTTGAAAAAGGATTTCACCAACTGTTATTAATCTGATAATCTTTCCAACAATCAACCATACTAAAGAAGATTTGTATCCGCCTGAAGAGTAGTGAACAACAATGAACCCACCTAAGTGTGCAGAAAGATGTAAACTATATCAATGTTTAGCCGAAAAAATATATAATTTAGGCCTAAATACCGAAATCAAGTGAGCGCTATTAAGCCCATCAAATATGAAGCTTTGAAATGGGTTAACACCAATATTAACAATACAGAAAATTTGTTCCAGAATTCTGTTTTTATAGTCTAAACATTTGGTTTTAAAAACCAAATTAACCATGTTAACCAAATGAATAATAGTGTCAAATGGCACCTTCGTATTCACTTTACAAAGAAATTTCTTATGAATTGAAGTATCTATTGAGTTTTTAAAGACAAAACTCATATGTTTTTCCTCAATCATATTAATAAAAAAGTACAAGGTACAGGGATGTACCTGCCTGGACAAAGAAGCTTTTACCCGCGCAAGGCGGAGTATAATGTTCGGAATCAGCGGCCTAAGCAAAACAGCGAAATGATGCAAAGGCCGAGCAGATCGGCCTACCTTAGTTCTGGTTCTAAAACACGCCCAAAAAGGAGATTCCGGCCTAGATCTGGGTATTGGGCATGACAAATATTTGGGCCTAACTTACAAAAAGGCCTGAAACGCTGAAACAGTAGGCCAGAGGCAGGAAACGATCTGTTCAGAAGGAGAAAGGAGGCGGACAGGTGTAGGAGGGCAGGAGGCTTTACGGTGGGTTTTCGAAAGTGGCGGAGGAATGTAGGAAATGGAAGGGGGAGGGAGCAGTAAGTGGGGTGGATGAAAGTGGCAGTTTGGTATGTAGGCGGAGGCGGTAGGAGGTAAAAACGATTGACAATGGCAGATTGTGGTGGTACAGGAAGGAAACCTGTTGAAGATGAAAGAGACGGCAGATCTATTGGCTGGGAAGGAAGTAATGTTACTGGTCTGAATTTGAAAAGAGGAAGAGGAGTCCATCGGAGTTGGGAAAAAGGGGCGGGCCTAAGGTTTTTTGAAACATGTGCCTGGGAGCACATTTTGAATAATAGTCTTATTTCAAGAATTATACTACTATCAATCAATTCTTGTATTTACTACAGGTAATTAGTGTTTTTAGTAATCATATAATTGAAAAGACTATTTAACGAACAAAATGGTACTAGGTAATCACGATCAAGTGGTCGGAAAAATGATCTTTAGCGACCAACTTATTATGATGATGTTTTTAGCGACACATGAGATTTCAGCAACCAACTTCTTTCTTTAGCGATAAATTACGTCGTTGATAAGTTGTTTTTATTGTTGGTAAAATTACAAACACTAATCGATAAATGATAAATCACAAAAAATATATTTAAATACAAAATAAAGATTTGCAACAAGTTACACATAAATAAATATGAATTACAACTAAAATTACATCTAAGTATAACATATTTAGTAATAGTGTAACCTCTACGATCACTCTGTTAAAATGGGTTTTCCCGGTATAGTCGATATCCTCAAGTGGATTACTATTTTGACACTAGTATAAACTCAAAAACATTTGGAGAGGAAGAAAGTTTAGAGCTTTCTTTTCAGCTACGTTGAAGACTTCTGCTGTGTTTGAAAATGACTTTGAGCTTATGTTATATAGCAATTAGGAAGCCTTCAAAAAACGTCCACATTAATGTTGTCATAAAATCGTCATCGTAAAGTCAAAGAACCGTTTTAATATTTTGATAACCTGGCATGGACCAGGACAACTTTCTGGACCAGACTTGTAATTTTTTGTAACAACTGAGTCATAAGTGTGGGAGTTTATCTTCTGATGGTTTTCTGAAATTTGACCAATAGAAATTTATAAGCACCAACTCCAAAAGTTGTTTTATTTTTATTTTTCACTCCTCACGACCACGCCACGCCTTATTGTTTTTAGGCAGACGGGAGGATGGTGATGATAGTGTACGTGTGTGGTATCGTTATTAAACATATTATTGATAAGTTTTTTTGAATTTTAACTTTTTATTAATATATATTTAAAATATTAAAATATTTTATAAAAAATATTATTATAATACTGAAAATAATTATTATATTTTTTAATATATATAGAAAACTAATTAAACATTATTTGTGGACGGTAGAAATAGTATAAAAAGATTATAGTAATTCGGAATTTCATTGTTAGGACCAATCTTGAACTCATGGGACAGGATAATTATTCAATGCAGTCAATTTTTCCAGGCTTATGATGACCCAATAGTTAAGCATCGGAAATTAACCAGCATCCTTAACAAACTCTTTGAATTCATGGACCAAAAGAAATGACGATGCATGAGGAAATAATATGATAGCCTCTCGTTCACAAGATTGAACAGTAGGGTCCTTAACCTACTACATTGTTGACCTGTTTTTTTTTTTTTTTTGGACGGGCATTGTTGACCTGTCGTGATGTCCCCAAGTTTCCATTTCCAACACCGGATGGGAGGAAAAAAAGAGTCCCTAGCCCTGTTTGGTTTGTGAAAACATTTTCTGTTTTTGTTTTCAGAATATATTTTCAGAAAATGATTTTCGTTTTCTTTTCAAAATTTTCAGAAAATATGGAAAACGTCGATTTCACGTTCTCCAGTATAGCACTGTTTTCATTAAATTTTTCAGAAAACTGTTTTCATTTTCTGTAGCCAAACACGTTTTTATTAGTATTTTCAAAAATATAGAAAATGAAAACAGAAAACACCTATTATTTTCACGAACCAAACATAATTAGTTTTTTTTTTCTTTTCGTAAAGCTTATAGTCTAAATAAACTTAAATATTACACAAATGACCAAGACTCAAATATATCTGACAAAATTATACTTATGCTATCTTCAAAATAATCGTTTTTACACACAAATTAAATAATATTATCTATTATTTATTTTATTACTAAAATACTTTTTATAAATTATCTTAATATCTTTGAAAGTTTATTAAGAATATAAATTATAATATTTAATAAAAGATAAAAGTGGTATATAAATATAAATAAGTATCTTGATTTTCGAAACAACAACTTTTGGAAACAACTATTTTTAGTATAAATGACATGGTTCTAAAAGGCGCTAGGCGCTACTAGGGCGGTCGACCACCTTCGAGCGCCTAGATGGCCAGGCGGCCTATAAATCGGAATTTAGGCGGTTTCTGTCTAGGCGGGTTTTATATTATTTTACATTAAATATATATTACTAATACATTGAATTGACTATTATTTTAATCATACTATACTAAAGTAGATCAAGTTAACATAAATTTTATATATTTAATTGTATAATTATAATAATTTAACCTAAAAAATGACCAATTCGAGAAACTAGACTTGAAATTTGAAAAATCATACCTTTTTTTTTTCTCGCCCGTTCAAACTCTAAACTAAGTAGTTTTTTCTTTATTTTTTGCGTATGCGTTGAGTTTGATTAGATTGAAGTAGTCATTTATTGACTAGCATGCTAGGTAGTATTCGGTTTGGGGGACCCGTTAATCCGATTGGGTAGTTTATTAACTATATTATTCGTAGACGAACCTTCGAGCCACCTTCGAGAGAAATTCTGGGCGGAATGCACTTTAGAACGCCTAGTCGGAGCGCCTAGGCGGCTAGGCGGCCTTGTTTTAGAACACTGATAAATGATAACCTTTTAGAAACGGAGGGAGTACCAAATTGAAGTCTGAAGTAACGGTTCTAAAAATCTGATTAATGAGGTATTGTTTTTGTTGAAACTAAGTATTTAGAGTTTTGGTTTTAAAATAACTAACAATTCCTTATTCAAAATCGCCTAAAAGATCTACGAAGCATAGTTGCTCTCTAGAATTCTATCCCTTGATAAGTCCTTTGATACGATCTTCATTTTTTTAATCTTTATTGATGTTTTGTCGGCTTATTAAATCAAACAACCAATCAACCCACCACCCGTGGCGGATAAATAACTAAAAGTAAAATCTAGTGGCTCGAAGGTGGTTGATTGCAATGTGGATATGGTAACCGACGACAAAAGGTGGCTAGATGGCTAAGTAGAACGAACGACGAAACTTTTATGGATGTTGCAAGTTTGAGGTTCATAATGCATTATCGATGAAAAAGGAGAGGTGACAAACGAATAGGTTGCACACTATATACAAATGGGTTGTGTGTTGTTTAAAATGAGCTGTGAAGGTACGAATGGGTTGCATGCGTGGTATGCAGCTCATGGGCATATCCGTTTTCATCAGGGGCGGAGCTGTGTATGTGGTAGAGGGGTCCATGGTACCCCCTGATTTTCTTAAAAAAATATATATATAACTATATCAAAAAAAAATTATAAGTAAATAACCCCTAAATTTATTAATATCTTCATTTGGCCTCCCCTAACTTTTCAATTTTATTTTATTAAGCTTTATATTATTTTAACTATAGGATTTTTTTATTTTTTATAACAAAATATATATTATTTTGTATTAAAAAAAGAACTTATAGCATAATTAATTAGTAAAATCAATATCGAGACTTATATTGCAATCTTTACACAATATAGGGACCTTTAGTGCAATTTCTCCTAATATAGGGACCTATTTTGTAATTTTTGCATGATATCTAGACTTATAGTACAAATAATGGCGGAAATTTTTTTGAGGGGGCATTGCCCCAAACCCACTTGCCCCCCCCCCCCCCCCCCCCCCCCCCCTTACAAAAATTCCTAGCTCCGCCCCTGGTTTTCATAAATATAGTTATGTACTCTTTAGGATTGATTATTTAGTAAAATATAAAATAAATTCTAAGATACTTTAAGTCATAAATAAATTCCTAATATACAAAAATAATTTTATTAAATAATTTATATTTAAATATAATAAAAGTAAGATTTACATTTACTTTAGTAGTTAGAGTAGAGGACCTGGGATCGAATTTTGATGAAATTAAAATGGCTCTTAGATGTATAAAAATGCTAGTTTATTTTAAAAACTCAACACTCCCATACTCGGGTTCAACACATATGGATACTTCATTTATACATTTTTGGAAACCAAGTCTAGCCTCTTTTTTGGTATAATTTTCTCAATCATTTCGAGCCTTGGTAATTTGTGTAATGCTTAATCAGACTGGACTACAAGTAAAAAAAACTTGGGTGTGTTGGATTTAAGTAATATTTTGGGTTATTACTTTTGAATAGCAGATAAAAGATTCAGATAATTATAGATGAAACTCTTTTAGCGTTTTTGTAAAATTTTATTTGATGTAAACTGAAATAACTCAATTTGTGAGTGTAGTTCCTATGTTTGGGATGTTTAGATTAATAAAAAGCCTTTTTTCTAACAAAAAAAATTAAATATGTGTTTTCTTAAGTTTTTAATATCATTGATTATCAAAACTTGGTACTAATTGGTTGTCAAGTGTTGTATGGGACAATATATAAGACCAAATGCGGATGGGAGTTACCTTTTGAACATGTACAAAGATTACTGATTATGTATTCCTGGAAAGTATGTTAGTTCCTCAAATGGTGAGTGTGATGACTCTTAATTCCCATTTTCCACAACTATGTATGTGAGGAAAGAGTTAAACATTTATATTGTGGAGTTGTGAGCTGACAAACATATTAAGTTAGTTATTTGGGGACAATATAAAAGGGGCTCAAACAGATTTTTCTTAAATCTATGATATCAATCGTGCTTGCAACCCCTTTGGTATATGAAAATATAACATGTGAAGGAACAATCTAACCATCTAATGACCACCCTATATGTATTGCAACAATTTTTTAAAGTGAACCAGCTAAACTTTCGACACTAGAGAGAGAATAATAGAGAGAGGTTAGAGGGTTTCCACCTAAATCTTCCCGATTTAGCGCATATCTCGCCGTTTTTTCTCTAATTCACCGCCTTCTTGATGAAGCAAACAAGAACACAACAAGATCGAAGAGTTTCAATATCCGATTTGGACCTAGGAGATACCAAACCTTCTCACCAATATCCCGCCACCAATGAGCCACTGGTCCCCAAGAACCTTACGTCTTGGGTAAACCCGAATGCTCGGTCAATCTCGAGATGATGCCTTACGCTAGCTCGTAACTCACTGGGTATTGGTCTTCTTGGAGCTTCAAAGGAGGGAAGAAAAGTGAATTTGAATAAGGGTTTGGGGAAATTTAATCCTAGGTTTGCTACTATTGAGGAGGAAGACATAGAGGGCCCCTAGTACGTGGAATATTGAAGACATTGCTCCCCATGGACAACCACCCACCGGGCGGACGACCTTGGGAGGTGGTGTGTAACCGATGGAAAGGGAAATTTGGCTCGACCGAGTATCCTACTATAGAGGAGATATTTTGGAAGTATTCGGAAGGTGTTTCCCTAAAATATAGTGTTAAGTTTACTAATTTAGGTGCATTTTATATATTCTTTGAGTCTAAAGCTAATTTTTTTTAAAGCCAGGGAGGGGATTGAAAAGCACAAATAAGAGAAAGCTTGGGAAGAACTTGTCGCTCACCAAGTCCTCAATAAAATGTCTTATCAAGTTCTTTGCGAAAAAAAGGGGACTAAGGAGAGTTTAGTTTATTATACTTCTGAATCAAAGAATGTGGTCAATGGAAGGCGTGAAAGGACTGTTGAGGGTCCCATGAATTTGACTAGGAACCTTACCACCGATGAAAAGAGTCCAGGAGAAGTCCACTCAACTAAAGAGGAAGGTGTGGAAATTGGAATACAAGAATGTGATTTTGAGTAATCGTAAAACTTCGGTTGAAACGGAGTTACAATACTTTGAGAATATAGAGGGTGAAATGCTACAACTCTTGGAGAGTGATGTGTTAACAATTTAGAAAGCATTTGGATTTTCGCTTATTGGTTATGTGGTCGGGAAGAAGACACCGGATATGAAAGATTTATGAAGAATTGTGAAGGAATGGAAGGTTGTGTGTAAAGTGAGAAGACACCTTAGTGGTTGGCTTGTGTTTAAGTTCGATAAAGATGAGGATAGGAGAAGTATACTCACGAAAGGACCTTTTGTTTCGAAGCTGTTGTTGCATTAGTCTTGACTGTAGGAGCTAGAAGGTCCGAATCAGAAGCTACAAGTCAGTTTCTAGCGATGGAAAATAGTATTGTGGCGGGTGGGAAAATTGATGGGAATGGAGAACATCTACTTTACTCCGAAAAAAATTGGAAAAAACAACAAGATATGGAAAGTGAAGTTGTGACTAAGTGGCCAGGATAGGAGCATGTGGGTGAGCTTTCGGGTATTTCTAATACTTCGGGTGGAATGGTTATGAATGGTTTGGGGTGCTATGTAGAAGTAACATTTCAAGTGGTTATTAGTAAGCGAACTAAGAAGTTCGGGGCTAGTGAGAGGAAACTATTACTCACTAAAAGAGAAACACCTGACTAAGGAGGATGTATTAGAGAGCTAAAGGTGCAAGCTTAAGGAGCAAAAATATGGGGAAACTCTCTAAAACCATTCACTGATTATTACAACTTAGAATACGAGGGGTTTCAGCTCTACCCATAAGCGGCAAGGTATGGTTAGTCTTATTAGAAGGTAAAATATTGATATTTTGGGGATTTTGAGGACAAAGAGTAATAATAAGAGTATGGAGAATTTCTTGGAAACTATGCTTAGAGGTTGGGAATATGTGGATAACTTTGATATTGTTGAGCATGGGAGGATTCTTGTTGTTTGGGACTTGGATGAAATGGAAGTTGAGATTCTTGCTAGGACGCCTCAAGCTATCAATTGTAAAAATATGCGCAAGGTAACTTCTATAAGCCTTTAAACTTCTTTTATTTATGGTCTAAATAATAAAGTTGAAATAAGGGATTTATGGAGAGATCTTCTTGATTATGCTACTACCTTTGATCAACCGTGCCTTCTTGAGAGATTTCAAAAATATTCTAGCTAATAATGAGAGAATTAAGGGGGAAAATATTACGTTGGGTGATATTGAAGAATTTGCAAATGGTTGTAATAGTCTTGGGTCACGTGCTTAGTCGGATAGATCGCGCATTAGCTAATCGTAGACTCGAAGCTTCAGATAATTATGTTCATGCAGAACTTTTATCGAAGTCTAGTGTTTCCGATCACTCTCCTTGTATTGTTACACTTTTTTATACAATATCTTAAGAGGGTTACTCCAATTAGATTTTTTAACATATGGGTGGAGCATGTGGATTAAAATCAAATTGCGGAAAACAGATGGAATACGAGCCTCGTTTCGGGTAAAAAACAATACATTTTGTGTAAAAATTACGGGCATTAAAGTCTGATTTAAGGAAACTTAATAAGGATAATTATTCACATATTTCTGAGAGAACTAAGAAGGCGAGAAAAGAGATTGAAATAGGTGTGGGTAGTTTCCAACAAAACTTGGGTAATGATGTCAATTTTGATGAGTTAGATGGGATTCATGAGAAGGAAAAGTCTCTTGATAAGGCTGAGATTAGCTGACTCCAACAAAAATCTAAGCTCGATTATACACTTATAAGTGATAGATGCTCTAAAAAATTTCATGGCATCATGAAGAGTAACAAAGGCGTATATTTATTCCTAATATTTTACGTCCTAATGGTGAAGTTACTACTTCGTGTGACCAAGTTTACAAAGAAATTATTGATCACTGTATGGTCTTGTTGGGTACAAAGAATATTACTTGCAATGTTGATCATGAGGTTTTAATTGGGGTAAGATTCCTTCTCAAGAACGAGGTGTGGATATATGTAAAGATGTCTCTGATCTTGAGATTAAGGAGGCTACTTTTTGCACTACTAAGGAGAAAAAGACTCTGTGGGTACCCATGTAATTCGAAAAGGGACTTCTGAGTACCCATACTATAAAATAAGACTTTTAGGTACCCAACGTTTTCTTTTTGTCCAGACGTTAGTGTTTTCCGTTATCTCACATAAATCTCCCAAAAACAATGGTTATTCATCACCAATCATTAAGCGATCGTGGGAATTTATTGGTGAAGAAGTTGACCAAGCGGTACATGAATTTTTTATTTACAGGTTATTGCTTAAACGACTTAATGCTAATATTATTGCTTTAATTCTGAAGAATGATGAACCGATTAAATTTGATAATTATCAAGCCATTTCTTGTTGCAACTTTATTTACAAGGTGATTACTATGATTATTTTGGATCGGTTAAAACCGGTCTTGGATGAACTTGTAGATAAAGCTCCAAATGCTTTTGTTTCTGAAAGATCGATGGCCGAGAATATTCATCTTATGCAAGAATTGTTGATGGGATACAATAAAAATAGTAACTCTTCGAGTTGTACTATTAATATGTATTTGTGTAAAGCATATGATTCTATTTCTTGGGAGTTTCTTCATGTAGTGCTTAAGGGGTTCAATTTTTCAAAATATGTCGATTGTATTATGACTTGAATCACTACTTCTTACTATTCGATGGCAACTAATTGTGAGGTTCATGGAATCTTCAAGAAAGGGAAAAAGCCTAAGACATATTATCCACTCTCAACTTATCTCTTTATTCTTTGTCTTGAATATCTTTCTAGGCTTTTGAATAAAAATATGATTCATGACTTTAAGTATCATCCGGAGTGTGAAAAGTGAAGATTACGCATCTTTCATTTGGCGATGATTTGATGCTCATTTCCAAATGGGATCATATGTCCGTTAAGATAATTATGGAAAGCTTAAAGAGTTTTGGTGAATGTGCTGATTGTTATTTGAATGTGACAAAGTCTGATAATTATTATGTGGGAGTCAAAAGTAAAGAGCTAAATAATATCTTGGATACTACACGCTTGGATAAAGGAGAGATTTCCTTTCGATATTTGGGAGTATCTCTCGGTGATTCGGGTTTACTTTCAATAGATTACAAACCTTTTTTTGACAAATTATAGGGGTATGTAAAATTTTGGAATGCATCATCCCTTTCTTTTGTGTAAAGATTGAAACTTATTAGATCGGTTCTTCAAGAAGTTATTTGCTTTTGGTTCACTATATTTCCAGTTCTGGTGGGTGTTCGAGATCAAGTCATAAGAATTTGTAGGAATTTTTATTGGGGTAGGAAGCGGCCACAAATCAAATAGAGCAAAATTAATGTTTTGAAAGAGGAGGGTGGTCTTTGTTTAAAAGAGTTGGAATCTTGGAATAAATAATTGTTAATTAAGATGCTTTAGAAGATTGTTGTAAAGAAGGATTCTTTATGGATCAAATGTATCCATGAGGAATATCTTCATAATTCTAATTTTTGAGAATGGAAACCGATAAATTTGGATTCTATAATGTTGAAGAATATTTAGAGCTTAATGAGGTGACAGGAGGGTCACTTGGAGTGGATGGTAGAGAGTGCATTTGTCTCGGTTGTTCTCCTTGACAAATGATCAACCAATTATATATGAGGTATCTAGTGATGACTTTTTTAATTTAATAAGAAACCTTAGGACTTGTTTCTCCAATGATCTTATGTGAAGCATTGAGCTAATATTATCTGGGTCTCGTGTGTTACTACTAAACATGCCATTGTGGTTTGCATACCATTAAAGAAGAGGCTCAAGACAAAGGATCATATGACTTACTTAGAGTTGGATCCACTTTGTGCATTATATGGTGAGGATTTTGCGTCAAGGATCTTTATTTTAAATGTGCTTATTCTAGAGATATTTGGGATGCGACTAAAAAGTGGTTGGAAATTGTAAGGAGATAGACACTTTATTGAGTGCATAAAAGAAGCTGAAATATCGTGAAAGTTGGAGAAAAAAGGCTAGGAGGATATCTTTCATAGCTACTGTTTATTGCATATGGAGGGTAAGAAATGATTTTGCCATTAGAGGCAATTCTTCTCAGGAAGCGGTTGTCAAGGAGATAAAGTGGTCTTCTTATCCCATACTATTCTCTTTGTTCCCTCATCATGACTTCGTGGATGATAGTGTGTTTTTACTTGTAATAGTGTGAGATAGTTGATAATGCATAATTTTGTTGTTACCTTATGCTTTCTGGCTTAGGTAGGTGACTATATGTATAGTATACAATTTTCTCCGTTTTTAAATATAACCGTTCACCCAACCCATAATTTTTTTTGGAAAAGTGTCGACCAAGAGTTATTGCAAGTAATGTTAAGAATGTATGAAGTAATTCTTGTTGGAAAAATAACAGTCACTGGTTTTAAAAAATAAAGAAATGGAATTCCAAAAAATAGTAAACAAAATAATTCTCAATTAAAGTAATACTACACTATTACAATGACTTGAGAATAATGAAACTTACACAAAAATTCAAGAAAAGAACTACTACATACTATACAAAATTGCGTTAAAAAGATATTCCGATCTTACTGGTATCTCTAACAATAATTCTACTTTAATCTAGAAAATATTAGAATATGAAAAAGAAAAGAGTAGAAAGTAGTTTTTTTTCTGAATTAAATTTCTTATTTATTCCCTCTAGAATAATTTTTCAATTCTCTCTAAAATAGTTTTTTTATCCTCTCAAGAAATGTTTTTTTTCTTCTATTATGTCTAGAATATTTTTGCTAGTCTCTCAAGAATAGTTTTGTTTTTCTTCTTTAGAAATGCAAGTGACACAGTCACTATTTTAAAGAAGAAATGGTAAGACAAAAAATCGTCACTTGAATGCTCTTCAATGGTTGGTGATAAAGACTTTTTAATGCTCATTAAAGGAATACATTTTCTTGACCAAGAAATAGTAACTTCCGTAACAAAAGAATTAAAGAGCCATCAATATGTAATAAAAATCCATTAAAATTCCATCAAGTAAAGAAAAATATTTTATATTAAATAAATCCAACGGTTTTTTTCTCCAAATAATAAAGTTGGACTATTATACACAAATAGTATTTTCCACTTCTTCCAAAAACATGAAAGAATTAATAAAATAAATTGTCTTTATTTAAAAAATTCCAACAATTCTTTGATGTAAGAAAGGGTGTGTTGCCACAAAACTATTGTTTGGCTAATGTCTCAAGTTATGACACTTTAACGTTAAACTCTGATTATCTTATTGTTGTTTAAGGCCATTCTAACCCGGTTAAAGGTAGGTGAAATATCAAGTCATTTATGATGAAAGTAGCCATTTTATAAGCTAGTTGATGGAGTTCTGACCATATATATGTAATTCTAACAATATAATGACATGTATTTAGCCTAAAACTCTCTGCATTTCCCTTGGTTGAAGCACCAATTGGGTCATCCAGTAAACGCTATACATGTATTACAATAATTAAATATGAGACTATTATTATTAGACTAAAGTATATGTAGAACAATTTTGCGATAGTAGGGTAAATCCCTGTGTTAATGGAAGGTCGCCATTTGCTTAATGTCCCTAGTTAATTATGATTATGCCATGATGAAGTCTGATGACTTTCATATGCCATTAAAGGCAATTTCAATCGATTTAAAATAAGTACAATATCGTCCTAGCTCTATCTTATGGGTTTTAATTGAGGCAATCCATTTGTTATGCATGTAATACTGTTGTCATATAATTGTGATTATGCTAAATTAGGTTATCAACGAATATGTCTGGGAACAATGAAAAACATTAAATTATTTTGAGCAAACAAATTTTTTTGGAGGTATACCGTAGAATAAAGAAAGGTATACCACAAATCCTAGGTATATCGCACACCATAATGAGGTGTACGACATGCTTAGAAGTTGCACGAAATACGCATTCCATACTACGAATAGGTATACCACACTTGAATAATTTAGAATTCTTGAGGTATATCACATTCCAAACCAAAAAGAGAGGTGCACCGCAGACTAAGGATTGGCACGATACGCCAAACCTTAGAGCACGATGGAATGCAAATATGCAAGTTGTAGATATTTTATGACTCGTAGGATATGACTGCTGCGGTTTTTATCTACTATATATCTGGGATCTTTCTTCAGGTAAATAATATTTTCAAATAATCATATTTCAAATTATCAAAATAAAGTATCCAAAAGAGTTCCTAAGTAATTAAAACTTATTTATGATCATCTTTGATTATTTTTAAAGCATTATATTAATATCTTCTCATGAAAGAATATTGTGCTAGGTGGAAAGATTAAAATTACTAAACTCTAGTTCTCATGTTGTTTGTTTTATATTAGAAATGATATATTCAATAGACTCGAAAAGAGAGAATGGTTAATTCTTATTTAGAATAACACAAGATAAGGCGTTGTGGGTTACAAGGTGGGTATTTGTGTATTGTGAGTATATGTGGTAACAAGAAATAAGGGTGGGTGGGATTTGAAGTAGTTGTAACGGGTCGAAATTCAAAAAAGATTTAGAAAACTCGTTCTCTTTCATGGATAAAGTCATAAAAAGAAGAGTGAAATGAAAAAAACAGAGAGTGAACGTGCGAGTGATGATAGTATTGAGAAGTTGGCAAAAGACGTTAAGCGTATCTAAAAGGGGACCTCAACTTAAAAAACGTTTTTGGATTTTAGTATATCAATAATTATCAACTAGAAATGGAGTGGCACAATTTTACAACTTAGAGAAAGTTGGAAAGAGAAGATCACGTCTGGGAAGAGAAGAGAAGAAGTTGGATCCCAACTCCAGCATTTCTTCACCAAAATTATTCCATCATTAGAGTAATTTGTATTCTTTTCTCGTTTTGAACATGATTACAATACTGTTATTATCTGAGTTTATGTCTTTTATTATGAATAAAATACTATCTAAATTCAGTTTTGCAATAATGTATGAACATTGATTGATGTTTTGATGATCTTATATGTTATATGAGATTAATTTATGTTTAATTGAATTGGATATTTGATTTTTTTCGTTTTATACGAATGGAGCATAATTATCTACCTATATTATGATCAAATATTAGGTTATTTTAGTGCCCTTGACTATCGCCCGAAAGTGAGGTTTGGAAATAGAAGTAATTCATACACGGCTGGTGTACGTTAATGTCCCTAATGAGCTTGGCTAGTCGGATAATCGTATAGGCTAACCACCTTAAGCGTCGAACATTCGTTTAGAGTTCACTCGAAAAAGTTCTATAGCGGTGTTAGGTAGCTTCCTAAGCTACCGGAAAGGGAGTTATGTAAAAGTTTGAATCCTGATTAATGTGAACTTACCAATTCGCTCATATAAGTAGAATCACTGAATCGTCACTATAGGGGATTACTAGCAAGACTAATCTATAATTTTTTTTATCATGAAACTTTTTGACATGATAATATAAATGACTAAATAGTTTGAAGTAGTCAAGAATTTTGCAGTTACTAGAACAAAAATTAATTCTTATCGATTAGAACCAGGAATCTAATTCAGACGTGATTTGTTGTGCTATAATTCTATTGGCTCTTTCAGATGGATGAAAAGCATCCCAAAAAACATATACGTCTCTATTAGGACACAGGTTTGATAGTGCTGTGCAGAGACCGAGTCCGTTGTATGGTCCTTGGCCGCAACAAGCTATCTTCGATGTAACAAATCCTGCAATTAAACAAATTATACACCGTCTTATAAGAAAAGTAAAAATATTTTATATTGTTCATATATAAATTTAACATTTTTGAAATATAGATTAAAAATTACAACACTGATTTACGATAATTTTTTATATTAAGATATAATTTTATAATTAATATATATATATTAATTAATTTGTAAAAAAAATCTACACTACTCTATTACAATATTTCACATATTTTAGACCTTATAAAGCTAACGGATATAATATAACTATGGCCGGTTTTGATATTTTAAAGATTAAAGCAAACTCATAAAATAAGACCTATTCATAAATAAAAATATTATTATTAATAGCATATGCTTTAAACTCTATATCTCATGAAAGAAAACATAGCACACTATTTTTGAAATAACAATACTATTTTGTTAATTATTTGAATTATATATATATATATATAATATATTTAGACAATCGCGAATCCTAAAAACATAAAAAATCGAGGGTCTTAAGCGACCATTTTTTTTATGTATGTGTGTCCGGGTCAGTTTACACGCATAGAAAATATACACATCTCCTCATGCATACTCTCATTTAATCAGAATAAGGTTACCATGTTCAAGGAAGGGACTCGCACCTTGCATCTCTTGATTACCCCCTTTAAGGGCTTAAGAAATAGCAAGACTAAAGGAATTTGAACTCTATACCTCCTAGATAAAAGACAAGGTCCTGACCATGGTCAGCGACCATTTCTCTTGCTTACACTTTTGGGGGACTGAATATAACATTTGTTCGTGACAAAAAAATAAAATATAACATTTGTTCAAGAATGGTCTTTCAGAAAAGCATTCTATCGGTTTGAAATCTTTTCTCCTTATCCATACCTTATTTATACTTTTTGTCCTTGTCTTTATTTTTTTCATCTTTTGGGAGGAGATATACTATGTTCATGATGGTCTTAATGGTCAACCAATTGGAAAAAGACTAGACCACCTCATTAACTGTTATAATGGCGTCCACATGATCTGGTCCTTAGCCCCATTCTTTTCATAAATTCAAGCTAATGTTACCATTTATTTTCACTAAATCATTAAAGTATTGACGAGTAAGACTTACCATAACTGTTCAAATTTGCTACTCCATTCGTTTGATATGTAAGTAGCCATTTTTAAAAATATACTCCATTTGATATGTTTAGTCTTTGGCGACGGACATAATACTAACAATTAGGGGAGAGCAAATGTTTTTTTACCAAAACCGGAAAACCGAGTTAATTTTAACCAACCCAACCTAAAATATACGTTAATTTTACCCGAGGTATCTTTACCCATTGGGTTACCTTGTGATTTTTCGGCTCCATATATTTTACCTATATATTACCTAAGCTATTGGGTTAAGGTTACCCAAACCGAAAAACCGTGTAATAAAAAAGTATACAAAACATGCATGTCAGAGAAGTCTTCCAGTTGACTTCTCGGATATTCTAAAGGTCTCGACCAAATCTCCGATCAACCTATTTGATATTCAAATAAAATGTCTTTTTTTGCTAAAGTTATGTAAAGTATAAGACTGTACTTTGGATTGTAATTGATTGTAACTTATTTTCAACTATTCAATTCACGGCTTCTTGATTTGTAATGACAAAATTGTAACTTTAATCTTTAGAAGGTATTATGATATTTTGTCATTTTTTTAAAGTTTTTCATTTGTTAAAAAAAGTTTGGCTAATATTGATTAACGCGGGTAAACTGAAGGTAACCGAAGGGTAACCCGAAGTAACCCGAGGGTAATTTTTTTTTACCCTACCTTTGGGTTACCTAAACAATTCCTTAAACCGAAATATATTTCCCTTGGTTTACTCTAACCTCAAAACTGGATAAAACCGACCCTGCTCTCCCCTACTAACAATTGCATGAAATATGTAATCACGAGTGACGAAAATGACATGGAGATAATTTAAAAATTGCATAATATGCTTGAGACTTTTATGCACTACAAGAAATAGTAGCATTAGCGGGGAAGTTATTGCGGCAACAACTAAAATGGCCTCTAATGATATTTGTAAAAACCAAAATGGCCTCTAATTATATTTTTAGCGGCAATGTTTGCCGCTAAACGAAAACAAATAATTTGCTACTAAAGGTATCTTTAGCGAGAAACTTATAGAGGCGACAAATAACGACTATTAGCGGCAAAATTAAGATTTTTAGTTTTAAATTTTTTGCCGCTAAAGATACTATTCCTTGTAGTGATGGTCCAAATATATATATATATATATATATATACTAGGGAATGCCCCGTACCTGAAGGTACTTGGGCAAAAATGAATCTGAAAATTTATAATAAATTGTATAAAATTCATAATTAAATTAATAAGAGAAGTGCAAATGATTTTGTTACTTGTTAAATAAGCTAAATGAAAATGATAAAAATATATCAACACATATAATTACAATCTTTTAAGTGTATTTATACATTTCACTCATAACTCTATAAAAATAAGATGAATTTTTATCCAATACTTAGCTATATTGTAACATAGGTATATATTTCATATATATGTATTTGTTCTTATATTAGACTTTTCGGAAATTATCATTTTTAAGCTAATTCTAGGGAAGGCCCCGTACCTAAAGATACTTAGACAAACAATAATTTAGAAAATTATAATTGATAGTGCAAAATTCATACTTTAGTTAAAGTATGAATTTTGCACTATCAATTATAATTTTCTAAATTATTGTTTGTCTAAGTATCTTTAGGTACGGGGCCTTCCCTAGAATTAGCTTAAAAATGATAATTTCCGAAAAGTCTAATATAAGAACAAATACATATATATGAAATATATACCTATGTTACAATATAGCTAAGTATTGGATAAAAATTCATCTTATTTTTATAGAGTTATGAGTGAAATGTATAAATACACTTAAAAGATTGTAATTATATGTGTTGATATATTTTTATCATTTTCATTTAGCTTATTTAACAAGTAACAAAATCATTTGCACTTCTCTTATTAATTTAATTATGAATTTTATACAATTTATTATAAATTTTCAGATTCATTTTTGCCCAAGTACCTTCAGGTACGGGGCATTCCCTAGTATATATATATATATATATATATTGACAAAAAAAAAATATATATATATATATATATATATATATTTTGTAATATAAGATAATTAACCATTATCAATAAATTATATATATATATACTATTTGAAGGTAAATTCTGGATTCATCTTTGATTTTTTTAATGATTATAGCATATCTTTACTCAAATAGAAAAAACGCAAATTCATTAATGTATCTCAACTTTCAAGACAGTAGGGTTGCCAACCCCGAGTTCCCCGGCCATATTCCGTGTCAAGATTTATCGCCAATAAAATAAAGTAAAATGTCTTTAAGGCTCTAAGCTGATGGGCCAGATTGATTTAATTTTCTTGCACGTAATTTTTTTAACCTAGTTCCTTAACTAAACGGCTTAAAGTTGTGCTTTTAATCATAGCTACAATAATGATGACAAAAAAAAAAAAAAAACAGCTACAATAATTAGTGACGTACCAAATGCCTGAGGATCAGTAATAAAATTCATGTGCATGTCAAAATTATTTGCAGCTATGAAAACATTAGCTCCAAGATCACCGTTAAGTTGGGTTAACATTCCGGTAAGTTGCGAATGGAACAAGGCTGCAGCATTCTGTAACTCTGTGGCACATTCACCATTTGAGCTTCGTTGGGCCAATTCAGCAGGGGTACAGCCCATGGGCCCTGTACCAAGGACAAGAACCCTTCGAGCTCCAACTGTATGCAGTCTCTGCACATAGTATAATATATGTCATTGTCAAAAATATTTAATTTACTTGAATTGTGTAACAAATGGACCCAACGTAATTAATAAGTTGAAGAAGACAATATTTCCTTTTTTTTTATAGAAGTTAAAATTACATTTATGAAAATTACTATAGATCTAGGCAGCCCACACCGACATATTTGGAGTAATATGAACTTACCCATATAGTATGAAGAAAGTGAGTAGAAAATATTACATGTCTATCCTAGGCACTGTTTTTAAACCAAGTCCGTTTAATCGTTTAGGCGCTCTGTTTAACCGGTTCAAAGTGCGGTCCGTCTAAAATCTAGTAAATTCATCTATACATAGTTTAATTAATAAACTATTTGATCGGATTAATAAGTTGTCTAGTCCGAATACTACCTAATATACTTAATATGTTACCCATCCAATCTAAAATAACTCAACGCATAAGCAAAATATTAGTCGGGTAAAATGGAAAGAATCCCCTTATACCATTAGTTGGCCTTTTTTTTCAATATTAGTTGGTCTTGATATTAAATTAAGCGTGATAACAATAAAAACTTGTACCGATAGGATTGTGCGAAACTCCGAAATGAGGTAAGCAACATAATCAGGCACGGCAAATTGACGAGATCTCGCTGAGTAAGGCACCAAATAATAGTTGTTAACAAAATCATTTCCACCAAGTGAAATGACCACAAAGGCTTGATTAACTAGTTGTTGTGTTTGCTCAGCTCCAATTAAACCACTAAGTCGACTTTGATATTGTTGGAAATAATCCAACTGATTTCCCATTTTGATTATATTCAACTGCAACATCAATCAAATTAAATTAGAGATTTTTGGTAATTAAGAGGATCTACAAGGGTAAATTAAAGAAAACTGGGAGTTGCAGCATCTAATACCCCCTGGATACAAGCAAAATTGTCTGATATTCTTTCCAGTCAAGTAAAAAGTAAATGTGAGTAAAAACAATAGCCATTCATTAGGGAAACCTAGCAATCACCTTTCTGTAGTGTAATTTTATCATGATTTTTAAACATAGATGAATAACATATATTAATTAACATTTAGTCAATAATAAAGTAGGATCTTGTTTGCGTAACTTATAAAATAGGGACTTATAGCGAATTCTTTTTATATAGAGACTTGCACGAAAATTTTGTTGTTTAAATGATTAAATATAGACTATTTCACATTTATTAGAGACTTATAGTTCTATTAACTCAATAAAAAGTGACTAATATCATACAAAAACAAGTGACTTATAGAGTAATTTTGGGACTTTATAGTGCATTTTCCTTAAAAAATATGTAGGGACTAATAGTGCAAAATCAAAGGTGGTCGTATAGTGCAATTTTGCATAAGATCAGGTCGTATAGTCAAAGATACTAAAAAAGAAATCTAAGGACTTTATGTGCAAATTTGCATAGTTTAAGGCTTTATGATGCATTTCTTCTTATTTATCTTGGGACTTATGTTATTAACTCAAAATATAGTTTACTATAAGTCCTTTTACTATTTTTTAATTAATGATAGTTAATCTTATATTAAGCAAAATGAAAACAACAAAGTCACACTCAATATTATGAGAAAAATACAACTTTTTTCGGCTAAAGGACCTTTAGCCGAAAAAAGTTGCAAAATATATTTTTTGAAATAGATAACACCTTAACGATAAACGATGATATTTTCATCGCTAAAGGTGTTAAATTGCCAACTCAACCAAAAATCCGAACTGTTAGGAGAAGGCATTCTATTAATGAGATTTTATATCTCAACAAAAGGTATTGTTCATCGTCATACGTTGGTGTCAAATGACGCCAGATTGTTTGACACTTTTACAATGCTTAGTCTTTATCGATTAATTATTAGCACAGATCTTTATCGGCGTTAAAAAACCAAAAAATATTAACAACGGAGAAATAGGTATTGTATAACGACGATGTAAGTCGTCACTGAAGGTGTTTAGTGTAGCAGTGCAATGAGAAACAAGATATCCCATGTAAAGTTATAAACTAGGCAACCCTGAACTCTACCAATATGTTAAATCAACTTGATATTTTATTATAAAATTAATTAGTAATTGGCGGTGTGAGAAATGATCTCAGTAACAATTATTCCATTAACTAACCATTTAATGTTAGCTTCCCACATGTAGAGTTGGCGAGAAATTAAGAGAGTAATCACAATTAAAATATAATATATAAAAGAAATTTGTAAATTTTTTATCTTAAAATCAATTGATAGTAACATATAATAAAAAAAATCCACTTTAAAATACAAGTCAGTCTGCATTGAGTTGTTTTTGTTAGTATTCTATTTCTAGCACTAGATGAAACAAATTCTTAATCCAATCTTATATATGTTTATATAGGTTAAATTTCAAATTAAATGAACCAACTAGAAGAGTAGTTGTTATTTTATATTTCCATCTTTATTAAAATTGTGTCTCTAATATTATAAATTTATTTATAATATCGAAATATTTTTCTTAATTTATTTTTTTCTACCCTTATTTAAACTTTATTTATTTATGTTTTGAATAAAAATAATAAATATTATATATATATTTTTTCAATAGTTCCTTGTTTATTTGGGTACACATATTTATTATATCAATACACTTTTAAATTATAATAATTTTGTAAATAGAGCCAATTGTTGATTGATGCCTATTAAAAAACTTATTTAGAAAAAGGTGCCTAGAAAAAAATATTTATTGAAAACAGCCCCCTTATAATTAACAATTAAAAAATAAGAAAAAAACTAATAAACACGCGCGCGCGTCCGTGAAATTTTTTTAAAATCGTCATAACTAATTCAAAAAAAATCAAAAAAATCAAAAAAAATTATATTTGGATAATCAAATTAATATTTACGTCTATGATTTTTTCCGGAATTTTCTGAATTTTTTGATTTTCTTTGATTTTTTTAATTTTTTTTTTCGCAGACACGAAATTCCATGTTTAAAACATGGAATTTCATGTTTGAAACATGGAATTTCATGTTTAAAACATGGAATTCCATGTTTATTTCACGGTTTAAAACATGGAATTCCATGTTTCCGTGTCTGGGAAAAAAAAATTAAAAAAATTCAAAAAATTCAAAAAAAATCAAAAAAATTCATAGACGTAAATATTAATTAGATTTATTCAAAAATATTTTTTTTTTAATTTTCTGATTTTTTTTGAATTAGTTATGACGATTTTAAAAAATATTCACGGACGCGCGCATGTGATGGAATTAATAAAGGTATAGAAAATATAAAGGGGATGTTTTCTATAAATAATTATTTCATTAGGCATTTTTTTATAAATAAGATTATTGAAGGCATAAAAAAACAATTAGAGAGTTTAAGGAGGATGTTTTCAACAATAACCCCTTGTAAATATAGGTATATGACTATGTTTTACTTCACATATCCTCAAAAGGTGATAAATAAAGATGAACGGAAGGACTAATAACAAACAAAAATGGCAGAATGTAAAGTTTAGGATGTACAAAATGACTGCCAGTGTCGTTGAGGATTCCAACTCCGGCAGAAGCAAAATTTGCACCGGCAAGAAGCTTCTCTCCGTTCGTCAAATAAGGACTTAAATATGGTAATGGTGATTCCAATCCTAATTGTTCCCCTACAAATACATGGACGACATTATTAATATGTTGTCCTTGATGAGATAAGACTAATTATGAATTAATTGAGTTTATTTGAGTTATAAGCTTAAGTGGCCAATGTTTCTACAAATTTGATATAAATCAAAGTTGTATCTTCAAATTTGACTAGTTTTTAAATAATTATGACTAGTGTTGTGTCTTTGTTAATTTTTGTGTAGACTTTTCAAATTAAAAATAAAAGCTAATTTTTGTTTTCATTATTTTAAAGAGACTTTAGCCATGAGAATGGATCTAGGGACTATCCCCGATAAGCATAACTATAAAAAATGACGCGGAAAAGATATTCACCTTCTTTTAATAAATCAAGTTATACATTATCATTAATTAACAATATTATTTATAATATATGTGGTTTACTGAAATGATTGTTAAACCCTAATTTTGTTATTATCTCTAAAAGTAAGAATGAGTCGATTGACTAAGTTACCAAACAAGAATTTCTAATCATTTTGTTTAGTAAATGAAGTTCTCGCATACTGACCTAGTTAAATTAAGATTTTAGTAAATGATAACAAATGTAAAGAGATAGACTATTTGGAATATTTTAAACTATAGGGTTATAACTCAAGAGCAAGAACACACCTTTTTCTTATGAGACTACATTTTTATATTTCATCAGAGATAAAAAAATATATCAAAATTTTAGAGAAATGAGATATAAAAAGAGAAAATGTGAAAGAACAAAAGAAAAAAAAGAAGGAAAATAACAAAAAAAAGTAAAATAAAATTCTGTTTTGTACCCCCCATTAATACTTGGATCCTTCTTTGTTTAAATCTCAACTTCCTAATCTTACCTCAGAAAAAATAAATTCCCAGAAAAATATATAGACGGAAGGTTTTCCAATCCAACATATATTAACATCATTATTGTGCACGCTCTCAATTTTGGATTTGTCTTAAAAAAAATACAAATAATAGTATTATACTATATACCTTCGAACTAGAGGATTTTATCCCTGTCCCTGTTGGTAACTCATTATATCATGAGACCTATACCTCGGGAAAGGAACTTACCGATTATATCAATTAGGTTGAGACCATTAGAGAAGCGACCTGTAGGTCGATGAGTAGGATAATCAATTCCATATGGAGGAGAATCAGCACGAGCAGTTGTGACTAAGTAGTTGTTATTTCCATTGTCTACAAGTGAGTCTCCAAAAATGAAATATGCTTCTCCTGCTTTAACTTCAACATTAATGAAAGAAGAAATTGTAAGTAACAAGAAAATTATACATGAGCTCCTCCTCATGATAATAATTTTAATTATACTTGAGGGGTTTGATTTTTGCAACTAGAGAAATCGACTATAGTTACGATGGATGTATGTATATAAAAAGGTGAAGGAAGACACTGAAACAATGAGTAATTTTAGTACTGTATGTTTCTTGAATTACTATGCATGGGGGCAAGTGATAGATTTGGTAAATGGTTATTTGTATTTACGAGGTTTGATTGTTATGGTGTACAGTACTGTTTTTTATTTTAATATATTTATTTCTTTCCACTAAAAAATTCTTTTACAATTATGATTTCCTCGGTATATATTTGTTGGACAAAATGAACGAATTTAAGAAAAATTTGTATCTACAAATCAATATGATTTTCTAATATTATGAAAAAAAAATGTCTCAGCTTATATCTTAAAAGGGAAAAAAACTTGAATATCTATTATTTTAAATTTTAATAAATAAATAAATAATCTATAAAATAGACATTCAGATATTTAACTTTTTTATTTTTATCTTTTGTTAATACCCATCGTTAAAGGCACGTTAAATGCTAATCTGACATAGCATTTATTGATAAAAATAAATTTTAAATTTTATAGAAAAAATATAAATATAATCCTATGTATTAAGAATATTTTATTAATACGCTTAAAGTGCAAAGATTACGTGAGGCCCTTAATCTATACCAAAAGTTCGGTATCCGTCCTTTATCTTTAAAATTTTCCCGCGTCGCCCTCCAACTTTATTTTATTGTTAGAGTTAGCCCGTTTTCAAAATCTCTGTTAGTTGACCGTTAGTCAACACCATCTAGCGCCACGTCATTGCCACCTCAGAGTCACGTCTACTCCACCTCAGTATGACGTCACCATCATTTACACGTCATTTTTAATTTTTTTTAAATCCTTCTTCTTCTTCTGCGTTCCACCATCATCAATCGAACCCAAATTAAGGTTCAAAATAGCTCAGTCCAGCCGCACCTCACACCAAGCCGCTCTTTCATCACCATGACCATCATCAACAACATTGTTGTTATGCAACTAAACAAAACAACATCCATAGTCACTTTTTCCCTTATCCTTCTTCTAATGATATATTTTAAACAACATGTTCAAGGATCATCTATAAGATCTGTCTGAATAATTCATTCTAGTGTGACGTGGGTATTCAACTAAGTCTAGAGAAGCATGCCTCTTAAGTAAATTGTATAATTTTTTTTAGAGTTCATGGTCAACTATCGAGGTATCAAAGTCTCGGAAAGGTACTCTTCAATTGAGAAGATCTCCTTAGACCTTGTGCATTCAGCCAGAAAGATGAAGACATATTTTTAAGTACATCCAATCAAAGTATTGATTGACTTGTGAAGCAGACCTTCTTGAAGCCTGAAACTTCATGATATCTTGTAAAGTTGGTAATCAAGCTAAGTAAGTATGACATGAATATTGAAGCCAGAGCATCCATTAAGGCATAAGACTTGGGTAACTCCATCTTATAAAGTACCATACACGATGAAGCTATAAAATATTTGAAAAAGAATGATGCCAGAAGTTGGAGAATCAAAGTAGACAGAGCCTCAAGAAAAATGGTAATGGGGCCAATTTAGTCCTTATTTATCCGAAGAATTGAGAACTTCACTTTTACTTTAGACTAAATTTCAAAGACATCAATAATGAAGCTGGGAGAGTGAAAGTAGTTGTGAGATTGAAACAAAAAGGGTTTAGATATATAGGGACTCCCATCTGGTATCCAACTAGAAACCCGGTGATGGATACATACCAATCTAAGGTAAATAACCTACGAGTAACGTTTGAAGCCTTTTAAATCATACATGTAACGAGAGACAAAAACACTCGAGCAGATTCCTTGGTTGTGACGATTACAACAACGTAAGAAAAGGTGTCACATTATAACAAATAAACCGACCTATCGAATCCTCGATAAAGGGGATTGAAGTACATCTTATCGAGACCAGACACCACTAGATAGGAATGTTAACGGCGATCTCGATAAGGGCACGTTACCCGAAGATAGGATGAAAGATCGAGCCCTAATTTCTTGGTCTAAACAGTTTATCCTCCAAGGAGGTCTATTATACAAGCGATTTGATGAAGGAACATTATTGTGATGCATGGAAAGGGATGAATATCAGAAAAATCTGAAAGAAATATAACTGATTATGCAGGTACCACATCGGTTATCGACCGATAGCAAAGAAGATGGTTCGACAAAGTTACTTCTATCTAACTACAATGAAGGATGCTTGATAATGCGTAAGTTTTTACAAGATATATCAAGAACAAAAGATGATACAATGAGAGCATCCTATTGAGTTGTGATTGATTTTAAGTCCATGGAATTTAAACCTATGGGTGCTAGATATAATCAGGCCTTTAGCTATCAACACGAATCAATCTCGATATATCTACATGGTCTCGTCGACTATTTTACCAAGTGAAAGCTAAATCTGTACCAAGAAACATTACACACTCGGCGAGGAAGTTTAACTGGTAGAACATAGTTTGTCATTTTGGGGCTTTTCACATGATCATGGCCGACCATAACACACAATTCAGATTCGTCACATTGTGAAATAATGAGATTTAAAATGGCATACTCGTTGGTTACGCATCCTCAGAGTAATTTTCAGGTAAATGTCAACAACATAACGATCATCCAAGGATTATCTGCCAAGATCGACCAATATCATAAAAAATGACCTGAAGTCATACAATATAAAGTGTGGTTATGAAGTTTTCCTACCAATCGATATAAGAAACCTTAGATCAAATTTTTTAAACTTCAACCTAGGATAGAATGAACAAAATTTGCAAAGCGAGCTCAACCTCATAGAAGAAACACGAGAAATGACTCACATTCAGTCAAACCTGGCCAAGATAGAAATGGCCCAATCCATCCTGAAGAGAGTTTGGCCCAAAAGTACTAAGGTTGGAGATTTAGTATTACAAAAGTGAGAGTTTACTACCCGAGCTAAATGAGAAAAGTCTGTGACGAATTGGGAAGAAAATGGTCGGGAATTGGAAAACTCATGGAACACAGAGGATCTTTGAAATTTCATATGTCAGACAAAAAGCAACTCCTCCAACAATTTTGCAGTTTATGGGTGTTATATGTTTATTTTAAGTTTTAATAATATCGGGTTGAAACCCCTCATCTGCACACTTTTACTCGATTGGGGTTTATCCCAAAGGGTTTTCTTCAAGGAGGTTTTTTTAATGAGTCTGATTATACAGAGGCCTACGAATATCTCAACCTTCCATATTAATATATGCTCAAAGCTTTTTCCTATATATGTATCTCTAAATATTCAAGGCTAGATGATCGGTCTAATAACTCATCGACCTATGCACGTCTCATTTCAAAACTATTGTCGACCTCTTAATATTCAAGTCTAAGACACAGGCCTAATTATTCATTTACATAAGCACGTAGCATATCAAAACTGCATCTGATCTCTTAACATTCAAGGCTACGAGAGTATCTTAATATTCATTTGCCTACTCACGCCGCATATCAAAACTACCGTTTATATCTTAATATTCAATATTATACCACTGTACAGTCGATGATACAACCTCCCGAGCTCCCTCTTGTGGGATACACAAAACTCCAACTAAGTATATTAGGATGTCTTTATCTATAAATATCAATATCACGTGCTTAACGGGAGTTCGTTTTATTTTAACACTACTCATAGTATATTAGAAGCTAGTCCATATATATTCTGCTCCAGTCATCGGTCTCAATACGAATTTGACCGTTAGAGTACCATCCGGAGATACATCTCCCTATGGTCCTAACCTTTTCCTGAATTTAGGACACTAGATTCAATAGAAGATAGATCGAGCTCAAGTATCATCTGCAAGATGCACAGAGTTTCACTATTCGTGTATTTTTATTGATCGAACGTCTCACGCACTATCAATGTTGAAGAAGTCTTATCCGACTAATGCAGATCCATCTTTTTTCCACAATTGGATGAGTCGGTTTTTTTACCTTATCCTCGTGATCATTTTTTATTAAATAATGTTATCCCATATAGTTGTTATCCTATTAGATTCAGGGTTGGGTTAGTTCAACTGGCCAGAACTTTGTCTCTCAATCAAAAGGTACAAGGTTTGAATCCCTCTTAAAACATGGTAACCTAGTTCTGGCGTGCCTGGGTATGTTGGGAGGGCAGGCATATCTCTAGTGACATTAGTTAGGCGTGAAAAGAAAATCAGTTCCCCATCGGTTCAATGGAGCCCATGCTTGTCACTCTTTTGGTATAATTCGATTTAGTGTTGTTTTGTGACAGCCTTGCTGCTTCGGAAGTAGCCGATGATTTATGGATGTGCTTGTAGTTTTGTTTCTTTATTTCTTATAATCTTTTAATTTCATGGATTTGATTTTTTAAAAATGTTTTGCGTTTATACTTTATAGATATCAGTTATAGAGAGTAGAATATAACTCTTGGGTATGCAATTAATGATACTTATGAGTTAAATGTCAGGTTAGTCACCATTGGACCATAAGATCAAATTGTGTAAGAAATATTTATTTCATTTAAAAGAAGATTTATTTCATTTATTTATCGTCTAGTACATCTTTTCAAGTGTAATTAAATAAAAAAAATCGGATAAAGAAATTTTATGAAAAAACAATTCATATGTTATCTTATACTAATCCTATTGAACTTTTCAGTCATTAAAGTCAGGTTCGACTTTTTTTTTATATCGCTCCATGTTTAGTATTTTTTGCAAACTTATCCGCTTAACATTTCAGCCTTTTTGGAATGTGGTTGAAGGTGATCGAACCAAACTCACCGATCATCCGGTGGATTCTTCTGATGATTGGCTGGATCTTCCAACTTGCCGTTGACATCCGCTTGATACCTTGTCTTACTTCAAGGTTATCGAAAATATTATCTTTCAATTGGGTTCATCACTGCTAAGACTTTCCCTTCCAGAATTGAGTCACAAATTATTATTTCTCGTGTTTCAGTCCTGCATCTTGTATTCTTGTGAAATTGTTATATTTCAATTCTGGTGTCTTCATACGAGTTATTAAACGATGCATCACATAGAAAGGTTATTGCAGCATCCGTGTTAATCGCTAGTTGGCCCGTCCTTGATTTTTGTTGTGTGAGGATCCAATCATTGTTTGGTTGCACAGTTTGGCCTATCCAATCGTTTTCATGTAGCTCGTTCATGAGTTTGTTGACATAATAATTTTGTCTCCATCCACTGGTATGTTTTCATGTAATGCTTATATTTTTTTCTTCTAAATATTTCATATCATAATATAAAGGATTATCTTTTTTTTTCTGTCCTTTTTGTATAAAATTTGACAATGTCTAATATCCAGTTTCCTATGTTTAGTTGTTCTTCTTGTTGTTTCCTGATTTGAAGTGATGATTCCGCCCATACTGATTGGCTAACCTGACAATGTAAATGGAGATGCTCCACCGTTTTCATTTTGTTCAAACACCAAGAGTAGTTACGTGTATCTACACATTTTTTTTCAAGTTGTGTTTCGTATGTATTGCATTGTTGCATGTTTTTCATACATATATTCGTATCTTATTTGGTATGTTGGATTTTTATATAATTTTATAAAAATTTGTTTTGAAATTTTTCGCTGCATCGGTTGCCTGTTATATTTGAATAACCAGATCATCTTAAAAATTTTGTAACCTGATTTAATATTATATCATCTATTTTTGTAAAACGATCTTATAAACTAATATCCTCATATGTTTATATTTAATTTATTAATTAGAAGCGTTTTATAACGGTCACGAAATTTCAAAATCAATTTTAATCTGTATTAAGAAACGCATAAGATTTGTTTAATATTTAAAAATTATTTTGTATTAAAAATAAAATAATATATATTTAATAATAGTAGTAAATATATGAAAAATATAAATAAGATATTTTCCATAAATAATTACTTTATTAGATATTTTTTATAAAATAAATTATTAAAATCTTAATTTAACAATTAGATATTTTTACTAGGTTTCTTTTTTTCAAATAATTCTTAAATCAATTTTCATTGTATTAAAAAAACTGTGATATTTATTAAATTTGTATCAAGGCTTCATTTTTTTCTTTTTTACCAAATACTTTCTCCGTCCATTTTTATTTGTCCCATTTTCTAAAAAAAGGTGTCCAATATTGTTTGTCTATTTTTCATTATCAAGACACTTTTTTCCTACTTTTTCCAATATTAACCCTATTCAAATAGTAGAAAAATTAATGTAATAAATGATATCATGTATATTAATTAAGGGTGTTTGTCTAAAACTGAAGAGTATTAAATGCTTTTTTTAATCCTTGTGTACTAAAAAGGTGGACAAATAAAAATGGACGAAGGGAGTATTATTAAGATCTTCTGGTGAGAGGAACAGCTATTTAATAGTAGCAGGTTTGTTGAGATTATAAATTACTGGTGTATCAGTGTGTTGAAACAGGTTGTAATTAATGGAATTGATGAGAGTTCTATTTTGGGAGGCGATATTTAATAAACTTGTGGATTGAATTTGCTATATCATTCGATTCTTTCATTTATGGATGGTTTTTTTTCTAATGCTGACTTTTCCTTTTTTTTTTTGTTTTTTGTCCAAAGAAAAGTTCAAATATTATTACAACAATATGATGGTTCTATAATACATTTTACATTTTTTAGATTAATCTTTAAATTTGAACTATCTACATTTATAGACTTCCTACATAATTTAGCTGCTGCATCTGCTATCTTATTATGACCCCTTTTAATATGGTAGACCTTCCAATATGTAAATCTTCTGATCCACGTCCTAATTAATTCAATTAGAGGTCGCGTTCTCCATTCATTCTTAATCTTGCCATAGACTTCTTGAACAATTGATAGATTGTCCGTGTAAAAGTTAATTCTTCTGTAGTCTAGGTATTCCGATGCCTTCATCGCTTGTAGAATAGCCCATGCCTCTCCTTCTTTCGCATTTTTAATTATTTTCCTCATGTGTTGAGTATAATGAATCTCCCTGTTTTATCCAAACTAACCGAAGCTATCCCAACTTGTTCAGTAGTACTAACAAATGATGCATCATTTAGCCAGTTGAGGTCAGCTGAAGAATTAATAATATGATTTTTTTCCATTATTATTGTCGCTTTTTTTATTTTCGGTTTCTAATTTACTCTTTCTATGATTTTTAGATTTTTGTTCTTCGTTATATAATTTTCATATGGTTCTACTTACATTGTTCAATATTTCCTCAATCTTCCATTCTTTGTTTTCGTAATACCCTTTCATTCTAACTTTCCATATGTTCCATAAAATTGCGATTAATGTACTAATTAGTCTTTTTTTCTCCCAACCATTTTTTGTGTAGTCTTCAATTATTTTAACAAACAAATCTTTGAAACAATATTTGTCCTCTTTGTTGATTTTTATTTGTAACGGTGATTCCGCCCAAACGGCTGTGAAAAAGGGGCATTCAATGAATAAATGTTCTATTGTTTCTTCTCCATTTTCACACCAATTACAGGATGTACTATTGATACATTTTTTCTTTTTTAAGTTTTTCTTCGTTGGAATTGCATTCCTAATTATTCTCCATGTAAAGTTCCTCATTCTCGTTGGTACATTAGATGTCCACACCATAGTCCATAGCTCATAATTTCCTTCTTCCAATACTTTTTTCGAAGCATTCCCTTCATTACTTATCTCTTCATTTACTAAAAGGTGGTAACCCGATTTAATTACATATTCCCCGTCTTTTGTGTGTGGCCATATAATTCTGTCTTCCTTTTGAATATTAATAATTTGTGAGTTTTCAATTTCAACCATTTCTCTCTTATTACATATTAAATTAAGTAAATTTGTATTTCATCCTGTACATCCATTATTAAATAGTTCCGCTACTTTCTCGATTGGTATCTAGTCACACTTATCCATTTTCATTTTCGACCCGATCCAATTGTCTTCCCATATATTTTCCGTCAAACCATTACCAATTTGCCAGCAACATTCTCTCTTTAGGAATTCAAGACCTTTCATTATGCTTGCCCAACTCCACGATCTTTTTGGTTTTATTTTTGCATTTCATATATCAGTATTAGGGTGATATATAC
This sequence comes from Nemophila menziesii, assembly GCA_029959085.1. Taxonomy (NCBI): domain Eukaryota; kingdom Viridiplantae; phylum Streptophyta; class Magnoliopsida; order Boraginales; family Hydrophyllaceae; genus Nemophila; species Nemophila menziesii. The sequence continues at coordinate 39,411,349 of JARWIR010000004.1, read as the reverse complement.
CTTTAAATACTTGTGCTACTAGCGAATTCGGATTATTGATCAACCTCCAAGCTTGTTTCGCTAACATTGCCAAGTTTATTTTGTGAAAATCCCTAAACCCCAGCCCTTCTATCTTCATTGACCTAGTTACTTTATTCCACGAGACCCAATGAATTTTCTTCTTCTCTCTCGAATCCCAAAAGAAGTTCGATGTTAAGCTCGAAAGTTTTTTACAAAGTATTTTAGGAAACTCAAAAATAGACATCGCATAATTAGGTATAGACTGAAGAACCGCTTTAATAAGAACCTCTTTTCCTCCTTCCGATAAATATTTTGAAGCCCAGCTTGAGGTTTTGCTAATCAATCTGTCTTTTATATAATTGAGGATTCTGTCTTTGCTCTTTTAAGGGTTAGAGGTATACCTAGGTATTTGCCCAACGAGTTCGTACTTGATATCCCTAATTTATCCTCGAGTCTCTTTTTTAATTTATTATCAATGTCTTTACTAAATAATATAGAAGACTTGCTGTAATTCACCATTTGTCCTGAAGCTTGACTATATTTTATCATAATTTCCTTAAATTTGTCAAACTCTTCTGTAGTGGCTTCCATGAAAAAAAGTGCATCGTCGACAAATAATAAATGTGTTAGAATTGGACACTTCCGTGTAATTTTTAACCCTTTGAAGTTTTCATTTGCTATATATTCTTTAATTAAATAAATTAGTGCTCCCGTCATAATAGGAAAAAAGTAGTGGGGATAAGGGGTCACCTTGTCTTAATCCTCTTTCTGTCTTGAATTTTCCTAATCTTTCTCCGTTGATATATATTTGCATACTGACTGTCGAGATACACATTTCTACTAATTTTCTCCAACTTTCACAAAAACCCATTTGTTTTAAAACTCTCATCATAAAATCCCATTCAACTCTATCATATGCTTTGGCCATGTCGATTTTAACTGCAGCATAATGTTTCTTAGAGTTTCTTTTACTGTTTAAGAAGAAAGAAACTTCCTGAGCCACTAAGATATTATCTTGAATATTTCTCCCTTTTATAAAGGTTGATTGTGTAGGCGAAATTATTGTATCCATATATGGTTGAAGTCTTAATGCAAGTATTTTAGCAATTATCTTGTAGATAAAGTTAATACAAGCTATTGGTCTATAATCTTTTGGCTCCTCCTGTGTTTCCCCTTTAGGAATTAGTGTTATAATCGTGTCATTAATATCTTCAATGTTGCATCTGAAGTTAAAAAAATCCCATACTATTTTTATCACATCTTCCTTAATGATTTCCCAGAATTCTTGATAGAACTTTCCTGTTAAACCATCTGGTCCCGGTGCCTTTGCTCCTGACATACTGAATACAGCTACCTTTATTTCCTCCTCATCTGGAATCTTAACTAATTCTTCATTCATTTCTTTAGTAACCTTGTTTGGTATGAACTCCGTTATGTCCTCTTCGGCTCCTATTTCCTCCTTTTTAAATAAGTTGACGTAATATCTTTGGAATATGTCTTTAATTTCTATCATATCCTCACACCATCGTCCACTCTCATCTTTTATCGCTACAATCCTGTTGATATTTCTTCTCACCTTTGTACTATTATGGAAGTAAGTAGTGTTTTTATCTCCACATTTAATGTGTTGATCTCTTGCTTTATCTGCCCAATATATTTCTTCTTTTTCCCATAAATTTTCAATTTACATTTTAAGTTCCTTCATTCTTTCTTGATTGTATTCATTACTGTCCTTATCTTGAAGTGATTCTATTTCTTTTTGAATTTCCGATATTCTTTTGTTCGAATTTGGGAAATTACTTTTCCTCCACAATGTAAGGGATTTGCAAGTAATGTCCCTCTTTGCTTGAAAGTTAGAAATTGAATTTTCTTTGCCAATGGATTGCCATGAATTCTTAATTACTTCCGATACGTTTTCATCTTCTAGCCATCTTGAATCGAACATGAAATGTTTTTTATTTGGAAACATTTTAACTTCTCTTTCCACTATTAAAGGCGAGTGATCCGATCCTACAGCTGGTGGAATTTTTATAATTGTATTTGGAAATAGCTCGAAAAATTTGAAATTGCCTAGTCCACGATCTAATTTCTCCCTTACATTTTCATTTCCTTCTCTATTGTTATTCCATGTAAAATAACACCCTTTAGATTCTATTTCTACCAAGCTGTTGTCTCTTATAAAGTTGTTGAAGTTAATAATTCTGTTAAGGTTTGCCTGTACTTTTCCTTTTTTCTCTGTGAACCTAGCTACTTCATTGAAATCAACTAGAAGTAAAATTGCATCTTCATGGTTTGATATCCAAGTTGTTAACTCCTCCCATAGTTTGTATCACATTGTTTCCTCACATGGTGCATAAACAAAGATAAGGAACCAGGTCCTATCACAACGTTCATTAATTTTAAAAATCACATAATAGGGACTAGAATAGCAAATACCTAAATTGACACTTTTTTTCCAAGCCACTATCACCCCTCCTGATTTCAAATGAGAACCAGTTGGGTTTACAAAGTGGATGTACTCAAAGGATTGGATAGCATTAACAGACTTTTACTTTTTGATGATAATAATTTCTTTATGAATACAATTATTATAACATCACAAATTATTAGTAGAACCCGCATTACTTGTAATGAAATTATTAGCAAAGACGCACGAATCATTGCTAGTAAATTATAAATAACAACAAAAATTACACATGACGACATAATTTGTTGTCTGTTTCAGTTGTTATTAGCAATGAAAATAAGTTGCCGCTGATAATATTAACGTCATTGTTACAGATTAATAAATAAAAAATTAATTTTTTTTACCGAACATTGTCGCTAGTGATTGAGGGTAGTAGAGACGAAAATAAGTGCCTGTTTGGAAGTGTTTTATTTTAAAAGCATTTAAAAGTGTTTCTAGATGTTTAAAAGTATTTTAAACCCTGAAAAATTTCTTTAGAAAAAGCATCAAATGAGTGTTTCTTGAAAAAAAAAGCATCTAAAGTGATTCTAAATTTCAAAATTATTTTTAATAATTATTTTTAAATTTAAATTATATTCTAAAAACGCTTTTTTACTCTAAAATAAGCACTTCCAAACGGGTCTTAAGTTGTCGCAAATAACCGTTACTAGCAATGAGAATGTTGTTATCGACGACGACAAAAGTCTTCGAGAATAATGTCAGCGTATTTATTGCAGTCGTTGAGCAGAATCTTAAAAATAAAAAAATACCCAAAAAAATTCTTAACCCCTTTTCTCAAACTCTTACCCTCTATTTGTTCTATCATTACCCTTATTCCGGAACTCGTTCTCTGCCATGTCATCGTCAACTCTTTCCGGGACCATCTTACACGCGTGGGGCTTTCTTCTACTTCACTTTCTCCACACGATTTCCCAACATTAGGTATTTTTTCAAATTTTTCACAATTCGTTTTATTTAAACATATTTGCGTTTAAATATGCTATGCCAAAATTAGTTGAATAAAATGCATTTTATGGTATATTATAAATATTTGATAATTGTATGCTTATATTAAAAAAGACGGTGGATCCGGGCATCGATAAGAGTTAGATTACATCAAATCGCTTGGGTTAGGTTTGGAAGGATTTATCGATTTGTAGACAAACATGTGGGTGTTATGGGTTTAGTATTTTGTTCGTATAATTGTTGTTTGAGTAACTGAAGATTCTTTATCGATGAAGTTAGGGCACACCTTCTAAGATATGAATTTTTATCCACGTATGAGGTTTGGACAAAGTACGGTAAAAAAGTAAAATATCTCGCGAGAAACCCTAACCAAAATGTAGACGACAAAATGATGAATGTGTATGACAATTTGAGACCCGCTTTACATATTAGGGGTCAATCGGGTGACACAAAGATGAGAGAAGAGAATCATACAAGCTGTATGAGGGTTTGTAATAAGAAATGGAGATCAAGTTATACTCCAGTTATACGAATGGGTTCTTTGAATTTCATTGCTAAGTTGATGCACGTGAAAGTGCAGAACAAGTGGACGAACACCTCATTCCCTAACTTCTACAATTGTTGTGTTGTGGTTCTGGATTGGTTGAAGGTGCTGCATTTTCTCGATAGATTCGCGTCTAGTTTAAGGAATAACGTTCAGAGTAATACGGGAAAGACCATCGGTATGAAATCCCATGACTGTCACATAATGATGTAGTTTTTTGTGGCTAGTATCTCCGGGCATATAGACAATAAATCGGTGAGTGATCTGATACTTGGGTTATGCAACGTGTTCAAAATCGTTTGTACAAAGAATCTAAGTAGGAAATAACTGAATGCGAGAAAGGCCGGAGTGGTGGAAATTATGTGCAAGCTAGAGATGATATTTCCTCCCGCCTTTTTGGACATAATAATCCACCTAGTCATATACACATGTACGATGAAGCATTGTTAGGTGGCACGGTTCAAATGCGGTGGATGTACTTGTTAAAAGGTATTTGAAGAAGCTACAATAATACATCCGTAACCTAGCTAGGCCGGAGGGTTCAAGGAGTACGTTGTGGAAGAGACACTGACATTTATATCGCGTTATCTCCAAGAAGAAAGAATAAATTTAAAAAATTTAGGAAGATACGGTGAGCCGACCCCTGAACCCAAAAAACTATTTGTTAGTAAGAGCCAGTGTCATTTAGTGGGTAAAAAGAGTTATGTTCTTTGCCACATAAAGAGAAGGAGAGAATCGACTGGTATATCCTTATCAATTGCGATGAGATCCAACCGTATATGATGTAAGTAACATTTACATTTTCTTTATCTTTTGTAAAAAAAATTAAACTATTTTTAATTTGTAGTGAACACGAGTCCACACTATCGGTCCCTCTTATTGATATAGAAAGGATTCATTGAGAGAAGTTTTGAGGTGGTTTATGGAAAAGGTATCTATATCTTATTTTTAACATAAACACGACTATATTAAAACTAATATGTGTTCTTGCTAATAGGTTTATTTAATGCGCATAGTTGGTGATGCATTAGCTACCCCTGAGATTATTTTATTGGCAAATATGTCGCATGGGCTGGTATATAGTACGGTGTCAAATGAATTACTCATGAAAAGGGAGAAAAAAGGATGACTCAAGATTATGGGATTTGTACCATCATACATGTAATACCTCAATTACAGTGAGTTAATCAAGATTGTGGAGGTTTAACTTGGTGGTGGTTGTTCAGTTGTGTTATTCAAGTATAAGAGGTATAACAAGAACGAGACATGTGTTTCGCTATCCTAACAGCTTGTCGTGTAATCATATTTATCAAGAGGCCAAGCATGTGCAGATTTATTTACAAAGAAAGGAACTCAATCATATACCAGTCAAGTACAATATTATGATATATCTGATTACCTATGGAGAGCGATTATTAGGAGTATGAGTAAATGTTCCGTAGCTAAAATTATTTTACATTTACTATGAATGAATTTGTAAGTTTTTCTTAACCTACTATTTTTCTTAACCTTATATGTATTGAAAAGAAAAAAAAATCCCTAAACTACTAGCATGTTATAAAGATGTATAATTACTCCTTACCCATAAATTTACTTTCATTCAATTGCAAATGGGCTGCCATCATATTACATCTCTATGTTTTTGGACCAAATCAGGATTCACGTTGATTATTAAATATAACAAGTATTTTATCTTATACTATGTAATAAATATCTCATGTGCTCTAGATTAAACGGTTTTTACTTATTATTTATGTACCCCATAATTCAGGCTCTTAGAATTCTGATTTATCATCTTCGTTGGATCTAGATTTCTGACGCTTCAGAACACAAATAAGATACTACATACATGAATGATGTACCGAACTTTTATTTGCTGTTGTACAATATACTTATCGATCGATGTATCCTATTTATCATTTTTCTCATTACATCGGTACCCAATAAACTCAGATAATTTCTTAGTTACTGGAGAACATTATTTGCCTTGCCTTGTCTTGTCTCGTCTCCTTCAAAAAGAAAAAAAAAATACTATTGGACATAGATCCAATAGTATTTTTTTTTTTGGAAAACGCTCGTATCCCTCCTTTATATTGTAGGTAGCCTTATTTAATACTTCCATCTATTTTTATTTGGTCCCATTTTCTAAAAAAAAATGTCCAATATTGTTGGTCCATTTTCCATTATCAAAATATTTTTTCTTTATTTTTTTTAATATTACCCCTAATTAAATAATAGAAAAGATAGCGTAGTAAATGTTCTCATATATATATTAATTAAGGGCATTTGTATAAAATGAATTGTATTAAATGCTCTTTTTAATTCTTGTGCACCAAAAAAATAGACAAATAAAAATGGACTGAGAAAATAAAAAATGTAGATAATTATTCTTTTTCAATAAAAAAAGATATTAGAGGAAAAAAGGTCCATAAAACATACTCCATCAAATTCTCTTTTCAATAAAAAAAGATATTAGAGGAAAAAGGTCCATTAACATTAATTATCCATAAGAACATTCAAATTCAAAGAAGGAAATATGAAACAAATGTGGCATGATTTTGAGATTCTAGAAAACTCCATCAAATTCTGACGACTTATTTCCACAGTTTCTTCAGGCATTGGTGCAAATCCAGGAGTAATTAACTTTTTTTAAAAAGTGAGCATGTAATAACAAATACTCCACCACTTTAAGTTCAAAATCATTAGCTTTAAATCCTATTATTTTGACTACTTCTAAACACTCAAGTATATTCCATTTTTCACTCCATTCAAAAGCATGTTCAGAGCTTATCCACTGAAATATAACACAATTACGGAGATCACATATGCATAAAGCATAAAACAACTTTATGGTAAATTCCACGTACCTTGTCTAAAATGACAACTTTTAAATTAGGTGAAACTTGAAATAAACGTGATACTATTTTCCAATTATCATAGTTAATCAACTTTAACTCAGTCATATTATCAAATATGGGTAGTTGATGTTGATTTGCATGATCAATAAGCTTGAAAAAAATAAAAAAAATTACCAAAAGTGTTAGAAAAAAATAATATAAGGAAAATTAGAGCTAAGACTTACTTTGATAGTATAGGCGCACAATGTGAGAGATTTAATAGAACTGAGTATTTTAAGAAGTTTAAGTGAAGAATTAGAGATTTTCTCATCATCAAAACTTCCCAATATATATGTATTAACACTCACATCTGTTTTATCAATTGATGATAAAATTTCCAATTTATGATCATCTATGTCTATATAATTAATATACATTTGGGGCATTAATCAAAACATTGCATGTCATGTAAAATTTAAATCGTTTTAAAACTGGGGAAGAGATATTAAGGTTAAAATTGTCCATAAGAAACACTAAACTTAAGGTTAAATCCTCTGAATAGGGCTATCATGGATTAATTTCTCAATCATGTTTGTAGCTGGAATATTACCTTCAATGGTGATGATTCTAAAATTAGGAAGAGATAATGAAGAAGGAATATCATACTTATTGAACGAGAGAAGAAAATAATAAAATTGTATATTGTATTTCACTTAATGAATTGCATTTACAAGAGTCTCATATATATAGTACTATCACTACACTAATGGAGAGAATAAAGATGCTAACAGAATTTGTTTGTATATGTGAGTCACTAAGTTTTGTCTTATATGTGAGTCACTAATTCTTATCTTTATATACATTATCATCCCCCCTCAAGCTGAGTATTCGAAGAAGAGGAAGCTTGGACAATAAGGCATTGAATTGAGTAGCAGATAGACCTTTAGTTAAGATATCTGCTAGTTGATCATGAGTAGACACATGATAAAGTGACAGTAGCTTTGCTTTTACCTGTTCACGTACGAAATGGAAATCTACATCGATGTGTCTTGTTCTAGTGTGAAAGACTGGGTTTGTGGCAAGAGCAATTGCTGATTGATTATCACAAAATATCTTTGGAGAAGAGATTGAAAGATGTAGACTCCGTAATAAATAAGATATCCATTTTAGTTCAGCAGATACATATGCCATAGCTCTGTATTCTGCTTCGGTAGATGATCTAGATACCGTACTTTGTTTCTTAGAGCCCCATGAAATTAAATTTGAGCCAAGAAATATGCAATACCCAGTAGTTGATCGTCGATCAATAACATTGCTTGCCCAATCGGAGTCAGAGTAAGCACGAAGATCAGGTAATGAGGGAGTAAAACGTAAGCCATAATGCTTTGTACCTTTAAGATAACGAAGCAATTTCTTAAGAGCATCAAAGTCACCATTAGTTGGTTTATGCATTGTCTGGCATATTTGATTTACTGCAAAGGCAATGTCTGGTCTAGTGATTGTCAGATATTGAAGAGCACCTGTTAAGCTTCGAAATAAAAACGGATCTTCAAACGGTTGTAAAGAGAAATCAGACTTCAGCGAATACTTATTTAAAGTAGGAGTTGTTGCAGATTTGCATTCACTCATACCAGCACGAGCAAGGATAGTAGATACATAATGCTCTTGAGATACAATAATAGAGTCTGAAGTTGATGTTATTTGAAGTCCAAGAAAATGTGATAAAGGACCAAGTTCTTTCATATCAAAACGAGACTTTAATGATAAAATTAGCGCAGATATTGCACTTGTAGCTGATCCTGTGATTAGTATATCATCTACATAGACCAGAACTATGGTAAGGTCATCAGCTTTACCTCTTGTGAACATAGAATTATCAGCTGGACAAAGAATAAAACCAAGTGACTCAAGAAAAGACGTTAAAAGCTTATTCCAAGCACGAGGAGCTTGTTTGAGTCCATATAAAGACCTGTTGAGTTTGCAAACATAATTAGGATATTTAGGATCAATGTAACCTTGTGGTTGCACCATATAAACTTCTTCCTCGAGCCTGCCATGTAAGAAAGCATTAGAAACATCAAGTTGATGAATAACCCATTGATTTGAAATGGCAAGTGAAATAATAATGCGAACGGTTTGATGTTTTACAACAGGACTGAAAGTCTCTGTGTAATCCAAGCCATATTCTTGCAAGAAACCACGCGCAACTAGACGCGCTTTATAACGTGCCACTGAACCATCAGCATTCTTCTTTATTTTAAATATCCATTTACAAGTGATGGGGGTCCTGCCATGAGGTGGAGGAACAAGGTCCCATGTTTGTTGTTTTTGTAGAGCTGTAAATTCGTCATTCATAGCCAATTGCCAACATTGGTATTGAGCTGCTTCTTTGTAAGAGTTTGGTTCAATAAGAGAAGGAGTTTTAGTTAATGACTGACACTTGTAAGATGGTTTTAAAGACCCGGTTTGCCTTCTTGTTACCATAGGATGTCTAGGTTTTGGAGGAGGCAAATTTTGAGATATAGAAGGTGAAGCTGAAGAAGAAGGTTCAGGAGGAGTTTGATCATTTTGTGGTGGAATATTTGAGGTTGAAGTTGACTCAGACAATGGTACTATGGAGGTCTCAAATGGATTAGAAATAGCCTGAGGATTAATTGAAGTATTAAATAAGTCAATGAATGGTGTATACGTATGATCAGTTTTAGGTAGAGTAGATGGTTGTAATTTCTGGAAAGGAAAGACATTTTCATTAAACACCACATGCCTAGAGATAAACACCTTTTTAGAGGATAAGGAAAAACATTTGTATCCTTTTGAATGATTACAATATCCCAGAAAAACACAAGGTTCAGATTTTGGAGCAAGTTTGTGAGGACTATATGGTTTAAGCCATGGATAGCATAAACACCCAAACACTTTTAAGTGAGAATAGGTGGGAGATTTATTGTATAATAGTTGGAATGGAGATATGAAACCTAAGACTGAACTAGGTAGTATGTTGATCAAATAGACACTTAAGGAAAGAGCTTCAAGCCAGAATTTGTAAGGAAGAAAACTATGAACAAGTAAAGACCTTGTAGTTTCAATTAAATGACGATGTTTTCTTTCAGAAATCCCATTTTGTTCTGGGGTATGGGGACATGATGTTTGATGTATTATTCCTTGTGATTGAAGAAAATGTTTAAAAGATGAACCAATGAATTCCCCCCCCATTATCAGACCTTAACATTTGAATTTTTGTATGAAACTGAGTAAGAATCATATTGTAAAAGATTTTGAATGTATTACAGACATCTGATTTCAAGGCTAATGGATACACCCAAGTAAATCTACTGAAATCATCTATAAAAACAACATAATATTTGAATGATGAACAAGATGAAATGGGTGAAGGTCCCCAAACATCAGTGTGAATCAAAGCAAAAGGAACATCACATTTATTAATGGATAGGGGAAAAGTAAGTTTATGAGATTTAGAAGTAGCACATGGATTACATAGTACACCATGAAAGTTCAACTTAGTATGTAATAAAGAGGACAAACAAGATGAGATATTAGATGAGGGGTGACCAAGCCTGTAATGCCATAATTGAGCTTGATTAGACACAGTTGAAGAAAGACAGCATGGCTTTGAAGACTGTGGATTGGAAGAAGGAATATGACCACCAAACTTTAATGGATATAAGCCACTTTCACAAGGGCCCTGAAACAATAATTTGTGTGAAATAGAGTCATGTATAGACACAGAGTTAGAGGAGAAAATAACATAACAGTTATTATCTGAGGTAAATTTAGAGATGGATAATAAATTAGAGGCTATCTTAGGCACATGAAGAATAGAAGATAAATTAAAAGAGTGAGTATTGAGTAGAAGCTTACTGTTCCCAATATTGGCAATATCTAGTGAATGACCATTACCCACAGCTACTGAGTTACCACCATGATAAGAGGATGATTGTTGAAGAACTGAGGAGTCTGGTGTTACATGGCTGTTAGCCCCTGAGTCTAGATACCATAGCTCAGGATTATAAGAAGATGATGAAGCAGTATATCCAGCTGAAGAAGAGTTATAAGTAGGATTCAATTGTGCACTGGTATTGTTATTATTATTATTATTAGTATTATAGCTCGAGTGAGGACCATTAGTAGCAGCATAAATCATTCTTTGCTGAGCCTTAGGTGATGGAAAGGTAACAAAATCAGCTCGAGAATAGCAATCAATAGCTGAGTGTCCAAAACGAGTGCAAATTTGACAGGTTGGAACATGAGATTGAGAAGGATTAGATGTAAAACCTGTGTTATTTGAAGGCTGATTAGAGTTGAATGGACTATTAGAGTAACCACCACGATTTCGACCTCGACCACGTCCACCTCGAGGTGAAGAACCACGACCTCGAGACGCCATAGGGGCTGGTTGAGAAGGAGTAAATAGAGCAGTATGTGGAGCTCCAGATTGATCCGAAATATCAGCCATAGACATATGCAGCTCTTCAGAAATCAATAGACTCCCCAATGAGTGAAAACTAAGCGTTGAGGTATGAGCGTTAGTGATTCGAATACTTGATTTGAACTGGTTGTACTCTTGAGGCAAACCTTTCAATGTATACATGATTATATCCTCAAGGGGTAGAGTTGATGATGCAGTTTCTAAGCCATCACATAGATCTTGTATTTCAGCTAAATAATCAGACATTTTCCTATCGCCCTTCTTAACATTACATAGTTTCATCTTTAATTGATGAATGTGAGTGCGACATTGGGAAATAAAGATTTCTTCTAGTTTCTCCCAAACCTCAGTAGCACGAGAGAGTTTAACAACTTGTGTTAAGACAGAAGGAACCATAGATGAAAGCAAAGAGACTTTCAATTGTTGATCTTCGAGAAACCATGTCGAAAAGGTTGTATCAGTTGTAGTAGGTGGTCGATCTACACCTGTAACATGATTCAAGTAACCATGAGCTTCTAATACAGCCTCGAGCTGAGATCTCCACAACACGTAGTTGGAAGAATCTAGCTTAATCTGAACAAGACTGCTCCAGTTTTGACGAAGGAGCAGCAAGCCAGGAGGTATAGAGGCACTAGAAGTAATCAACGGAGCAGTTGTAGTTGATGATGTAGCCATTAAAACAATATAGAAATTGAGATATATATATATAGATATATGTAGCGGAAGTGAAGGTAAATAAGGATCGAAATGAGCGGAGATGAAAGCTTCAAAACACCATTAATGGTGGAAAAAAAAAAAACGAAGCTTTGCTGAAAATTTCTCCTTGGCTCTATGATACCATATTGAACGAGAGAAGAAAATAATAAAATTGTATATTGTATTTCACTTAATGAATTGCATTTACAAGAGTCTCATATATATAGTACTATCACTACACTAATGGAGAGAATAAAGATGCTAACAGAATTTGTTTGTATATGTGAGTCACTAAGTTTTGTCTTATATGTGAGTCACTAATTCTTATCTTTATATACATTATCAATACTTAGCACTGGTTAATAAAAGATTATGCATTCTCAGTACTGTTAAACTCTTGCATGTAAATATACACGAATCGAACTTTGAAATTGAAAGATCAAGCTGAGAATCTTTTCGCTTAATTGCTTCTTCAACCCATGATTTGATTCTGGAAAATGGACAACCATGTAGTCTACGCAAAGTGAAACTTCGGATATGAAATCACCCCTAATTCTCTTATTTGAAGTAAGAATATTATTAAAATCAAGCGGTGAAGTCAATAAGGTTATTACACATCTGTCTACGTAAATTCTTATTATTCAAACTATATATAAAAGAGGTGTAAAGGCTTAAAGAACTAACCTTGCACACTACTTTGCCATGAATGACTTGAGGTGTTCTCTCTATAACCTCCACTTGCACTTTATCCAGGTTCCAAACAACTAGAATTCTTTCATGCTCAATAAGATTAAAATTATTTACACACTTCCAACCTCTAAGCATACTACTCATAAAGTGATCCACACGAACCGAGTTACTTTTAGTCTCCAAAATACCAAGAATACCGATGTTTTTACGCTTAATTAAGTCTACTACACCTCCTCGTGTTCCAAGATGTAATTATCATTAAGAACACTCGGAGGGTTTCCCCTTATTTGTGCTCCTTAATCGTGCGCCTTTAACCTTCCAATATTGTCTCTTTTGCCAATTGTATTCTTTTCTAGCAAGCGTGAGTTTTTTGAAGATCTATTGTTGGGTTATGGACCTAATTAGCAATTATCTCTTCTTTTATACAATATATTATAATTTCGAAAAGTTTTAATGCATTTTCAAAAGTTATTGACCTTCCGATGATTGAAGTGGTCATGAACAATCAGATCACTTAAAAGCCATGATCCTAAAATAGAAATCCTATCGTTAGTATTTATTTCAGAATCATCGAACAGGACTAACATGACACCAGATGGCATTGACTAACGGTCAACTAACAGAAATTTGAAAAAAAGGCCAACTATGACAAAAAATGTAGTTGGAGGGCCACCAAGGAGAATTTTAAAGATAGAGGGTGGCTAGTGCACTTTGGGTAAAAATAAAGGGCTTCACGTGGGCTTTACCCTTAAAATATTTCACTTGAGTGTAAATGACACGGGTTTATGCTTCATTGGAGTCAATTTTACGTGTGTTTAAGACCAACAATTTTCTATGGAACCACAAATTGAGTGATAAACACCTATGTCTATGTTGATAATTGTGAAGAATGGGTGTGACTCTTGGGGTCTAAGTTGTATTTTATCCATTGTTTGATATGTTAACCAAGTTTTTTTTTATCCATAAATGATAACCAAGTAAAAGTACAATTTTTATGTTATTCATATCAATTTTCAGAATTGTGATTATATTATGCTATAAATATATAAAGAGTAATGATATTTGTCACCCTTTTTGTATCACCCATTTATCACCTCCTACGTGTATGCCTACATGGACCAATGAATTGATTTCTCTATCCTATTTAATTATTCTCTATCTTCTATTCAAGGAAATCAATACATATATGTAGAAGGGTGATAAAAGGGTGACATGAAAAGGGGTGACATATATCATTACTCATATATAAAATATGATTAGTAAATGGAAATGGAAATAAAAGTAGAATAAAATAAGCTTTAATTTTTTTATGGTTGACGGTATGGGTGTTCACGGGTCGATTAACCGACCTGTTGGGGTGAACCCTACACCCAACCCTAATTAGCGGTTTTGAAGTTTGTTAAACACAATACCCTAAATTTTTTATTAAACCCACACGGGTTGGGTTAAGGCAGGTTGGGTCAGTTTTGGGTCAGGTTCGGTTATGGTCAACGAATAGTCAAAAGTCCTAAAACAGTTGTAAAAATCCATACATTCATAACAACCTTCCATAAGTAGAAAATTTCCAAAAATAGAAAGATATTATATATAGTAACTTTTTAAAAATAGTAACTTTTTCAACTAACATCCGTTACATTACTTTTACAAAAACTGAATCACTTATAAAATTAAATGCATTGCAATTTACAACCTAAATTTAGCAAAATTAAGATCTTGTACAACTGGGGGTGCAAATCCTTTAGGGTGTGTTTGTATTCACAAGGGAAAAAAATAATAAAAGAAAAGAAGAGAAAAATTATAAAAGAAAAGAAAGAGAGTGAAAAATGTTGTTTGGATTAAATAATTTTAACAAATAAAAAATTCATAAAAAAATTTGAGTATCTTTTTTATTTGGATTAGAAAAAAATTAGGAAATAATTTTTTTTATTAATATATTTCTATTTTTATTATTGTTTGTAAGGTTTCAATGCTATTTTTTTTCTCTTACTTATTTAATAAAATTCTTTCCTTCCATTTGACCCCGATTTGGAGTGATTATATATAGGGGTTTATAGGTGATTTTAATAATCACCCAAATTACTTTCCTTCAAAAAATATTCCAATCCAAACGATTGAATATATCAAATATCATTTCCTTTCCTTTCTTTTCTTCTCAATACTTTCAATCCAAACACACCCTTAGTGATTCCAAAAAACAACTTCAAATCCTTCATATTTCCTGTAAATTTGCAACACAAAAGAGAAGAAATGGTTAAGTTGTTAGCCTCAGATTTTGTTTCATCATTGGCTTCACATTTAGCCTCAGATTTGATATCTTCATTAGCTTTATAAACTAAGGGACCTGTTAAGGGACAAGGGAAAAATGTTATAACTTACAAGATACAATTTTCAACTCTATTGTTGCCAACTCAACCCTTTTCAACCTTTTATAACTCATTCATCATAAGATAACTTCATATAATCATGAAATGGTTTTGGGACAAGTGAAAATGGGAGATGCAAACAACTTTTTTGGTTGTTTAAAATTTATAACTTGTAAGTTATAACATTAGGCTTAAACCTTAGGTTATTGGCTTTACACTTGTTATAGTGGACTCTTGTGAAGTCCCACTTAGCTCATCAAAGCCATAATAACCTGTAAAATATCACAAATTCCACTATTTCAGTTCATAAGAAAAAAAATCAAGTCAAATCAGAATCAGAAATGAAGTAAAATTGATTATTTTACCTAGCTCAGCCTCCAAGTGTTCAACCAACTTCTTAGATGTTGTAATATTTATAGGAAGAGTTGATTTTAACCAATTTTGAGTGCTAAAGGGGGTTCGTTACTTGATGGGGGTGGATGTTTGGATGTCGGTGAATTACCCTCGGGAGTTGGAGTTTGTTTTGTAAGATCACTAATCAACTCATTCTCATTCTCATTATCATTTTCAGTCTCCATGTCAAAGAAATTTTCTGCAAACAATACAAAAAAATAATGTTAGTATTCGAAATAGAAAAATAAACTTAACCAACCATATATATTAGTTGGTTAGTTATGAACACTTAAACAAAGAAGTGAATTCACCAATGTTTTGTATGATTTTCTAAGTGTAAAACACTTAAACAATCACACAAAACTGAAATGAATACACTTTTTTGTTTTAGTGTTCATATGTATTAAAGTCTGTTTCATGTGACATGTGAAGTGTTTTACACTTTGAAGTTTGAAGTGTTAAAAAAACAATGCAAAGTGTAAAACAATTCACAAACCACACAAAACTGAATTTAATACACTATTATTAAGTAAAGAATATTGAAATGTATAAGTTTTAAACATTCAAGACTTCGTGAAATCACCACTGATTTCACGCAAGTCTTGAATATTTCAAACTTAGTCACTTCAATATTCTTTACTCTATAATAAATAAACATTTACTTTGTGGTTTGATTAAATGTTGATCAATTGAAACTTGGGTGAAATCACCACTGATTTAACACAAGTTTCTAGTGAATAACACTTAATCATACAGTAAATATGTTGTTTACTTGTTTTTGTTTGAAGGAATTTGTAATGTGTTAGGACATAAGCAAATCAGTGAATTCAAGTAAGAATTCACAAAATTCTTACTTGAATTTACTGATTTGCTTAAGTCTTTTATATAAATCAAGTTGAAAGCTTTAAAATCAAATGAAATCAAGTAGAAAACAATAAATTACAGAGTTAAGGATAAATAATTACATGTAATAGAGTAACAAAGCAAGATTTAAGCAAACCAAATCCATAACAGGTCCAATAATCACATTAGCAAGACCATGCAAGTATACAAGGCAACAATTTATTAGCCAATATTCATAAATCATATGAAAGTTAAACTAAAAGTTAAATCACAATCTCAAATCCCAGACTCAAATCATAATCTGACTTCTAAAAACATATTGGTTTTGTAAACTCAGAAACTCAACTCAAAAAACAACTCAAATCACAATTAATATACGGTTTAGCACCTCAAATCAGTTATATCTTATGGATTGAAACATTAGGGTTTATAATAAAAACCAGAACATACTTTTAAAAACACAAGTTACAAATCCATACGTTTTACATATTCTATTTATTAAAACTCAATCGGAATTTCTAATATCATAAAATAAAGCTTAGGGTTTCGAAAATCAATATACCTTTGGAAAGGGGCTTTTAATTGAAAATAAGCAACCATTGTGCCATTTATAGGCTTCATCTTCCTCCAACCCATATCCTAACATCTCCTTAACCATGGTTAAGATTAAGATGATTACACCCAAAACCCAAAGGACGAGCTTTATCAGAGCAATAAATGAGACCCACTAAATTAGGTGACGAGAGTCTAAAGTGGTGTACATTCGTGCTCCTTTTGGCCGGCGAGATTAGACGGGGATGGAGAAGACAGGGCTAGAAGCTTAGGGTTTTCTAGAGACATGGAGAGAGATAGAGAGAATAGGGTAGATCGGGTGCCAGAGAGAGATAAGGGTCAAATGACCCACAGTCTGGCCCAAAACCCAAAAAAGAAATATTCTGGGCCCAATAGGGTCAGCGGGTGGGCGGGTGGGGATCTTTGGGTCGGTTTAGTTGGGTAGGTGGGTTTTCAGAACCGTTTGAGCACCCCTAGTTGACGGTTATGGTTTTTGTGTGATTTCGTAGAGATGGAAGAGAGTGTATAAAACTTTTAGTGAGACAAACATGACTTTATCCCCCTAACTCATCTAGATTAGTTTGGGATGATGGATTATGTATGCAAATGTACGTAATTTGATATATATAGTGCTTTTGGAGCACTTTATCCTATACAATATACCATATATGAAAAAAACTAAATTTAGCTAAAAAAGTATAGAAATAAAAGAGTAGTGATTGTGGTCGAAATAAGAAGAAATTGAAAAGATAAGTAAAGAGGGTTTCAAATAAATTGTAAGTTAACATTCTTTCTTGTAAATAAAACATATATTGATACCCAAAAGGACAAAAGTTACAGGGTTGTCGTTATGAAAAGGTAAAATAGTGAAGAGTAATAGACATTGTCGTATTTTTAACATCAGAGGAAAGATAATCAAAAACATCATGCATAAAACCATTTTAGTAAACTTTATCACAACCTCTTATATATAGTACTCCCAACACTACGATAATTATTCATTAATTTCCATTTTGTTTAGTTAGTGAGACAGTGATATTGGTGAACTCAGCCTTCTCTTTAGACATGTAATCTGAAATAATCTGTGTATATTTGAAGAATACCTCTTCAATTATTGTTTCACTGAAGTGACTCGCAAGTAAAGGCTCGGATACCGCCTGCATACACTTTACAACATTGTATGCACCATCAGTGATATTAATATCGCTATGATCTGATCCAGTCCAATGCACTTTAGAAGTTTCTATGTAATCAATTGTGAAAGATCCTTCATTTTCGATTAAATATTTTACTTCACTTGATGTTGGTGTATATAAAGGTATATTGAATGAGATTAATTCCTTCTCTTTTATGGTCCCCTGCACTATTTTGACTTATATCAAGAAAAGGATCCCAAAAAATAAAAAATAAACAAACAACCCCAAAATTAGAATAAAGACTATGTGTGATATTTATGTAGTTCAAAAAAATATGCATATATATAATAAATAAATAAATACTTATAGCTTTATGAAAATTGCAATCTACTTTTTAGATGGTAGCAAGAATATTGTATGTATAAGAATAAGGTCATGTTTATCCCAATTGTGATAGTAACTAGAAAATAAGGTAGAAAGATTGTAGATAAACTTTACATGTATTATCTATATTAATAGTGAAGACGAGTTTATGAAGAGCAGTCGGAATTATATTGAAAAACAATTATCTAACTCGACTGATATGGATTTAATTGCATGTCTGAAATACATAATCCAATAAAAATCTTACAATTATCTCATACATTATCATTTTTTTAATTTCTTTTACATTAAACAAGGATCAGATTTTATCTAGTATTTATTTGAAAAATAAATATATAATAGGAATATCGTATTTTGTTAGACCAAATTGTATGCAAACATCCGAAGTTTATGTGACTACCATGTAATTATGCTTTTTAAATCAGCATATTCTACTCATTTGTCATTTTTGTCGATTTTTAACTTAATATAACATACTTTATTTTATACCCTTATTTTTTATTTATAATTGAGAACTTATGTTACTTTCAATAATATTAAAATATATAAAAGTAATATAATATGAATATTATACTTTCTATTATAATCACGTCTTATCTCAATTTGTACATATATATAATGATATTTTATTTTAATGATAATATAATTGTATGGATAATTTAGTATATTCAAGTAAAAGATAGTCTGAAGGTATCAAATTTTATGATGTTGGTTTCTAAAGCATGAATAGAATAACACTATAATTTATTTATTTCAAATAAATGGATGCACTTAACTTAAACATTTTGAGGTATTGTCTCAAGATATTTTCTGATTTTTAAGATTAAATCTCACTCGAATAACATACAAGGTTGGATGTGGGGGGTCGGGGAGGCGGGTCGCTTTAGCAACCCCCTCCCCCCTCACCCATCTCCCTTAGATCCCAGGATGTGATGTGAATTTGGGCAAAGTTTTACAGATAAAATCGGTTAGTAAAAAATACATTAGTCATCCCGATCTAAATATTAGCTCTTCCTCGACAAATATTTATCTTTATAATTTTATTTAGACTTGAAGCCCACCCCAAGATCCATTACTAACTTATTAGCTCCCCATGAAAAAAATTCATGCCTCAACATCTGAGATTATATATGATGAAATTGAACCTTATTCAAGTAAAAAATAATTATTTAGGAAAATATAATATAATTGAGTAATTATATATCATCTGTTTTTATTTTACTCTTATATTACCTCTACATGAAAGTGTTTATCTTCCCTAATTCATTTTATCTTTCTCTTTAATTTAATGTCACGTAAAGGGTGATACAAGGGTGAAATAAAAAAAGGTGATATATCATTTTTCAAAATAAATATACCTCAGATACCATTTGATTGAGCACTTCTCCTAAAAGCTCCCAAATATACATACTTTCTTTATTGTAAAAATCTTCGCTCTTTCTTCCCAAAAATGTTAAAATCATGAGTCCTCCTGGCACTATCTCCATTGAACGAAGTTGTAGAAACATCGAGAAATCTTTTTTAAATTGATTACAGTATGCTTCTAACACACTAGGTGGGCTTGTGGTTGACATGCATATATTCCTTCTATTGTTTTCCAAAACTTCAGGAACCTAATCAATTCATTAAATTCATATATAATCGATAAATTGTTATTTTGTAATAAGATTTTCTGTTAGCATTTTCCTTTGAATAAGGTTATATAAAAGTATTATTTTTCTAAATAAAATATAAATATTATTTATTTTAAAATAAAAAATACAAATATGTTGAAAATAAAAACAAAAGAACATTGGTTTACAACTTTAACCTACAGCACATGGGAAAAAAAATTAGTTGCTACTTTGCTCTCTAATGTTTGTATAATATATATGCATCTTTTTCTAAATATATTTTAGAGTCATTTGACTCAGTTTTTGTCATTACAAAGTACTCTAACCATTTTATATATATCACTTTTATTAGTTAGTTATTGGGAATGAGATAATTATTACTTACTCGAGTTATAAAATAAAAAATTGACAAAATAATATGAAAAATGGATAAGAGAAACTTACTTGAGAAAGCCAATGAAGACTATAAGAGGAATGAACAAAATGAATACTATTGGTGGAAAACAGTCTATCATAGAATGAACTAGCAATTCCATAAGAGAAACATTGTATGACATTGTATCCTAATTCCTTCAAATTATCTTGAAAATGAGACAATGACTTAAAAAGAGTATTAAAGTCATTACCAGGAAGGTCAACAAAAAATATTAGAAGCTCTATAGGTATTTTTTCATGATTTAGGTTCTTGCAAATGTTTTCAATTGTCTTGATAAGTAAAGACATCAATAATAAAGAGTTTGGTCCAGAGGAGCAACCTAAATCCGCAATGCTCAAAACGTTTGGGCAACATAAATTGTGGTAAAGACAAGTTATGGATTCTTCAATTTTGGACTTTGTCTTGAGTATTACTTTTTCGTGCCAAAACAAAGAAATAAAATAAATTTAGAAGATTAATTTAATTGTTTAATGTATTTTTTAGTAATATTAAAGGTTAAGCAATAAATAAATATATGTATTTGTTTTAGAAGAATAGTGATGCGATAAAAATAACGTGAGCATGTTTAGATAATTCGTGAAGGTCGAGAATGCAAAACGATCCGTGAAAAAAGTTGTGTTGTATATATGGGGTTTCTTAGTATCTTTTTGCTTAGAAACGACCTAACGAGTAAACTCATGCTTTGTGTATAAAGCTTTTAAATTTTTTAAAATTATTTTAGAATATTATGATCATTTATACAATATTAAAGTTGAGATTTTATTATCTGTGTATTTATAATTAAGTATAAATTTCCTAAATGCACACTTGCTCTCCAAGTTTTGTTCTTCTACTGCTGTAAGTTTTGCATTGATGATAATTCACTTTGAAAATCGCTTCAATATCATTAATTTAATAACAATATAGTGTCTTTGTATAAACTTGATTAACTAAAAAATATCATAAAATTAAAATTCTAGCTCACTATAATTTCATGTTTTGTCATAATTAAGGAAGAAAAAGTGAAACGTCTCCCTTTTTATATCAAATTTTATCCTACTAAGAAATAATTTTCCTCATCTAATTAACTATTTAATTTTTTTGTTAACTAATTCTTTTACCTCTTTCATGTAACGCAATTTAGTGCCCATTTGAAAGAGTTTTTTTCTGAAAAAACACTTACAAGTGTTTTTAGATGTTTAAAAGTATTTTAGATCCTGAAAAACACTAAATATATGTTTCTTAACAAAACACTTTTAGTAATTCTAGATTTCAAAAGTATTTTTAATAATTTTTTCAAAAATAAAATTTTATTCTAAAAGCTCTTTTTTACTTCAAAATAAGCACTTCCAAACAAAGTGTTAGGAACATGATGATAGCTAGTGATGGTAAAATTATATATATATAATATATATATATATATATAATATATATATATATATATAAATATCGTATAGAAATGCATGTGTATTTCATAGAGGTGGTAAGGAATTAATTAATACCATTAAGAGAAAATTGTTATATTACCTCTAAACGGATATCTTTCTAATTAAAACAAAAAATAAATAACCAAATAAAACTTTCTTAAGGAAGATGAACCTGAAGGAATGAATTGTTTGTATAACTATCATTATTAGTCCATCCTCCATTCATATGGAGCACATTATCAACTGTATTCATCTTTAAACTTTCCAGATCACTTGAGTTGTCTAGTGTTTTTCTTTTCTTATCCCCGACATCTCTTATTTATACTTAAATTCTTATCATTTTGTCCAAATAAATGATATAATTTTATAAAAAATTTATTATGAATGTGACAGCCGACTTGGCCTATTATTATCATCCTCGTAATATTTTCAGACATCAAATTACTTCTGCAAATACTTGCTAGTTATATAAAGTAAACAAGAAAAACAATATTGCATTCCTATGCACCTTATCTTTATCCAAAGTATGATAAATAAAGAAGACCACATGCATTGTATAGTTGATTACCAAAATAAGAAAAAAAAAACAGGATTGTGACTAATGACGACGGATCAACACGCGCCGTTTCTGAAAGATAGAGATAAAACCTTTTTTTAATAAGATTGAGTTCCATGAATATCAGTCTGGCAATCATGCCGATCCGGACCGGTTCGGTCCGGTTCTTAGTGTTGCTAAGTCATACCGGACCGTTCCGATCCACCGGTCCTGCCAATTAGAGGTCCGGTCCGATTCCATGGGAGGAGTGGTGTTATACGAACCGGTAAGTAGAACTGGTTGGACCGGTTTCGGTCCGGTTCTACCCGGTTCCAAACCGGTTCTCGCTTTTTTTTTTAATCTTTATTTGCATTAAATATTTTTTTTCCTTAGTTTGTATTACATTTTTTCCCTTTAATGTTTTTTGTATAGAATTAGAATTTGTAACAATAGGAATAATTTAAAATAATATTTTTCTTCAATAAATTTAATTGCTTGCAAAACTGATAAATAAATTACAATGTATAATAAAAGATCTTATTACAAACATAACTTAGTTAAAAAAATACTATATTACAATCTCATTTCACCTAAAGAACAACATATCAATTGTAATACTTTTTTGGGAATTGGTATTAATTTGTGGGAGAAGGGGGGATTGGTGAATGTGCCTATTGAATTTAGGCTGCCTACGCACATTTTCTATAGGTAGCGTGAAATGCATACCCAAAAAAAGATCAAGTCACCACGTAATTCTTTAAACCCCCTTGGTAAAACTGTTAGATTGATTTTTGAAAAATAACTTGAAAGAAATAAATGTACAAGAAAGTGCTTACCACTCATATTCATCGGGTTGGTATGATGTTGTATGGGTTGAACCGTCACTTGAACTAGAAACATTGAAAGCTAATTCCTCTTCGTCTGATAATTCATCTAGTTGGTCTTGTGTTCGGACGTCTGCTTTCAGCCAGTCTTGTAGTCGAACCACCCGTTCTAATGTCGACCCAATCATACAAATTACCTTAAGAATAGGATAAAATGGTGTATAAGTGGTGTAATAGGGTTCCAGTATCTACCTTCTCCTTCATTTGCATTCTTCTCTCTTTCTACGGAATAAAATTGATGTGGAATAAATTGGTCACTGAATGAGGACTCTTTATAAATGTTAATTTATATATATATATATATATATATATATATATATATATATATATATATATATATTATTGTATAGGGACCATCACGGTTTTGATGTTGTGGGCCTTTTTCAAAAGGATCGAGTTAACCCAAAAATATTTAATTGAAGGAGTGGACTTGTTCTAGTCACAATAGTTGCAACTTTAATAACTTTTTCATCTTAACTTTAAACCATAAACCGTCAATTCTCACGAGCTCCTAACTTCAATTACTACCATGAAACCAAAGGGCTCTCTCAGAATATTCGTGAATTGCACGTGGTGACTCTCTTGAGTTGGTTTCCAAAGTTAGTCGGTAAACGCTCTAACTTTCCGAAAGCGGCTTATTGTTCCTTTATTGCCTTGAACTGGGGTTGGAGTTACTTTCTCAACTTCTTATCCTCGTATCGGGGTATCGTATTTTCCAAGTACCTAAGAGTTGCACACTTAACACACAAATAGCACTAAAATAAAGAAATTTCCAAAACGAGAAAGAAATGTGAAAATATTTAAATACAGGAATTAATTCCTCATATCAGTACAAATAACCCCTAAAAAGATATCTCGTGACTAGATTAATCTATCACATAAAAGGAGACATCAAGATCCCTAACTCAAAGTTTTGTTATCCCGACAAAATAACAACTAAATTAGGGACCTAAGTCAATAAAAATGGGAGAGAAGAATGTAAATAATGATCGCAAAGAAACTACCTAACAAATCTCATGTAATTATATCTACAAACTAAATCGCGCATACACTTATCATACATAAAATCAACACATTATAATTTCAAGATTAGATTAGTTTCGCAATGCAAGAAGGATGGGTTTTTTACTTAGTTTGGTATGGTGGTTATATGTTGTTCCTCGATCCTAACATTGTATCCAATAATACACTCACTAGGTCTTAAGGTTATAACATAGGCTTAGCGACAGTATGATAAGTATTTAGATAATTTGAAATGATATTTTGTCTCTTCTCACTATCCATCAACGAATTGCCCTAGAGATTGAGTTTACACTCAAAGATATGCCAACTCAACCCACTTGATACGCTAGATCAACATCTCCAATAATCCTAATAACAATTCCCAACGATCACATAACATTTTCCTTTTCCATTTTTTTCATTTACTTTAAAAAAAATTGTAAGTTAGACATGACACTCTTTTATATGTGAGATGTCATGCTACTTATTTTTCTTGTTTTTCTTTCTTTTCTATTTCTCAATATTTTTTACAATAGACCATGACAAAGTGTTACAAATAAAGCGCATCATCAACATAGCGCATACATACAAGCTCAACCCACACAATGTGTTTCCCATAATCGAACCCACCACTCGAAACTCAAGATCAAAGGACAATGGTATTAAGGTGTTGCGATTCGAGTGTGGGTCATATGAAAAAGTCCTAAAATCTAAGGAATATGGCTACAAAGAAAGGGCTATAGGCTAGAAGGGCTAAGAATGATATACCAATTATATTTGGTTAGCAATCTAAAATGAAACAAGGGTCTTATCATATGAATTCTTTAATCATTTTCCTAACTACGTGGTTTCGTTACTTTTTCACCTCTAGTACATTCATCAAGTGGATTTTCAAGTTGTCATGTTGACGCCTTAAAGAACCACCATCAAAGAGAGAAAGAAAGTGTTGTGAGAGGATTTCAAGGTTGGTCGATGAGAAATGAGATTTACGGGAGATATGTAAATATAAATAGAAAGGTATTTAAGGGATAATAATATAGATTTATTTAATTTTAATTTAATTAGATTGGTTTAAACTCATATAGGAAAAACATAATTCTATAATTCTATAGATGTGCTTAGATTTTGAGGGACTCGTTTAAGTTTATTTTTTATCAAATAATACTAATTAAAAAACACATTGATTCTAAAAAGATATTTAAATATCATCTAAAAAACATAGTGCATAAACATCATTAATCAATAATCAAATAAATCCTACCAACAACCTCAACACAACAAAATTCAAACAATTTTATAACACAAATACACACACACATAAACAGAAAACATACAAACATAATATAATAATACATCAAGACCTCATAATCAATTGCAAGATTTCATTAGCATGTTTCAGCCTTTTAAACTCGACAATGCAAAAATTGCACTATAGGTCCCTATTCTAATTTGAGTTAATAACTTGTATTATGCAAATATTGCACTGTAAGTCCTTATATTATGCAAAAATTTCACTAAAAGTCCCTATATTAATTTAAGTTAATTGCACTGGGTCATTATATTATGCAAAAGTTCACTGTAGATACCTATGTTAATTTGAGTTAATTGCATTATAGATCCTTAATAGGAGATAAGATTTTCTATTCTGTTATTTTGTAAAGCTATTTTATTTATTTTTTGGACATTTTTTGTAAAGCTATTTAATAGACATCTTTGGACTCAGAATTAATAAGAAAAGTTCTCTCAAGTTCTAGTGTTAATCAGTATATATTTTTATGTGATCTTTTGGTTTCAACAATAATTGCATGAGCTAGCATAGTGATTTCCTAAATAAATCTATTAAGAATAAAAGCAATTTGATATTCTTTTATTAAATTATTCATAGATGGTTGTAATTTGTTAACCAGAACTCTGATCATTATTTCATAAAATTTGAACAACTAAAGAATATGTATTGTTTTATGTTTGTAGGTTTCCCTACCTTAGGAATCAATGCGATTAAGGTTTGATTAATATCCATTATTATTCCAGAAGTTTTTTATTATTCTCATAATATCTAATTTAATAATATTCCAATATGTTTTAAAGAAAACTTAATTATAACCATTTGGTTGTGGTGCTTTATTAGGTCCTAGCTCCCAGATTTATCGTCAATCGAGAACCTGTGACTATATTTTTTCAAATAGGTCACTACCTTATCTTATGGGGACCATGTACTGATACCTTCAAATAATACAAAACCACATGAAGACAAAAAAACAAGTGTAAATAAAAATGGACCGACAACTCGGTGAGTCACCGGCGTGAGTCATTGAATATCAGTATTGTTTATCTCCGACCATCAACGATTCAGTAAGTAAAACATTCTCTTAGTACTAGATTTCAACGAGTATACTCAACAAATTTCAAAGTATACTTAGTAAATTCTCTGAGTATGAATCGTAAATCAGTAAATACACAGGTAGATAAGAATTAGTGATTAAAGGGAATAATTGCAGAAAAAATATTTCTATGATAGAAAAAATTACAACAATTAATAAAATAATTCATTATACCTAAAAATAGTAATAAAAACTGATTCGCTAGAGTTACACGTGCTAGTGAAGGGCGGTGGTAACATTGGGGATTGGTTAGATGTACTGTTGATAGAATGTCGGGAAATACTAGCGCACCATCCAAATTCGTTAATAAATTTCTGCATGGATATAGAGAGGCGAACAGTTGCGCATATTTTATGGCTAAATTGGGAGCACGCCTTGAAGGTGATGTAGTTTATTACCCCTAGAAGACTTGAAGAGGTTCATCATAAAAGATAAGTGTGGTTGGTCCACCTCTAGATCAGTTTTGTACTCCGTCGCAGGAGTTTTGTAAGCTAGATTTTGGTCGTTAGACCTCAGTTGTATGGAAAAAATAGTAATAAAAACTATTACAAATTTATGTACTTAAAAATAAATCTAAATACAATAATAAAAAAAAGGGTTAATGCTCAATAAATCCCTACAGCCTTGTCCACTATCCTGTAAAAGACGTTGTCTATTTTAAAGAACAATGAGTTATAGGAAGTTTCCCAAAACTCAAAATCTGAGTCATGGGAATTTTCATATAGCTCAAAATTTTGAGTTCAAGGAAGCTTCCCATAACTCAAACTGCTCTTTTTATGGGCAGAAAAAAGAAAAAACAAAATGTATGGTGCCTTTCATGGGAAAAAAATGACATTTTGGTGATTGGGAATCAAAACTAGTGTGAGGGATTTCTTGGGCATTAATCCTAAAAAAAATTAAAACTTACTGTAGCTGACACCAACGTTTTAAGTCAACATCATCACATCTGATAATTACTTCTTATTTTTTCGAATCTTAAATTCCATGGATACTGAGATCTCAAAGACTGACATGGATCTTCGGAACAAAGGTTTGAACCACAATAGCCATGGAACCAAAGCTTTCACTGTGAAGCTACTCGTCCAACATAACTGAAGCCATTGTTGCAGTTGTATAGATCTTGAACAAAAGTTTGGACCTTAGTGAAAGATCTCTATCACGAGGCCATGGTCGAACTAATATGGGAATCATCTCATTCACAAGAACACAAATTTGTTCAGCACACATGGTTAGCACCTTCAAAGTCTGATGTTGCCCTTAAGGCGCCGTGGTGAACACCTTACAAAACCACCATGAAAGGGATTCTGGTGAGTGGGGGTTGGGGGTTGGTATGGGGTGGATAGAAAAGAGTGTTTTGAGAGAA
Organism: Nemophila menziesii; assembly: GCA_029959085.1. Lineage (NCBI taxonomy): Eukaryota > Viridiplantae > Streptophyta > Magnoliopsida > Boraginales > Hydrophyllaceae > Nemophila > Nemophila menziesii. Next base: position 39,383,432 of record JARWIR010000004.1, on the reverse strand, counting down.
TTTTTAAAACTTGTCGGTGAAAAATATTATTTATAGGATATATATATATACAAATAAAAGGGTATTTGAAGAATACAAATATAAAGTTTTTTTATTTGATCTTGATGGTTTTAACTTGTTTGGAATAAACATAATTTTGTAGAGATATTTAAATCTTGAGGTAAAACGTTTTCAAGACTTGTAGGAAAATTATTTCTATCTGTTAAAATATTAAATCTTCAAATTAATACTAATCAAAGAACAACATTAATTCTAACAAAAAATTAAAAAAGTTATTGCTCAAAACATTTTCATTAAACTCTTTAATAATTTTTTTAAGTTTCAATAATTTATGTTATAAAAAATGTCTAATGAATTAATTTTTTATAAAAAACATCTCCTTTATATTTTTCATATCTTTACTACCTTTATTATTAAATATATTATTTTATTTTCAATACAATATAAATTTTTAAATATTAAACAAATAATAGGGTACTTCCACCACCACCACCACCACCACTACCACTAGGGATGGCAATGGTTACGGTTAAAAACCGAAACCGATAATAACCGAATTGTATAACCGTGGTTAAAACCATTAGGTTATGGTTTTGAAAAGGGTAACCGATGGTTAAAACCGTTAGGTTATGGTTTTAGATAAAAATAAAACCGAATAACAGAAAACCAATTATTATCATATATATTTTCATATTTTATAATAATCTAGTTAAAATTAGATATATTAAAATTCTAAAACCAAAATCAAATACTAGATGTAACCAACTAAATAATAATATGTAATTTAATAATAAAGCAACGAAATATTTTATATATCTCGAAGATTTTTTAATATATGTGTGGTTTGATTTCATGAAAATTAATATATTTATTAAATTATTATTTGATTATGGTTAAAAACCGCAAAACCGTTAAAAAAACCGAAACCGAATAATGCGGTTATGGTTTTGAAATGTGTAACCGATGGTTAAAACCGTTAAAATATGGTTTTTAATAAAATAAACGGTTATGGTTATGGTTTTTGATATTTTGCAAAAAACTGATCCGTTGCCATCCCTAACTACCACTACCATGTATTTAACCACCACCATCGCAAGCACCACCACCACAACAACCACAACAACCACCACCCCACCACCTACTACTACTAATTCCATCACACATGTGCGCGTCCATAAAAAAAAATTAAATCATCATAACTAATTTTAAAAAAATCAGAAAAAAAAAAATTTAAATCGTCATAATTTTTTTTTATAAATTCACGGACGCGCACGTGTTTTTGTTAGTTTTTTTTTGGTTTTTTTTTCTAATTTCTTTTTTCTTTTCTTTAAATTACTATTTGTATTGGTGGTTTGGGTTGAGGCATTTTTTATTAATAAAAAGTCTTATTCTAGATGTCTTTTTATTAATTGTTTTTTATAAAAGTTAATGCCTTATAGGCACCTGCCACCTGCCACTTTACACCCTTACCCATAAAAGGTACCGTCTTTTTTAAACAGTGAGTAATGGGAAGCTTCCCATAACTCAAACGACTCTTTTTATAGGAAAGAAAAGAAAAAGGCAAAATATATGTGGACTTTTATGGGCAAAAAATGATAGTTGATATAAGAAGAAATTAATTTTAACATGAAGTATTCCTTGGACAATAATTTTTTTTTAATAGACATTTATAATTAGCTCAAAATTAAAATGTCAACTAAAAAACATAGTACGTAAACATCATTAATCAATAATCAAATAAATCCTACCAACATCCTCAAAACACAAGACTTCAACACAAATATACACACATGAGAAAAAAAAACATAAAAACATATCATAATAATACATCAAGACCTCATAATCAATTGCATTATTTCATTAGCTTGTTTCAGCCTTTTCTCCACTTCCTCCTTTCCAATCCCACCTCTCACTTTCCTGTCCAATTCACAATTCAATTCAATTTAGTTTTTTTTTTTTTTTTTACAATTTACCCTTCAGGGGTCGAATGCAAATTTTGTAAACCTTAGGGATTAAAATGCAAAAAACTTACCTATTTCCATTACCAGTCTTTTTCGCAAGTTCTTCCACTAAATTGCGAAGCCTTTTCACTAAAGCGGGTAATTTTCGAGCAGCTTCAACACCTTTTTTGTTTGCACAAATCTTCTTTAAAATCTCCGAAGCAATAAAAAATCCCTCTTTGTTTCTAAAAATTATAAGCCAAAAAAAAAATCATCAAATATAATCAAATTACCCTCTAGTTTGACAAAAGGTCCCTAGACTATGTAAACATTGCACTATATGTCCTTAACATATGCAAAATTGCACTATAGGTACCTATGTTAATTTGAGTAAATTACACTATAGGTCCATATATTATGCAAATATCGCACTGTATTCCTTATATTATGCAACAAATTCACTGTAGTCCCTATGTTAATTTGAGTTAATTGCACAATAGGTCCTTATATTGTGCAAATATTGCACTGTGGATCCTTATATCATGCAAATATTGCACTGGGTCCTTATATTATGCAAAAACTGCACTATATGTCCCTATTACATTACGCAAAATTTGCAAAAAATAGGTCCCTATGTTAGTATGAGTTAATTGCCCTCTAGGTCCCTAGACTATGGGAAAAAAATTCACTATAGGTCCCTATGTTAGTTTGAGTTAATTGCCCTCTAGGTCCCTAGACTATGGGAAAAAAATTCACTATAGGTCCCTATGTTAATTTGAGTTAATTTACCCTGTAAGTCTCTAGCCTATTCAAAAATTACACTATAGGACCTTATATTATGCAAAAATTGCACAATAGTACCCCAGAGTAAAAAAAAATTATATTCATCCATCTTAAAACCATAGGGAGGGTTTTTAATCTTTTTCATACCACAGGGGTATATTTGATAATATACAAAATTAACAAAATAGAAGTAAAAGGGTTAAATAACAAACCTCACAAATTCCCAGAGAATAATTTTGACTAAATCAGGGGTATCAATCAAAACTTGAGCTAAATGTGGATATCTGGCAAGGTTTTTAAGGGTAGATAATGAATGTTTTAAAACTTCTTGGTCAGGTATACTTTGACTAACTGATTGTATAAGTTTCAATAAAGTACGAACTGCCCCAGCTTTTACAAGTTCTTCACAACATCTCACTGAATGTTCCGTAGCCATATCTGTTAAAATATAACAGCACAAAAATGTAAAATATATTTAGAAATAGTTCAAAAAAAAATTGAGTTAATTTTGTAATGTAGGTCCCTAGACTATGCACAAATTGCACAATAGGTCCTTATATTATGTAAAAATTGCACTATAGGCCCTTGTATTATAACAAAATAGAATTATTTAGGTCCTTATGTCAATAAGTGTTAATTGCCGGGTAGACCCCTAGACTATGCAAAAATGAACTACAGATCCTAATATTATGCAAAAATTGCACTTTAGGTCCTTATACTACGCAAAAATTGCACTATAGGTCCTTATACTATGCAAAAATTGCACTATAGGTCCCTATGTTAATTTAAGTTAATTGCAATGTAGGCCCCTAGATTATGCAAAAAAAAATCAACCATAGGTCCTTATACTATGCAAAAATTGCACTAAAGGTCCCTATGTTAATTTTGAGTTACTTGCACTAAAGGTCCCTAGACTATGCAAAATTGCACTATATGTCCTTATATTGTGAAAAAGTGCACTATAGGTCCCTATGTTAATTTTGAGTTAATTGCACTGTAGGTCCCTTAGTCTATGCTAAACTTGCACTATATGTCCCTATTTTACATTCTTTTAGTTAATTGAACTAGCCTATAGTTCAGGGACCATTTATGGAATATCCCAAATGTACAAGAACTAAAATACCCTCCCTACTATATATACAAACCTTTTTACTAATAAACTCCACTTCCTAATCCCACATAAGGGTGTCTAATGCAATTAACACAAATTTCAAACAATTTACATCACATTAAAATAAATGAAAACAATAAAATTCATACCTAAAGTTGAACAAGTATGAAGAATCCCTCGTACACTTCTCATACTCAAAAGCTCTTTAAGTGCTGTAATTAATCGATTAATTAGTCTTTTACTTTCATCAATATTTGCAGCTGATTTTTCCATTCTTATGCGTAAATCCAATAATTCCACTTTTGTATTTTTCCTTGCTATATAACCTTTCCAATATGACTACAAAATAAACGTAAAAAGTTAAAAAAATAATCAACCAAAAATAAACTCAAGGGTTAATTGCAATTTGCATGTATGTATAGTCCCTGTGTTCAAAAAAGCCACGATCAGACCTATTTTGCAATTCTTGCATAATATAGGGACCTATAGTGCAATTGGAATTTTTTTCTGACCAATATTGCAATTTTTCATAATGCAAGGACCTATAGTGAAATTGACTCGAATTTTTTTCAGCAACAGTAGGTGGACTTGTATTGCAATTATTGCATAATATAGGGAACTATAGTGCAATTGGAATTTTTTTCTGACCAATATTGCAATTTTTCATAATGCAAGGACCTATAGTGAAATTGACTCGAATTTTTTTCAGCAACAGTAGGTGGACTTGTATTGCAATTATTGCATAATATAGGGAACTATAGTGCAATTAACTCGGAATATTTTTCTGCTACAAAAATTGGACCTATATTGCAATTTTTTCATAACGTATAGTCACTATGGTCTTAATAATAGAAGTCTTTTATAGTCCCTTCGAAATTTTCAGAATTTTACACATGGCCCCCCCTAACTTTTAAAAGTTATCTTATCAAACTTTAATTTATTATATTTTTCACTGTAATTTTGTTTTTCTATAATAAAATATATAGGTTGTTTATATAATGTAGGGACTTATAGTGTAATTAATTAAAATAAATTAATAATCCTATATTGTAATTTTTTCATAACAAAGGGACCTATTGTCCACTTTTTGCATGAAATAGGGATCTATAGCGCAATTAACTCAAAAATTTATGGCATTTTTAGAGCACAAAGACTACAGGACTACAATTTTAGAAACCACAGGGACTAATGGTACAAATAACCCTAATATTAAATAAGTCAATCTTATCAAAAAGAAAATTATAAATATAAAAAGTAAACTCACTTGGATCAATACAATACGCTTCTTTCCTCTAATAACACTTCTCCTAGCTTTCCACCCCCGAAAATGCGATTGTATAACAATAGCTGCTCTTTTTTTCAGTCTATTTACTAAAATACCCCTCCAACACCTTTGTAAGTTGAGTACACATTGGTTATATCTTTGTATTTCAAGACTTTGTAATTTCTCTCTTGAAACCCCTGCATTAATAAAATAAATAATTTAAACCCCTTACTATACATATAATTCACATGAACATTCAAAGATAAGTTTTTTTATGCAAGATATTTAAAATCAGGAAACTTACCAAGAAGCCTCTTTCTTGTACTTTCTCCCCTAACAAAAGATTGGATTTGAATAGCTGCTTGTTTTTGACACGTGTATAACTTCAAACATTTCATGAAGCGGAAAAATCTCTGAATTCTTGAAGCTGCTTCCTTTTTTATCCATAGGTCCTTTCTCGTTAAATATCCCCGACACTGGCTCTAAATCATTTAAAAAAATTAGAAAAAATTATTAGCTTATTCATGATATCACATAAATTGGGTAAAATACCAAATAACCCCCTTGTGGTTTGACAAAAGGTCAAAAACTACCCTATGGTTTAAAAAAGGGAGAAATACCCCCAATGTAACAGAGATCCTTATATTATGAAAAAATTGCACTATAGGTCCCTATATTATGTACAAAATGAACTAGAGGTCCCGACATTATATTTATTTAATTAATTACACTATAAATACCAATATTATGCAACAAACAAAAATCGAGTTAATTGCACTATACACATACCAATATTATGCAAAAAAAAAATCAATTGCACTATAGGCCCCTCTATATATTTTGACAAAAGTACACTATAGGTCCCCAATATTATGTAAAAAATGCAGTATATACCCCTATATTATGTAAAAAATGCACTATAGGTCCCGAGATTAAATTTTTGAAATAAGTACACTCAAATCCCAATATTATGAAAAAAAACAATTGCACTATAGGACCCTATATTATGAAATATATTACACTATAGGTCCCCCTATATATTATGCAAAAAGTACACTATAGATCCCTATATCATGTAAAAAATGCAGTATATATCCCTATATTAGTTTTTTTAACTAATTAAACCATAAACCACAGGTGGGTATTACAGTATTTGTCCCTTTTTAAACCATAGTGTTCTTTTCAACCTTTTATCAAACCACAGATAATATTTCCTATTTTACCCCCACACATAAATTTAACTTACTTGAAGCATTACAATACAATCTCTCTGTACTAAAGCATCTTTTCGAACAATCCATCCTCGTATACACGATTGAATAATAATCACAGATTTATTTTCCCTTTCAATTTTCAAAAACTCTTGTTTTTTATCCAAAAATCTCCTTCTTTCTAAATAACCACGATAAAACCTTTGTATTATAATCGCAGAAGATTCCTTAAACAATCTGTGGGCCCCACGTACACGAAATCTTCTTTGTACTGTAATAGCTGCTTTCTCGGTTATATTAAACTCATGAATAAGCTTTAGTTTTGCTATTTTTCGTTCATGAAAGTGTTTAAAAGCTTGTTGTATTGTAATAACTGCTTTTAAAGTATGATTTGCTTCGTTTTCTTTTAATTCGAGAGCTTTTTTCTTTATTTGAGCTAAATTTGATCTTACTTTTTGCCCACGAAAGTGTTTTTGAATTACAATTGAAGCTTTGATAAGGCGTTTTTGAGTAATGAAGTTTCTTATAGAGCTTTGAATGGTTAAAACTGATGATTTTGTGTTGATATAATTATGCCTATCAATAAGTAAAATCGCGTATTTGCATGGATTTTGAGTATATTTTGCCCCATCTGTACAATTTCAATAATCATATTAAACTAACAATAACAAAAACATACCAAAAATACCCCCTATGGTTTGACAAACGATCAAAAATACCCCTAAGTGGTAGTATTTGTCCCTTTTAAAACTATAAGAAGGGGATTTTGACCTTTTGTAATACCATAGGGGGGTATATTTGGTATTTTACCCTATCAATTTAATAAATTAATTAATTACCTGTGCTATTGAAAATTCCGAGTGAAATTTTTTTCTTCACTAAAAGCCAAGCACGTGTAACACTTTGTAAAATACAAACAGCTCTTTTTATTTTCAAATATCTGGAATGTTCTACAGATCTTCTAAAGTGAGATTGTATTATTCTTGCAGCATTTTCTGAAACAATTAAAAAAAACATTAAACTCAGGTATTTTAAGTTAATATTAGGGTAAAATACCAAATATACCCCTATGGTATAACAAAATGTTATGGTTTAAAAAAAAGATAAAAAAAATTGTAATTTTTCAACAGGAATTATTTTGAGTTAATTCCATGTAGTTTCTTATATACTGTGAAAATTGCACTATAGGTCCCTCTATTATTTGAAAATTACATTATAGTTTCTATAATCTATATAATGCAAAATAACATAAATTTTTGACACGTGTGGGTTGGGGGAGAAAAGATTCTCAACATCTCCAGGGGTCATTGCTTTTTTTTAAATTACAGGGGTCAGAAAATAATTATCAAAACTCGGGGGGCTATATATATTTACCTTTTTCAATTTTACAAGGTGGTTTTTTTTTGTTCTCTTGAGCCATGTCTTTCCACCAAGCCATAATTGCTTTAAAATCTCTTGCTACAGCTCCTTCAAAAAATAAAAATAAAACATTTTATAATAAAAAAGAACTTGATATTGCATAGTTAGTCCCTGTAGTCTCCTAAATAGGACTTCTCTAATCCCTGTGCTCTGCAAAATGCCACGAAAGGTCCCTATGGTCAATACTTCACTCATAAATATCAACCCTAGGGACCTTTTGTGGCGTATATAGATGACAGGGACTAACAGTGCAATTAAAAAAACAATAAAAAGAAAAAAAACCTTCATTGTTTTCTTGATCCAATTCTTTTATATTAAGAACTGCTTCAGATTGCTTAAACCATCTCTCTGTACTTAATCTTCTTCTTTCAGGGGTTTGACAGTTAAAACCAAGCAGTTTGTGAAAGTTTAATTGATCCTGGAGAGTTTAGAAAAATGTAAAAATGACCCCTATGGTTTGACAAAAGGTCAAAGAAACCCTATAGTTTCAAAAATGACAAATTCCCTCTGTAATTTTCCAACTTGTGACAATATATGTAATAGAAGGGGTGAGTTGTAACAAGTAGAAAACACACAGGGGTATATTTGTCCTTTTTTAAACTATAGGGGTATATTTAGTATTTTACACTATTTAAATATCACTTACTGTGTTTCTTTTCACAAGTAATTGAGATGATAAGAACACCAAAAGGATGATTACACTTCGATCACTACATGCACCATTATGTTCAAGTAAATCACTCATTTGCAACACCTGTAGAAGGAAATGTTTATCAGGACAAATAAGAACTAATATAGGGACCTGTAGTGCAATTTTTGCATAATATAGGGAACTCTAGTGCAATTTCTGCATAATATAGGGACCTGTAGTGCAATTTTGCATACTATAGGGACCTATAAAGCAATTTTTGCATAATATAGGGACCTATAGTTAAAGTAACTCAATATAAAAACATTTTATGGGCTGAGCCAGGGTTTTTTGTTGTGGGGTTCCAGGGAAAATGTCACGGATCTTTGATTGCCTATATTATGCAAAAATTGCACTGTAGGACTTAGTATTGAATTTTTTCCGAGTTTATTGCACTGTAGGTCCCTATATTATGCAAAATATTGCATCGTAGGTCCTTATATTATGCGAAATATTGCATCATAGGTCCCTATATTATGTGAAATATTGCATCATAGGTCCCTATATCATGCAAAAATTGCACTATAGGACCCTATATTATGGATAAATTGCACTATAGGTCCCTATGTAATGCAAAAATTGCAAATAGGCCTTGGTATTACTTTTTGTAATTAGTTCGACAATAAGTCCATAAATTATACAAAGTAAGCTATATTAAATGATAGAAAAAACAAAATATTCATACAAATAAATTAAATCAAAGCATAATAAGATAAATTTACCTCTGGAAATTTCCCCAATAAAGATGTTAATTTCTGAGACAGTATAAAATTATGAACTGCATCAGTATAATCTTTAGCTGAGACAATTGAAACTTCTCCATTTCCATAATCTAGTCCCTGTAATTTCACAGAAGTGTTAAAAATAACCCAACCAATGACTAAAAAGTATGATAATTTGCTGAAAAATACCTTAAAAGAAGTAGAACAAGTGTGTTCTTTTCTAAAGTAATAATCAAGTAAGCACCACATAGCTTTTCCATCTATTAATGAAGAGAAGTCTATAACTTTGAAATCATGGCTTCCACATATTGCCTGATTTAATAAGAAAATTTGTTAAGATTGCATTATAGGTCCCTATATTATGCAAATATTGCATAACAGGTCCTTAGATTATGCGAAAATTGCATTACAGATTGCTATATTATGCAAATATTGACTATAGGTCCCTATAACTATGCAAAGATTGCACTATAGCTCCCTGTATTAGGGAAAATTTGCACTATAGGTCTCTATATTATGCAAATATTGCACTAAAGGGTACTATATTATGTATATATTGCAATATTTGTCCCTATATTATGCAAAAAGTGCACCAAAAGGGTATTATATTATGCAAATATTGACTATAGTTGGTCTCTATATTATGCAAAAATTTGCACTAAAGGTTGCTATATTATGCAAAATATGCACTATAGATCCCTTATATTCAGCATACAAGCCACGTTGTGATGAGGGGCCCATAGTGCAATATTCGCATAATATAGGGGCCTATAGTGCATTTTTTGCATAATATAGGGACCTATAGTGAAATATACCTGAATCCAGCCTAAAAGCATGTCCAAGAGGGTGTGTGAGCTTGGATACTCCTGTCAATTAAAAGAGCATTTATTAAGGGGTAAAATACACAATAAAAAAAGGTCAAAAAGAACCCTATTGTTTGAAAATAGACAAATATACCCCTGTTGACAACTCATCCCTTCTATACATATATATCACTAAATCTCATGACAGGGGGTATATTTGTCCTTTTTAAAACTATATGGAGGTTTTAGCAATACCTGAACAACTCCTCGGATTTTGAATATCTCCTCTTCTAAGATCCTCTTATTCACTAAAAGTGGGACCTGATTACACAAAAATAGAACAAATGAGCAGTAATATATATATAATAATATAAAACATATGTGTATGTCATACATTTACAGACACAACAAAGAAGTGAAATAAAAGGGTAAAATACCAAATACCCCCCTATAGTTCGACAAAAGGTCAAAAAAAAACCTATAGCTTTAAAAAGTTTCCATCTCGTGGCAACTATGTAACAGAAGGGGTGAGTTGTCACGAGTTGGGAAACCATAGGGGTAATTTTGACCTTTTGTCAAAGTACAAGGGGGTAATGTGAAAAACAGACCTGTAAGTGAACAAACATATTCCAAAGTAAAGAAAGAATGAGTTCTTTTTCTCCATTAATAATATCATCTCCTTCAATAACTAATCCATCTTCATCACACAAAGGCACTGAAGCTTGCTTTAAGAATTGTAGGGCGGTCCCACAATTAACTAGACTTTTCTTTCGAGTCTCTGATGGAACCACCATTTTCTGCTCATTAAAAAAGTACAAATAAGATTAATTGCGTAATATAGGGACGTATAGTGCAATTTCAACATAATATAGGGACGTAGAGTGTAATTTGTGCATAATATAGGGAAGTATAGTTCAATTAGGGACCTACAATGCAAATTTTGCATAATATAGGGACATATGACTCAAGTCATTGCCCCAGAACCCCAGTTTTTTTATAATAAGGAAAGTATAGTACAATTTTTGCATCATATAGGGACGTATAGGGCAATTTTTGTATAATATAGGGACCTAAAATGCAATTTTTGCATAATATAGGGACATATAGTGCGGTGAGAAGAATTCTGCCCCAAAACACCAATTTTTGCATATTTTAGGGACGTATAGTGCAATTTATGCATCATATAGGGATGTATAGTGCAATTTATGCATCATATAGGGACGTGTGGGGAAAGTTTTGCATAATATAGGGGCCTACAATGTAATTTTGCATGATATAGGGACATATAGTGCAATTAACTTGTAAAAAAGAATCCAAGTCATTTCCCCAGAACCCCAAATTTTGCATAATATAGGGACATATAGTGCAATTTTTGCCTAATATAAGGACCTATAGTGCAATTAAATCGGAAAAAATCGCAAGGGGTATTTGTCCTTTTTAAAACTATAGGGTTTTTTGACCTTTTGTCATACCATAGGGGGGTATTGGTATTTTACCCAATATTACACCGTCATATTGTTACGTGGCAAGAACGTTCAGGGACCAAATCGTTAAAAGGAAATAGTTTAGGGACCATTAAGGAAATTTTCCCTATAAATAATTACAAAAATACGTGCTAACATGTAAATTTAACGGTAAAAATGGATAGAATTTGATTCAAGAACTAAAGGCAGTATAAAAAACAATGTTCAAGGACCATTTGTGAAACTTTCAAAACTTCATGTCCTCAGCTAAGACATAGCCTATACTTCAGGGACCATTTGGGAAATCATCCCTCACATAAACATAAAACATGCAACAAAATTTAATTTTTAATAATATCTAACCATTAAAATCGAAGAATCATGTTGCAAAAGTTGAATAGCTCTACAAAGTCTAACACCATCTTGTAAATCTTCAAAAAGATTCGTAACTCTAAATTCATACTCAGTAAGAGGAATCTGTATTTGCATAAAACACCAAAAATTGTCAATTATACCCCTCTAATTTAACAAAATGCCAAAAAAAACCCTATGATTTTCCAACTCGTGACAAACCATATGGGGTTCTTGACCTTTTGTCAAACCATAGGGGCGTATTTGGTAATTTATACAAGAAATAATTACCACAAGCATAATTTAAGATGTATTTACCTGTTGATGAGTCACTTTATATCCGATAAGCATCAAATGAGTAAGCAAATTACCTTCTCCATGCATCACCTCCGATGATAAAAAGTCTAAATTACCCCCGAAAAATAAGTAAACAAGAATTAAACTTTACTGTACAATGAAAAATGAAGTATTTTTAACAATTACCTTGGATTAATTTACTGCTCGATTTAATATTCGAGTGTATAACAAACAGTAAAGGTGAACCACCATCTAATCCATCAATACCATGTTTAATAGGTAAACTACTCTGAGATTTAGCTCGATCAAGAATTAAAACAAGTAAAAAAAATCTCTTTAAAATCACATTTCCTAATTTCTCGTAATATCCTGGTCTAAATAAACCTTCAACTAATTTGTTATATGAGTAGTTTTTAGCTAAACCAGTGTGTGAGAAGAATTGTTTTTCGATTACGATTCTTAAGAAAGCAATTTCTTGTTCGGATTTAACATCTCCATTTGGTAATAATGAGTCACCACCTAGGATTATATATAATCCAATTCGAAGCCAAATTGGATTATAACTCATGAAGATTTTTATAGCTTTTTCTTTCATTCCAACATCTGTTACTATTGGACAATTTGATCGCATTTTTAATCGATTTTCATCAATGTTCTGTGAATAATTGGTCAGAAAAGTAAGCATTAGTGCGAGAAAATGGGGATTAAAGTCAATTAGACAATTACACAAACAGTTAGAAGACAAACCTTAGTTACTTGAGACATTGTCTCGAAAATCTCTTTACAGCTCGTTGAGCTTAAATAAACATTCATTCTCTCCTTTAAATCATCGAAACTACAAATTTCCTTCAATGAAGTTTTCAATGCGAGAAACTTTGATTCAGTAAAAGCCATTTTCGTTGTTTCTTCACTCTTCTGTCTCTTCGGGCCACGCCACGGTCCACCATCAGCCCGAACTTTACAACCCGACCCGATCTCTCGCTTACCATTTCCTCTAACCTCAGGCCCATCAGACAACCCAATTTCTCCAGTTAATTTTAACACATCACACCCACAAGAGCTAGTATTCTCGAACAGGAAATTCAACCAAACTGTGAGTGATTTCGCCAACGATTTCAATGATTTTTCTTTCTCGATTTGGGCTTTTCGGGCTGATTTCACCTGTTCGAGTTCAAATGCTTTTAATCTACGTACAGCATTGGATCGGGCTTTTCGAGATGAAGATTGAGGTGTTTGTTTAGAAGCAGTGAAGTATTTTGATTCGGTATAAGGCGAAACATAACTATTATCGAAAGTACGAAATCTTTTCGGGGTTTTAGGGGTTTTGAAATTTGAGATGTCTTTAAACAGTGAAGATGAAGAAGATGAAGGATCTTGACGTTGACTTTTGACCTCCATTTTTTCGTGTTGAAATTTTTCTGCAGATTTGGAAATGGAAAAGATGGCATGTAACGTTTCAGTTTTTTTGAATTTGAAATGTGAGTATAATGGCGGTTGTTTTTTTAGAAAAAAGACAGGAGTGGCGTTATTGTAAATATGCAATAAGTTTTGGTTGCTTTTTTTTTTTCTTTTGGGAAAGAAATTTCTTCTTTTTTTTTTTAATAATTAAAGATAAATGCCTCCTTAATTTTCTATTTAGAAATAAATGCCTAGTAAAATAATTATTTATAGAAAATATCCTCTTTATATTTTTTATACCTATAATATCCTTATTATTAAATATATTATTTTATTTTTAATACAATATTTATTATTAAATCTTAAACAAATAATAGGGTATTTCCACCACCACCACCACCACCACCACAACCATCACCACCTCCACCACCACCACCTACTACTAATTTTATCACACGCGCGCGTCCGTGAAATTTTTTTAAAATCGCCATAACTAATTCAAAAAAAGTCAGAAAAGTCAGAAAAATCGAAAAAAAACATATTTGGATAAATCAAATTAATATTTACGTCTATGATTTTTTTTCGCAATTTTCTGAATTTTTTGGTTTTTTTGATTTTTTTTAATTTTTTAATTCGCAGAACATGGAATTCCATGTTTTAAACAATGAATTTCGTGTCTGCGAAAAACAAATTCCTTATATCAAAGATTCAATGTTCTGCGAATTAAATAATTCAAAAAAGTTCAAAAAATTCTGAAAAAAATCATAGACGTAAATATTAATTTGCTTTATCCAAATATATAAATTTTTTATTTTTTTGATTTTTTTTGAATTAGTTATGACGATTTTAAAAAAAAATTCACGGACGCGCGCGTGTTTATTAGTTTTTGTTTTGTTTTAGTTTGGGATGGGGCTGTTTTCTATAAAAAATCTTATTATAGGCACTTTTTTTTAAATAAGTTTTTTAATAGGCATTAATCTCTAATTGGCTCTTTTTTTTTATCAATGGAAAGAAATTTCTTTACAATCCCCAATTTATTTATTTTAAATATCGAAAAATTATCTCACTCGCGAATTTTTTATTTAAGGATCCATTGGTCTATGAAAAGTAATTTACTCATTAAAGATCTACGAAACCAAATATCATAAGTCAAGAAAAACAAACGCCAAATCGTAGCAAGAGTAAGCTCAGGATTTGCGGGCAACTTTATTTAGAATTCCTGTAATTTGGTATATTATGATCAAATGTCTCTGTAATGTAAACAACATTTTTGAATTGATTAATGTAATTTCGTAGGGATTCTCCTTTTTTATTTATACATATCTAGTAACGAGGATGCATATCACCCTGAACAGATGCTTCATGCAAACACCCTTAGTCTTTGAATTAGATGTTTGAATTGTATAGAAATATGATAAAAAAAATGAGTCATTAATTATTTTAAATACAAAATACTGAAATGATATGCATCAGACAATTTTTTTTTTTTTAAAAAAACAGTTTGAGTTAAAAGAAAAAAATCAAAACTCAAAAAGTTGAGTTATAAGAAAAAATATCCTAAAACACAAAAAATTGAGCTACAAGAAAATTTTCATAACTGGTAAGAAAAAAATAATAAGTTGAGTATGCATCGTAAACCTTTTATCTTTTACTTGATGAACAATTTGAGTTTTAAATTTTTTTTCAAAACTCAAACTATTATTCAAATTAAAAGTAAAATACATAAAAAAAAAAATATAATATATATATATATCCTATTTTATATATATATATATATATATATATATATATATATATATATATATATATATATATATTATACTTGTTGTTTGTTACTTAACAAAAAAAAAAGAACTAAAAAAATCTAATTACTACAAAAATACAACAAAAAAGAAGAATATATTGAGTTTTGAGAAATTACCAAAACTCATAATCTAAGTTTTGGAAAATTTCTTAAAATTCTGACTGTTTTTCAAATCAAAGGTAAAATACATTAAAAAAAATATAGTATATATCATATATTATGATACATACTTATTGTTTATTACTTCATAAACAATTAGAAGGAATTAAAATATATTAAAAAATATAAAAAATACATTAAAAAGGAAGAACATATTGAGTTTTGAAAATTTTCCAAAACTCAAAATCTTCAAACTAAGAATTTGAGTTATTTCTTCAAATCAAACTAGTCATAGTGTTGGAACTATGATTCTTATTTATTAGTTCACATGTTTCATGTGTATTCTTTATACTTAGTGTAAGTTAAATCCACTTAAATTCATTTAATATTTGATTTTGCAAAACTGTACTGAAATCATCCAAACAGCAAATGAGAAGATTTTGGCTAAATCACCACTTCCAAATTTTTGTGCATCATCACAATATTGAAAACGATCATACCATGCATCATTGGACTTTGTTCAATCTTTATGTGAAACATCATATGATTAGTGGATGTATTTCCAACTACATATGGTAAAAGTGCTTTTCGTATACTTTGAATATTTTCACTCCATTAATTCCTCTTTGTATAGTTTAATAAATCATGATTCTTGTATATCTAGTAACCTTTGAAGATCAACGGATATGACGACTGTATTTTTTTTATGGCAGTTACAATAATAAAAAATGTTTTATGGTTGTGGTAAAAAGGACAAAAAGGAAAAAATCAAATATATAGTGATTTTTATGAGGGAGTAAATGACGAATGTGGTGAAAGAAAATAAAAAAATAGAATGTGGGGTTTCTTGGGTATTAATCCATAAATTATTATTATTATTAAAAAATAATAATAATAGATTACTTTGTAATTTTTAAAAGTGTTTTTAGTGTTTGTTTGGAAGTGTGTGTTTTTTTAAACACTTTTAGATGCTTAAGGGCCTGTTTTTTTTTTTTTTTGTTCAAAGCATAATATATATAGATAGATAATATTTCAAAAGGTTACAAGTGTAGTCGATCCCTAGGGTCTCGTTGTCACTACTTCAGATGTTAGCTAACTGGGGAGGGATACAAGTGTCCCAATTACCAAACAATGTGCTTAAAAGCTTCTGTTTGGCAACCCATTCAGCTGTCATGTTACTAACTCTAGGAAAATACAAGTAAAACTAGGGTTAGATAGTTCCGCAAAATAATAAATATTACAAACAAGGTTTTAATCGAATGACTCATAATGTTTTAATTAGAAGAAAGAGGCTTCATAAACATCTTGGTATTATTCTCAAATATTGTACTTCTAAAAGGGAACTCATTAGCCATCTCCGTTGCATTTAAGATCCTCGTGGATTCTGCTTCCAATACTGAATCTGCTTTAATTTTCCAACATTTTCCTGATATAAATTCATCATTAGAATTTCTTACTAAACATGTTATAGCTGCTCCATGACAAAAAATATTCTTTTTTAAAATTTTGTTACATGTCTTGTATATTTTTAAATAACCATTTGATGTCTCCCTATTTGTGATATAATAATCTAGGTTGGAGACATCAATTTAGGTGTATTTGATTAATTAATTATAGATTTTTATCCGTTATTTGATAATTTCTTATTTTGTGTCTTGATTTGATGATTTATTACTTTTATATCATGTTTGGTTTAATTTGTGTGTTAATGTGAAGCTCTTATTCCATGTTTTCTTAGTAATTGAGTTAACACCCGGAAGGGGGATTCAATTATTGACAACGCCACATAATCGTCTAGTGTGCGGTAGTGATCCTGCCGGGCTTGCCTAGCTAGATAATCATAAAGGTTTGATTTAACCACCTATCATTACGCAGGACCTCTAGTGGAGAGGTTGCTCCTAAGTCCGCCCTAACGGGGGTTAGGAAGAATTTAAAATCCCGGTTAGTATATAATGCTCAATTTACATTAAGGTTAGAATAACAACTTAGTAAAATAGACCCATACTAGTAACCCTAATTTATCTGACCTATATTCATATTTATTTATCTGCATTCTTATTTATGTATTCACATTAGATAATTATACATCTTATCTATGTTTTAATCTAAATATCTAAATTCATCCACACTTATTGAATACAAGTAGATCTAACTGATTAAATCCCTGCTAATGAACTTTACTTATTAACTAAACTTGCAAATGATCTGTAATAATTGCAATGAGTTTTTCATGGTAGTCAATGAGTGTGTGTCCTTTATTATTATCTTATTTATCTGTTTATATATCACACCTTTGTCCTCACCAGCATTTGTCTAGTCTAGTTGTTGAGTCATTTTCAGTTTTGATATTTAGTGGACTAGCAAACCAAACAGCTTTTGCCCCAGGGCATCTAAATATTATATGTCCAATTGTTTCAGTACTATTATTACATATTTTATAAATATTACTATTACTACATTTGTGTTTTACTAGGTTTCTTCAGTAGGTAAAAGATTTCTTACTGCTCTCCATATAAAGTTTCTATTTTTTCTGTGGGAGGGAGTCCCACTTTCCAAATTAGATTTCATAAATGGTTTTCATTGATAATAGATATAGTTAGTTTATCTTTATATTTTATTAATTGGTTATTATAATCATCTTTTTTAAATTTATGATATATTTCCTTAACTGTAAAGATCTCATTTTACGGAATCCAACACACATTTGATCTTCACATTTGAACTCAGGTATAATCATTTTTTCTGAAATATCATTGGGATATAGTCTCTTGAGGAGATCTAAATTCAACTTTTATTTTCTTTTATAAGTTGACTAACCCACATAAGTTCAGAAGCACTTGGTTTTAAGTTATGTGTGTTATTTGAGATCCACTTGTTGTAATAAATATTTATGTTTTCACCATTACCTAGTTTCCATTTAGTATTATTAAGAAAGGTTTATCTACCGATAATAATACTTTTCCATCCCCAAGAAGGGGAGCTTCCTAATTTTGCTTGGAGGAAGTTACTGTTATAGAAGTATTTTTTTTCAAACAATTTGTGCTTATTTTAGAGTAAAAATACTTTTAGAATAATATTTTAATTTAAAAAAGAAATATATTAAAGATGATTTTGAAATCTAGAATCACTTCAGATGTTTTTTTTAATAGAGACGCCTATTTGGTGCTTTTCAATCTAAAACACTTTTATGGCCCGTTTGGAATTGATTATTTAGGAGCTAAAAGCGATTTTTGATTAAAATTAAATTATTTGTAAAAAATATTAAAAAATATTTTGAGATCTAAAATCACTTTAAGTGATTATTTTTATAATCACTAATCTAGTGCTTTTCTTAAAAGTGATTTTAAGAGTCTAAAATATTGATATGGATATAAAATCACTTTAAGTGATTATTTTGAAAAGAAATCCCAGACGGGCAAAACATTTAGATGCATTTTTAAGTGTTTTTAAAAAAAAAACACTTCCAAACGGACACTAAAGTGTTTGATATCATGAAAGACACTTTTAGGAAAAACATCAAATATGTGTTTCTTAAAAAAACACTGAAAATGATTCTAGATTTCAAAATTATTTTTGATAATGTTTTGAAAATTTAAATTTTTTTCAAAAAGCGTTTTTTAACTCTAATATTTCTAAGCGACTTGGTGTGTTTTGAATTTTTGAGTTAAAATTGGGTAAAAATATTAAAAAAGGTAGATCATTATAAAAAAAATTATGTTTAGGATTTTATTTTAAAAAAAAAATTATTATTGATTAATTAATAGTCTTATGTATTGTTTGGATTCATTTTTTTAAAGGAAAGGAAAGGAAATGATAGGAATAAATTTTCCTTTCTTTTGTTTGAATTCGATTTTTAATTAAAGGAAAGTAATTCAATGGATTTCAGAATCCTTTCTTTTCCTTTAAAACGTCAGTTATTTAATCCTCCCGTTGTTTTGGAGTCATTTCAAAGGAAAGGAAATTATTATTTTTTTAAATGTCACAACTAACCTTATAACTTTTATTTAATAATATTTTTACATAACACATAAGGGTATAAATGTATTTTTATGGAAAATAATCCTTTCTTTTCCTTTAATAATGTGAATCCAAACAAATGATTCCTTAATCAATTACTTTCTTTTTCTTTATTAAATTTTTTACAATCCAAACATAGTCATCACTTTCCTTTCCATTACTTTAATATTTTTATATTCCTATCCTTTCCTTTCCTTTATTGATGATAAATAGGGTCAAAATATATGTAAAGTAGATGACATTAATTATAATAATTATTTTGTTTTACTATTGTAGACAAATATTTATAGAATTAAAGGATGTAATTATTTAATTTAATATAATTAAAATGCATAAAACTATATCTTTAGATTTTTTTTTTTATGACTAATATCTCAACTATAAATAAGAGATTAAGAGTTACTGGGTATTTCAAAATCATCAAAACAAATAGTTCTTTCAAGCCATGGCTAGCAAAAATCTGTTTGTCCTAATTATGGTAGCTTTTCATGCTTATGCTTCTATAGTTTTATCTTTTGCTAATCCTAATCCACCACTTATTCACTTTATCAGTACCATTGGAGATAGTTCTACACCAGTGTCTATCGTTTGTGATCCACTACGTCATTCATTAACTGCACGTGAGGATTATCAGTGGCAAGTTACACAAATACTTTCAAATTGCGGGGCTGACTGGGATAGATACTTTCTAACATTTGATGCGTATATCCCAAAGAGAGATCAAGGCCATCTAGTTTTGTTTTGGATGATTAATGAGGATGGATTTTATCTTAGTTATGATAAGTCTAATTGGAAAAAGAAATATGCTTGGGACACTGATTAATAGTTATACTTTTGTTAGCATCTCACAAAGAATGGCCAAAATTAGGTGTTTTAGTTTTCGATTTTTAAGATATTAAAAATATATGACAGTAGTTTAATATTTTTGTAAGGTATAATCTTTATATATTATATGTTGATTGGATCTTTTCCTGTTATTTTTTGTTACTAGACTTTCTTCTTCAGAATGAAAGAAGAATATTTTAAGGGTATGTTTGGATTGAAGGTATTGAGAAGAAAAGAAAGGAAATGAAATGATTTTTGATATATTCAATAGTTTGGATTAGAATATTTTTTGAAGGAAAGTAATTTGGGTGATTATTATAATCACCTATAAACCTCTATATATAATCACTCCAAATCGGGGTCAAATGGAAGGAAAGAATTTTATTAAATAAGTAAGAGAAGAAAAAAACATGGACACCTTACAAACAATGATAAAAATAGAAATATGTTAATAAAAAAATTATTTCCTAATTTTTTTCTAATCCAAACAAAAGAAAAATACTCAAATTTTTTTACGAAATTTTATTTGTTAAAATTATCTAATCCAAACAACATTTTTCACTCCCTTTCTTTTCTTTTATAATTTTTCTCTTCTTTTCTTTCATTATTTTTTTCAATTTCTTTTATAAGTTTAATAAGGTTTCTTTTATAAGAGTCCTTTCAATTTTTTTTTCTAAAAATAGGGATTAAACACTATTTCGAGTGACTCTTTAAAGAAGCTATACCCTAATAGGTTTTCAATTTCAATCATCTAATTTTCAGAAACCTTATTAAACTTTATGCTAACAACTTCCATAATGTAATTAATTTTTTATTATTTTACATATTTATTTCATTTCATTTAAATATTTATAATAAAATTCATTGCAAAATTATTCAAAAAGATAAAAATATTATATATTAGAATTAATTTTTATTTTATTTAAAATATTTTTTAAAAAAATTGACTAAGAAATAAAGGATAATTATTATATGGTGGTCAAACTAAAAATTAATTATAGTTTAGGGATGGTTGTAAAAGGTATTACAACTAAGAAATTCATATTTGACTAAATACTTATTTGCCTTCTTTTACACTTATTATATTTTAAAACTATTTTATATCCATATAATGCATATAAAAATTAATAATTGGTGTTTTAAAAATATTTAAGAAGTCATAAAAAAAGTTTAAAACTTCACATTGATTTTACAAATATAAAAGTGAAAAATGTGCAATTAATGCTTAAAAATTCACAAAAATATTTAGTTAATTATAATTAACTCAAAAATAATGTTTAATAATCACATGGAGCAAATTAGGCGCGATATCGAGAAGTATCTACCGAACCATACCTTGGGTATTATGATGCGAGAAAATAGCCTCGAGAGTATATTTTCTTTCTTCCTTACCATTTCATTACTTGTGATATATGTGTCAGTTTTTAAAATTTTATCGAGTTTGTTTCGAGTCGTGGGGACACGACTTATTTTTGAGTTGGGGATGTGGTGCTTTGTTGTCTCTCATCTCCATTTTATGTATTTTACTGCTTTTTAGGTAGAAATGTTAAATTTGTTAGCTGGAATTTGGTGTAGATTGTGTTTAATGGCCTAGAAGCATATATTTAGTGAGTAAATGAAAGTAGGTAATGTGTATTTGAACTAGTTGTTTTATATTCTTAAAGAATGACCATGAATATACACATTAATAGTAAATAAAGGATTAGTAAGTGATGTAGTAGAAGTAAGTTAAATCTTAGGAGCTTTGAGTGGTGTGTAGACTCTGGGATCTGAGCTAGTTGATAAACCCATTTAATGAACGTGCTAGAGGTGAGAAGGTAACAAAATTACATGGGTTAGAAAGTTATTAAGGCGGTTATTTGATAAGCAATTGTTGTATTTTAACTTGCTATCCAAATAAAATTGATATATTATCTGTCGCAGCCGTTCTAGCCTTTCTAAAGCCTTTTTATTAGCCATTTTACAATCCATACCCCTTAGACTATAGGACTTTTCCATATGACCCACACTCGCATCGTGATGCTAAGACACTCGTCTTTAGAGTTTGAGTTTAAGTGGTGGGTTCGAATTATGGGAAACAACTGGGTTAGGTTTTAGAGCTATGTATATGAAGGAATACGAAGATGATTCACTCGTTCTTATTGTAACCTTTTGCCGGTGTAAAAGAAAACCCATATTGAAGATAAATATGAGAAAAAAGTAGCATGGCATCTCACATAAGAAAAAGAGTCATAGCTAACTTACAAAAGCAAGAAAACCTAACTATATGAAAAGAACCGGCAAAATGGAATTTGTTATGTGATCATCATGGTTTATACTTGGGTTTTTGGGTATGCATATTAAGTGCATCAAAATCTTAGGATGGTGAGAAAATATATGAGAGTAACTTAAGCTCTAGGGTAATTCGTTGATGGCTAGTGAGGAGAGAGTCAAAAGCTCACTTTACATAATCCAAATTACGATCATACCGTGTTGGCATATAGCCTCCCTTATTAGGTTGTTTTAATATGACAAATCCTCTTGTGTTTAGTGTGCTAATTTCTATTGTTATTTACATTCCTTCTTCCACTCTATTTCATCAAAAAGCTCCTTCTTTATCATGTTGTTCATCTGGATTGTTTTATCTTAAGAATCTTATTCTCATACAAATGCTATTAACCTTATCTTTATGTTTATTGAGAATTAGCCTTAGTGTTCAACTTCAAAGATTCTTAGAATAATGTTTTCAACAACTTTCGTGAAGAAGATTTATTGATCCAAGTCATTATCCTTCAAAGATTACTTGGCGCGGTACACCGCTGCGGTATACCGGACCAAGGTTGCGGACCAGGGCGCGGTGCAGTGACTAGCCCGTCAGTATGCTAGAAAATCAAACCATTGAAGCGCGGTACACCGCACGAATCCTGCGGTACACCGCAAGGAAGGGTTTACTGCACAAAAGACAAG
This sequence comes from Nemophila menziesii, assembly GCA_029959085.1. Taxonomy (NCBI): domain Eukaryota; kingdom Viridiplantae; phylum Streptophyta; class Magnoliopsida; order Boraginales; family Hydrophyllaceae; genus Nemophila; species Nemophila menziesii. Next base: position 39,360,291 of record JARWIR010000004.1, on the reverse strand, counting down.
TCATAAGAAATATATCCGTTGGGAGATTAATAGATCCGTTGGACTCAAGCCTTATGACCGTTGGAAGCCATTTTCTACTATAAATTGAAGCTCTTTGAAGGCTACAACTACACCAACTAATTACAAACATTAAGGGGCTTAATTGCTATCATTCAAGAAGGTGTCAAGAGCTATACATAGTCAAATTCAATCTTAGTGAGCTTATAAATCCTTTCAAGGAGTTAATCAATTAAGCCACAAGGTTCTATCCACTCAAGAAGGAGTATACAAGCTTATAGTCATATCCACTCTTTTAGGAGTTTAGTTACAATCTTTAATTAGCAAACCTTTAAACACTTTGTTGCTATCCTCTTAAGTCTAGGTCTTGTAATAGATAGATTAAGAGAGAATTCAAGTATAGGGAGTATACTTGGTGTCCTTGTGTTGTGATTACACAAGTGGTGTGTCCTTCGTGTTATCGAAGAGTTTGTAAAGGTTATTGTGTTCTCGACCCGGTTAAGAGAGACACGGGAGCTTAGTGAAAAGCTTGAAATCCTAAGGAGGCTTCCTTAGGTAGTGGATGTAGGGAAACCGAACCACTATAAATCGTGTGTATCTTTCTTTCCCTACTCTATTTACTTTCTGCACTTTATATGTTTGATTATATGCTTGCATGAATTCTATGATATTGTTTATCTAGGATATCTAAACATATAGTCTTCTAGAGTAGTTTAAGATATTGGACTAGCTTTTTACTAGTCATACTTTTATATCAAACCTTACTCTTTTCATTGCATGATCCTATAAGAGTTTGATTTACTTAGTTGACCTAGAAGTTTTCTCTTAAACTTATTATTGTCCAAAAGATTTTAATTAGGCATTATCTTATTAGTAATCCTATTCACCCCCCCTCTAGGACTATCAATTGGTATCAGAGCCTAACTCTACGTGAATAGCTTAATCGTTAGTAGAGTAAACGATATGGAATTTAATCTTTTGGAAAGTTCGTCTTCTACTCGACCTCCACTTTTTGTAGGAACTTACTATTTTGCTTGGAGAACAAAAATGGAGGAATTTATAAAAACCGAAGATCCCGATCAATGGAGAATCGTAAAGGAAGGTCCATTTGTCCCTTATAAAGAGGAGTTAAATGAAGAGGGAGTTCTTAAGCTAAATCAAGAAGAAAAGGATTTTGATGAACTCACCATTGAGGAAAAGGCTAAGCTCACTCAAAATGCAAAACCAATGTACACTCTCATTCGTGGAATTTCCGAAGAAATTTTCTCACAAATGTTAGATTGTAAATCCGCAAAAGAGCTTTGGAATCGTTTGGAGTTTTTATATGGAATTGTCGAAAATGACGAAGAAGAAGAAGTCTCAATCCATGATGAATCTCACAATGATTTTAAACCTAATCATGAGGTAGCACTTTATCCTAACTCTTTATCTCTTCCTTATAATTATTGTGATATTAGGCAAATTTCATCCCTTCTCAAAATTCTTGATTCTCAAATCCATTTGAATAATCTTATGTTAAAAAAGGGTAAAATTGAGCCAAAGAATTGTTTTAAATGTTGTATCACCTTGGATGATATTCTTGGCAATACTAAGAACCCGTGTTTTGAAAACATTTTTATTTTAAATAATTGGAAACATCCTTTGAAGAAAAGCATAGAAGGTTTTAAAAAATTGGATGAAGCGTTTTCCCTCGCTCTTGATACTTTAAAAAATCATCCTTTCTCAAATGTCACTCCTTTTGATCCAAATGGCTTTTTTAAAGAAAAATTATATGTTAGTGATAATTTGGATATTGGAAAGAATGTGGAAACTTCTTGTTCAAAACCTTTACATGGTTACTCTATTCAAAAAAGAAGTTATTGCAATTATTGTGGTAAACCCGGTCATCATGCTTCTACGTGCCATTACCATGAACAACTTATTAGTGGCTCTTTGATACCTTCATGGGAAAAACCAATATGGATCGTGACAAATGCTAACAACATTTCCGGATCCATTCCACCTCGGTTACCATAGTAATATGCATTAAAGATGTTGAGCGTCAAGAAAATGGAATTTTATGCAAAAGGACGTTCAAACCTCATAAAAGGAAAATACGGTGAAATTCTTTCCTCTCTTGTGTTTTTTATTTTTCTATCATGCTTTATGTGTTTTATCAACTTGTGATACTATCTTGTTGTTCTTGACCTTTTACTTGCTTAAGTGTTGCTTTATTCTTGCATAGGGTCTTTTTGCACTTTTAGAAAACTTAGGGACTTTTGTGAAATTAACTGTTATATGAGTTCTTAGGTTCTCCTTGGCTTTTCTTTCTAAAACAAAGATGCTCAAAATTATTTTATATCATTCCGAGTCATTTGGGGAAGTTTCGATTGTGTTTCGGGTGTTTTTAAAAGAATCAAAAATTTCATTTTTGTTGACCAAACCGAACACTCGTGCGGTGCACCGGACGATTCCCGCGGTACACCGCACGTAAGGGTTTTGACAGATTAAGAGCCCGTCTTTCTTTCTATTCTCCTCATTCTCTCATTAAAACTTCCCCTCTCCTCCTCCTTGGCGATTTCCGGCCACCTACCCTCCGTCTCCACCACCAAAACACCCTCCTTCTCCGGTTAAATCACTCCTCCTTCTTCCTCCTTCATTACCCACTTCGTTTTTCCACCATGGTTAGAACCAAATCCATTGCTAACAAGAAAAAAGCTTCCACCGGAGCCTCCTCAAGCCGCCACCGTGAACCATCTCCGGCGAGGTCACCAACACCACCTCCACTCCGGCCATTCGATGCTCTTCCGGGTAGAACGATTTGCCCTTCGGCTTTTCCCTCCGGTGAAAATTCTCTCTTTAAGCTCTTTTCAATTCAAAAATTTCATAAAATCTTTGCTTTTTCGGGTAGTCATTTGGCAATCGGGTTAATCGAAGAGTTTTATAATAATTTTGAATTTAATCATGCTACTACTTCGATTAAATCAACCGTTTCGGGTACCGTCTTACGTTTAAAGTCGAATACTTTGTGCTCTAAATTTGATATTCCTTCGGATGGTTTTAGCGGATTTTGGTCTAGTGGTTGGGATAATTCGAATATTGATATAGTTGCTCAAAATGAAGTTAATGAGTTTGTTATTAGTAGAATGATTGTTCCCGATGGAAATTGGAATATTCGTAATTTTGATCCGGAGTTTATCGTGGCTCATAAATTTCTTATCTCGGCCGTGATTCCGAAAGATAAGCATGATGCAAAACTTATCCCGTATGAAGCTTATCTTTTATATTTGATCTTCTCCAAACAACCGATAAACATTATTGCGATAATGTTCAAATGGATGAATCACGCTCGTGCCTCTCGGGATAAAGTCCCTTACGGTATTTTTCTATCCAAAATCTTTGAAGCTAATGATATTTCTTTTGGAGGGACTAATGTGAAACCAATCAATAAGTCATGGAATTTCGATTATCTCACGATTCTAAGAATGAAATTTGTTATTTATAACAACACCTATGTTTCGGTCTCCACTATTAATCGTATCTCGGATACCACCATTCGTAGTCGCATCCTTGAAGCAAAAAGTAGCACCGATGGTCCGGAGCTTGAGACTCTTCATTTATTAGATAACCCGGCCCAACAAAACCCAAATCCTAATGAGCCCACTCCAAGCCAACCCACCAATACAAACCCTCCTACTTCATCCGGTTTTGAAAGCGCTATGTCTCGTTTCATGGATTACATAGGAAGTAAATTTGTGGCTTTGGAAGACAAAATAGAAAGGAAATTTGGAGTTTTAGAAGATAAGATAGGGCATCTTGCGAATGAGCTTTCGTGTATGAAAAATGATGTTTCGTGTATTCGCGATGATATTGGAAATGGAAGAAGGTCTAGGAGCCGCTCTCCTCGTGATAATCGCTAATCCTTCTTGCTTTGGTGTTTGGTGTTTAAAATCATCTTTTTTCGTTCTTGGTGGTTTATGGTTTTTTATGCTTATGTGGTTATCTTAGAACTTGTTAAGTGGTGTGTTTATGCTTTTAAGTGTTTATGGGTCCGTGTTTTGGACATCTAGGATATTACTACTTTGGTTTATTTGGTTTTCTTTGTTAGGATGCTAAATGTTTTATTTGGATAATTGGTTAACTTGGCTTGTTTTTATCATGATTGTTAGTTCTTATCATATTTGATTTGGTTTTTATGTTACTAACATATTCTTTGATGATATAGGTACTTCTTGATATTGCTCCTTATAGTTTGTTCTTTTTAGCTTTGTTCCTTAATAGTTTGATATTTGCATTTCGGTCCCAAATAGATCTTTTCAAAATTGCGTTTAGCCCCCAAACTTTTGAAAAATACATCTTGACCCCTTGCTTTTCAACAAAATTACAGTTTTACCCCTATTCTTATTAGGGAAAATTGTCAATCAAACAAACTATATGCATTTCGTAAGGGGGAGTCTTTGCTAAATCATTTTTTTTAAGACTCAAATGCTTAGACTAATCATTTATTTCATATTGTGCAACTAATCGTTTGTGTCATTAGAAAGCATATGAAATCAAAATCTATCAAGAAGTTGGTAAACATCTCTATCCTCAGCTCTTGCTTTACAAATATCTAAACTCTTGCAATCTTTGTTTAAAATCTATTCACTAGAGTTTTTTGCTCTTCTATTTTTAGTTGTTTTTACCCCGTCTTTTTGATGAAGACAAAGGGGGAGAAATATTATGTGCACTAAAACTTTCAAAACTTGCACGTTTTAAACACTCACAAATGCATCTCAAAACTTATGCTTATTGTGAGGGGGAGCTTTATTTAATTTGTACTTAAACTTTCATATCATTCCTAAGGTGTTTTAGTAAAGGATTTGTCATCATCAAAAAGGGGGAGATTGTTGGCATATAGCCTCCCTTATTAGGTTGTTTTAATATGACAAATCCTCTTGTGTTTAGTGTGCTAATTTCTATTGTTATTTACATTCCTTCTTGCACTCTATTTCATCAAAAAGCTCCTTCTTTATCATGTTGTTCATCTGGATTGTTTTATCTTAAGAATCTTATTCTCATACAAATGCTATTAACCTTATCTTTATGTTTATTGAGAATTAGCCTTAGTGTTCAACTTCAAAGATTCTTAGAATAATGTTTTCAACAACTTTCGTGAAGAAGATTTATTGATCCAAGTCATTATCCTTCAAAGATTACTTGGCGCGGTACACCGCTGCGGTATACCGGACCAAGGTTGCGGACCAGGGCGCGGTGCAGTGACTAGCCCGTCAGTATGCTAGAAAATCAAACCATTGAAGCGCGGTACACCGCACGAATCCTGCGGTACACCGCAAGGAAGGGTTTACTGCACAAAAGACAAGTCATAAGAAATATATCCGTTGGGAGATTAATAGATCCGTTGGACTCAAGCCTTATGACCGTTGGAAGCCATTTTCTACTATAAATTGAAGCTCTTTGAAGGCTACAACTACACCAACTAATTACAAACATTAAGGGGCTTAATTGCTATCATTCAAGAAGGTGTCAAGAGCTATACATAGTCAAATTCAATCTTAGTGAGCTTATAAATCCTTTCAAGGAGTTAATCAATTAAGCCACAAGGTTCTATCCACTCAAGAAGGAGTATACAAGCTTATAGTCATATCCACTCTTTTAGGAGTTTAGTTACAATCTTTAATTAGCAAACCTTTAAACACTTTGTTGCTATCCTCTTAAGTCTAGGTCTTGTAATAGATAGATTAAGAGAGAATTCAAGTATAGGGAGTATACTTGGTGTCCTTGTGTTGTGATTACACAAGTGGTGTGTCCTTCGTGTTATCGAAGAGTTTGTAAAGGTTATTGTGTTCTCGACCCGGTTAAGAGAGACACGGGAGCTTAGTGAAAAGCTTGAAATCCTAAGGAGGCTTCCTTAGGTAGTGGATGTAGGGAAACCGAACCACTATAAATCGTGTGTATCTTTCTTTCCCTACTCTATTTACTTTCCGCACTTTATATGTTTGATTATATGCTTGCATGAATTCTATGATATTGTTTATCTAGGATATCTAAACATATAGTCTTCTAGAGTAGTTTAAGATATTGGACTAGCTTTTTACTAGTCATACTTTTATATCAAACCTTACTCTTTTCATTGCATGATCCTATAAGAGTTTGATTTACTTAGTTGACCTAGAAGTTTTCTCTTAAACTTATTATTGTCCAAAAGATTTTAATTAGGCATTATCTTATTAGTAATCCTATTCACCCCCCCTCTAGGACTATCATACCGGCCAGAAAGACCTAATGATTCTTAACTATGTGATCTAGAGACAATTGAACCAATAGAGAGTAGTTAGTTGGAGCATTGCATACTAAGGTAGGATCGATGAACACTTTATATCTTCCATATCGAACTAAGAGAAAGACATATATTTTGTGCATTATAAAACTAATCTAATCTTGAAATTAATCAGTGTTCATTATTTGTATGATAAGTGTATACATATGATTTAATTTGTATGAGAATGGAAAGTAAGTAATCAAATTTACGTTTAGTTTCAGATAATAAAAGTACCTATATGTGGTGAGACTTGATCATGTCAATCAAGCTCAACTCTGTCAAGGATGTGCCAATGCTTGACAGTTCCAGGCTTGGATCATTGAAGACCTTGGGGTTGATTTGGGTGAACCCCGCAAACTACTTCATCCTCCATACCTTCTAATAACCCCTCTTCATACCACTTCTCAATTCCATCAACAATTTCATCTTTATCCATCTCTAGTGGTTCAGCCATCTCATCGTCTTCTCCATAAATGGAGTCAACAAGAGTTGCTGGGACTAGAGATGCAACATCTTCCTCAAGTGGTAGACCTAAGTCCTCCCTCACTTGTTTAGTTCTAGTTTTATTCCTTTCTATTGAACCAAACCTAATATTTTGATTCGAATTCTGAGTACTATAAGGGTCGATAGTGACTTTAGGGTTGGCCCCTTCAGATGGGCTGATATGCTGAAAGTCCTCACTCGGCCCGCATAAGTTATGGACCTCCATGTCATTAAGTGATCTGATATTTGTTTTGAAAGACATTCCCTCAATAGTATTAAGACCCAACTCAACCGTAGGAGTTAATAATGTATTCTGAACAAAATTAACCCCAGCAGCTAATTCACCTTTCTTTTCAACCACAGTTATTTATCCTACTTCCAAAGGTAAAGCATTTTTCTTATACTTTGATTTCAAAGGTCTCTTAACCTTCTGAGCATAAGGATTTTTCACAGCCTTAAAAACAAACTCATTTGTCCTTTTTTCTAAATTAGTATATTTGATCCAGTTTCCTAACCTGATTGCCAACTTGTTAGGACTGTCATAGTTTCTCTCCTCATGAGACACAATACCACACTTAAAGCAGAAATCAAACAACTTCTCATACTTAAAGGTAATCCAAACTGATTGTTCTTTAGCAATTTTTAAAATTAAACCCAACAAGTAATGGTTTATGAATAGAGAAATCAACTCTAGCTCTGATAGTAGAGTTCTCTTTGAATTTAAGAGGATCTGGGATTTCTATCTCATTAACAGTTCCTACTTTTAAAGCTATTTTCCTGACATTTGTTTCTTTAATGAAAAGAGGTGGAATACCCGAGATGCGAATCCAGAAAGAAGTTTCATCCAAAAGAGATGGATTTTTAATAGTTTCTTCATACTTTTAAACCAAACCATGAAATCCAAATATATGATAAGGCCTATTCTGCCAAACAATGTCAAGATCTTCTTTCTTATCAAACTGTATGGTGCACATGTTCTTGCCTCTTTTTTCAATAGAAATTCTACCTTTAATACCCCAGTATTGAATAATAATCTTTTTAAGATAGTTTAGATTGATAGTACCTGAAGCAATAGTACGAAGTAGGAGTTTGGGTTCCTCATAAATAGAATAAACATCGTCTCTATCAGGAGAGAGGCAAAGCTCATCCCTTGAGTCCGCTTCCTTATCACCTTTCAATGCCATTAAAGGATGAATAGTTAGAAAAACAAAGTAATCTATATTTCCAAAATACACTTAATCGTAATTTTTAGATAACGAAAATTAGCAATCGAGATAAAGAAGACACTAAACTTCATAGATCAGTGACTTATTGAGTTGCTTAATCATTTTACATGCTCAGTAACTTACAGAGTAAAAATGACGCATAGGCGGCGAAATCCAATGATCGGTGATTGTCGATGAAGTCGATGCTTAATTTTCAATTGGCTTTATGTTTTTTATTTGAATTTATTTTGTTTTATTTGAGAGTAATTTAGTATTTTGTTCACGAAAAATTCTATTTTACCTTTTAAATAAAAAGTTTTTTTCCTTTTCTTTTTATATGTAATTAAATTCTTTGAAAAAAAATTACATGTAATTAAATTAGTGTGCAAAAAACCATGAACCAATCACCTTATGTTAATTTACCATTTTTTGATTGGGTAAATCAATATATTTACCAATTTCGTATATAATTTGTCAAAGGAGGAGACTCATGTACTTTCGAAAGTCACAAAATAATCCTGTACTTACAAATTCAAAGCACCATTATCTTATTTCTAATTTGGTAAACAATTAGTTTTCGAAAAGAAAAGAGAGTAAACAAATTACCATTATTATCTACAATAATTATTTTAAATTTTTCTGGAAAAAGAATAAAAGAATATCCTCCCCACACGCAAAACCCATGTCCCACTCCGACTTCCTCCCTAACAAAAGTGAAACACTGCCTAGATTGTGATGTTTCACAAATGGTAAAGCATCGACGTTTATAAACGGTAAAAAAAAAAAAAAATACCATGTATTGTGGTCTAGGGAAAGCAAAGTTAAGGGCAAATAATGGTGGGTAGGTGGAGATGTAGTACTAAACTTGGCATTTTCTTGGACGAAAAATAATCAAAATATCTCTATAAGAAATACTAGTAGCATAGGTACAAAAGCAATAATTAGCCAATGTCGGAAGGATCATTATCCCGGGCCTGGCAAGAAGTTGTACAAATTGAGAAGGAATAGCAACTTTTTTTTTTTCTAATAACTTTCATTAATAAAAAAAAAAGTTTACAATATTAACTAATACCCAAAAGTCTAACATTGAAACCAGTTAAGATTAACTCACTGGTTAGGGTCTTGGTCATCCAATCTAGTGGTGCAGGTTTAAACTAAGTCAATGACTCTGAATCCAAAGTGGCTCTACTATGTAACAAAAAAAAACCTAACATTGAGAGGCAAAAGTTTATTATCTAATATGTGTTTCGCAATCCCAATATATCGCAAAATTAGATATTCTTTTAATAAGAGACAACTTAGGTGTATAATTTTTTTGGAACGTTGTTCGTGACAAAATAAATGAAACATATACAGTTATAATTGTTTCTACTTGAACGGTGTGTTTTGGCCTAGTAAGACGTGACATGAGCGTACAAAAAGGTCCAAACATCCATTTTCTTTTGATAAGAGCTAGAATTTCATAATAATTATTATATAATTTTGGAAATCGCTACCATTTTGTACGTTTTAAAAATCTCAAAAAATCTCTAACGCTTTCTATTTGCAAATCTAAGTTTTTATTTTCATAAAACTACTATAATAATTCCCTAACATTACAAGCTATAGAGTAACTATTAAATTTAAAAGATACACTGCTATAAATTTTTACCATAACAAATGACATGAAGGGAGGGATTTCAAAAGACAAAGTGATATTCGACATTACATTGGTTTTATTTTCTCAAATTTTTATATAAACTGAGTTAGAAATATTGTTTGATTGCCTAACAAAAGTAATGTTAAAATTCTATTTCATGATAGATTTACATCATAATTAGGCTAATTATTTTGAATTGATTTTTTCAGTATCTCAAAAATTTTGAAGCGAAAAATAAGATCAGGTTTCTATCAATAAAAAAATTCATTAACACTTGTTCAAATATACCAACATATATTGTATATCATTTTTGTGATGAAATTTTCATTTTTCAAACTACATTCAATGATATTATGTATCCTCATAAACCAAATATTAAATATATCAGTAGTAGAATAGTCCATAATAGTAAAATTGAGAGGGCAAAAGAACCACACCCATTGGGACTAGCTCAGTGGCCAGGACCCGGTCTCTCAACTAGGAGGTACAAGGTTCGAATCCCCTCAGCCGTGTTATTTCTTGAACCCTTAAAGGGGGTAAGCAAGGGGTGCATGGTTCGAGTCTCCTCCCTGAACATGGGTAACCTAGTTCTGATTAAGTGGGAGTATGCATGAGGAGGCGTGTATATTTCCTATGGGATTAGTCGTGGTGCGCGTAAGCTGGCCCGGACACCCATACATCGAAAAAAAAAAAAAAGGAGATACTCTATAAAATTCACACTTTATCATACAAACACGAAGACAAGTCAGAATTATGTTGTCTATATTCGAACTCTGTGCCTCTCAATAAAGGAAATAAGGTTTGGTCAGTTGAACTAACCAACTAATAATTGCTAAATGATTTTCCACACTTCCATATGATTAGTATGGGATATAGAAAGGAGCAGTAAATTTCCATTTTTTATCCTAATCAAAGCTTTTGAGATGGTGATAAGTATTTTCACCATGTAAATGTTGTATTTGCTTATGTTGCATAAGCAAATATCATCACAGTCAATTAAAAGGATAAAATGTTGAAAATAATAGACACAATATTATCAACAAAAGTAGCTTGAGAAAATCACTATTACAAAATTGTTTTATCTAAGTTAAAAAGGTGCTTAACATAGAGATGATATGAGCTCTTTGGTTTAATAACCTTTTCCAAACTGAGGATGCAAACATGTTTTCGGAGACAATAGCATCACGATTTACCAGTTTTACCAGTTTTACCAATTTTACCAATTTTTACGATGTATTATGGGTGATCAGATTTCAACAATTTAATAGACTCCTCTACTCCAAGAAGGTAAATGCCTAACCTTAGCAGCAAATCATGTTTATTGAAATATTTATCATGAAAAATTACTAATCGTTAATAATAACTGTAGTTGACTACTTATCGAGGACAAGATTCATGAGATGAACGTCTTTTAGGCCAAACACTTCATCAAATTTCTCAGGGATAATGGTCTTCAACACGCACAAATGCATTATAATTCTCTCAGATTGCTCCATGAAAAATCAACAACAAAACTCAAATCATCACAAATTTTATTATATATAAGGAAAATCGATATACTTAATTTCAAAATTTTCTAATTCATAATATTTTTTGCGTTTTTTCATTGACCATATAAGATTTTTTTTGTGTCACTATTAATCTACGCAGAGTAAACCGATCCTGAGAATCTGACGAGTACATGAAAGTGACGAAGACATGTTGACTGCAAAACCATAATACATGTTGAAACAATATACAAGATTTATCTGATCCCACTGATTTCTTTTTCCCGATCGACCCTAACATCATCAGTCTTTCTAAATCAATCTACTCCTTCTTCAAAAGCCGAAACTCTAAGTTTGATGATCAAATTCAGTATTAAAATTTATCCAAAAATCTTACCAAAGCTCAAAGAGGAAAACAAATACAATACATCAAAAAGAAAAAGAAAAAACTTCCATTAAAATTGAGAGTCATTCAAATGGTCCAAATAAAAAGAAAAATTAGAAGAAAATTACACCAATTTTAAAATTACTTAAAAATAAAAATCTGTCTCGAAAAGGGAAAAAAGATAAGTGTTGAGTTGGTAAATGAATAAATAATTAAATATTTAAGAGTATTTTATTGCGTCTTCTCAGTAGTATTCATACAGCTAGTCACGTTTATTTCGGCTTATTATCTCAGGTGAGCTGTGTTTTTTCTCTCCGTTGACTCAAGGAGATAAAATGACTAGAGCACCACTGTTTGTACCGGCAATTAACGCCACCATCTCCGCCGTTAAGCTGACGTCAGACTGGTGGGAAGAGATCAACGAGTCTGAACAGTGGCAAGATGGAATCTTTTACTCTTTATGCGCTCTCTTCGCACTCGTATCCTCTGTAGCTTTAGTAATTCTTCTTACCCACTTTCTCTCTCTATATACATGTGTATGTATAAGGTTCTATTTTTAATTCTGACAAAAAAAGGTGTAAATTTGTTTAGTAAATCTTAAATTAAGTGTTTCGAATCTTTTGAAGCTTTTAGATTATTTAAATTAGTAACTAATTCGAATTGAAATGCTTTAAGGAAAGTGCAATTTTTTTTTTATTATGATTATTACTTGATTTTTAGCTTCGATTTAATTTGATTGATTGATTTAAGATATTGATTCTCATGAGATTTGATTAATTCACCTGGTAAAAACTTTTTAACTTTGAGATTTCAGTATTGGTCCTTCTAATATGCAAAGTAGCCAAATTTACCCCGTGTTTTGAGAAATTAACCTAATAATTTTACTTATTTGTGGTGATTTATGCAGATTCAATTAATAAGAATTGAAATAAGAGTACCTGAATTTGGATGGACTACACAGAAAATTTTCCATCTTATGAATTTCATTGTAAATGGAGGTAAATAATAATATTTATTTGACAAAATTATTAATTTTATATAATTTATTAATTTTTTTTTAATTATTTAGTTCGAGCTGTTGTGTTTGGATTTCACAAGAGTGTATTTCTTATCCATCCAAAGGTAATTTCCTAATATTATTACAAAAAAAAAATTATATATAATATTAAATTAATGTTACTAAATTAAATTTATTTACAGGTCCTAACATTGATATTATTGGATCTTCCTGGACTACTTTTTTTCTCAACATTTACTGTTCTTGCTTTATTCTGGGCTGAGATATATTACCAGGTAATTAAACCCCTTATAGTTTCACAAAATGTCAAAAATACCCCTATTATTTATTAAGTGGGACCCTCATATTTATTATTTTTATTGAATGTTCAGGCTAAAAGTTTACCCACAGATAAGCACAAAATATACTATGGAGTGATTAATGGTGGAGTATACTTAATACAGGTATTTAATATTTTTTTATTAGGTCCCTTAAGTTTTGAAAAAAGAAAAAAACACCCCTAATATTTTCTTTCTACTAAAATAACTCATGATTTATTTATTAGATTGGTATATGGGTGTTCCTATGGTTAAATGACAACTCAGTTGTGGAGTTTATAGGGAAAATATATATTGCAGGTTAGTCCTTCAACTTTTAAAAAGTTGCAAAATCACCCTAAGCTCATCTGTGTTTCATTTAATGCAGTAATATCATTTGGAGCAGCTTTGGGTTTCTTATTATATGGAGGAAGGTGAATTTAATTATTATATATTTTTATTTTTAATTTATTTTTTAATATAATTTTATATTTTTTCAGGCTATTTTTCATGTTGAAACGTTTTCCAATTGAATCTAAAGGGAGAAGAAAGAAGCTTCATGAAGTTGGATATGTAACAGCTATATGCTTTATTTGTTTCCTCATTAGATGCTTTGTGGTAAGATATTTGCAATTTGACCCCTTAATTATTGAAAAATGATGGTTTTACCCTTGATTAGAAAATTGCGTAGGTCTAAAAGTTAAGTTCTTTTTTGCGTTTTAATTTAATAATTAACCCTTGTTTGTTGGTTTAAAGTCTTGGTTTTTGTTGAATATAAGCATAATATAGGGACCTATAGTGTAATTAATTGAAAAATGGGTTATACTTTGTGTAATATAGGGACTTATAGTGCATTTTTTGTGGCAAAATATAGGGACCTATAGTGTTATTAATTCAAATATAGAACTTTTTTTTGTATAATATAGTGACCTATAGTGTGTTTTTGTAAAATATAAGGACCTATAGTGCAATATTTGCAAATATAGGGACCTATATTACAATATTTGCAAAATATGGGGACATATAGTGCAATATCTGCAAAATATAGGGACTTATAGTGCAATAAAGACCTATACTGCAATTAATTAATTAATAGAACTTATTTTACATAATATAGTGATCTATAGTGCATTTATTTTGCAAAATACAGGGACCTAACTTTAGTGCAATTATATCAAAATATAGAACTTATTTTACATAATATAGGGACCTATAGTGCAATTAACAAATGTATATATATTGAAACTGTTTAATTTCAGGTTGTTCTATCAGCTTTTGATTCAGATGCATCACTTGATGTATTGGACCATCCAGTACTAAATTTGATCTACTACTTGGTATGAACTATGAAATAATCCATAGGGGTTATTTGGTAATTTAGTAATAATTTAATTAATTTTATTTTATTTACTAATTATTACTTTGTGTGAAAAACAGCTAGTTGAAATTCTTCCTTCAGCTCTTGTGCTTTATATTCTACGCAAGCTTCCTCCTCCAAAGAAAGTATCGGGACAATACCACGCTATTCAATAGAGTGGGCCCCACTTATGAGGTTAGGGTGAGATGTATGTTGTATGTTTTGGATAAAAGGACTTGTTGGTCTTTTGTTGCTTTGGGATAAATGGGATTCTAGGGTTTTGATATTTATTTTGTAACATTTTATGTTGTGATATTATTATCATGTTAAATGTTGCTTTGTAGTGTGTTATGAATACAATTTTATGAAATGTTACATGGTTTTAATAAACTCCAAATATCCAATAGCCCATTCTCATATACCATAAAAAATTTAATCATCAACCTGAGTTCGATTCCTCTCCACATCATAAAATAAATATCAAATACTTCTATCAGTTACACAAAGCCCCTTAGATTTATAATAACATCAAATACCACCAGTCCACAAATCAAACCAACTTTATAGCACATTCTTTTCCCAACCTCACAATATGATAATTTGCATAAAAGTCCCTATAACATACCTTACTACCATCAACAACTCACCCACATTAATTCCACTTTTATCAGATAATTTGCATACTCTATTTGATCAACATGTAATTTATCGATAACCTGTCCAGCAAGCTAGTTACCCACAAAAGATATGTTTTAGAAGTACCAACTTATGCCAAACAACCTCATACCACTCATATTTATGCCTTTTATAATCAAAGCTTTTATCATCATCTTTGTAAAGAGTTCTTCTTTCTTGTATACTCCTCATATAATTTTATCCACATTCCACAATATCATAAACAATATCAAATTTATTTAAAATGAACACCATATACTTCAATTCATTAGGCAACCTTCATATCGCATTATTATAATAACTTGTCATAGTTCTTTTGAAATTATATACTTATAGTTTTCCTTTGATAAGTCAATATTTGGTAGGATTGAGCAAATAAGAACTAGAAAATTAAATTAAATAAAAAAAGCAGAAAAAATCAAATCAACAAAATCAAAAACCAATATACTAAATGATTTGGTTTTTCAATTTTTCAAAATCCGAAATTGTTGATTATGAGTTACTAAGCAAAAACCAAATTGACGAAAAAAAATTAGGAATGTGGAAATTTTTTTATAATAATTATGTGGGAATTTTTTTTGGTGAGAATTAACAAAGTGAAATAAACTTTTAGAAATTTATTTAGTATTGAAAATTAATTGTTGTTAAATTTTATATTGTTATTTTGTTGATATGTTAATAGTTTATTGTCAGTATATGATAGTAGCATAATTGTATTAGAATATTAGGGGGTGTTTGTTTGCACTTAATGAGATCTTAATCTGGTTCGTTAAGACACTGGATCAATAAGACTGTTTGTTTTTCCTGTCTAATTCAGATATGAATGGTTCTTAATAGGTCTGTTTCATTAAGATTTCAAACTAAGTCTGAATCATTCAGACACTGCCTCTTAATAGAATAAGTCATATTCAGCTGTTCATTCAGCATTCAGCACTTATTACTTAAAAAAACAAACGACACCTTAGTCTATATTGGACAATGTTTTCGAAGAAATGGGTTGAAAAAAATTATTGACCAAGCATACAAATTCAAAGCGAACCAGAAACTGAACCAAAACAAACTAATTCGGAACAAAAAAACGAATGTAAAACCAAATACAAACCGTCTGGTTCGGTTTTTAATTAAAAACTGAAACATTCGATTCGGTTCCCAGTTTTAGTCAAAAACCGATAAAACCTCATCAACCTCACCTTTAATATTTGGACATATTTCTTCCAAAGTATTTACCATTTATCCACTAGTATTCAATAAGATAAGTATTCTTTCCCTTTCCAATCTTATGCTCAATAAATTTAAAAGCTTTATCTCTTACTTTAAGCATTACTCTATGTTAGCCTCACCTTGTTTTTATTCCCGTTTTAATATTCGACAAATCATCATTTAAACTAAAATTCATTTGGTATCACTTTAAAGGTTTTCCAAAACCCCTCATTAGATTAGTTGTGTCTAAATCCTTGTACTTTAGCTTGAGAGTCAAAAGAACAGTGCCGCGGTACACCGGACGAAACACGCGGTACACCGCAGAGCCACGGACCAGAGGCATGGTACACAGGATAGCCCGTCAGTAAGCTAATGAAAATGCACGGTACACCGGACCAAGGCGCGGTACACCGGACTGATGCACGGACCAGGGACGCGGTGCATTGAGTAGTCCGTCAGTAAGCTTGAAAATTAGACGAACGTTTTCGCGGTGCACCGGACCATACCCGCGGTACACCGCACGAGAGGGTTTTCTGCACTATTACAAGAGGACAAAGCTTATATCCGTTGGAGATAAAATAGATCCGTTAGAGAGAAGCCTTATGACCGTTGGACCATATTTTCAGCTATAAAATGGAGTTCATTCAAGACACAACTCAAGCCTTCCATCTACCAATCTTAAGAGCAATTAATATTATCATTCAAGGAGGTTTCAAAGGAGCATTCAAGTCATATTCATTGTGAAGCTACTTAGTTCATATCCACTCATTTAGGAGTTTAGTTACAAAGCTTTTATAAGCACCCCTAAACACTTTTCCCTTTCCTCTTAGTTCTTGTAATAGATTAAGAGAGTAGTGTGAGCATAGGTTTTATGCTTGGTTCCTTGTGTTGGTGATAACACAAGTGTATTTTCCTTCAAAGGTTTTTGAAGTGGTTGTAAGGGTTTGTAATCTCACCCGGTTAAGAGTTACGAAGATTAGTTGAGAATCTTGCAAATCCTAAGGAGGCTTCCTTAGGTAGTGGATGTAGGGAAACCGAACCACTATACATCGTTGTGTATCGTATTCTATCTCTACACTCTTTACATTTCCGCACTCTATATGCTTGATAAAATGCCTACATGAATAGTTTGATAATATTGTCTTTTAGGATTATCTAGTTCATTACTATTTAGTTTGCTAAAACAATAGGATTCAAATTAGCTTTTAATTTTATTTACTTGAAATAAAATTAGCCGATTAATTTCTATTGTCCTATTCAACCCCCCTTCTAGGACGCATATAGACTATCAATTGGTATCAGAGCCTAGCTCTATTGTACTTAATCGTTTCTAGAGTTAATACGATATGGATTCTAATCAACCGGAAGGTTCATGTTCTACTAGACCTCCGCTTTTTGTAGGAAAAGACTACTTTGGGTGGAAAAAGAAAATGGAGATTCACGTCAAAGGAATTGATTACTTTTTGTGGCTTGCTATCAAGAAGGGTCCTTATATTCCTTATGTTACGGGTAGTACGAAGGTGAAAAATGAAGATGATTACAATGATCAAGACATAGCTAAACTCACCAAAAACAACAAAGCTATGAACATCCTCATTAATGGATTAAGTGTCACGGAATACGCTAGAGTTAGTGAATGCAATTCCGCTCATGAAATGTGGCAACTCTTGGAGCTATCATATCAAGGAACGGAAGATATCAAAGAAACTAAGATTGGTCTCTTTATCACTAAGTATGAGCTATTTCGTATGGAGCCCGATGAAGCCTTAAATGCTATGCATCAAAGATTTTCTAACATTGTCAACACCTTGAAGACTCTTGGTCAAGAGTACACCAACAAAGAACAATGCCGAAAAATCTTATTTGCTCTTCCAAGGAAATACAAATCAAAAATCAACTCTATAAGAGACACTAAAGATCTTTCAAAAATGACGGTTCATGAACTCATTTGCAACCTCATGACGGAAGAGCTTGTGCTTGAAGAAGAAAAGATAAGAGATGATGAGGAGAAGAAGATTAAGAAATCTATTGCTTTCCATGCCTTGAGTACCAAGTTGAAAGAACGAAAAGAAAGGAAGGAAAGTGAAGAAGATAACTCACATGAAGAAGAAACTAGTGAAGATGAAGGAGTGGCTATGTTAGCAAGAGATATGAAAAAATTCATGAGATACAAACGCTTTGCTAAGAAAGGAAGTTCTTCCTCACCCTACAAGAAGAATGATAGAGCTATCAAACAAGATGAACCCACTTGCTATCATTGCAAGAAAGTTGGTCACATCAAAACTTATTGTCCTCTTCTTCAAAAGGAGAAACCTAAGAGAGCAATGCATGCTAATATCACTTGGGATACTCAAAATTCGGAGGAAGAAGAAAGTGATAACGAAAACGTCAATCTTGTTGCTTTTATGGGAGAACTTGAAAATGATGAAGATGCTTCTTCGGATGATGATACCGGTTCAACTCACTTTGCCTTTATGGCAAATCATGAAGAGGTAACTCCTAAATCTAAACTCTCTTTAACTAATGATGATGCTAGTGAACAAGATATTCATGAGGCATTTGATTCTCTTTACAATGATTTTTTAAATTCTATTGAAACAAACAAAGTTTTAACAAAAGATTTAGAATTTGAGAAAAATAGAACTAAAGAGGTTTTGAAAGCGTTGGAAGATTGTCAAAATCTTTGTGATGAATGTATAGATGATAATGAAAAACTTCATCTTATTGAGAAAAATCTTTTGGAAGAAAAAGCTTTGTTAGAGAAAAAGATTGTTGATCAAAATGCCATTATTTTAAAATTTACTAGTGGGCAAGAAAACTTGGATTTGATTTTAGGTTCTCAAAGAATGGCTTGTGAAAAAAGTGGTGTTGGATATGATCCATTCACTCACCAAAAACCTTTGAAAAATGTTTTTGTAAAATAAAAAATTTCAAATGAAATTCCATCTTCTTCAAAATCTTCTATCACTTGCACCTATTGTGAAAAACTTGGTCATGATGCATCTCATTGTTACTATCGTAAATTATTGGATTTGGGATCTCTTGTGCCAATTTGGAAAAGGCCTATATGGGTCTTAAAAAGAAAATCCACTAACCCTCATGGACCCAAACCTAATTGGGTACCTAAAGCTTAAATTATTTTTGTTTGTAGGGATTGAGCATCAAGAAGCAAAATATATGGCTCCTTGATAGTGGATGCTCAAGACACATGACCGGGAATCCATCATTATTTACACGTTTATATAAAACAAAAGGTGATAGAGTTACTTTTGCCGACAATACTAAGAAACGCGTTTTGGGTAAAGGGACTATTTGGGAAAATTTGATGCTAAATCGGATGAAGGTATTTTTTCTTGGTTATTCCACTAAAGGAAAAGCCTATCGCATTTTCAACAAACGTACTCGTACTATTGAGGAATCTATGCATGTTGACTTTGATGAGACTAATCCGTTTTGTATCAAGAAAGTGGTAGATGTTGACTTAAATGAAGATACTCCACTAGATCAACCCTTAGAATCTCCTACTCAAGAATTAAAATCTCATGATGAACCTCCTAAGGAAAATGATCAAGTATTAAATGAAGCTAGTACGGATTTAACAAGGTGTTGGAAACATATCAAAGATCACCCAAGTGAATTAATTCTAGGTGATCCAAAAGAAGGTGTTACCACTCGCTCTCGTATTATTGCTCTTTGTGCTCATCAAGCATTGTTATCTCAAATTGAGCCCAAGAATATTAAAGAAGCCTTGTTAGATGATCATTGGATTAACGCTATGCATGAGGAATTAAATCAATTTGAGCGTAGTAAAGTTTGGACATTAATGGAGAAACCAATTGGCCCTACTATTATTGGCACTAAGTGGATATTTCGCAACAAGCTAGATGACACCGGTATTATTACTAGAAATAAAGCAAGGTTAGTTGCTCAAGGGTACAATCAAGAAGAAGGTATTGATTTCGATGAAACTTTTGCTCCGGTAGCTAGAATTGAATCTATTCGTATGCTACTTGCTTTTGCTTGTTATATGAATTTTAAACTTTACCAAATGGATGTCAAAAGTGCTTTTTTAAATGGTTTCATAGACGAAGAAGTCTTTGTTAAACAACCACCGGGTTTTGAGGATCCAAAATTTCCAAATCATGTTTTTAAACTCTCAAAGGCTTTATATGGTTTAAAACAAGCACCTCGTGCTTGGTATGAACGATTAAGCAAATTTTTATTAGATGATGGTTTTAAAAGAGGAAATATTGACTCCACTTTATTTATAAAAAGGTCTTCAAAAGATATCCTTCTTGTTCAAATTTATGTGGATGATATTATATTTGGTGCTACTAATAAAAATCTTTGTGAGAATTTTTCTAAAAGCATGCATAAGGAATTTGAGATGAGCATGATGGGAGAATTAAATTACTTTCTTGGACTTCAAATCAAGCAAATGAAGGATGGCATCTTTGTCAATCAAGCCAAATATACAAAAGAATTGATCAAAAAATTTGGACTTGAAGATGCAAAGGAAATTGGAACTCCAATGAGCTCATCCACAAAATTAGACAAAGATGAAAATGGTAAAAATGTTGATGAGAAAGTATATCGAGGTATGATTGGTAGCTTACTTTATTTAACCGCTTCTAGACCCGATATTATGTTCCCCGTGTGTCTTTGTGCTAGATTTCAATCCTCTCCTAAAGAATCCCATCTTAGTGCCGTTAAGCGTATTTTTAGGTATTTGAAAGGAACCCTTAGTCTAGGACTTTGGTACCCTAGTGATGTCTCCTTAATTGTTCGTATTTTCGACCCTTAGGAGACATCATTTTTGGTGTTTATTTAATTAATTCGATAGACTTTTGGACTAAATATGCAATAATATGATTTTCCTCTTTTATTTCTAGCATTTTTGATTTATTAAGCTTTTGCGCGTAATATTGGTATTTTTAGTGAAGATTTTACAGGTTTTAGATGTTAGCTAGAAGAGGAATCCGATGAGAAAGTCAAAGATCAAAAGATAGAGTCAAGATTTGAAAAGAAATCCCGAAGATATTATTTTTAGAGCTGAAAATCCATTTTCCAGGCCATAGATTGCTGATTTCTAGGTGCTTAAGCGATGATCTAGCTGTTGACCTTTGAAGAGAAATCATTCCTTATCAAGTTACGGAACTTTAGCAACTGGAATAAGGTCAATCGGAGTTGTAACGCATCGGAAAAAGCCGTTTTAGTGAAGGTGTATCAGCAGTTACGGGATTTTGGGCTTGGAAATTGGGCTTGGACATTTAATTAGTCTTTTATTTTCTGGTCCAAGCCCTAGTCCGAATTTATGCTTATAAAAGGAGGTCTGGACTTCTATTTTACACACAATTCACATTCCACAAGATTAAACACCAGAGAGAAGCAACAGAAGGAAGAAAGAAGAAGCTACAAGAGCTGGAGTGGGTCTATAGCTCCGTTCGTAGTCATTCCAATTCCGGAAATTAGGTTCTTTCAATTTCAATTTTGTAATCAAATATGAATTCCTTTATTTTTAATTTAGTATTTCTTTTTAATATGAGCTAAACAATTCTTAGTGCTTGAGAACAAACAATGGGTGAATCCCAATCTTATTAATTAACGAATGTTGAATTTGGGTTTTTATTGAATTAAACTAAATTAGGGCTTTTACTCTTTTCAATAAATTGAGATTATTTTACTGTTTTTGGAGTAGCTAACTAAGAACAAGTGTTAGTATCTAGGCTATTCCAATTAGTGGCGATTGGATCATCCTGACGGAGGGTTTAGGTATGGAAATATTTATTGAAACTAAAATAGAAGCTATTGATTCTGACGAACTTAGCTAATTCTAGGGCCAATGAGGTAAAACACTTAATCATCCAACGGTGGATCATATTTACCCTGACGGGACTAGTGACACTTTAGGATCGCCTTATAGTCCACCCTGACGGGGGTATAAGGAAATTAGAATCCCGACCATTGTAATTGACTAATTTAGCCCTTAAACAACATAAGTTATGAAATAGGATTGGGAGGATCCTTGCGTTCTCAAGTACTACTTCTCATATTGCGTTTTACATCATTTTACTTGCGTCTTAGTTTTTATTTGCAATTTAATATTTGTCTTTCATTCATTAGCTTTAATAACAAAAACCAAACAAACATATTATTATCTTTTATTTTCATAATTGCATCAATCACTACTTGCTAAACATTGTGATCAACCATCCGTCCTTGGAACGAATCTGTATTATCATACATACTACTTGGGACAACCGTACACTTGCGGTTGTGGTTCGATTAGCATTTGCATTTATTTTTAGAACACACAAAGGACCACCAAGTTTTTGGCGCCGCTGCCGGGGACGGTAGCGTGTGACCACGGTGTTTATCCTTTAGTGATAGTTGCATTTATTTTTATATTTGTTTTTATCAGTTTTACGCTTTTTGCTTGTTTAGTTTTCTCAGGTTTTTAGGTTTGGTGTATGCGAAGAAGGCTCAGATTTGAACCGCTAGTTCAAATCCTTGATAATCCGGATTCGTTAATCAGACTTGCAAATAAGAAAAGAAGAGAACAAGAGGAAAGAGAAATGGCGAATATTCAAGATCCATGGTTTACGAATGGTCCACCAGAAGTTCCATTCCGTGCTCCTGCTATAGGAGTAGGTGCTCCAGATATAAATGTTCCGAAGTTTCGTCCAGATCCGGGTATGATAGCTCAATTCCAAAACTTTGGAAATTTTCGTGGTAGAGTTGGAGAAGATCCTCTTAGAGCGATACAGAAATTCAAACAGATATGTGATTCTTACATCACACAAGGAGTTTCAAAAGAACAGATGTACTACGCTGTGTTTAAATTTTTTGTTATTGATGGAGCAAGTGAATGGCACGATACGCAAGATCCGACGAAGATTACTAATTGGGACCAATTAGAGATTGCTTTCTTTGACAGGTATTACCCAAGTAACATGAGGTTAGATGCTGAATTAGAGTTGACGCATTTCCGTCAAGAATATGATGAAACTTTGGGTAGGAGTTGGACAAGATTTCAGATGTGCTTACGTAGAGTCCCCAATCATGGCTTTTCAGAACAACAACAATTAAAAATATTTTATAGAGGCCTTGATGGGACTTCAAGAGAGAAATTGGATATGCTATGTGGTGCAGGTTTTCTTCAAGTTCAACCCGCTCACGCAAAGATCATCTTAGAGAGAACAGTCAAGAATGAAGTTGGGTGGAGTTCAGTAAGAACACCAGTTAAAAGAGTGAATAATGTTGATATGGAAGAAAAGTTTGCTACGCTAGAGACAAAGCTTCAGACCACACTAGAACAACAATTGAGACAACTTACTCTAGCCGTGAAAGAAGGTTTCTCGAATAAAAGAGGTGAGGTAAAGGTTGCACAAGAGGTATATGGATGTGAGTATTGCGGTGTCAATGATCATAGTTGGGAAAATTGTCAAAATAATCAAGAATCCGTGATGTTTGTGTCCAATAGAGGTAACTTTAATTCAAGTGGTAATGGATATCAGCCTAACAGAAACCATCCGGGGTTTCAATACTCAAATCCTGATGGGGCAGCAAATCCTACTTATGCGTATCAGCCGCGTCCCCAAGGTAACAACTACAATCCAAGACCACACAACAATTACCAAGGAGAACAGAATCAAAATTATGTTCAGAGACAAGCTCCTCAAGACAATTATGATGACACAATGAATCAGAAAGCCTTACCTGCCCATCCACAAGAAGGAGCAGTGACCTTCAGAAAACAGTTGAGAGTTTAATTGCTCTTCAAACACAAGCTATGGAACGTCAAAACGCAGTTGAAGCAAGTATGAAGTTGTTCCAGAATCAGCTAAGCCAAATTAATAAACAACTGAATCAGCGTCCACAAGGGCAACTCCCTAGCGATACTGAGAATCCAATCCAAATCGAAGACTGTAAAGCTATTACTCTCAGAAGTGGTAAGAACCTTCCTCCACCTCCTTTTCCGGTTATGAAAGAAAAAGAAGTTAGAAAAGAAAAAGAGGTGGTGGATAAAGATAAAGAAGTTGAAATAGAAGAAGTGGAGAGGCCGGTTGAGGTTCCGAAAAAGAAAGATGAGACTATAATCAATCGTCCACCGCCACCATTTCCATCGCGAGTTCAAAAGAAGGGTGATATGGCTGAGTATCAAAAATTCTTTAACAAGATAAGAGGTCTTAGCATAAATATTCCGTTGCTAGAAGCTATTCGAGATGTACCCAAGTATGCTAAGTTTCTGAAAAGAGCCCTCACTAACAAAAGACCGTATTGCGATAATGAGATGATTGGTCTTCCTGAAGAATGTAGTGCCATTTGTCAAAGTAAGCTACCTCCAAAGTTAGTTGATCCTGGGAGTTTCACAATTCCGATATCGATTGGAGAAGAATGGAAAGGTAAAGCACTATGTGATTTGGGTGCAAGCATAAATCTTATGCCCAAATCAATCTTTGACAAGCTTAACATCGAAGCAAGACCCACTTCTATGGTCTTGCAAATGGCTGATCGATCTCTTGCACATCCAGAAGGCCGAATCGAAGATGTCCTCGTTAAGGCAGGTACGTTAATTTTTCCCGCTGATTTCATTATACTTGATTACGACGCGGATAGGAATGTCCCCATTATTTTGGGAAGACCATTCCTAGCCACGGGGCGTACTTTGATTGATGTAGAAAATGGCGAAATGATTATGAGAATCCAAGATGAGGAAATGAAGTTTAGCGTGTTCAGACCTATGAAGTTTCCGGATTCCAAGGAAGAATGTTTTCGTGTAGATGTAATGGAACCGGTAAGAAAAGAGCCAACTAGTGTTATGGAAACCTTAGGGGTGGAGGAAAAAGAACTAAGAAAGAAACCACCGATCAAAGTTCCTCCAAATCCTAAGAGAAATCCACCACTCAATCATGCGAAGAAGAAAGAGAAAACACGTGTCACGAAGGTTCCAAAGGAACCTAAGAAGGAAAGAAAGAAAAAGGAGTTCAAAGTAGGCGAAGAAGTTGCTATGAAAAAGCCTAAACCTCCTTCAAAGACATGTGAATCAAAGAACTCTTGGCTAGGACCATTCGTGGTTGCTAAGGTAATCTCAGATAAGTTAGTTGGAATAAAAGCTAAGGGTTGTAAATTCCGAGTTGCAAATATTGATAACCTCACTCACTGCTGGGGGGGTTATGTGAATGACTGATAAATGAGGTAACCCGTCGAGCTTAACGACGTTAAACAAAAGCCATTTCTTGTATATTAGTTTAAATTTTTATTTTTCGTAGTTTAAATTCGTTTGATTTTCGTTAATTTAGTGTTTATTAGTAAGAAATGAGGAAGGGTAGTTGTTTTTGATGATTTCAGGGATAAAAAGGTCATGAGTTTGGGGTCGAAAGGGCGAAAATAAGAGAAAATTTGTGGTGTTCCAGGGGCCAAACCGGGTCCCCGCATTTGCAAATGCGGGTACCCGGTTTCGAAAGCTAAAAATTCTACATTCTGACCCTGCGTCTTGGGTCCCGCGTTTTCCCGCGTTTTGCTGCGTTTTGGATTCGCGCCATCGACGCAAACCGGGGCCCCGCATTTGCAAATGCGGGTACCCGGTTTCGGAGCTGTAACTTTCCAATTTCTCTGACCCCGCGTTTTGGGAGGTCGCGTTTTGGTGCGTCTTGGCTCGCGCCATCGACGAGAATGCGGGTACCCGCATTTGCAAATGCGGGCACCCGGTTTCGAAGGGCAATTCTCTGACCCCGCGTTTTGGGTCCCGCGTTTTGGCTGCGTTTTGAGGTAAAAAAAAAAAAATTATAAAAAAAAAAAAAAAAAAAAATTTATTGCGTCATATATTGTCAGACGCCCAAAAAAAAAAAAAAAAAAAAAAAAAAAATTATTTTTCGCGTCGACACAGCGACGCGAAACTGGGGCCCCGCATTTTCAAATGCGGGTACCCGGTTTCATCTGTGACAGGGCCGTTTGAAGCTTTTTAGCCCTAGATTTTTACCTCTTTCTTCAACCCAGCCTCCAAAAACACTCCCAAAACCCAAAATTTCCTGAACATCGTCATCTACAACCACATAATCATCAAATCCTACCCTCTTTCACCACAATAACATACACTCAATTCATCTCCTATCCAAAGCACCATGGAATTCCCACTTTTGTTCAATTGTTCTTCATCCGAGCTTCAAATAAAATCCAATTCCCTCTTCCCACACATCAATTGGCCTTTACCCTTCTCATATTCCACCATAATCTTCAAGTCTTAAGCCTCAAAACATCAAAGTTCTAAGCCTTAGCTTCTCACTATTTGAAGTTTTGAGTTTGGGGTGGAAAGAGATGCCTATCAAAAACCGTTTTCATGTGTGCTTATCAAAGGAACTCTCCAAGAAACAGGAACGCTTTTGGTGCTATTCAAGAACAAGTTATTGAGATTCCTATTTCAAGTTTCTAACAAGACTGAAGCGGTTCAAATTAAGGCTAATCCGAAGAAGAGGGAAGTGATTGAAGAACCTGAAAGTGAGGAAGAAAATGATCCGATGATGAGTTGGAATCGAAAATCAAGGTGTTGGAAGAGAATCGGGATGCGATGATTGATATTTTGGGAAACGTTACAAACGAGCTGAACTTTATTTGTTCAATGCACAACTTACGATGTCTAGACGCAAGATAAAGTTCATGGACGCAACACCGACAACCAGCCTCGCGCTGGTTCAGATACGTTTTCTAATCCTTCTCATTTAGTGTATATTAGTTTAATTGCTTTATTGAGTCTTTTCGAGTCGTGGGGACACGACTCATTTTTGAGTTTGGGGTGGGGTTCGTTGCCTCATCCCAGTTTTGTATGTGTTATTTGTTTTATTTGCTTTCAATAAAATAATTTTCGGAGTTGCGTTTGACTATAGAAGATTTTAAATGTCCCTTTAAGCATACTTTTGATGAATCAATGATAGTAAATAGTGGACTTTAGGGATTGATATAAAACGCACTTACAATTGCATGCGAACATAGGTAATTGATAGGAAAAATTAATGAACAATGCAAATGAAGTAAGCTTGTACTTAAGGAATATGTTTGGTGTGTAGAACGTGAAATCTTAATTAGTAGAGAACCCACCTAGATATGAACTAAAGACAAGCTATGTACTTAGGAAAATGATAGGGGCAGTTCTTTGTTAGCCATTTGAAGCCTTTTAGCTTGCTATCCCTTATTATAATTTTATCCGTCTTAGCCCAATTTTGAGCCTTAAGCCTTTTCTTTTGTAGCCACGATATAAGCCCATTATCCTTTAGATTATTAGGCATGACCAAATGACCCGCACTTGAATCACAACCCTGAGACTTGTCTCGAGCTTGAGTTTGGGGTGGTGGGACCACATTTGGGGAATTTATATTGGGAAGGAATTATATGTGTTTGTATTGAGGCACAAAAATGAAAGATGATATTATTATTTGTAACCCAAAAAATAAAAATAAATATAAGAGACATGACCTTTCACATTAAAATGATAGTCATGGGTATCTTGTACAAAAAAGAGAGAAAAGAAATGAAAAGAAAAAAAAAAAATAAAAAAAAATAAATCGGCAAAGTGGAATATTTTTGGAAATCATCTTAGTTGTATTTGGGTTGACATTGGGGACGCAACATTAGCGCGTCAAATGGGTGAGTGAGAACATTTTTTGAGCGTAAACTCAAGCTCGAGGACATTGTTGATGGTAAGTGAGGAGAGAGCCAAAAGCTCACTTCAAATTTACCAAATATACATCCATACCGTCCTTAAGCCATTATTAAAACCATAAAGACCTCGTGATTCCTAGGTACATAGTGAATTTATGATTCTGTTGATAGGGAATATACTAGGTGGAGCGTTCAAAGCGAGTTAGGATTAATGACCACCCTATAGCCATCATACAGATATGAGTACAAGTGTAACCTTCAAGCATTGCGACTTTAATTTTATGATTGAGATTATTTATGTTTGATGTTGCATGATTAGTGTATGTATATGTTAGTTTTTAATGTTTGCTATATGAGATTTATCTTAAGAATTGCTTTAGGTTTATTTGCTAGCTTCTATTTGTTCTTGCGTTTACTTCTACCCCTTGTTTTGTTTTGTTTTGCTTTGTCGGGACGACAAAGGTTTGAGTTGGGGGTCTTGATGTCTCCTTAATTGTTCGTATTTTCGACCCTTAGGAGACATCATTTTTGGTGTTTATTTAATTAATTCGATAGACTTTTGGACTAAATATGCAATAATATGATTTTCCTCTTTTATTTCTAGCATTTTTGATTTATTAAGCTTTTGCGCGTAATATTGGTATTTTTAGTGAAGATTTTACAGGTTTTAGATGTTAGCTAGAAGAGGAATCCGATGAGAAAGTCAAAGATCAAAAGATAGAGTCAAGATTTGAAAAGAAATCCCGAAGATATTATTTTTAGAGCTGAAAATCCATTTTCCAGGCCATAGATTGCTGATTTCTAGGTGCTTAAGCGATGATCTAGCTGTTGACCTTTGAAGAGAAATCATTCCTTATCAAGTTACGGAACTTTAGCAACTGGAATAAGGTCAATCGGAGTTGTAACGCATCGGAAAAAGCCGTTTTAGTGAAGGTGTATCAGCAGTTACGGGATTTTGGGCTTGGAAATTGGGCTTGGACATTTAATTAGTCTTTTATTTTCTGGTCCAAGCCCTAGTCCGAATTTATGCTTATAAAAGGAGGTCTGGACTTCTATTTTACACACAATTCACATTCCACAAGATTAAACACCAGAGAGAAGCAACAGAAGGAAGAAAGAAGAAGCTACATGAGCTGGAGTGGGTCTATAGCTCCGTTCGTAGTCATTCCAATTCCGGAAATTAGGTTCTTTCAATTTTAATTTTGTAATCAAATATGAATTCCTTTATTTTTAATTTAGTATTTCTTTTTAATATGAGCTAAACAATTCTTAGTGCTTGAGAACAAACAATGGGTGAATCCCAATCTTATTAATTAACGAATGTTGAATTTGGGTTTTTATTGAATTAAACTAAATTAGGGCTTTTACTCTTTTCAATAAATTGAGATTATTTTACTGTTTTTGGAGTAGCTAACTAAGAACAAGTGTTAGTATCTAGGCTATTCCAATTAGTGGCGATTGGATCATCCTGACGGAGGGTTTAGGTATGGAAATATTTATTGAAACTAAAATAGAAGCTATTGATTCTGACGAACTTAGCTAATTCTAGGGCCAATGAGGTAAAACACTTAATCATCCAACGGTGGATCATATTTACCCTGACGGGACTAGTGACACTTTAGGATCGCCTTATAGTCCACCCTGACGGGGGTATAAGGAAATTAGAATCCCGACCATTGTAATTGACTAATTTAGCCCTTAAACAACATAAGTTATGAAATAGGATTGGGAGGATCCTTGCGTTCTCAAGTACTACTTCTCATATTGCGTTTTACATCATTTTACTTGCGTCTTAGTTTTTATTTGCAATTTAATATTTGTCTTTCATTCATTAGCTTTAATAACAAAAACCAAACAAACATATTATTATCTTTTATTTTCATAATTGCATCAATCACTACTTGCTAAACATTGTGATCAACCATCCGTCCTTGGAACGAATCTGTATTATCATACATACTACTTGGGACAACCGTACACTTGCGGTTGTGGTTCGATTAGCATTTGCATTTATTTTTAGAACACACAAAGGACCACCACCTAGACTTACATCTTTTGAGCTAATAGGTTACTCGGATGCCGATTATGCCGGTTGTAGACTTGATAGGAAGAGTACTAGTGGTAGTTGCCAATTCTTAGGTCAATCCCTTGTTTCTTGGTCTAGTAGAAAACAAAATAGTGTTGCTTTATCCACGGCCGAAGCCGAATATGTTGCGGCCGGAAATTGTGTGACTCAAATTCTTTGGATGAAACAAACCTTACTAGATTTTGGCCTAGAGTATGATCGTGTTCCCATTCGTTGTGATAACACTAGTGCTATCAATCTTACCAAAAATCCTATTCAACACTCTAGAACAAAACACATCGAAATCCGCCATCATTTTATCCGTGATCACACTAAAAAAAGGGATATTGTACTTGAATTTGTCACTTCGGAAAATCAACTAGCCGATATCTTTACTAAACCTTTACCCCAAGATCTTTTTGAGAAAATTCGTTGTGAGATTGGCATGCAAATTCTCTAACCTTCTTATCATGCCATTTTTTGTTTAGTGCTTTTTGTGTATATTCTCTTGTTGCTAATATTTTCTTGATGTGATAGGATCCTTGAAGCTTCTAAATTGTTACCCATTTACTTCTTTAGTCCTTGTTTTACTCAAAATGTGTTTTGACCCCTTAAAATTTTCAAAAATCGTATAATTAGTTCTTTTTGTTGTTGACAAAGGGGGAGAAATTTTAGTTAAACTTTTTCAAATGCATTTTGTGAGGGGGAGTTTTATAAAAACTCTAGTGATTAGGTTGAGGGGGAGTTTTTGATCAAAACTTAATCTTAGGCATCTTCAAAAGTTTATGATTTGTCAAACATCAAAAAGGGGGAGATTGTTAGCCTCACCTTGTTTTTATTCCCGTTTTAATATTCGACAAATCATCATTTAAACTAAAATTCATTTGGTATCACTTTAAAGGTTTTCCAAAACCCCTCATTAGATTAGTTGTGTCTAAATCCTTGTACTTTAGCTTGAGAGTCAAAAGAACAGTGCCGCGGTACACCGGACGAAACACGCGGTACACCGCAGAGCCACGGACCAGAGGCACGGTACACAGGATAGCCCGTCAGTAAGCTAATGAAAATGCACGGTACACCGGACCAAGGCGCGGTACACCGGACTGATGCACGGACCAGGGACGCGGTGCATTGAGTAGTCCGTCAGTAAGCTTGAAAATTAGACGAACGTTTTCGCGGTGCACCGGACCATACCCGCGGTACACCGCACGAGAGGGTTTTCTGCACTATTACAAGAGGACAAAGCTTATATCCGTTGGAGATAAAATAGATCCGTTAGAGAGAAGCCTTATGACCGTTGGACCATATTTTCAGCTATAAAATGGAGTTCATTCAAGACACAACTCAAGCCTTCCATCTACCAATCTTAAGAGCAATTAATATTATCATTCAAGGAGGTTTCAAAGGAGCATTCAAGTCATATTCATTGTGAAGCTACTTAGTTCATATCCACTCATTTAGGAGTTTAGTTACAAAGCTTTTATAAGCACCCCTAAACACTTTTCCCTTTCCTCTTAGTTCTTGTAATAGATTAAGAGAGTAGTGTGAGCATAGGTTTTATGCTTGGTTCCTTGTGTTGGTGATAACACAAGTGTATTTTCCTTCAAAGGTTTTTGAAGTGGTTGTAAGGGTTTGTAATCTCACCCGGTTAAGAGTTACGAAGATTAGTTGAGAATCTTGCAAATCCTAAGGAGGCTTCCTTAGGTAGTGGATGTAGGGAAACCGAACCACTATACATCGTTGTGTATCGTATTCTATCTCTACACTCTTTACATTTCCGCACTCTATATGCTTGATAAAATGCCTACATGAATAGTTTGATAATATTGTCTTTTAGGATTATCTAGTTCATTACTATTTAGTTTGCTAAAACAATAGGATTCAAATTAGCTTTTAATTTTATTTACTTGAAATAAAATTAGCCGATTAATTTCTATTGTCCTATTCAACCCCCCTTCTAGGACGCATATAGACTATCACTCTACTATGTCAAAAAAAAAACATTACTCTACAAGTCCAAGACACAATGCTATCATATTTGAGCTTCCAAATAACTTCCCACGAATCCAATGAATTTGAGTACACCCATTGTGACCACATATTACTTTTTGCACCATACATTTTTCAATAATCTTTCATGATAACAACTTGATTAATATTCAATAATCTTGGAATATTCAACCCCCTATACATCTTAAAAGACTTTTACACCATGATAATCCTCAACATTACCCATCCATAAGAACCTACTAAGAATATTTAACCCTCTTTCCTTTCTTATTTTTATAATGTAATATATGTCTCTTCGTATTTTTTTTTTAATTTTTGATACATAGGTGTCCATACCAGTTTTCACGCACCACGACTAATTCATAGAAAATATACATGCCTATCCATGCATATTTCCAATTAATTAGAACTAGGTTACCCATATTCAAAGAAGGGATTCGAACCTTTTACCTCTTGCTTTACCCTTTTCATATTGCTTGTTGATAGGACGCGTGGATATCATATATTTGCATTGTAGTTCAACTCGTGGATGGACCTTCGTGGCTACGAAAGTTGGATTGTGGATGTTTTGGGTTACTCATCCTATATTTTAACTATATATCATTATTCTAAATCACTTTACATATCTATTGTAGAAAAAATGAGTTGTTCGTCGTTGATTGTCAGAGTTAATTTTCTACAGGGTGGTGGTGATAAAATAAAATAAATAAATATTTATAATATATTAATTATAATAAGTTAAGAGATAATTACACCTAGGGTCTTGACCACACCCCCTCTTCAAGATGGGGACTCGGCCTAGAGCCTCTTCTTACTAAAGACCTCAGAAACTTTTTAACACATGAACCCCAAAACCCCAATTACTAGACTACCCCTCTTTTGTTTTTTCTATACCTATATATATTAATTTCCATTTCTAATTTCATTCACGTTCTAAATTCAATACCTCACCTCACTGCTTCTCTCTCCTCTCAACCATCACCGACACCACCTAAATGGCCACCACCACCGCCGAAATGGCCACCACCACCACCGCCGAGCACTCCTTCCTCTGCTTGAAGCTCCGGTGAGCTCTTCTTCACCACTGCCACTGCAGGTCTGCAGATCGAAGCCGTTCGAAGCCAGCTCCACCACCTCACTGCAACTCCGGCGCGAGATCTGGTCGCGCCACCTCACTGCAACTCCGGCGCGAGTTCTGGTGGTGACGAGAGGTTCCTGCTTCTTCTTCTTCTATCCTAGCTGCAGATCTCGAAGGTTGCTGCTTTCTTGCGGTGGTGTTCGTGTGGTGGCGGTTGTGTTCGTGTGTATGGTGGTGACGAGCAGGGGGAGCAGATGGTTGCTGCTTTCTTCCGGTGGTGTTCGAAGTTTCACGGAGTGAACTGTCGAGAGGTTCCTGCT
The DNA here is from genome assembly GCA_029959085.1 of Nemophila menziesii. NCBI lineage: Eukaryota > Viridiplantae > Streptophyta > Magnoliopsida > Boraginales > Hydrophyllaceae > Nemophila > Nemophila menziesii. The sequence continues at coordinate 39,327,120 of JARWIR010000004.1, read as the reverse complement.
TCTTCTTCTTCGATCCTAGCTGCAGATCTCGGTACTGCGAGTTCTTCCAGCGAAACAGCACCTCCGTGAGAAGCTTGTTCGTGACAGTGACAGTGAAGCTCCGTTCGTGACAGTGACAGTGAAGCTCCGGCGAGTAGTTTAGTTTTGTTTTGTTTTTCTTTTCTCGCGTACACAGTACGCTGTATTTTGTGTTTTTTTTCCCAGATCTGGTCAAACTTGTAATTAGTTTAGGTTTTTTTTTATTTATTTGTTGTAAATGTGTTATATTTTTTGAATGAAATGAATAAAATGGTATTTATACATTGATTTTTATAGAGTATTCATTTAATTTTAAAGAGTACTCTTAATATTTCATAGAGTACTCCGACTATTTTTATAGAGTATTTATTTAATTCTTGGAGTACTCAGCAAATTCAGTGAGTACTCAGCAAAATTGTCGGAGTACTCAGCAAATTCTCGGAGTACTCTATATTTTTTCCGGAGTACTCTATATATTTTCTGGTGACTGGTGGTCGGTGGTGGTCGGTGGTGGTCGGTGGTCGGAGGTCGGTGGTAGATGGTCGGAGGTTGGAGGTAGGTGGGTAGTGGTAGGTAGAGGAGAGAGAAATAGTGACATTACATTTTTCTGTCTTTTAGTGGTAGTAAGGGTAGGAAAGACTATTGTCAAAATTGAGGTCCCTAAGAAGAATAGCATTTTTGAAACTACTCTATAGAGAAGAAAGTTTGTCTCCAAGACCCTATATATAATTCACCCATAAGTTAACTAAAAAAAACTTAGTAAAAAAAATTAATAATAACTTTAATTTTTAATATTGTAAATAAAATTTATAGTAAAAGTTAATAACTTAATATATGATTTAAAAGAGAGATCGCTATGTAGATTTAAAAATAGAATTTTCCAAATTTAAAATATAGACGACGTCACTTAGTGCCCGTTTGGAAGTGCTTTTTTTGAGAAGCACTTAAAAGTGCTTTTAGCATTTTAAAAGTTTTTTATACTCTGAAAAGCACTTTTTTGAGAAGCACCAAATAGGTGCTTCTTAAAAAAAGCACTTAAAATAATTTTTGATTTCAAATTATTTTTAATTTATTTTTTAAAATTTTGAATTATATTCTAAAAACGCTTTTTTACTCTAAAATAAACACTTCCAAACGGGCCTTTAGTTTCGGTAATATAATTAGCTTGACAAAAGTTCTTTTGTGGAGAATCAATCAGTTGCGAAGATCAATATAATCACGTTTCAGAAAGGAAATTTAAATTTTGGTAATTATCCTATCTCTTTGTATACATTAGTAATTTTTGGTAATCACCCAGAATTTAATTATTAAAAGTAAATGTTATTTTTTACTATATACCAATTTTAGTATAAATAGACTAAAAAATCATTCCTAAATAATCTTAAATCTTTCATATCTCATACAAATTAATAATTTTCCTTATCGCTTCTTATATTTGATACTATAAATAAGAGCTCAACTAATCTTCTTCAAACAACCGTTCACACCGCTCAACTGTAACCACCCCTTGCACAGAGATCATTCTCCACCAACAAAAAAACAAATTAGTGAGGTAAATATAATTTCATTTCCATTGGAGCTAGCCCTAAAAAAAATATAATACCTCTTTTTTGCTTTTTATTTTACCGGAATCTTAATTAACTTTATATTACCTATTTTTTCAATTTTTCCCTATACCTCATAATTCTTTAGATTTGTTATTTATCGTTTATACATATAATATGACCTAAACAGAAATAAACATGCCAAGTTATCCGAAGTTTAACCGTTTTGCTTGGTTTTGTTTGTAGGTATATTTAATCACGTTTTCATCTCAATCAAATGGAACGTGCTCATGAGGATAAAAAACCAGAAAAATTAAGCTTGCAACCCTACTTTAAGCCTGAAGCCATAATGTTTGAGCTTTTTAAAGAGGAGGGTTATTTCAAAGGAGGATCTAATGAAGATCCCTTACTTGCCATTCAAGTATTTACTCGAGTTTGTGATATGTTCATTTCACCAGGGGTATCAAAGGAAACCGTAAGATTAACCATGTTTCCTTTCTTTTTGAAAGGGAAAGCAAAAGATTGGTATAACCGATTAAATCCGACTTCTATTACTTCATGGCATCAAATGCATGAGAAATTCCTCGCAAGATATTATTCACCTACTCTTGTGTTAGACAGTAGAAGTCAAATTTATGCCTTCAGACAAGATCCAGGAGAACCTATTTGGGAAGCATGGGAGAGATTTTCGGAGACACTAAGGAAGTGTCCCACTCATGGTTTTTCTCCAGAAGAACAATTGCGTATCTTCTACTTAGAATTAAATTACGATTCGGCTACATATCTAGACTATATGTGTATATCCAAAGGAGGAAAAGGATTTTTGTGCTCTACATTACAAGAGAGAAAGGGGTTGATTGAGCAGATTGTATCAAACAAAATATTGGTGGATCGCGTAATTAAAGAAGATGAGGGAGAAATAAGATCATTGAAGGACAAAGTTAAGTCGTTAGAAACAACAGTTAGTGATTTAAAGAAATTTGTTAACCATATATATGGCGAGGAGTTTAAGAGGTTTAGAGAGACGAGGCACTGGCCAGGATATACTTCCTGGCCAGGGAATTCTTATAGTGATAGTGATCAAGAATATTATTGTTGAATAAGCTAAGATAAGCACTTCTTCTTGAATAGGTTATAATTTATTTCTGCCAATTTCTGTCGTTGAGTAATTCTATATTTGATACATTTGCTTTTAATATTCATATTATCGCGTTACAAAATCTTTACAATATATTATACTCAATTCTGTTAGATTCTTTTGTTGCATTTAATAGAAATTTGTTAAATTTGTCTGTCAAAACTTGGGATATAGTTATTTGGATTGCTTGAATCGTGTGTGCTTGAAATTTTGTTGATGAACTTGGACGTTGATATGGTTGAGTCACTACTATACGAGTGGTCGTGGTTTCTCGCGACCGCGTCTTTCGCAAGGACATATATTGGTGAGGAGAATTGTCAATAGGTGTTCGTTTTTCGGGGAAAAAAATAAAATAAAAATTAATTTAGTCCTTGTGAAACATACCATCGATGACGTTTTTGTCCACTGCGTTGAGTATCTTTCGCGAGTACTTTAGTGATGACAAATATCCTTGCGAAAAAACGACGCAGATTAGGGGCTATTTGTTTACGTGCCTCCTGCTACCGGTCTTTCTGATCCTTATCGGCCCGATCCTCCTACTTATGATCTTCCTCGTACACGTCCTTCAGCCAGCCGACCTAACCAGCAATTAATACTCAGAGACGAGGAAGTTGAAGAAGATAAGACTCGACTTTGATATGTTTAGGTAATATTTGAATTGACTATATGTTTGACTTTATTTGTTTTTTTCATTATCGACATTTATATTTGACTTTTCATTATGATTGTAATGTTTGACTTTTTACACGTTTTTATTATGTAAATATAATATTACAATCGTTTTTATTTTAGCGGTTTGTCGGGTTTATTTAATAAATAAAAATATTAATAATTACAAAATATATAATTAAAACAAGAGTGATTAATCTAAAAGGTCCACATGCCAACAAACTTTCTTCAAAGGTCAAACCCACTTCACTAAAAATACAGGTCATAATAATCTTCACTGGGCTATGCGACACAATTCACTGGGTTGTGCGATATAATTTGGGAGGCTTATATCACGCGAACTGTTGGGCTAAACAACATAATTTGGTGGGCTAGAAGATTATGAATCCGGCGAATTGTTGGGTTAGAAGATATAATTTGGTAGGCTATTGTAAATTCAGAACCCAAATACATTTCATTTACTGGGTTGGGTATATTAATTTGATAGACCTATTATCCAAACCCATTAAAAAAATTCATCTCCATTTTCAATCCATCGCCATTCGCATCAAATGGATATCTACTATAAAGCAATTCAAAAAATGTATATGACTAAATTATGCACTCCAACTCTTTAACAAATAAACATTGGTCACTCCGACAATAAGTGGCTATTCTCAGAGCATCACCTCTCATACAGTAAAAGGCTTCCAACTGTCACAAAAATGGCCATTATAAGATAGTAATAAACATTACGAATGTAATTATACTTAATTTGATAATTTTAAAAAAATTTAAAAGTGATAAGATTAGGTTAAAAATAACTCAATTTTTTAGATTATTTTAATAGTAAAAATTATTCTTTTACCTTAATTTGGGTTCTTCGATTGTTGATGGAGTAGCCGAGCCCAGTTGATGATGGTGGAGAATGATCCACGAGTGGTGGCAGACGGTTTTCTTGTTCAGGAGAGCGGCTTGGGAAGACGAGTGAGAAGAAATTTCTTTTTTGTTTTTTCTTCAATTGCGAGTTAAGAGATGAGTTTTAGGTTTTGTGTCTCATTGTTTTTTAAAATTTATTTTTTATTTTTTGTTATTTTCCAACGTGTTTCTGATTGTTCATTTTTGTTTTTTAATCTTAAATTTTATTATTTTATTCTGTAAGTTTATATTGGGTATATTATAAGTTGAAAAATAATATTGTGGACCTTGTTCATCCAAACTTTTGGACTGGACTTCTTAAGGCCTGATTAGTTAGATTATGAACCTAATTAGAAGTTATCTCTTAAAATAAAAACAAAACATTAATAAACAAAAAAATATTAATAAAAAATAGAAAATAAATAAAAGTTAATAAATAAATACACTTGCGAGGACAATAGCCTACGCAAAATACAATGTTCGTGAGGATTTTTGTCCTCGCAAATGCCATTGCCAACTGCGGGGACATTGGTTCTCGCGAAAGACGATTTCATCTACGACAACATTTGTCCTCGCGGAAGATACCTGTCCTTTCGCAATGACACGCTATTGTTCTCGCCGTATTGGTCTTTTGCGAGAAATATTTAGGGAGAAATCTTTTGCGAAAACAAACAAGGGCTTCGTGAGAACTTATCAATTCATTCACGACGACAAATGTCGTCGCGGATGTAAGAATTCGTAGCAGTGAGTATCGTGAAAATGTTGTCAATCTGTTGTTTCATTAACTTGGACTTTTTTCTCCCAAATCTTAACTTGGATGAGTCTAAGCAAGATCCGTGTATTACAAACCCTCGCCGATTTATTTTGTTTATTAAAATAAAAAACTTTCTGACTAAAATTCTATATAAAAATGAAAAAAATGATCATCAAAAAATGGTTATATAAACTAATTTTATGTTTTTATAGATTTATGTTTTAGTTCTAATCTATCAATATTATATTTTTAAATACTTAATTCTAATGATATTATCATAAACATCTTTCAACCTTAGTTATGAGGTTATTTAGGTGTTAATTAAGTAAATGGTATTTTTGGTACTATATAAGTTTAGACCTATAGTTAGAATAATATTATTAGGTAGCCTAAAATTAGAAGGAATATACTCTCTCGGTACATTTTTGTTTGTCCCACTTTTTGTTGCACAAGATTTAAAAAAGACATTAAATACACTACCTTTTTATTATATTACCCTTGTTCATTAAGGGTAGATCATTTATTACACTATTACTTTTTACTAATTAATTAGGGGTAATATTGGAAAAATATGAAAAAAAAATATCTTAATAATGTAAAAGGACAAATATTATTAGACACCTCCTTTTAGAAAGATAAACAATAAAAATGGTCAGAGAAAATACAAATTTAGACTTAAAAATGAAATTATCCTTTTCAAAAAAGGAATTGAAATTTTGGTAATTATCCTATTTCTTTTTATTTGTAACAAATTTTGGTAATATTTTGTAAGTACTAACCAAAAATTTAATTATTAAAAGTAAATGAGAAAATCATGTTATAGAAATAATATCTTTTTACAAAAAAAATACACAATTCGACCGACTTTTTGAATCATTACCATTTAATTTATCCCTTTAAATTCTAAATCATCTTCTAAAACTCTTTCAATAGTTTACTTAGTCCATAAAAACCTACCAATTATCGTATAAATAGACTATAAAATCATTCCTAAATAATCTTAAATCTTTCATATATATCTCATGCAAGTTAGTAATGTTCCTTATCTCTTCTTCTTTGATACTATACATAAGAGCTCAACTAATCTTCTTCACACCACCGTTTCACACCGTTAACTGTAACCATCGTTCACTCCTTGCACAGAGATCATTAGTGAGCTAGGTAAATATAATTTCATTACCATTGGAGCTAGCCTAAAAAATATAATACCTCTTTTTTGCTTTTTATTTTATAATTTTACAGGAATCTTAATTAACTTTATATTTCCTATTTTTTCAGATTTTCCCTAGACTTCATAATTCTTTAGATTTTTTTTTTATCGATTATACATATAATATGAGCTAAATACAAAGAAACGTGCCAAGCTATCCGAAAATCTGTAGTTTAACAGTTTTGCCTGTTTTTGTTTGTAGGTATATTTAATCACGTTTTCATCTCAATCAAATGGAACGTGCTCATGAGGATAAAAAACCAGAAAAGTTGGGGGTGCAAGTGCAACCCTACTTTAAGCCTAAAGCCATAATGTTTGAGCTCTTTAAAGAGGAGGGTTATTTCAACGGAGAACCTAATGAAAATCCCTTACTTGCCATTCAAGTATTTACTCGAGTTTGTGATATGTTCATTTCACCAGGGGTATCAAAGGAAACCGTAAGATTAACCATGTTTCCTTTCTTTTTGAAAGGGAAAGCAAAAGATTGGTATAATCGTTTAGATCCGATTTCTATTGCTTCATGGCATCAATTGCATGAGAAATTCCTTGCATTATATTATCCGCCTACTCTAGCAAGTCAAATTTGTGTCTTTAAACAACATTCAGGTGAACCTATTTGGGAAGCATGGGAAAGATTTTTGGAGATACTAAGGAAGTGTCCCACTCATAGTTTTTCTCAGGAAGAACAATTTCGTATGTTCTACTTTGGACTAAGTTACGATTCGGCTACAAATCTAGACTATATGTGTATATCCCAAGGAAGAAAAGGATTTTTGTACTCTACATTACAAGAGAGAATGTGGTTGATTGAGCAGATTGTATTAAACCGTCAAGGAAGAGAAATATTGGTAAAGGGAGTAATTAAAGAAGATGAGGGAGAAATAAGATCATTGAAGGACAAAGTTAAGTCGTTAGAAACAACGGTTAGTGATTTGAAGGACAAAGTTAAGTCGTTAGAAACAACGGCTAGTGATTTAAAGGGATTTGTTAACCGTAAATATGGTGAGGAGTTTAAGAGGTTTAGAGATTCGAGATACTGGCCAGGAGGTATTTGGCCAGGACATTCTTATGTTTCTTTTAATGATTAATTAATATTGTTGGATAGGTTAAAGTAAGCACTTCTAAATTGAATAGGTAATAATTTATTTCTGTCAAATTTCTGTCGTATTTCAGTTTTTGATACAATTGTTTTTAATATTCGTATTATCGAGTTACAATGTGCTTACAATATAGTATACTCAATTCTGGTTAGATTCTTTGTATTTAATAGAAATTTGTTAAATTTGTTGATCTAAACTTGGGATAAAGTTCTTTGGCTTGCTTGAATCATCGGTGCTTGAAATTTTTTTGTTGATGAACTTGGACGTTGATATGGTTGAGTCACTATACACGTGGTTTTTCGCGCGACCACGTCTTTCGCAAGGATACATATTGACAAGGATAATTGTCTATAGGTGTTGGTTTCCTAGGGTAGGAAAAAAAACTAAAAAATTAATTTAGTCTTCCTCACGAAATATACTATTATCCAAAATTTTTAGACTTGATTTTTTAAAGTATGATTTGTTGGATTACGGATCTAATTAAAAATTATCTTTTATAATAAAAACAAACATTATAAAAATAAATAAATACACTTGCGAGGACAATATTCTCACAAAATACAATATTCGTGAGAACTTCTGTCCTTGTAAATGCCATTGCCAACTACAAAGACATTGGTCCTCGCGAAAGACGATTTCATCCGCGACAACATTTGTCCTCGCGGAATAACTTGTCGTTCCGCGATGACATGCTATTGTTCTCACCGTATTGGTCTTTTGCAGATATATTTAGGGAGAAATGTTTAGGAAGAAATCTTTCGCAAAAACAAAAGACTTCTTGATAAATAATTGTTGTTGCGAATGTAAGAATCCATAGCAGTTAATATCGTGAAAATGTTGTCAATCTGTTGTTCTTTTAACTTGGATTTTTTTCCTCACAAATCTTAACTTAGATGAATCTAAGCAAGATATGTCTACTCGCCGATTTATTTTGCTTATTAAAATAAAAAAACCTTACTAAAATTCTATATAAAAATGAGAAAAATGATCATCAAAAAATGGTTAAATTAACCAATTTTACATTTTTATAGTTTATATTTTCTAATCTATTAATTATAATTTTAAATACTTAATTCTAATGAGATTATTATCCTAAACATTTTTCAACCTTAGTTAATGAAATTATTACCCTTCTCTCCTCTGCCTCGATAGACTCCATAGATTCTAGTATTTACAAAGTGATGATGACCTTATATTTGCTAATCTTGACTATTCATGAGCGGGTCTTAGGCACAATGATAGAGGATGGAGTTATTGTTGTTCAATTGATGATTTATATATATATATATAATTTAAAAAAGATTTTAGAAAAATAACTAAAAAAATGATTTGGATTCGTTGGTTGAATGCGTGGGTGCGTGCGTAGGATAAACTGTAATGTGTGCGGAGGCATTGCAAAAAATATATTAAAAAAATGAACTCTTTTAATTTTTTGTAATTTATAGAATTAATTATTAAATTTAAAAATTAAAGATATTAAAAAAACAATTTAGATGAGTCAACATGTTTATTAACGGACTTTTTGGATGGCAATCATTAGGGTAAATAGACATAAAACTGAAGTACATGGGTATTATGACACCTGTTACCAAATATTAATTACATTAACAATCACGTTATTGTAGAGGTTTAAGAAGTGTATTTACTTAAATTATTGGTATCTAGAAAAAAAAATTCCGATTATTTTTAATAATCTTTTTGGAGCCAATTGTTGATTGATGCCTATTAAAAAACTTATTTAGAAAAAGGTGTCTAGGAAAAAATATTTATTGAAAACAGCCCCATTCCAAAATTACCCTTATAATTAACAATTAAAAAATAAAAAAAAACTAATAATCACACGCGCGCGTCCGTGAAATTTTTTTAAAATCGTCATAACTAATTCAAAAAAATCAAAAAAATAAAAAAAAATTATATTTGGATAAATCAAATTAATATTTACGTCTATAATTTTTTTCGGAATTTTCTGAATTTTTTGATTTTTTTTAATTTTTTTTTTCGCAGACACGAAATTACATGTTTTAAACATGGAATTACATGTTTTAAACATGGAATTTCATGTTATAAACATGGAATTTCATGTTTTAAACATGGAATTCCATGTTATAAACATGGAATTTCATGTTTTAAACATGGAATTCCATGTTTAAAACATGAAAATCCGTGTCTGCGAAAAAAAAAAATCAAAAAATTCAAAAAAAATCAAAAAAATTCATAGACGTAAATATTAATTTGCTTTATTCAAAAATACAATTTTTTTAATTTTCTGATTTTTTTTGAATTAGTTATGACGATTTAAAAAAAAAAAATTCACGGACGCGCGCGTGCGATGGAATTAGTAGTAGTAGGTGGTGGTGGTGGTGGTTGTGGTGGAGGTGGTGATGGTTGTGGTAGATGTAGTAGTGGTTACATATATGGTGGTTGTGGTGGTGGTTGTGGTGGTTGTGGTGGTTGTGGTGGTGGTGGTGTTGGTGGTGGTGGAGGAGGAAAAAGAAGTACCCTATTATTTGTTTAATATTTAAAAATTAATATTGTATTAAAATAAAATAATATATTTAATAATAAGGGTAGTAAAGGTATAGAAAATATAAAGGGGATGTTTTCTATAAATAATTATTTCATTAGGCATTTTTTTATAAATAAGATTATTGAAGGCACAAAAAAACAATTAGAGAGTTTTATGAGGATGTTTTTAACAATAACCCCATCTTTTTGATGACTAATATTGAAAAATAATTTAAATTTAAAAAAATTATATTTTTATAATTCAATTTAATTCAACCATAATTTAGATAGATCGGTGATATTACTAATTTATTACAATTAAAAAAATTTACTTCTTTTCTTTTTTTACAAAGAATAGTAATTTAAGAAAATTATGTATATTTAATAAATATTCTAAAATTTTGAAATATTTTATTAGATTTATATAAATATTTAGTAAATTCTAAATTTAAAACAAATCTTACTTTAATTTTAAATAAAAATGAAATGTCATATTTGATAACAATTTAAAAAAATCTATTATCTTATCTTATATATAAAAACAATTTAAATGTTAAAAAAAATAAAATTGAAGGATTTATCCTCATCCTAGTCTCTAAAACTATTAATTTAGTAAAAACATTTTAGACTAATATAAGGTGTCTAAAATTAAAATTTTGTCCAGAATCTTAAAATTTTCAAAATTAGTGGTAGATCAAAGATAGTCTTAGTCTACTGTCCTTTTGTGGTTACCGTTATTATTTGGAAAGTATAGGTTCAATTGTTATATGTATTTATTTTTGTAACAACCCCAAGGTCTACCCAGTTGTAGCTAATAATGTGAAATTATAATTTTTAAGAATAATAAAACAATGACCTTACTTTTTATAAAAATATAAACCTTTCATAAGACATAAATTTCCAATTACTTTGTATAAAATCGAAACTCATTACAAAATAAACTCGTTTAAGAAATTTCTTTCGAACATATCTACATTACATTAAAAGTATTTCCTACCACATTTTAAAACATGACATAACTATACAAACCTCAATCCTGATGAAGTTCATTAACTGGTGGAGCAGCAAATCTCACATTAGCGGGCCGGGCCACCACCACCTCCTCGTCAGCAAATAACATCTGAATCATCGCCGGAGTTTTCAAAGGTCTCCGGCCAGTCATTCTCGGATAAACATCTTCAAGAAAATAATAAGCATGTCCTGCTATCATTCCCTGTTGAACCAAAAATACATTGACTTAATTGACCAAATATAATGATTTAATTACAATTACGCCCCTGAATTATTTTAATAAGTATCTTCAAGGTTTTAGGATTAACAGCTTTATATAGAGGGGATGTTTTAGTGTTAAAGTAATAGTTATAGGGAGCAGGATAGGTAATTAAAATAATTGATGGGGTGTTTCAGGTTTTTTGGGATAGTTTTGGGGTGGAATTGCATTTGGTTTTTTTGTTAATTACACTATAGGTCCTACATTATACACAACTGCTCTATAGATCCCTATTATTGTGGAATATTTGCATTATAGGTTCTTTATTAGAACATAATTGTATTATAGGTCTCTACAGTGTTATTCTTTTAGCTGATTTGCAATAAAAGTCCATGCAAAAATTGCACTACAGGTCCCCTATATTATGCAAAAATTGCCATATAGGTTCCTATATTAGGCAAAATTGTACTTTAGGTACCTACCTATATTGTGGAAAAATAGCATACAGTCCCAATATCATGCAAAAATTGTATTGTCAGTCCCTATATTGTGGAAAAGTTGCATGCAGGTCCCTATATTACACAACAATTGCTCTATAGGTCCCTACATTAGGCAAAAATTGTACTATAGGTCCCCTATTTCGTGGAAAATTTGCACTAAAGGTCCCTATATCATGCAAAGATTGTACTATAGATCCCTTAATTATGCAAAAAAAAAAATGGACTATAGGTCCCTTTATTGTGTAAATATTGCACTACACGTCCCTATCTCATGCAAAAAGATTGTACTAAAGATCCCTTACTTAGGCAAAAACAAAATTTGTACTATGGGGACCTACATTATGCAATAATTGTACTAAAGGTCCCTATGATATTATTATATTAAGGTTTTAGAATTAACAACTTTGTATCTCACTCCAAATGCTTAATGATTGATTTATGGAAGGAAAGGGTGTTTTAGTTTGAATGGAGAGGGGGTGTTTTAGGTTTTTTGCGATAGTTCAGGGGTGTAATTGCAATTAGCCTAAAGATGGTTTTTTTACCAATAGATCCACCCAAGCGCTAGCTCCAACAAGGACAGAGAAACCCAAAAGTACCTGCACAAAGAAGTAATAATTTCTATCAAAAAAACAAGCCATAATTTTTTAAGTTAATTGCACTATAGGTCCCTAAATTCTGCAAAGACTATACTATAGTTTATAGTCTATAGTCCCCTATATTATTACTATTTTGAATTAATTGCACTATAAGTCCCTATATACATACAAAATAACCTATATTTTATCATATAAACAACAAAATATTCATACAAGATAAATTGTTCACATATAAGACCCCAGATAAATTGTTTTTTCCATTTTGACCCAATCACAAAATTCAAGAGAAGCTACACAAAAGACTGATATTTAGTTTATAAATGATAAAAAGCTAGGGACACAAATGAGCCCCTTGGAAGGTAAGCTGTCTTATTTACAATTTACATACAAGACCGGAATAAAATTATTTTTTGCATTTTGACCCAAATTTAATCTTCCAAAAGCCACAGTATTCAAGAAAAGCTACATAAGAACTAGATTATGTTTTATAAACAATAAAATTCTAGGGGCAAAAACGGAATTTACTAGCTAGTGAATGGTTTAAGTTACTACTAACCCATGGAAGATAAGCTGCTGTGAAAGTAAACAGACCCAAGAAGCTCATATGAATGAACGGATTTTGCTTACTCCAAACATAAACCTGTTAAATATTAAAGGGTTACAAAATCAGGTTATATTAAATGCAATTATACCCCCTGAACTATCCAAAAAAAATAAAACACCCATCAATTATATTAACTACCTGATGCTCCCTTTAACTATTGTTTTTATGCTAAAATACCACATTTATTCATAATTAATCATTCAAAAGTGGTTAAACTGATAATTTTAATAAATTGACATGAATTTTTGTTGGGGGTTCGGGGAAACGGCCCTTTTTTTGTTAAATGCACTATAGGTCCCTATATTGTGGGAAACTGAACTATAGGTGCCTTATATTATGCAAAAATTGCTCTATAGGTCCCTGCATTAGGCAAAAATTGTACTGTAGGTCATTAAATTATGGAAAATTTGCACCACATGTCCCTATATCACGCAAAATATTTTACTATAGGTCCCTTTATTAGGCAAAAATTGTACTATAGGTCCCTACATGAAAAATTGTAATACAGGTCCCTACATGAAAAAATTGTACTATAGGTCCCTACATGAAAAATTGTAATACAGGTCCCTACATGAAAAAATTGTACTATAGGTTCCTATATCATGCAAACATTGTACTATAGGTCCTTACATTAGGCCAAAATTGAACTATAGATCCCTACATTGGGCAAAAGATGTACTATAGGTCCTTTAACTAGTGATATATGTAACAGAAGGGGTGAGTTTTTACAAGTTGTAAAACCAAAGGGGTATATTTGTGCAATTTAAAACCATTGGGTTTACGGGTATTTGGTATCTTACCCATATTTCATTCAGCATCAAAGTACTAGTCAAAATAACTGACAGGGTGTTTCAGGTTTTTTGAGATAGTTCAAGGGTGTATTGCATTTAATATAACTAATTACAAATATAACTTATATAATTAAGCAAATTTCCTTTTTTGTCCTCAAACTATAGGTCATTCTCCCGAATAGTCCTCAAACTTTTAAAGTTACTCAGAATAGTCCTCGAACTTCATTTTTGTCAGATTTTAAGCGTAAAGTGCCACGTGGCAAAAATGTTCCAGGGACCATTTTGCAAAATTTTAAAACTTTGAGAACTATTTGAGCAACAAAAATACCTGTTGCCACACAAACTTAACCGTAAAAATGGATGAAATTCGATGGACAGTAAAAAACAAAGTTCAAGGATTGTTTGGGTAACTTTAGAAGTTCAAGGACCAAATCAGCAAAAGGGGATAGTTCAGGGACCATTTTGCAAAACTTTAAAACTTTGAGGACTATTTGAGCAACAAAAATACCTGTTTCCACACAAACTTAACCGCAAAAATTGATGGAATTCAATGGACGGCAAAAACAAAGTTCAAGGATTGTTTGGGTAACTTTAGAAGTTCAAGGACCAAATCCGCAAAAGGAGATAGTTCAGGGACCATTTTGCAAAATTTTAAAACTAATGAATGGAATTTGATGGACAGTAAAAAAACAAAGTTCGAGGATCGTTTAGGTAACTTAAGAAGTTCAAGGACCAAAAAGGAAATTAGCTCTAACTTATACAATTAATAATATAAAAACTTACCATCATAAACGTGAGTGAATTACTAAGGAAGATAATTTTGGCAAAAGATTCAGATACATAAGGAATCATTCCACCAATAAGAACAGTTAAAGTTAAAATAGTAGCACCAAACAATAACATGTAAAAAAAATCAGCTGTTCTCCCTCTAAATGAATTTTCTTCTAGAAGTTTGCAATATCGAGCAAGAAAGAACATGTGAAATAGAAAGTCCAGATCTGTAAATATCATCAATTTTTAGTTAATTGCGTTATAGGTCCCTGTATTATGCAAAATCATCTACATAATGCGTTAAAAATGAGTTGATTGCACTTTAGGTTCATGTATTATGCCAAATAACCTACGTTATGCCAAAAAAACATGTTAATTGCACTCTAGGTCCCAGTATTAATTATTATGCAAAATAACATATGTTTTGAGTTAATTGCACTTTAGGTTCGTATATTATTCAAAATAGCTTACATTATGCCAAAAAAACAAGTTTATTGCACTCTATGTTCCTATATTATGCAAAATAACATATATTTTTTGAGTTAATTGCACTATAGGTCCATAAATTTACGTTTTTCTTTCTTTCTTTTGTATGATATTCGTAATATTGACTTTTTTTTTACCTAGGAGATAAAATATTTACTAAAAGTTAGGGGTTAAGTGATTTATGAAAATCTGAGTTAATTGCACTATAGGTCCCTATATTATGCAAAATAGCCTACATCGTGCCAAAAAACGAGTTCATTGCACTCTTGGTCCATATATTATGCAAAATAAATTTTAAGTGTCTCAGTTAATTACACTATAGGTCCATATATTATGCAAAATAACCTATATTTTTTGAGCTACAAATCTAGTTAAAATTAAGAAACCATAAAATGAAAGTTTTACCCATTTTACGAAAGTATAAGAAATTGGTAATGAGCCTCCATATTTGATAATGCTTCACAACAAGTCCAGGATTCAAATACAAGTTATATGGTGATATTATCTGCAACATAATACAAACTCTTAAGCTCAGAATTAACCCCAACAGTTTACAAAATAGCACTTTAACCCCTACACTATCACAAATTGCCAACTCAGCCCATGCAATTCTCAACATATACACTAAATGACACCTACAGTGCCCTTAGCATTAATTTTGCACTACCATCCCCCAAATTTAACAAAATAGCATATTAGCTACAATATTTTGAGAAAGTACAAATCAGTCCCTGCGTAACTAGGCAAATCACATACACTCTAACACTTGTACTGCAAAAGATATATATATGAGCGCACATACATACATAAACAAACAATTAAGTTCACCTCAGTCCTAATTAGTTAGAGATGCGTAAATACATATACATCTGAGCTCAAGGCCATGCTAATCTATAAGCAATTCATATATATACATACTGTGTGTATGTATATACGCATACCTCGAGAGAACAACCGATGGTGGTGACCACTGCGGCTGTGAGATAGGAGCGAGTGATGATTGGCATCTGCTTATACCATTCTTCAACAGCTTGCGCCATTGTTAGTCTTCAAGATTCTTCAAAAATTAAGCCCTAATTTCCCAAAATCGGAACTATTTTCAGCTAATTTTGGAAGTACCAGTTCAATTTGATTCAATAAGATATGAGTTTGTACTATTTTTCGTTATATATATGTGTAAGTGTATGGAGAAGATTTGCTTAGAAATGATATTAAGCTACGCTCTTGATTAGTATTATTATGTTATGGAAGTGGAAAATTGAGATATCCACGCGTTTAGTGTGAGCGTGATTTCTCACGTGCCAATCAAATGTGTCCTGACGAGTAGTGAGCCAATTATATTGTTTGAAATTTCATGTATATCTGAGTACGTGGGGTTAGGAAAGATTGAACTGATTTTGTTGATTTTTTTTCATATATTAATAGAATAAATTAAAGGTGAAGAACATGAATTTAAAATACCCAGTTTGGCCCCTCAAGTATTTCGATTTTAAACATGCCCCAAATTCTTTAAAATGTAGCAAAAATCATCCATCTTTGACTAAGATTAACAAAACAAAATCAGTTGAGTTAGCTTAATTGGATAAGACCTTGTTTGTCATGTAGGAGGTCCAAGTTCGAATTTCCTTTCAAATTAAAAACTCAGTATTGACTTGTCTGAAGTTAGGTGTGTGGAATCGTGCCTACCTTCCATGAGATTGATCGAGTTTAGATTTGAAGTTTCATGTTTTAAATTTTGTCTCATTGAGACTCGAGAGACTAAAACATTTAATTTATAAAGGTAAAATCGTCAATTCCATTTTATAATATATAAATATCATATGTTTTTACTTTTACTATTTACATGTAAACAACATAGTAATTTTTAAATTTTATTATATAAATTTCACATCCTAACTTGTAGAACTCTTCATCACGTTTATTTTCTTTATCGATCGCTCTCACCTATTATGTGATAAATAAGGCTAATAACATCTTCTATTTTAATTCTAACAAAATCAATTCTATGTATTTGAAAATTGTGAATAAAATTTTAGATTTAACTCGTTATATTAGTAACGATAATTTATATGAAAATGTGATAACAAATTTACAAGAGTTATAAGAAATGTTTTTAATTGTGCGTGGAAATTTTAGTAAAAAATAAAAACAGTGACGATTACAAGTTGTTTGAGTTTCAAACAATCAATGTTTATGAAAGTTTAAGAAATACTTCTGATAATGTTTTATCATATAAATCCTTAGAAGTTATGACTAATATAGTAATTAAAATATTTTTAAACTAGTTCTTATTATGACATGTCATAGTTATTTGAAATGAAAATTTAAATTTGTTCTTATTTCACAAATAATTAAAAAAATACATAAAACTAATATAAAATTGTAAAAATTATCGTATTAAATTTTAGCTATATATCATCTCTTAAATCACTACACATATCAATTGTATAATAAAACAGAAATAGAACTATAAATATAATTTATATTCATATTAGATTAATGGTATCATTAAATTATATAAATTAGTGTTGAATTTATAATAACTTATATAAAAAAATCATACCTTTGTTTAATATTATTCATTGGAGTTTTTTTAAAACTTGAAGATTTTATTATGTTGTCATAAAAAAGTTGCATGCCTATTGTTTAAAAAAATCAAAATTATAATGTCGTCTATAGATGTATATGGTAGTCCAAATTAATTTAATGAAACCCTACGCTAAACTTAGTTAGTCGTTCATTAAGGAGATGATTACACACTTTAGAATCCCAGATTCATCGGTAACTTTTATAAAGTCATCTATGACTACTCAAGAAATGAATGTCTTAGGGAAGAGGAACCTCTAACACCGTTTAGTCATTCTAGGGAATTCGCCATGGAGAGACTCTTTATCCCTGTATATCTTTGTATTGTGCGAGAAGCGGCCGACGCTACTTATCCCGGATCAATGTGCGAGAAACCTTTGGAAACCGGCTAGATTACTTAGAGGAAGGCCCCCATTTCACACGTTTTCTTTGCAGATGAAATGTAATTATTTACAGAGGCGGGAGTTAACTAGAGTGTAGTTCTCACGTTCCCAAAAACGCGACTATTCTATCTAATTTTTAAATAAGTAAAAAATACATTTAATTAAAATTAAATGACTATCTATTACATTACAAATGAGTAAAATTAAATAAATACAAACTAATAAATACAAAAATATATTCTTCCTCTTCAAATGATCCTGTGCTACTGACCACTATCCAAGTTCTTAAGTTATTGGTGGGTCTTAGTGTGTTATAAAATAATGCGTTAAAGATCAAGGACTCACAAACCGCAAGTGTACGGTTGTCCAAGTAACAAATCGATAAATCGGATTCGTTCTCAGGGACGGATTAGATACAACTCAGGTGGAAATCAAATGGTGGAATTATTGCAAGTACAGAAAAGTAAATGATATAAAATTTGTTTGGATTTTTGTTTAAGAACTAAGATGCAAAAATAAATTAAAGACTAAATTAATTAAACTGAAATGAAAATAATGCAAGTAAAATAGTTGGACACAAGGAGAGAAGTAGTACTTGAGTCTCGCAAGGGCTTCACCTAAACTCTCTTAATTAATGCTTTATGTTAAGGGCTGAATTGTTATATTTGTGCTAGTCGGGATTCTAAAGGCTCCTAACCCCCGTCAGGGTGGACTTAGGAGTTCTTCTACGGTATTATAAACCCCGTCAGGGTGATTACAAGTACTTTCAAAGGGTTAAGTTCTTACATCATTGGCTATTGGTTAGTCAAGACTGTCAAGGTCATTGGCGAATACCAACGGCAATTACCTAGGTCTATATTTAAATCCCCCGTCAAGGTGACCATTACGCCACTATAATGAATAGCCTGAATACTGTAAACTACCCTTGGGTCATGACTTCAAAGATAGTAATCAAACATAAAGTAAAATCCAACACAAAATAACTAATATAATTTAAATTAGGAAATCCCAAATTAGAAAAAACATCAATTAATCAAGTTAGGGTTCAACCCATTTAGCGATTCTCAAGAACAATGTAAATTAGTTCATAACGGAATTAAAAACTAAAGAAATAAAATAAAAGGAATTCATATTTTATTACAGAAATAAAAGATAAAAGAACCTAATTGTAAGGAAGGAATTGAATGTTGATGGAGGAATTGGGATTCCCCAACTGTTTCTTCTCTCCTTTTGCTTCTGACTTATCTCTAGCATTCTCTGACTTGTAAAATATGAATTGTGTACAGAAAATGAAGTCTAAAGGCCTTTATATAGTGGAGAATTCAGACTGGGCTTTTACTTAAAGTAAATAGGTCAAATAATATAAAAAGCCCAATCCAAGATTTAAATCTCGTAACTGATGTACAGTTGTTACTAAAAAGGCTGTAACTTTTGCGTCTGGACTCGAAATCACTCTGTTCAACTTGCAAAATCTTCATGACTCAGAGATGCAGATTTCTTATTCACGGCTCTAAGGCTGAATCAGTGGCTAAATAGCTCAAAAACATTGATTTGTAACAGCTTTCCAGATTTCATTCTCCTCTAATCAATTCTTCGGATCATCTTTTATCGCATTTGACTTATACACTCGATCTATGACTTTAATTCTCGATTCTTCTCCTAGTATTGGTGCTCCCTAGCATCCATGGACCTAAGATTTTTTCACTAAAAACAAACCAATTAACGTACCACAAGTTCTAAAAATGAAATATTATAAATTCAAGGAGATAAAATGAAATATAGCAAAATAAACCTATAAGTCTATCAAATAAGTCGATTATTCACCTAAAACTAGGGCAGCACACGGGTCGGTTAACCGACCCGTAGGGGTAAACCCAATACCCAAACTTAATTTTCGGTTTTTAATATATTAAACCAATATCCATTTTTTTAATTGAAATCCTCGGGTTGGGTGGTAACGGGTTGGGTTGGGTTAGGGTCGGTTTCGGGTAATTGAGGGACTTAAATAAACCATCTGATTTACCAAAAAAAAAATTCATTAACTTAAATAAACCATCTGATATTGTTTTTTTGTAGTTTCGCATACATAATTCAGCTATTACATGATTTAATTCTCATTGATTGAATTGAATTACATCACATTGAATTGAATTACAAAATCACATATCACTGAATAGAATTACAGAATTATAAACCAAATAAGTAAATCAAAAATCATCACAGATTGACATATTGTAACCATAACTTGTGCAAAATCAACAATTTGTACAACCTTGGGTGCAAATGTTGTTGTGAATCCAAAATCTGTCCAAAAACACTCCAAAAACCACCTTCCAACTTTAAAATAACCTGCAAATTTCCAAAAATTGGATAGAAGAATGAAGTCAGATTGTTTGAGCCTCAGAAGGAGTCTCATCATTGGCTACAAACAATTATTGCCTCAGATTGTAAATCTTCATTGACATTAAAACCTTAGGGACATGTTTAGGGACAAGGGACTTATCAAATAACTTACAAGAAACAATAATCAAGTCACTTGTTGCCAACTCAACCAATTATTCAACTCATATTTACTCATTCATTAACCTTAACTTAATCATTGTAGTTAGGTCAAATTAATTGGGAGATGCATACAAAGTGTGATGATTAGCAATGTTAACTTGTAAGTTATAAGAATTCAGCTTTAAACCTTTGGACTTAGGTTATTGGTTTCTAACTTGTCAAAGATGAGTCTTGCGAGGACTCACTTAACTCGTCTAAGCCAAAATAACCTGCCAAATGTCACAAAATAACAAAAGATCAATTAGTATGTAAAATTAACTAGTCAACAAAAGTCACAAACCAAGTATTCATAAAGTTGTTACCTAACTCAGTATCCAAGATTAAACCCAATATCCATTTCTTTTAATTAAAAAGGTTACATAGACAACCTTGCCACCATTCTTAGTAACAATAACTTATTGACTGTTATTTAGAATGGTGACAAAGTCATCCATGTAACCTTGTTTTGGAAGTTACAGAAATGTAAATTAATACCTGTAAATTTGAAATGGAGAAACAAATCAAGCTTTGAACAATCAAATCCAGAAAAGGTCCATTAATGTTAACAACATTTGCGAATCATGCAAGTAAATCAAGGGAACAATCTATTAGCCAATATTCAATATTCATAACTCAAATGAAGTTGATTAACAAAGCAAGTACACAACAAACACCAACACCAATTGAAGTATTGAACATTAGCGAGACCATGAAAACACAAAATAAACAGTCTATTAGCCAATATCTATTATCGAATTAAAATCCTTCAATAAATCAATTATTTGTTTCTAAATCAAAAGATTTACACATGCAATAACTTATAACACAATCGGAATTATAGAAAATCAAAACACGAACCTTAGGGTTTCGAAGATCCAAAACATCTCAAACCCAACCCTCGATCTACACCTCTAACCACCACCGTGCCATACATAGGCTTCTTTATAATCCAACCCTCGATCTACACCTCTAACCATGGTTAGATGATTAAACCCAGAATCCAAAAGGACGAGCTTTATCAGAGAAGGAGAGATTATAACCCATAATAACCCACCACCGTGCCATACTTAATGCGGTGTATATTATCGCTCAAAACGCCGGCGAGATTAGATGGGGAAGGAGAGCAGCAGGGCTAGGGGGTAGGGTTTTCGAGCGAAAGGAAGAGAGAAGAAGAGAGAGGATGATGTGAGTTGGGTGAGAGAAGAAAGAGATCAACTATTCGCGTAACGAAAGGGCAAAACCAAAGGCGTATAGAATACGCCTCTCTCTTTCTTTTTGTTATATAATTCACATATTAAAAAAAAAAAAACATATACGGGTCGGTTCGGTTAAGCGCGGGCCAAACCCACCAACCGGCCCAATACCCAAATAATTTTTTTTTGGCCCAATGGGTGCGGGTGGGGCTCGGTTTGGGTATTTTCGGGCCGATTTTGGGTCGGTTTTTTCGGTTTGGCGGGTTTGGGTTGATGTTGTGCAGCCCTACCTAAAACGATGTCTCCTAAAGACATATAATTAGATCAAAAAGTTGAAAAGTATTAAATTTATAAGTCCATTTTGTTTAAGTAAAGTTGAAAACACTCAAACTTTGTAATGAAATTAAAATATAAACACTAAGCCTTCAAAACAATGTTTGTCAAACGTGTTTGGCCATTTTATGTTTAATTTCCATTCTACACAACAACGGATCCGTGGCGCAATGGTAGCGCGTCTGACTCCAGATCAGAAGGTTGCGTGTTCGATTCACGTCGGGTTCAATACCTAAACTATCCGTTATTTTTTTTATTTCTTAAACGGCAAAAGTGTACAAATAGTGCTACACAAGGTACAATTTCATTTTCTCGTCTCTTTTCTATTTCTCTCTCGTTTATTTTCTCATTCTCTGTACAAATCCTCTAAAACCCCTAAATCACAAAAAGCTCCAAACCACCATTTCTAAATCCTGACGTAAAACCCCTAGCTCGTCAAAACCCTAGCACACCCTTCTTCAATGGCATTTCGAATCAAGCTCCGCTCCCTCACCACCACTACTCTCCATCACCACCGCCGTTTCGCAACCTCCATTCTCAACCCCGATTCCACTACCCCATTATCCAGCAAAGAAAAGTCACGCGCCGCCTTAAACCTCCTCCGCACCGAAAAAAACCCTGAACTTATCCTCGATATCTGCCGCGCCGCCTCTCTAAACTCGGACTCTCACCTCGATCGCATCGCTTTCTCCAAAGCCATTAACAGCCTCAAAGCCTCCACTCACTTCAGTAGCATCAAAACACTCCTCGAAGAATTCAAAGCCCGGCCCGATATGCATTCAGAAAAACACGCTTCTCATTTCATCGTGCTCTATGGCCAAGCCGGGTTGATCGAAAATGCACTCCAAACGTTCGACGAATTACCCAAAATGAATATCGAAAGAAACACGAAAACATTAAATTCACTGCTTCACGCGTGTATTCTAGCTTCGAAATACGATGAAATGAAAAGAGTGTTCATGGATTATCCCACAAAGTTCAAGATTACACCAAACTTAGACACGTATAACACCATAATCAAAGGTTTCTGCGAATCTGGTTCTTCAAGTTCCGTTTATTCAATACTCGCAGAGATGGATCGAAAAGGTGTAAAGCCAAATTCAACCACTATCTCAAACATGTTTTCCGGGTTTTACAAAGAGAAAAAGTTCGAAGAGGTAGGAAAAATACATGATTTAATGAAGAAATACGATATAAAGCCCGTAGTAGGCATATACAACACTCGTATCCAAAGCTTATGCAAGCTAAACAGGGCAAACGAAGCAAAAGAATTACTATCCGGGATATTAGAGCGAAGGATGAAGCCAAATTGCGTTACATATCAACATCTAATCCATGGTTTTTGCAGAGAAGGTAATTTTGAAGAAGCGAAGAATCTGTTCGCTGAAATGCATAAGAGAAACTTACAACCTGAAGCTGAGTGTTACTTCACATTGGTGTTTTATCTATGTCAAGGTAAGGATTTCGAAGCTGCTTTAAACATTTATAAGGAAGGTAAGGAAAAAAATTGGTTTCCGAATTTTTCGACTATGAAATTGCTTGTGGATGGATTAGTGAGTGTTTCGAAAATTGATGAAGCTCGAGAAATTATTGGACAAATGAAGGAGAAATTCTCGAAAAGTGCTGATAAATGGAGTGAAACTGAAGCGGGATTGCCTAATTAGATTTTATTTTTTGCTTTTCTGTTTTAGTTGAATATTATGCTCAAGTTTGATTTTACAACTCTTTTCAATTTGGAGCTTTCTCTTTAGTAATGTGCTCCTTTGTTATAATTCTTGAGCAATGCGTATAATTGTTGAGAGTTTGAATGATAGATGAGGTTTTGGTGGGGGGTTTTAGGTTAATTTTTGAGATCATAGAGGTGTTTTGTGCAATTAAGTTACAAGGGTACTTTCATATGAATCAGCAGATTTTTGCAATTATTGCTCAACTTCATAGTTTCTACTAATATGAAATATCTCGTCTGAATTTCAACTAATGAGTATATTATGAGATTTAAACAAAATTAAATCCGTTGGATTTTAGTGGTTTATGTCTCATTGTGGATTTGTTCCTCTAGATATTTCTTAGGCACACCAATAAAATGATATTTTAAATCTAATACCTAACTGGCTAAACCAATACGTAAAACAAAAGGTTAAACAAACTCTTCACCATTCCGAAGCTAAATTTCTTGATCTTTTCTAATACACCATCTTAGAGTCATTTGACTAAGATTTCATCATTTGATCTAGTGACTATTTATTTAACTACTGGAACAATTATCGATCTCATGACCAATTTAATTCATATTAGATTCAATCTAAAGACTCCTTGATCAATAATGCAGAATCATTAGAACATCTATCGATCTTTAAATGATGTATTTTAAAGTTAATAGAAAGAATGCTAAAATGGGTTACTTATGTTGGATTGATTTATTTTATGTTTATTGGAACAAATAGTTATTAAAAGGAATATACAAATACTATATAAATTTAAAACTGTCTAAATAAAAAGCACTTATATATAAGCATAACTCTCCTTAAAAGCACTTAAAAAAACAATTTGCACATTGTATATATAAAAAAGCTGTCAAAATATACAACAAAGTATAGCACTTCCATAACATTTCCAAAACTTTACATTTAACCTACTTAAAAAAAAAAAAAAAACAGTAGTTAGTTGATCAAGGCTTAGTAATTCTAAACTCCAAAGTATAGCATTAAAACCGGGGCTTCAAATCTATGTAATATTCTTTAGTGAACGATTCTTTAAATGTTGTGCTCCATAAGCATAGGTTGAAGACACAGTTGTTAAACCTACAAGCCAGCTACACAAAATAAAATAAAATCAAAAAAAAATTTATTACATAATATGAAAAAAAAGAGTTTAAATAAAGAGTACAAAGAATGATATAATTAATAATTATTATTATTACCTAAGATATTTTATGTATTCTAGTGTCTCCTCATTGCCAAACTCAGGTTGAATAAGTGCTGCTGCAACTAAAATTAACTGGAAAACTGTATTCACCTGCATATTAATTGCAACATTAGTCCTTGTGCTTTTAAAAAATGCCACCAAAGGTCCCTATGCTTGAAAAATATGACCACCCTAAATTAACTCCATTTACAAAAAGACTTAATACCCCTACACTGTTAGAGTGAATATTATTAACAGAAGGGACTTATGGTGCTCATATTTTTAGAACATAGGGACTTCTCATGTTATATTTTATTTCTTTATATGATAAAATACAGACTTATAGTGCAAAACATTTTTAAAATTAATATTCTAGGATCTATAGTACAATTTTACATAATTTAGGGAACCTATAGTGCAATTTTTGCATAGGAACATATATGTTGCATACTATAGGGGCCTAGAGTGGATTTTTTTTTTCATAATATAGGGACCTACAGTGCAATTTTACCATATTATAGAGACATATAGTGAAATTCTTTTAGGTTATAGGGACCTATTGTGCAATTTTTTTTCCAGAATATAGGGACCTATAGTGCATTTTTTCCAGAATACAGGGACCTATAGTGAATTTTTTTTCTTCAGAATATAGGGACCTATAGTGCAATCTTACATACTGTAGGGACATATAGATCCATTTTACACACTATAGGGACCTATAGTGCAATTGTTTTTCAAATTATAGGGACCTATAGTGCAATTTTACATACTGTAGGGACATATAGATCCATTTTACACACTATAGGGACCTATAGTGCAATTTTTCACAATTCTGCACACTGTAGGGATATATAGTGCAATTACCTCACATAATAGGGACCTTTAGTGCAATTATCTCTATAATATTTACCTTGCTCAAGAAGAGGGGTTCAACTTTCTGAGGACGGGTCCCATCAAGGTTAAAAAAGTCATTCCAACTTTTCCACTGCATACAAAAACAAGAATAAAGCAAAAAGTGAAGTTTATAGGAAATAATTCCCCACATGGTCCTTGAACATTGAAAGTTACCCAAATGGTCCTCAAACTCTTTTTTCACCATTAGTCCCCACATAAAATTCCATCCATTTTACCTTTAAGTCCACGTGCCCGAAAGTATTTCCGTGATTATTAATTAGGGAAAATTCCCCAAATGATAATTTTTAAAGTTCAGGGACCATTTAGGTAAAATTTTCACAAGTTTATAAGTGTGACTCACCTCCCAATTTAAGCTGCTACCTCGTTTATAAACCGCACCACCAACAAGACCAACATCTCGTAGTACAACTAAAGCAACTAGTCCAGCTACAAAAAAGAAATTGCGAATCAAGTCCCTGAGTTTTCAGAAAATTGTATTTTGACCCCTAAATACTTTTTTTTACATGAAACTACGTTATGGTCCCCCAGTTTATCACAACTTTCACTTGCCACACCAGTTTTAAAAATAAGCTTTGTTTTGTTTTATTTTGTTTATTGTTTGTATGATATAATAAGGACTTATAGTGCAAATCGATTCAATTTTTTTTATAATAGGACCTATAGACTATAGTACAAATTTTTGCGTAACGGAGGGACCCATAGTAATTTTTTGCATAATGTAGGGACCTGCAGTGCAATTTTTGCCTCTAATGTAGGAACCTATAGTGCAAATTTTCCATAATATAGGGACATATTGTTCAATTTTTTTTCATACTGTAGGGACCTATAGTCACCTTTTGGAAAATGTGGGACCTATAGTGCAATATTTGCCTAACGTAGAGACCTATAGGAATTTTTTTTTCACAATGTATGAACCTACAATGCAATTTGTGCAGAACACAGGGACCTATAGTGCAAATTTTCATAATATAGGAATCTATAGTTAAATTTTCACACAATGTAGGGTTCTAGCGTGCAATTTTTGCAGAATGCAGGAACCTATTGTAGGTACCACATTAAGCAAAAGTTGCGCTACAGGTCCCTACATTATGAAATAACATTGCTCTATATGTCCCTATATTGTGGAAAATTTGCACGGTAAGTCCTTATATTATACAAAAATTGCACTATAGGTCTCTATATTGTGAATAAATTAAACTCTAGGTCGCGATAATATAATGTTTTGAACCTATAGTGCAATTTTTGCAGAATGCAGGGACCTAAAGTGCAATAGTACAATTTATGCCTAATGTAGGGACCTAATAAACAAGTAATGCACAATGATGATAGCAAAAGCACCATAACTAAAACTCAGGGGCTATCACACAATTCTTACATACATTCTTATGGTTATATGCGCATAAACATTCATGTACAGAAAACCAGGGGTACATATGCAAAACTTACGATGAAGGAGACCCCTCTCCACCATTGACAAAGCAACACATCCAATAAGGACCTGTATTGCAATTAAAGAAAAATTACAAAATTCCCCAAACTAATAAAAAAATAAAAATTACCTTATCAGCAAGAGGATCAAGATAAGAACCAACAACTGAGTTTATTCTCATTTTCCTTGCCACGTACCCATCTAGCTATATAAAGAAATTACTATTTTGCCCTAATTTTGAACATTTAAAGAAAAAAGTATAATGTTCATACCCAATCTGTTGCCCCAGAGATAGCTAATCCAATAAATGCATAAGAATACATTTCTTGTGTGATCATCCTGAGAAATCATAATTTAAGAAGCATATAAGAGTAAAAGTAAAATTGAGATTTACCATGCTAGTACTGGACCAGAGAGCATTCGAGAAAACGAGATATAATTTGGTAAATTGAGAAAACTATCGGTTAAATTAACCACAGTAGTAGTAGCTTTAGCTTCATCATGTTTCTTATTAATATTGTTATGATGATGATTTTTGATTTTTTCTTTTATTAGTAATAAATGGTAATTGTAGGGAAAAGTGAAGGTTTGAGATTTGAAGAATGAAACGGCGTCGGATTTGAGGAGGAGAGGAGTGGCGGATTGTGAGAGTTGCCATGGAGGTGAAGAGAGGAAGAGTGGGCCCACAACGGAAGAGAGAGGAGAGAGAAAGTTGGTAGAGCGAGAAAGTAATGAACGGCGATAATGGAAGATTGGGTTGTTGGTAGTAACAATTGATGACGATGATGATGATGATGATGCTGAGGAGAGATTGAAGAAGGTTCTAGAGAGAAGAGAATTAGGATTAGGGTTTTTACGAGATTTGTAGAGGGTTTTGAGTGATCTGAAGATCGCCATTGAAGAAGAAGAAAGTTACCATAGTTCTGGTATTTGGAGAGTTCAAGGGAAACAAAGATGGAAGGTGATGACGTGTAATCCCGAAGTGATGGCGTGTAATTCATAAAAAAAAAAACTAATTCTAAATATAATATTGTGAAAAATACTCATGTGGGTGGAATTTGAAACCGGACTTTTGAGTATCCATAGTATAAAATAGGACTTTTAGGTAGAAAAAGTTAGATACACATCATACTTAATGTGTGAGATAACTAAAAACACTAATGGTTGGACAAAAAGAAAAGGTTGGGTACCTAAAAGTCCTATTTTATAGTATGGGTCTTAAAAGTCTTTTTTCGAATTCCATGAGTATCTACAGAGTTTTTTTCTTTATAATATTCTTTGAAATATCATATATTATTTAGGATATGTTTGATTTTGCTAACTTTTTATCCCATTTATCTCTTACTTTATCGTTTATACTACACATTTTATATGACACTGGATCTTATATGATGATCATTGTTTTACTTTGTCATCTCAATACTTGTATGGTGTCGGTTTTGATAAGGTGTATTTTTATGAATTTTGTTTATCAAGAGAACATAAGTTGGTGGAAATATATTAATATTAACACGAAGCACGATCATATGTTTTTTATAATGCAATATATTTTCTTCTTCGCGTATTGTTTGATTAAATCTTTATGCGTGATATTAAGCTATACAATAGTTTCATAAATGCACGAATATAATGTAAGATCTAATATCTGGAAACACATGCTTAGAGAATAGTTTCAACAATCTATATTGTGATTTGTAGTGTTAGTTTCACATTTCTTGCTCTTATACAATGTTTTGATGGTTGATGTGTTGGGTTTTTTGACTGAGTTTTTTACACTTACATTGTCGGGAAGACAATGGTTTAAGTCTTGGGTAATATGATGCATCGTTATGTATATCTATTTATTATACGCTTGAGACATCATTTAGCATGTTTTTTGGGTCAATTATTTGCTATTTTAGAGGACGTATGGTCATCGACTAGAGTTTCATCTCCTTTAAAATATACTAGAAACCCTATGCAACACTTAGCCAAGACCCTGAGATCTTTCTAAGCCAATCTTACCACCAAGTATGACCCTAATGAGTTGCTAAAATACCTAAAGATTACGTGAACTATGATTTATAAGAGAGTAAGAAAGAGTTCGAGAGAAAGTATAGAGCTTGTATTGATAAGTGTATGAGTGAGTTACAAAAAAGATCCCCTCTTTGTATAATACTACAATGAAAAGATCTAGAATTCCTTCGTTAAACCCCTTCTCTAGATGTCTCCACCATGTTCAACATATTATATTATAAATAAGAAAGGTCTAGAAAGTTTAAGAAGGTTATATACTCTTAAAAACTAAGACAATCCTTCTTTAGCGTGGAAGTTCCCCTAGCCTTCCTTGTTAAAGGTGTAAGTGACACGAGACGTGTAGATTGTCATTTATTTTTTCACCTGATTTGGCATTGTACTTAATGTTTGGGCTTCCTATAAATTCTTGATCTCATCCTTGAACTGACAAAATAAATCCACAAATGCTCAACTTGTCCAAGTATAGTACATGCCTTTCCATTTGACCAAGAACTTGAAGTACCTTGGTATGCCACTACGCCACACAACATGGTCCATAAGTATGCATTCATAATAAACTGTTTGTCTGGACCTGATTTTGTGTGTTCATAGTGGAAGAGATGGAAGATGAAAACGTAGATTATGATCAACAAGGAAAAACAAATTTAGTTTACAAGGGTTTTAAAAACCTTTGGTGTCCCCCGAGGTGTGATATAAAATCAACACTTGGACAATACTACTCGCAAGTGGACGAGTCGTCCCAAGTGATAAAGGAGTAAGTTTAAGTCGTTATCCATAGGGAATATGAAGCTAAAAATGTATTTTCATATTGTACAAGGGATGTTTGTTGCTATAACTAAAATAAGGATTTAGGAGTTTTCATGTAATAAATAAATTATTTCAAGAGTAAAGAGTGTAAATTGAGAGATTTTAACTAAGTATAACGTAAACTGAGAAGAACTAAAAAGCAATTAAAGCTAAGTGTGTATGAGCATCTTCGTCATGGTTGGATGGCAATCACATAGTTGTTTAGTGATTGTCCACTGGTTGGTGGTGTAGCACTGGCGTGTAGCGTTTGAATTGCAGGGTTCATGAGTTTACAGAATTAATTGTTCATAAGTCCCTGAAACTTTTGAAAAGTGCAAAAGATTGCAATTTAGTCCCTTTTATTAAGCTTTGTATGTGTTTTATAACATCAAAACATCACATATTTGCATTATAGTCCCTAATCTCTCGAAAATGGCGACTTTGATAGCTAGCTAAGCTATAGAGTTAGCATCTGATACTACACGGTCTCTCTTGTGGGCTGTGATGAATAATTTTGTGTGGGAGTGGAATATAAAGAGTCCGTATCTTGGCAGGGCATCCCTAAATTCTTAGGTTTGCAGCCATGGCGGTCTCTCTCTTTCCCCTGCTACAGATCCGAGCCTCTTATTTTTGCTTATATATTACGACTACAGCTTTTATGCATGCCACTTGTGCAGTCTCTGCATTGTTAAAAATCTAAAAATTGCAAAAGTTTGCAATTTAGTCCCTGTATCCCTCGAAAAATGTTGATATGTTCCTAAAAATATCATCTGATACTACACGGTCTCTTTTGTGGGATGTGATGAATAATTTTGTGTGGGAGTGGAATATAAAGAGTCCGTATCTTGGCAGGGCATTTCTAAATTCTTAGGTTTGCAGCCATGGCGGTCTCTCTCTTTCCCCTGCTACAGATCTGAGCCTCTTATTTTTGCTTATATATTACTATTACAGATTTTATGCATGCCACTTGTGCAGTCTCTGCATTGTTAAAAATCTGAAAATTGCAAAAGTTTGCAATTTAGTCCCTGTATCCCTCGAAAAATGTTGATATGTCCCTAAAAATATTAACATATAAGTGGGTGCTTATGGGCCGTGATGAATAATGCAAAAACAAAAAATATTACGTGGCTCAGTGACCGTCTCATTAACCACAGTCTTATTAACCACCGTCCCTCTCATTGTTTATTTGATATATAACTATTGTCTAACGACTCTTAACTCAAATTTCCCCCGCTAAATGATTGAACACAAAAAACAGTGCAACACCATCACCCGCTACACCAATGGCTTCAACATCTGGTCAGACCATCAGTACCAACACTAATGCACCATTACCTAGTCGTAATGTAAAGGTATACACTATATTTCGCAATTGGTCCTTCTGTATTTATATATGTGTTTTAATTGCAAAATTGATCCTACTTTTTGTGCGAAATAGACCATATAATTGTATATTGTGTATGCGTGTTAATTGCCCCAATTGGTCCCTGTATTATGAAAAATAGTTAAGCTCTGCTATGAGTATGACTGTGTCCTTTAATTGCATAATTGGTCCTTCTGCTATGTAAATTACACCTATACTTGTATGAATAAAGAAAATAAAAGGACTTGGATTTATTTGATTGTCTTTTGACCAGACCGTTAAGCATTAAAACTGATAAGAACTGGTCCGGTTGAACCGTTAGCCAAACTGAAGTGAGTATCTTCTTTTCAGATCCCAGTTTATTATATTTATTTTTATTTTATTTTCAATTTTTATAAATTTTATTTTCTATCCAAATGAATATAAAGAAAGTTGAATAAATTATTAAAAAGAAAACATAAATGCTATTCCATGAAAAGTTGACAAAATAATATAAAATACAAAAGTAGCCATCCTAAACTCTTTTAGTCCGATTAACTAGTGAAGGGGTTGATATGATCGTTATAGACTAGATCATTGTTACAGCTATTACATTAGTACTTGTAGCGTTTGAAACACTTTAGCAACCATCTTTAATACGCCGTTAGCTAATTAATTCCTCAAAAATCCAACAGCTAGCTCTGATTTGATGTGTAATCAAGTTTCGATGCTAATTTGTTTTTGTCGGCCATCTTAAATTTACTTTATCATTTTTTGCTTAATTTATTTATTTTCCAAAACATAATAATTTACTTTAGTTTACATTTGCGCAAGAAGTGTCCTCATAAAACTTGCACAATTACTACTCGATGACTTTGGGTTCTTCGATCTTCCTTATCTATTCTGAGTATGTGCACGTTCCTCCAATGGAAGCCGGTCAAGCATGTAAAAAACAGCTGCTAATAGTCATATTTCATTATAGTCCCTGAAACTTTCGTAACTGATGTTAAAAGAATCTGAAAATTGCAAAAGTTTGCAATTTAGTCCCTGTATCTCTCGAAAAATGTTGATATGTCCCTAAAAATATAAACATGTAAGTGGGTGTTGTTTTGGGCAAAGAACCTTACAAATTTAAGGTTTGTATGTGTTTTTTTAACATCAAAACATCACATATTTGCATTATAGTCCCTAATGTCTTGAAAATGGTGACTCGGATAATGTTATGTGAATCTCTCTTATGGGCCGTGATGAATAATTTTGTGTGGGTGTTGAATGTACAGAGAACGTATCTTGGCGGGGCATCCTTGATTGGAAGCTTTGTTATTCTATATTAAGGTCTGCAGCCATGGCGGTCTCTCTGTGTCTTTCGCCTGCTACAGATCTGAGCCTCTTATTTTTGCTTATATATCACTACTCTAGATTTTATGCATGGGAGTTGTGCAGTCTCTGCGGCTCAATATCTTGGAAATGATGCTAAAAAGAACTGAAAATTGCAAAAGCTTTCATTCAAATAAGTCCCTATATCTCTCAAAAATGTTGATATATCCCTAAAGAATTTAAAAGTAGTAATTTGATCCTACTTTTTATGGGAAGAAGCCTATATACTTGCAATTTTCTTAAAATATTCATGGTAGCAGATACATCAGTTCTCCAGTACCTTCTTCTAAGTCGCCTTCGTGAACTACACAAGTAATAACAAAAATAATAGTTAATTAGGCGAGTATTTCTTCAAAGATGCAACTTTATTACCTTTATTCTCTATATTCATGAATATAAGGATAAATGTACACACTATAATCATACACACTATTATAAAGACCACCAGTAAGGTGCTATCATAGTAGCCATCTGAAAGCAAGGAAAGAATAAATCTGTGACAATCCACAAGAGAAAGAAAAGCCATGAGAGGAAAATTAAGATTTCGAAAAAAATAGAGTAAAAGGAACTTATCGGCAGCAGTGTATTAAAGGGTTTGATATGATAGTGTTTATAGAGTATTTCGAACAAAAAAAAAGGATAGTGTTTATAGAGTAGACCAAGACCACTCTCCAGCCACGTAAGCCATAGGGAAAAAAATTTAAAAAGTGAGGTATTTATAGAGTAGACCAAGACCACTCTCCAGCCACGTAAGCCATAGGGAAAAAAATTAAAAAAGTGAGGTATTATTAGGTCTTTATATTTAGCATCAATTATAATTTAAATATTTAGTTTTTATCCAATGACACTGTGTTGTCCGGTTACTTGAACTCTGTATCTCTCGAAAAATGTTGATATGTCCCTAAAAATATAAACATGTAAGTGGGTGTTGTTTTGGGCAAAGAACCTTACAAATTTAAGGTTTGTATGTGTTTTTTTAACATCAAAGCATCACATATTTGCAATATAGTCCCTAATCTCTCGAAAATGGTGACTCGGATAATTTTCTCTGAATCTCTCTTATGGGCCGTGATGAATAATTTTGTGGGTGTGGAATGTACAGAGAACGTATCTTGGCGGGGCATCCTTGATTGAAACTTTGTTATTCTACATTAAGGTTTGCAGCCATGGCGGTCTCTCTCTCTTTTGCCTGCTACAGATCTGAGCCTCTTATTTTTGCTTATATATCACTACTCTAGATTTTATGCATGGGAGTTGTGCAGTCTCTGCGGCTCAATATCTTGGAAATGATGCTAAAAAAACTGAAAATTGCAAAAGCTTTCATTCAAATTAGTCCCTATATCTCTCAAAAATGTTGATATATCCCTAAAGAATTTGAAAGTAGTAATTTGATCCTACTTTTTATGGGAAAAAGCCTATATACTTGTATATTGTGTATGTGTCTTAATTGCCCCAATTGGTCCCTGTATTATGCGAAATAGTTAAGCTCTGCCCTGAGTATGATCGTGTCCTTTAATTGCATAATTGGGCCTTCTGCAATGTAAATTACACTTTACACTTGTATGAATAAAGAAAATATGAAAATTTGGATTTATAACGCTATTAAAATTTGACTATCAGAATTCTCTGGATGATTATTAGAAAACCTAAACCCTAAAGTTATCTTTAACTTACAGATTAGGGGTCATGTACACCTCCCTCATCTCTAAAATGAGATATATATACTTAATATGTATCTCTAACAGGAGATATTTATTTACAAATTAGAATTATGTGGGTGATTAGTAAAAAAAAAATCATCTTTTCAACATTTTTATAGATTTCTTTGTTTGTCTTAGGACAAACAACTATATAATTTTAGTTAACTTCTTTTGTACAACCCCACTCATTCAAATATGTGTTATATAAGTACTTAGTATGGATCTCTAACACGATAAATTTATTTTTAAATTGAATTTCTAAGGGTGATCAAATAAAATCAATATTAAAACAATTACTCAAATAACTTTGTTTGTCTTGGACAAACAGCCTACATAGATATCTTTAACTTACAGATTAGGGGTCATGTACACCTCCCTCATCTCTAACATGAGATATATATACTTAATATGTATCTCTAACAGGAGATATTTATTTACAAATTAGAATTATGTGGGTGATTAGTATCTTTTTTTTGGTTGAAATTTTTTTGCCAAATGAATATTGTTTTTCTGTTTATGGAGAAAAATATAAAGATATTCTTTCTATTTTGCAGACAATTATACCACACAACTAAAGCAGATTTTTTTCGTAATGTGACTTTTTCTCCAAACATTTGCAAATAGCGGTTGTTTGCTCTAAGGTTATTCAAA
The DNA here is from genome assembly GCA_029959085.1 of Nemophila menziesii. Taxonomy (NCBI): domain Eukaryota; kingdom Viridiplantae; phylum Streptophyta; class Magnoliopsida; order Boraginales; family Hydrophyllaceae; genus Nemophila; species Nemophila menziesii. The sequence goes on along the minus strand of JARWIR010000004.1, from coordinate 39,292,171 downwards.
TTTCATCTGAAGCGTAACTATGAGTATATGAAATGGAAAAATCACACAAGTCAACAATGTTACATAAAAAAACTTTGAGCATTTGTTACTTTCTCGTCTAATAAAGTTTTAATTTTATATTTTGTTCAAGTAAAATTCTACATAAATAAAACCCTACGGGCATAGCATAAAGGATTTTCATAAAGAGAAATCTTACCTTTTTTTCCGATTCCCCACATTCCCGATACAACAACGTGATTTTTGAAGCTTCCCCGGGGAATCCATAGTCATGGTTGGTCCTGTTGCTTGCAAAACAATTCAAAAAATACAACATAAAAAATACAGTTCAAAATATTTTGAAATATTGTAAAAGTGATGAGATTAGGTTAAAAATAATTCAATTTTTTAGAGTTTGAGTTATAAAAATTTATCTTTTTACCTTGGTTTGGTTTCTTCTATTGTTGATGGCTTCGTCAAGCCGGGTTGATGATGGTGAAAAATGGGCCACTAGTGGGGCGGTTTTCTTGTGAGAGCGGCTTGGTGGATGGTTAGTGTAAAGAGATTTGTTTAAAGTGTGAAGAAATGGGTTTTATTTATAAGAAGCTATATTCATTTACATACGTTATTAAATTCAAGATATGCATTAAAAGTGGGACCTACAAACACTTATGTCCATTTTCAATGCATTTGTTTGCAGAAAAAATATAACACCTTATTTATAACCGTTGATTGTTTATAGTAATTGATTAATTTTTTTATTTCCAAGTTTTAATATAATTTCCTTACCCAAAAACATTTATAATATATCATAGAGAGTCGGAGAGGAAATCTACGCAAGCGAGAGAGGTGACCAAAAACACGAGTTGCAAGCTCCCTTCAATCCATGTTCCACGATTACTGAACCCATTCAAAGAGTAGCCGATGGCCGGCAAGATAGACGACGGAACAGGTGATGCGATGAAATCCGATTCACAACACGATAATGGGGCTTTTACGGACTAATTTCCTCACCTAGCTGCAGCAAATGAAATCAATCGCTTAACGAAACGAGGTCGACGGAATCTTTGAAGATGCCTGAACATACAAAGGCTGTTGAAACGAAATCGCAAAAAGGATACCCACCAAAGAAACATTTTGCAGCTCCGCCTTAACGGGTACGAATGTAGTTATCCCTACTCTAGTTGATTTTTATGAAATCACGGGTAGGAGGAATTTAATTGTTTAAGATAGGGACTTTATTTCAATAATGGTAGATGATGATTTTATTGAGGATTTTGAATATCTGCAATTGTAAGAACGAGAAAGGAAAATATCTAGGGTATTGAGTTGTTGAGTAACACTGTAATAATTCGTCTCTTGGGTTTTTAAAGTGGGTTATAATTATTTGGCGACAAAATTACGGCAAATTTGGAGCCCGAAGGAATTATTTGAACTTGTGGATGTTGGTCATGGTTATTTCATGGTGAAGTTATCCAATAGAGATGACTTGAATTTTGCATTGAAGGTGGCCCATGGATGATTTACGATCACTACTTGGTAGTTCGGGAGTGGAGACCTGATTTTAAATCCCATGAAGCGCTGATTACCACCATTACTGCTTGGGTTAGAATATAAAACATTGGAATGCAAAACTATACGACTAGGATACTGAGAAATATGGGAAATATAATAGGAAAGACGGTTCAGATTGATCAACTTATTAAAAATAGAAAAAAAGGTAATTATGCGAGAACAGATGTAGAGCTTGATCTTGACAAACCGCTAATTCCTAAAATTCACATATGGGGAGGTTTGCAAGGTCGAGTATGAAGGGTTACACATGAAATTTTTTGAGTTGCGGATGTTTTGACCATAAAAAAGATAAATGTCCTATGAATAATTATCAAAAAGAAGTTCCATAGAATTCAAAGATGAGGAACAAAAACTCAATATATTGTGAGGAGGTTAGCCCGATCGTGGAGGAACAACCTACAGATGGTGAGTGGATAACAGTGCAAAGAGGCGACGGGAAGTCGGGGATGCAAAAATTTAATGGTAATAATCCTACTGTTAATAAAAAAGGGTCAGGCTCGGAACTTGGATCAAGGATTGAAGCTCCCCTAATAGAGAAGATTAAGGCTAATGATGTTGGGTAACATAGGGGAACTAGGAACCATATCATAAGAGAAAAAAAGGTTAGGACATTTTAACAAATGGGTCATAATGGCGCAAATAACAGAAACTCCAAGGGAGGTAACTCGAGCCATAAAATCATTACGGGTAGAGATTTTGAAAAATCTAGGAAGCTTGATATTAGCGCAAAGGTGGGCAATATATTAATATGGAGTTGGATGTGGGAAGTGTGAGGTTTCGAGCTGGTGAAAAGAATTTAGATGGAGCAGATAAAATTATGGGGAGCAATAGTGTTGTGCGTGAGAGTTCAGGGATGGAATTGCAAATATTAGGACATGGCTGGTTTAAGAAATGAAAGTTTAAAGGGCACATGTGGTATTTTAGTAACTACATGGGCGAATAGAAGCATTCAACAGGGGCTAAACATTGAACAAGTTACAGTTCCATCTACTATAATAGCATAAGGAGGCGCAACACCTGTTGTGAACTTACTGGGAATCGACCCAGGACACAAAGGAGATGAACGCTGGTGCAGACAGGTGCAGACCAACACCAAGCTAAGGACAAGATGATGAGCGATTCCCAATTCTGCAGCCGAGTCAAGGAAACATCTCGTGTAGGTGGAGAAAACGATGTGCATGGTCAAGGGATATCCAAGGATGTCTCGGAAATGAACGTGGATTCTTAGTATTTAAACAGATTATATCTTTTCACACTTTTTACGTTTTAATGTGTACACAACCTAATATTGTGCAGGGGTGGTTGACCCATTCGCTGAATATTTTAATATGGAATTGTCATGGTGCGGTACCTAGTAACTTCAGACGAGTAATACATGAGTTGATGAGGGTACACAAGGGCTAGTTAACAGTTATTGTGAAACCGAGAGATAGTGGCACAAAAACGACTAATATAGTTAGCAGTCTTGGCAAATCGAATTATATAAGGGTCGAGGCTGAAACATACAAGGGTGGTATTTGGTCGATTTGGGATGACAGTGATGTCGACATTAAAGTGTTATCCACGAGTCGGCAAGTTATTAATATTAAAGTTTCGAAATATGGGTGTGAATCTTGGATTTTTTCAGCTGTCTACGCAAGAACTCAATCGGCAGGGAGAGAAGAGTTGTGGGAGGCACTCAATTCCGTATTTCATGAGATTGGAATTGTCAGGGGTGGTTGACCCATTCGCTGAATATTTTAATATGGAATTGTCATGGTGCGGTAGGAAGTAACTTCACAAGGGCTAGTTAACTGTTATTGTGAAACCGAGAGCTAGTGGCACAAAAACGACTAATATAGTTAGAAGTCTTGGCAAATCGAATTATATACGGGTCGAGGCTGAAACCTACAAGGGTGGTATTTGGTTGATTTGGGATGAACTACAATCATCTGCTTTTGTGCTCTTCACTGTTGGCCTTTTCGCGTTTGAGCCATTCAAGAAACTGCCATGCAAAAACAGTGGACGGACGATTAGCCTAAATTAACATTTAACTCCAAAGTTTACATAAGAATTTTTTTTCCATACTTTAGATTAGCCTAAATTAAATTTTAACTTCTAACCTCACAAAACTGTATCATTGATTTGTCCATTTCCGATGGTTGGTCGTACTCAATTAAACTCATCATCAATGAATTAACTGGTTTTTATTTAATTTCGTTTAGATATAAATATGAATTGCACTTTATATATTAACTAAAATATAAATATTTTTATTTTAGAAAATACATTTGTTGTTCTTTTTAATTACATGAATATCCAGGTCAGCTTTCGCGCACCACAACTCGACCTGGCAATCATACCGGTCCTACAGACCATATCGGACCGTCCAGTTCCAGGAATCGTAACGAACCGGAACAATAGTAACGGTACAGACCTGAACGAACTGGTCAAAGGTTAAATGGTTCGGTTCTTAAAAGAAAGGATAAGGACCAGTCCTGACCGGACCGGACCGATATCCTTATATATATTTTTTCTTTTTTTCATTATTGTTATATCACTCACCAAACCCACCGACCCCATTACTCTCCCCTCTCTCTCGTCTTTATTCGTTTCACCAAACCTACCGCCCCATTCATTACCCTTCTGATATCTGATCTAATCTCTAATATTATCGTCTGAAAATTTTTGAAGAAGCTTTGATCATTGGTTATGTTGGTGGTGATGGTTTGTGTAATATACCTAGTTTTCTTTCTTCTACTTTCCGAGATTGTTTAAATCAAAATTCAAATTGGAAAAAATAGTTTATGGGTGTGGTTTTGTGTTATATTAATACTCTTTGGGTATGTAAATCTTAGCTCTTTGTTTCTGATAACCTATTTGTTTCTGATTTGTGAGGAATTTTGGTTACCTGATGAGTTATTTGATTCTATTTTGTGAGGTATTGATATTTCTAGATTTCCTTTCTCTTTGTCATGGATTGAGTACAGTTTTAAGCAAGTAAGTTCACAAATTATATTATCAACTCAATATCTTTTATTATTATTGTAGATTTCTAATTGTAATTTACCCTGTTTATGTTTGCATGAGATTAAGGTGTGGAAATGATGAAGATATGTTCAAGTAGTGAGTGTTAAAGGATCGTTTCATTGGGTAAGATGATGGCTTTGATCCCTTAAGTTTTTGAAAAATATATTTCTGGTCCCTGGTTTATGTGATTTATGTGATGTTGATGTTATTCAAGTTGTTTCATGTAGTTTTGTTGAAGTTGATACTAGTAGTCCCCCAATCTATATGAAATTGGTATATGGTTATGTGATTTATATGATGTTGATGTTATTCAAGTTGTTCCATGTAGTTTTGTTGAATTTGATACTAGTAGTCCCTCAATCTTTGCAAAATTGGTCCTTGGTTTATGTGATTTGTGTGATCTTGATGTTATTTAAGTTGTTCCATGTAGTTTCTTTGAATTTGATACTAGTAGTCCCTCAATCTTTGCGAAATTCGTACGTCGAGTCCCCATGTTTAGAGAATTTACGAAGTGGAGTCCCTATGTTATGTGAAATTACGAGTTTGAGTCCTTTTTTGTTACGAATCCATGAATTTGGAGGCCCTAAGTTATGTGAAATGTCGTTGTATGGAAATTGATTGCTTAGGCCTTAGTAGCGTTTGATAACCCTATTTGAACCAGCCTCGTGGTGCCCCCTTAGTCGCTCTCAAGGTCTAAGGAATGGGAACTTAGAATCCTGACTAAATATACAAGAGCTAATATTCTCCCTTATTAACTAGATTTAATAGAAAGAAATAGAAGTATTAGTGCATACTAGCAAAACCTAAGCTATATTTCTCATCTCATATTTCTTCGTATTTAATTTACTGTCTTTTAATTCCTTAGTTTAATTAGTTAATTTCGAATTTATCTATTTATTTTCTTGTCTTTTAATTATTTACTTCGTACTCGTTATTTCTACCCATTCGATTAACACACTAAGTCCCTGAGAACGAACTCAACTTATCATTATAACTTGCATTCGTCCTGTAATACTTGCAGTACTGTGCCTGTCTAGGGTGAGAGTGCTTGATAACCCTAAGTCTAGGCTGCCTCGTGGTGTGTCATTATACAGCTTCTGAGAGATATGCAAGAAGAGAATAGATCGGTTATGGAGTTACAAGCTGAGTGAGATAAAGAGAAAGATGAAGAAGCCTCAAAGGAGAACGTTGAAGTTGCACCTGCTGTGCAAGAAAATAAAGAAGAAGAGAAGGTGGAATCGCCACCTGTTATTGTACAAACCGCGTCACCAACTATTCCTGATACAAATCCGAAGGTTGACACTTTACTCAAAAGATTTTTAGAGGCGTATACTCCCGAAAATATCAACGCCCAAATGCTTGAGATTGCAAAGAAAGGGCTTACACCGCAACAGGGTTTTATGCAAATTATTCCAGCAGAATAAGCGGTGGTAGAAGCAAGAAAAGAGACTATTCTAGTCTCAAGAGTAGCAGAAAGAGAGTTGCCATTAAAGCTCAAAGATCCAGGAAGCTTAAACCTTCCTATTCAAATAAATGGTATGCTTAAGACGAAAGCTATGTATGATGTGGGTTCAGGTGTGAATCTTATGCCAAAGTCCGTGTTCAATAGACTAGGACTTCATAAATCAGAGAAAGCTCCAGTGAAGTTGCAGTTTGCTGACAACTCAGTTACCAAGACATGGGGAACAATGGAGGACGTTCATGTCCGATCAGGTAATATCACCATGATGTCTCCCTAATTGTTCTTATTTTCGACCCTTGGGTGACATCATTTTTGATGTTTATTTGAATATTTTGATAGACTTTTGAGTTAAAAATGCAATAATCCGGAATTCCTATTTTATTTCTAGTATTTTTGATTTATTAAACTTTTGCGCGTAATCTTGTGTATTTTAGTGAAAAGTTTGTAGGTTTTAAATATTAGCTAGGAATAGAATCCGAGAAGAGAGTCAAAGATCGTGATATGGAGTCAAGACTTGAAGATAAATCCCGAAAAAATTTGATTTTGGAGCTGCAAATCTGGAAAACAGGCCAAAGATTGCTGATTTCAAGGCACTTAAGAGATGATTTAGCCGCTTACCTTTGAAGAGAATACATTCCTTATCGAGTTACGGAACTTTAGCAAGTGATCTCAGGTCAATCGGAGTTATAACGAAGCTGCTAGAGCCGTTTGAGTGAAGGTGGTGCAGCAGTTACGGGATTTTAGGCTTAGAAATTGGGCTTGGACATTTAATTAGTGATTTATTCTTAAGTCCAAGCCCTAATCCGTTTTTCCTCTTATAAAAGGAGTTCTTGACTTCTATTTCAACACAATTCACTTTTTAGAAATTAAAACATCAGAGAGCAGAAGCAGAAGGAAGAAAGAAGAAGCTGTAGAGCTGGAGAGAGTCTATATCTCCATTCTCAGCCAAATCCAATTCCGGAAATTAGGTTTTCTTTATTTTTAATTTTGTAATACATTATGAATTCCATTTCTTTTACTTTAGTTTTCTTTTTAATTAGTATGAGCTAATTCCATTATAGTACTTGAGAATGCCTTATGGGTGAATCCCAATTCTATTAAATTTCTATGTCTGAATTTGGGTTTCTGTTAAATTAAATTAAATTGGGTCTTTTACTCTTTTCGATAATAAATATGTAGAAGGCGTATCTTGAGACACTTGTACTTACTACAAACATTAACTTGGACTTCTTCGTATTTTAAGGGAGATTTGGGAAATTATATGTTAATAGGGATTTTAAGGTCATCCTAAATCTCTCCCACGTAATCAGGGGCTGCTATCTAATACTAGGAACCGCTCCCGAGTGATCCTACAATATCATCTAACGATTAAGGCCATAACCTTATAAAGATTGTCCGACTAAATTTGACCTCCTGGTTCTAAACAAGTAGAAACTCAATATCCTAATTTCACTAATAAGGTGGTGATATGGACATGGTGTATAATACACTGGGGGTGATTAATTATGTCCATGGAAAAGGCTTCAAGCAGGATGTTCCATTATTAGACAAAGTTAATTGTAATCAAAGGAGTCAGTCACTTTATTAATAAAGAAAAACCACACGAGGTTATTAATTAAATTCACAGTTTGATCATTTCGGAAAGTTTCCTTAATTAAGCACATTTTTTTAGGTTTGGTTGGAGTTGAAGAACTTTAATATAGAAATGAGTAATGATATATACCACCCAAATTCATACCACCCAAATGTCACCCAATGACGTGGCATGAATTGGTTGGTTACAAATCTTTAATCAAATCAAGAAAATAAATACATTACCGATTTGTAACCAATCAATTCACGCCATGTCATTGGGTGGTATTTGGGTGGTATGAATTTGAGTGGTATATATCATTACTCATAGAACATAAAGAAACTGAGAAAGAAGAAGATGATGTATTTTTTAAAGTTTTAAAGTAATTATTTTTTATTCCTACTACCTTTTTCTCTTTAGAGATATATCTAAACCGTCTCAACGATTTGAGTCTGCTCACCACCATCAGTTCGCATGCTGATATGTATCTGTCTTGATTTGAGATGACATATCGATATATATCTGTGAGCATGATTAGAGATAATTCTAAACCAGATTGATTTGAAGTGTTTCATGGATGCACTAATAATTATTAAAGATGTTTGTGATCATGCTAAGTGATGCATTTAAGTGATCATTCATGGAGTTAGAATTCAAAACATCTATCAATAATATTAAATTTCCACTATTAATGTACATTGATGTCAGAAGCTCAAACCATTATTTTTATGTATTGATGATGTTTTATTTAAATTCAAAATAATTTAGAAATATCTCAAATTTAACAATCATAAGTCAGAATTCTAGGGTCTCAAGTCCATTGAATTCATATTTTTTCGATTTATACGAATTGGTACATTATGAAATATCTAGAAAAATTGAAATTGGAGAGTGAATGTGTATACATGATTTTTGTTGAGTTTGTAAATATATTTTGTTTTATATTTGTCTTTATATGAGATATTTTATATTATCGCAAAAAGTAAGTATATTCGTAACAATAGTGGGGTTTGGACAAAAATGTCTTTACAAGATCGTATGGGTCAAAGACCAAAAATTTATTTAAGAGGAATTATATATACCACCTACCATACCATCCACGACGTGGTGTGATTTGTTTGAAAGTACATAATCAATCCTTTGACTTTCTTAATGTAAATATAATTTATTTTCTATTAATCACGCCATATCACGCGTGTCATGTTGGGTGGTTTTATATCATTACTCTTTATTAATTAATCATAATTAACCATGGGTGACCTCTTAATTTTGGATATATTTTTAAATATTCAATAGTGTCACGAAACCCGATATAAACTATTTAAGTTACACTTTGAATTATAGGGTGTCGAATGTCATTGAACTTAAGAGCCACAAAGGGCATCCCTTTTCCTGAAAGAACATATATCACACTTAGAGTTTCTTAATGTATGAGAAAAAAATCGTATTGTAAAATTGAGAATGATTATTGAATCAACTAAATCCAAATAATTAAACCATTATATCATTTATACTAAATAACAAGTTCTCATTTAATTTATTTTTATTAAAAGTTGAGGTGAAGGAAGCTTGTCGGCAATAGCCCCAAGAGATTATTAGGGTTACGATTTACACATACAAAGAAATTGGATCCACTTGTATACATTCATAGTCAACGGGTGATCCAAAATCTAAACATTCTTCTTGACATAATTGATTCTATTGCATCTAGGGCATTTCGAAATATTGCCCCCGTTTGAAAAGTCCACATTATAGCAGATACACGAACGTATATCATCCTTTTTATTATTTTTTTTCCAATTTAGGAACGAAAATCGACACCACGATTTACCTTTATTGGTAGGCGTTTTCGTAGATTGGCCTTGAGAGAGTTTCTTGTATTCAAATTCCTTTTGGAGACGGGATCCAGATTTTCCTTGAGTTCCAACCTTAAAGAGATCTTTTGCATTCATTATATCAAGGGAAAATAAGATAAAAAGCACAAAAAGGAACCTCATAATCTATAGAGGTGACTAGTGACCCGAACAAGGATAAATCTTACTTTATAAAGGGTGTAGAAACCGCGTTCGCATTAAATAACAAAATGGAAATTAATGAATTTTTAATTTTATTGTATGTTTATAAATGGGGATAAATATGTAATTTAGTTACATTTTTAAAATCACCATTGAAATCTTATTGAGCAAAAATATCTATATTTCTTTCTTCTCAATTTTTATAATGAAAAATCACAAATTATTTTATATTCTTTACCCTCACCGACGAGTTGAGCTCAAACTTGAACATTAAGAATCCTTAAAAACTCAAGCCAAAATCAAATACACTAAAATATTACCAATCCAAACTCAGAATAACTAGATTTTGGCTCAACCTAGTTTGTTTATAGGCCTACCATGGGGAAACGTTCACAACTTCATTTCTCTCGGCTACCTTGCACTAAGCTACATAAATATTCACTGTCTCAAAGTTGGCTTTCAACTAGTACATCATCGTCATGACAAGTTCTTGAAAGGTCTTTAAATTTTTCTCTAACGTATGGATACCAACGTTCATTGTAAGTGCCTCCTTCTTGATAACCTTACCATCTTCCTCCAATGAAGTGACTCATTAAATAAATACACTATGTTCTGTTACTTCCCCCAGCCATCCACAACCTCGGTCAATACCATGTTCTCTCATAAGTCACGTAATAGGTTGGCAAGCCTTGTACCAAAGCATGCTAACTCATCACTTGAACTAGCATGAGACACGATTTTCTTTTCCTTCATAGTAGTTGCGTTATCACCATGCACCAAGTTGATCTCCTCGAGCCATTGTCACCATATAATCTTGAACCCCCACTTAAAAATAAACCTAAGTTTTGATACAACTTGTCAACGTACTAGGTTCGTCTCAGTGAAAGCTACTAGAACTATCTTATGACATTTAGTCAAAACCCCAATGTCTTTCGAAGCTAAGCCTATCACATGTATGACTCCTAATGAGTTTCTAAGATCTACAGTTCCAAAAAATGACCCGAACTATAATTTATAAGTAAGAGCCTATGCAAAAATGAGCTAAGCGAGTAAGAAAGAGTTCGAGAGAAATCATATAGCTTGTATTGCTTAAATACTTGGGTGAGTTACAAATGAGGACCTCCTTCTCTATTTATACTACAATGTAAGATATAGGATCCCTTATTTAATGATCTTATTTAGAAGTTTCTATCATGTTCTACATATTATATTATATTCAATTACCTTCTATTGTATAGACTAAAGGTATAGAATGTTCCAGAAGGTTATATACTCTTTTAGACTAAGTCAATTTTTGTTTTGCATGCAAGTTTCCAAATTCATCCTTGTGAAAAGTGTAAGTAACCTGAGATTTCTAGGATGTCACATCACGCCACTTGAGTTTTTATGATCGATAAAGCTGTTCTATGTGTTTTTGGGCATTTTAATATGTTCTTACGTATAAATTGAACATGAAACAGTGATGGAATGAAAAAGGATAAAAGGCATGGAAGAGGGAGCAAAAAGATCAAGAATAAATCATCCAATAATTTCCCCTTGAAGCTCAAGTCAAAGCATGACCAACTCAATACAATACGAAAAATTCTTGAAAACAAGTCCATGGATGTTGCTTACCTGTCGCCTATTGTCGCATCCTAGAGTGTGATAAAATAAACGAACACCCTCGAAGCCACTTCCCACAAGTGTATGAGTCGTTGAAAAGTAATTAATTTTGATGAATATTTAAGGGTTATTGTCTCCATAGGGACTATCACTGTAGATAAATGTGCTTTGATTGTGTAAAAATGTAGAGCTCGTAATAGGAAATGAATGGCAACAACGTAAACAATAAAATATTTAATTGGGTTTTCAATAATTCAAGACTAAGGCAGTTAACAGAATAACTTATGAAATAAATTAAAATGAGATAACAACTAATGTAAAAGATGAAGAAATGGAGGAGAGAGTTGCTTAAGTCTTGCTAGTAATTCCCTATGCCGAATAAGGGTGAGTTGGTAAATTTGCATTAGCTGGGATTCAAAGATCCTTCTAACTCCTGTCGATAGCTTAGAAGGAAACATCAACACTACTAGGGGACTTGGGTAAGGACACTCTAAAAATGATTGGCGTATCTATTCTAACCCTATTGATTATCTAGCTAGGCAAGCTCTCCCAGGTCAATACCGCACACTAGATGTCTATATGCTATATCCGCAATTTAACCCCCTCTCGTTTGATAGCTTAACTACTTGGGCTACCCACCACTTGGCCAATATATAGGTAGTGTTATAACAAAAATATATTCAATAGAATAAAATAAATACCAAGCTCAATTAAAACGTAATCACAAATTCAGTAAAACATCAAAATAACTAATCCTAGGTTTTTTGAATAAGCAAGCCTCAATCAATGAGAGTTTAGTTCATAATAAAATAAACAAAATTAATAAAACTAATGATGGAATCATGTTCAAAAGCAAAAATAATAAAAGTTATTCTTAATAATATGATGAAATGATGGATATTTGGTGAAGGATTGTTGGATTTTGTGGTAAAACCCTTCTCTTCTTCTTCTCTCTCTTTTGCTCTTCGTCCTCCTTGAAAAAAAATATGAAATGTAATGTGTGATTTTTAATTAGGAGTTGCTAAATGACTTAAGTACTAGCTAAACAACGTTTGGGTCCCCATTGACTCACTTAATTAGGTTATAAACGGCGCACCCGTTTTTAGCTAATGTTGGACTAGTTCAAGTCATAGTGAAAGAAAATGACATAACTTTTTCATCTCAACTAAGAATTGACTCCCGTTACCTCTCACACGTCATTGAATACAAGATATATCTAAATAAAAAAGTAATTAAGTCCAAATAATTGACCAATTAATTGTGGTTACTGAAACAATACGATATCAAGATTTCTCCTACAACGATCTAACTTCCCAAAGTGAAGTAATAAGAAGTATTCTATTTTCTAGAATCTCTATCACCTGCAAAAGTAAGAGTCAACATATCCCACTAAATCAAAATGAACATTATGGTTACCATTGCAAAGGACAATGTTTAATTAATTGCTAATATAAGCTAGTACATATATTAATTCAGTCTACTAATGAAGTCCTAAATTAAATATATACATACTTAAGAGAAAAATGACAATGACAAGTCTGTCCTAGTGCTTATCATAACTACATTAAAGAACCAATCACATTGTCATAAGTAATATACCTCATTTTTACCCTTATTGACTTATTCTTGGGTAACTGAAGTTTAGATAAAACTCTGGGTCTAGCCAAAAGAGTCAATACGTTTTTGTAATTTAATCTGCCATACTTTGAAATCACCTTTTTCAAGTATAGTTCCTGGTGTAATTTTGATATGCAAGATTCTCTATTTCTGTATATAAACATACATAACATATATTTAGCCTGCCTTAAATCCTTCATATCAAAATCCTTTTTTCAAGGCATACTTGAGTTTATTAATTATATATAAGGACTTACTAATCATAAGCATATCATCAACATATAAGAGTACAAAGTTACTAACATTGTCCTTAGTAATAAACATAAGAATCAAATTTTGATATTTTGAAATCAATCTTTAACATAAAGGAGACAAATATTTTGTACCACTGCCTAGGTGACTGTTGAGGAGATAACAAAGATTTCTTAAGCAAAATTACATGATCAAGATTATTTTTATCAAAAAACCCTGCAAGTTGACTCTTATATATATGTTCTTCTCAAGATCACCATGCAAGAAAGAATTTCTAACATATAACTGTTCAATGTTAAGATCAAAACAAATAGGTAAAGACAACATAACTCAAATATTTCCTATGTAACCAAAAAAAAAAAATATTTCATTAAAGTCTATGCCTTCTCTTTAATACTAACCCTTATTAACTAAAATATACTTAAACCTAGGTGGCTCATTATCATTTAATCATTCTTTAAGTTTATAAAGCCATCTACATTCAACTACCTTCTTGCTACTAGGTTTCTTAACTAGCATCCAAGGTTAATTTAGAATAATGAACTGCATTTGTTCATTCATAGCATTTATCCAATATTTACACTCTTTAGACTCTAAAGCATCAAGGGAAGAGTATGGTATGAGTTCTTTACCTCAGCTGCAATATTAAGAGAAATGCAAACTAGATATGCATATGAATACCTTGAAGGTATCTTGTTTCCCGTCCTTGCCTGTCTCTGGCAAGATTATAGTCTTGAAACTCCCCTAGTGATGACTCATGTCACCGATCAACTAGTTCTTCTTCAATTTCAGGATATTCACCTTTATCATCTTCTTGTGTCAAAGAATGATCATGTTGATAGTCTACTATTATGTTTGCTTCTTCTTGAGGCTCCACCTCAAGCTCATTTCCCATAGTGTGCTCATCTGAAGGCTCAACTATTGCATCGTTATCTTTATTAGGGATAAAATTTGAAGGAAACATTAATTCATATATATAACATCTATTCTAACAACAACTCTAATGTCTCTATCATTTTTTGCACACAATCAATAACCCTTAACCCCGTGTTGCTATTGATTACCAACCATAACACACTTAAGGGATCTGGGATCATGTTCATCTCTAGTATGTGCATAGGCTGCACACCAAAAGGCTCTAAGATAGGATAAGTCAGGCGTTTTACCTTTCTATACTTCCATAGGGGATTTGAAGTCAGTGAACCTATTTTGTGTTCTTATTTATAATATAGGTCGCTATCTATAAAGCCTCACCCCTAAAGGACTTAGGTAGCCCAAAAGTAAATAATAATATTCTAACCTTTTTAAAGTAAAGTTCAATATATCCTCTCAACAATACCATTTTGGTAAGGGTTTTTTTTTAAATGTTATATGACTTAGTATACTATTTTGTTTACAATAAGAATTAAACTCTCCATTAAAAAATTCTAATCCCTTATCAGTCTTAAGAACCTTCAAAGTTAAACCAAATTATTTTTCCTCTAATATTTTTCATTCTTTAATTTTTAAAAAAGTTTCATCCTTTGTTTAAAAAAAAATTCCAAATCCTCGTACTAAAATTATCAGTAATACAGAAAAAACATTTGAAGCTACCATAAGTATCATACCTTTTAGGCCCCTATAAATCATCATTCACATATTCAAGGGAAAATATGAACATATGAGTCCCAACCTAGAATCTTGACTTATGATGCTTATCAAGTACACATGATTCACAAAACTAAAGATCATAAATTTTATTCTTACCCATCATACCTTGTCTTCTTGCAAAAGTGAGCCCTTGCTGGCTCATATGCCCAAGCCTAATATGCCAATTAAGAGTAGCATGTTATTGAGAATTATTAGTAACATTGTTCATAAAGTAGATAAATGACAATTATCTAACACATATAAACCAACATGTTTAGTTCTAGTAAATAGAAGTGTAGAATATTTGTAAACATGTATACTTCCATTTGAGACTTTAGAAACATAACCAAGATCATTTAGAGCACCTAAATATCAAGTTTCTTTTCAAATTGGGTATATATATCTCACATTGGTTAATACCACCCTTTTACCAATAGATTCACTTTACCAACACCTTTAATCTCACAAAATTTGTTCATTACATATGTATGTAGTTTCATTATTAGTCTTAAATACATCAAGCATAAATCAAGTATGGGTCACATGTGAAAGGTGCAACCAGAGTGGATTATCCAACTAATACGACTAGACAAACTAGTGACATTCAATACCTCACATATATCATCATCATTTCTAGGCATACATGATACATTAGACTCAGTATTACCATCATTCATATTGTTTATAAGTTTGAAAGATTTCTTTTTCAAATGACCAACTTTACCACAATGAAAATACTTTCTACTTTCTTTAGACTTAGTGTTTTATGTTTATTTTTTGGCTTAGAAGGGTCATTAATCAACAAAACATATAGTCTTTGTGTTACAAACATATTAACACCATTTATTACCTACGTCTACTATTTAGGTAGAATACCATCAACGATTCTTACTAAGAAACTTAAGGGAACCTAAAAATCGAAAGAAAGGGGAAAAAGTGAGGAAGAAAGAGATGTACAAACAGAAAAAATTTCCAAAAATGTAGGGGACTGAACAATAACAAGAGGGATCAATCGAAGAATATCCTTCTCCTTCCTATTTTTCAGAAGAAAAGGAGGATTCAGATAAGAGGACTCGAACCGCTGACATCCACCGTAGGGTAAAACACCACCTCTCAGGTCCCCTAACTGATTCTACCATAAAGGCCACAAATAGGGAAAACAAAATGGAGTCCCTAACAACAAATCTTTTCTTTTCACTGAATTTAATTAATTTTCTCTAGTTTTTAAAGCATTAACAACTAGATCAAAACTAGGCACACAGTAGCATATTGAAACACATTATTGTCTACTTGATAAGATTTGGGAGTAGAGTTTAGAAGAATCATGCATTTTTTTAATATAATTAAAGTTAAGGGATTACCCTTTAACACAAGAGTCATTTTCAAAAATTCATCAAGATTTCCATTAATAGACTTAATGGAATCCATCTTATAGTTAAACAAATACCTTTAAGAAATTTTGAGTTATGAACATAGTGAGTTGCGTAAGTATATTCAAGCTCACCCCACGATTTAAGAGCAATATCATCACCATCAACTTGTCTGATCATAGAGTCAGATGAATTCGAGAACAATATGTTGTAAGCCTCCTTATTAGTTGTATCAACCTTATCAAGCAAATCATTAGGCAATTCCTTAACATCCTTAATCAAAACATAAGAAACTTTGTGATGAGATAATAAAAAACTGCTCTCATACCACTATTGTGATTTTTGTACACTAAATTCGATTACATAAATAAAGGGTTACCAGATAAATCACGAATATTATGTCAAGTGCGGAAAAGTAAAGAAAAAAAAGGTTTATCATTGTTTTGAAAAGCCTACATCCACATTGAGCCCTGATGAGAGTAAATCTTTCACTAGAATGCTCCAGATTACATATTACAATAGATCTCTTCAAGTTACCCACACTCAAAATACAATAACTCAAAGCGTACCACAAAACTCTCTAACTAAACCAAATACGCTGGAAAAACAATCAATGAATCCAGATGATTAAGTATTACACAGTTTTGCCAAGATATTAAAATGATTCTAACATATTTGAGTGTTTCCTTTGTGAAACCTAAGGTTTAAGATTTCATAGAAGAGAAGAGAGAATTTTGAGAGATGAGAGAATGAATAATATTAGCCAAACAAATAATTGAGCCTTTTGTATAAGTCAAAGCCAAGAAGGAATAAAAGGCGTAGATCAAATACACTATCATGGGTCTGTCTGAAGGCACATGGCTCATCGTTTAACTATTTTTTTTTGTTTGGAACGTGGTCTAAAGATATCAAACATTTTGGCATAACATTAAAACATTTCATCACTTCAATATATCACCATATATATCAACACAAACCCAATCTCCAGCCGATTATACGCACACGACCAAATGAGTAATAAGAACTATTGTTCCATGTTCTCCCAACATAACTCACGGCTTATATAAACAATATATGTTGTTCTAGTATCTATAAATACTTATCCCTTATCAATCAAATGAGGTATAGGTTCATACTTACAACAACACAAACACACATCCTACTTTCTCTCATGATTTACTTAAGGACATTCTATGTATTTTCACATTTAATTTGAGCACCAAAGTATCATTATCAGTATACTTCCATAGTGTTTTCATACCTTGTTCAATTTCTTGGCTACATAGTCATCGAAGTATAAAATTTCAACTGAGGATACCCTTAAACATGTATTGAAGACAAAATATTGTGCTTTATCAATCACAAGCAAAAGATATATCAAACCAAAACTTTGATAATTGAAGGACGTGGACTTATAAAAGAAAAGATCCTATTATGGGCGAAAAAACGTGCAATACCATCTATGAGAAAGCCCTTTTTAATGCATAACAATAATTGAAAAGTATAAAAATTAGGGTATATCGAGAGAAAAAAAATGAAATGGAGAAAAACCATGACGGGGGAAAGCAAATCCCCTCCTCGACGATGGGAAGAGTTGGAGGGTTACGTGAAGTTGAGAGAGAAATAAACCTCAATATTAGCTACTTGACCTACTTCCCAAACAAAAAAGCTATTTTTAATGGGTTAAAATTAAAGGGTGGGAACACAATAACCAACTAAATCAATTAAGGGCAACCCAATACAAAAGAGTTAGGCGAATGCTTTAATACTCGATCAATAAAAACGGTAAACTAAAGACAACCCATGTTCAATATTCTTAAATGTTAGTAAAAATGTTTTTTAATGCATGGCAGATGTTAGTTCACTCGATAATTTATAATAACAACATTATCAACATCTCATAAAACAATACTACCTATCAACCCGAAAATTCAGCTTCTCTCTCCTGACCGATAAACAATTTTTCGTCATAAAAATGCCAGATTGCATCTATTCATCTTAGAAGATGACATTTGATCCTCTTCTCAATAAATTTTATTAAATGTCTTTATATAATTGAGAAGAATGGATATTTTACGTCAATTTCGTTCATGCAAGAATGAATAAACATTTTTAAATTAGGTTAAAAAGAGACATTATTTTAGATTTAAGGGTTGTTTTGGTTGATCAGACAAAAGGGGTTTTTGTTAAAGGCGATGATCATTTTTTCCTGTTGTAAAGCTCATCGTTCAAGCACAATGAGGAGAAGTACTACTTTACAAGTCCCTAAGAGTTCTCATAAGGGTAATAAGAGCTCAGAAAAGTACGATGATTCGGAAGCATTGTCCCATATTGGGAGAAGTGTTTCCATGAGACCAGGTTTGATTTTTATAATGTGAAAACATATCCATTATGATCTTAATTTTGAATATATTTTTTTCTCTAGATATAGATCACCAAATATTAGATCCATTTGTCAGATGAGTATGGTTTTGCGTTTTTTTATATGATTATTTTCGCGATTTTGAGTAGATCACCCTCAAATTATAACAAAAATGTGCTTTGATTACGGATTTTCACATTAATATTTCGATATTTGAAACAATATTTAGGTGGATCCAAGCATAAGCTAATAGCTGAAGATATACTAAGATATGGAAATGTAAAAGTAGCTGCTGAAGTATTCACATTCCGTGAGCTAGCCATTGCCACAGATAACTTTAACCCTGATTTCTTAGTTGGTGAAGGAGGCTTTGGAAGAGTTTATAAAGGACGTCTCAAGAAAACAAATCAAGTATTTTTTTTCTTATTTGTCTTTTCAATTTAGGGTTAACTAATAATCTACCATATATAATGGTCCCTTATATATACTTCATGTGTAGGTTGTGGCTGTGAAGCAACTTGATAGAAATGGTGTACAAGGAAATAAAGAATTTCTTGCAGAAGTTTTAACATTGAGCCTTGTTCATCATCCAAATCTAGTGAATTTGATCGGTTATTGTGCTGATGGAAGACAAAGGATTTTGGTTTATGAATTTATGCATCATGGTTCATTAGAAGATCACCTTCTTGGTATATTTTTTATTTTTTGACATTACATCCGGGTACATTTGCGAATTTTAGTATAATATAGGGTAAATATTTCTACGAAAATGGTTTCAAATCGACCATTAATTCATCAGAATGGTTCCATAACTATTAGACTATGCAAAGGGTTCCAAATCGATCATTAGTTTATTTAATGATCTAAATCGACCATTTTGTTGGTCAAGACTAAAAATTGTTGAAAAAATGCTTTATATTTGATAAAAACGGTTGGGATTTTGTGGTAAAAGTTAAAAATTTACTAGACTAAAATAAATAAATGAAAAATTGATTAGTATACCATTGCATATGTAGGCGATTTACACGTTTAACGGACTTTTTTATCCGTTAACTAACAAAATGTTTGATTTGAACTATTTTAATAAACTTAATATTGGTTAAATCGTCCAACAGGTGCGATAGTTTAATAACCCCAGAAACATTTACCTTATGAAATAAGGGTATATTTGCTACTTAATTTTGGCTAAAACTTATCTTCTCTTAATCAGATTTACCTCCAGACATGAAGCCACTAGATTGGCATACAAGAATGAAGATAGCTAAAGGTGCAGCTCAAGGACTCGAATACTTACACGATATAGCTAATCCAGCTATAATCTATCGCGACTTCAAAGCCTCAAACATATTATTAGACGAGGAGTTTACTCCTAAGCTGTCCGATTTTGGACTTGCAAAACTAGGACCCACAGATGGACAAGATCATGTCTCTACACGTGTGATGGGAACTTATGGATATTGCGCACCTGAGTATGCACAAACGGGACAATTAACGACTAAATCTGATGTCTATAGTTTTGGAGTTGTTTTGCTTGAGATTATTACAGGAAGGAGAGCTATTGATAACACGAGACCAACTGAAGAACAAAATCTCATCTCTTGGGTAAGTGCACGAATCATTTGTCCTTTTTTCCTTTTTAAAAAAAAAAAAAAATACAGAAGTAAAAGAATATATTAGCTCCACTTAACATAAATTTAGCCCTTATAATTTTTTTTTAAGGAGACACAGACTAAACAAAAATCATCTCTCACAAGAGATAAATTTCGCCCGTATTTGTATTATTTGTAGGGGGTGGGTGTTTCGGTTTCCCGGTCACAGAATACAGTGAGATTATTTTCAAATTTTTTTTTTTGAAAAAACTTAAGTAAAAATACATAAATCGCCTTCTTAAATTTTAGTCCTTCACACTAGAAACCGACCTCAATTTTTAGTACGGTCCGAATTCCTCTATTTATTTGAACTCTTAGCTCCCAAAATGAAATCTGCCTCTGACATTAATATATATAGGAATTAAACAAAAAAAAATGAAAATCGAAGTGCCTTGTTAATAAAAATCATGTAACCACTCATTATAGTTGGATGTACCACATGTGAACACAAGACACTCGAAATTCTGATATACAATGTTGATTACGCAGGCAAAACCATTCTTTAAAGACAGAAGAATGTTTACAGCCATGGCAGATCCTTTGCTTAAAAACAACTATCCTGTAAAAGGTTTATATCAAGCTCTTGCTGTAGCAGCCATGTGTATACAAGAAGAAGCTGGAACAAGACCTTTGATTAGTGATGTTGTCACTGCTCTTGAGTATTTATCCCTCCCTAAGGATGGAGCTTTATCTGAAGAAGAAGAACAACCAAGCCGTGGTGTAACAATTTAGCGCGTATGCTTTTTAGATTTTTCTGCATCATATTATGATATTCTTAGGCTTTTTTCAATGCACATGAATATTGCAGCATCATAAGTGCGTGGTATTTGTAAGATATTGCTGGAAATTTTTTGTGGGTTGCAGTTTCAATATGTGGTTTTCCGTTCTGTTGTGTGAACTTTTACGGGATGTATGTGCGCCTGAGTTGTTCATCTTAGAATGTTTTGATTAATCGTATCAATCTTTTATGTGTATTTTCGGAGTTATCTGTGTATAATATGATCCCCCAAACATTGTATAAAGGTTTGTTTCCTTAAGGATCGTCACTATCTTTATCTTTCACAGCGCATCTTTTAGCCCTTATGTAGAATTTCGTCGCAAAGATAAAAACCTTTTCAGAAATTTTATCTGAATTTTGATGGTCAAACGTGGTCAACTTGGATCAATTAAAATAAATAATAGATCATATACTTAATCCCAAAATGAAATAAATAATATGATGGACGTGCTCGCCGTTACGGTAAGTCGGTAACTAGCACCGGCAAAATCAATTGTCTTCGCCAGTGACACAACTTGCTTGTTATCACGGATGATAGTGTTTATTTATCAGCGACGACATATCCTCGTCTTTGTTTCCTTGCCCATAGTTTGTCGTTAGAAACATCCATGACGAACTTTGAAGAGTCATCGACTTTGGACCGATGACACTGTCGACGACATCTATCATCGCAGATGATACAATCATTTGCGAGGACTGTTATTCGTCACCCAAGTCCACGTCATTCGCGAGGATTGCATATGTCAACGAAGAACAAAGTATAGGCGACCCATAGTTGTTCTCGCCAAGAACTTATTTGCGACTACCAGACTTTATGTTACTCGTGACTAAATTGTCCTCGCGAGTACTATTTTTTTTAATTCTTTTTATTGTTGATTATATATTTATTTATTTTTAGAATTGTAATTAACTTTTTTAACATTTGTCAAATTGACATAAAAACATGATACACTATATGCTCAAATAATAATATGATTCAAGTAAAATAAATTAAAAATCGATTGGAAAATTACAAACAGGTGAAAAGTTTTAAAAATCTATAAAAAAATAATAAACATCCAAAAAGTATAAATTAAAAGTCCAAAATGTACAAATATTAATTAATCATTCGCTAAATCTTCATCTTCCTTGTCTTCAAGTTGTCTTTAGGGGAGACGGCTGGCTGAAGACATGGATTAGTACGGGCAGGAGGATCAGAAGGAGTACTGGTGAATGCAGGAAAAATGTAAGTCGATAAGCCCTCATCTACCTTGATTTGATTAACCCAACTTAGGGTTCCACTCAACTCATCGAGGTTGTACATGTGATGAGTGCCAGCTGTGGAGCTCGTGGATCTAGATTTGTTAGCCTCCCAAATGTATGATTGCTGGCCCCTCGAGATCAGATAATCGTTGATGAACCCCATTATTCCGTTCATGTCCTGGACCAACTAATCGGTTGACGAAACAACGCACCTTGAATGTTTTGCCTTGGGAGGCTCTCCAACACCAGGAAACCAACTCCGCGTACCTTCACACATACCTCTGCGGGCCGTGTCCAGTACAACATCCATCTGATCCTTTTGCATCGGAGCATGCACAGATGATGACGAGTCAGATTGAGTTTGTGTTTCTTTGATCATGTCACGCATAATGGCTCTCAGTTCTCCATGTTACATTAATTAAATAAATAACAATTAATAAATTTTCAAACGTAAAATAAATAATTGAAATCTTAG
Source organism: Nemophila menziesii (assembly GCA_029959085.1). Taxonomy (NCBI): domain Eukaryota; kingdom Viridiplantae; phylum Streptophyta; class Magnoliopsida; order Boraginales; family Hydrophyllaceae; genus Nemophila; species Nemophila menziesii. The sequence goes on along the minus strand of JARWIR010000004.1, from coordinate 39,269,585 downwards.
TATTATTTAAATACTTAAATTGGATCTTTCGTACTGACCCGTCCTCCACTCATTCTTTTGTGGGTCATAGATGACTTTGTAGAAGAAGTTGGCCATCGGGGAAAGGGGCAACTTCTGCTCTTGACCCTCAACGGGTTCTCGAATAACCACCAGGTTCTTCTCCCCTTCTTGTTTTATTCAAGGATCAAAGTGTTAGCATTATTTCAAGAAATAAATTTATGACGTAATATACCTACCATAAACATGTCCTCCTGTGTCCGAGGAGTCCTCGATCCAGTTCTACTTGGACGTTTTTGCTTTACCCGTTTTTTTTAATTCGCTTAAGCCTGATCTTGTTTTTTTAATCTAACAAAATAAATATATTATAATAATAAAGTATTTATATTTATAAATTATAACTAAAATCAATATTATCTGCGTCTTCTCCATGTCCCACATCTCACAACTTGCAACCCAATTCTTTAGGTTCTGATCATCCAGAATTCTACCCGTACAGTAAAAACCCTTCTTCATTCTATGCTTAAAATCACTGTAGCACTCGACACATGTCCCCTCTATGTTGTTGAAGATGTTCGGCCAATCCACCCTTTTCATCTAATCATCGATCCAGAAGAAATCTCGTTCATAAATATTAAAACTGTTTTTGTTCCTATACATTGGGTATTAAGACGATTACATTTTAAGTTAAAAAATTACCCGTAATGGACCCCGAACCTGCTGCGACATTTGGGGCGTGAATTTTTCCCAACTTTCATAGCAGGGAGGGACTTTCTCACGGATGGTGAGCCCGATCACCTGACTCAAATGTTTCCCATATCTGGTCCGCGGATTCCACGTCTTATCAAAGACGCAAAAATCAACAGGGAGTTTTCCTCCCTCCCTTTGCATAACCCTATAGGCTGACACAAGTGTTGCCCGTCCCCTGGGCTTTTGAAATTTTTCCTGTTAAAATACGTAATTAGTAAAAAAAATAAAGCACTAAAAATTAAAATAGATCATACCTACTGCGTAACAACCCGAAATAGGTTGATTTGAATTGTGCGGTGGATCTTGGCCATTATCGTCACCTTGTGCCCCTGTGGCATAACCGCAACCATATGCATTTAATATTGTATTAAAAAATACATTAAAATACTCTATGTTTAATTAAAATTACATTATAGGCCTATATTTTATTAAAATTACACTAAGACACTAAATTTTATTAGAAATTACACTAAGACCTTATATTTGATTAAAATTACACTAAAAATAAAAAATTACAGTTAACCCTTATATTTTATTAAAGACACTAAATTTTATTAAAAATTAAACTATGGCCCTATATTTCATTAAAATTACACTAAGACACTATATTTTATTAAAAATTGCACCAAGGCCCTATATTTTATTAAAATTACACCAAGATACTAAATTTTATTAAAAAGTACACTTAAGCACTATAGTTTATTAAAATTACTATAAGACCCTATATATTATAAAAATTATACTAAGGAACTAAATTTTATTAGAATTACACAAATGCTCTATATTTTATTTAAATTACACTTAAGTCCTGTATTTTATTTAAATTACTATAATGCCTTATATTTTATTAAAATTACACAAATGCCCTATATTTTTTTATTAAAAATTACACTAAGGTCTTTTAACTTTTATTTAAATTAAACTAAGACCCTATATTTTATTATAATTAAGCTAAGATCCTATATTTTAGCTGAGAAATATGATAAAATCACATTTTTTTATTGGTGATTATTCTATAAGGTCTTGAAGACAATTTTTATAGCTCAAAGGGACTTTGCCTCTACACTCTCCTATTTGATAACGTAAGGTTTTAAACATTTACATTTACTTTGATAATCCATTCAAAGCAATCCCTTATGTTATCACTAACACAAGTAAACCGAGTATTCAAATATAGTTAAGTTTCCCTTTTATTTTTTTACAAGGAATACCCATTCCTAATCTAGAGATGAAAAACTATCCAAAACTAGGGGTTGTATATTTCTATCTAATCTACCTTGATCTATACTTCTCTATGAGTTATACAATTTTGTGGCATTATAAGAAACCTATAGATGATCACTATGAAGATTGATTGCTATTGAACTCTTTCTTGTGTGCTCTCTTTATTTGCTCTTACTAGCATAATCTATGAAGAATATGATTGTTGAATTTTCCAAAGAGAATGAACTTGATTTATAGAACATATGGGTTACAAAGTTCATTTATTTTTGGGACTTCATTTGAATAAAACAAATCTGCGTATTTGGGGTTCGCTGCTTCTCCTCAGAGGTCCAGATTTCTGACGTGTTGGCAATCTCTACCTTGCAACGACTAGAAAATCCCTAGATAACAACTAGTTTTTATACTTCTCGCGATTAGAAATTTTTCAAATCTTTTCTTGGGTTTTCGATGCTTTGCATAGAGAAATATTATCATATATGTTTAGGATGTCCATATATTTGATTACTTTAAGGGTCCGAACATTCTTCTACTTGGTAATTATTTCAGATGTATTTTGGGATTTCATCGATACAATAGCTCAGAGGTCTGGTTGGTGTTGCTCTTTTATTATCACGAATCGTATCAACAATCTGTTGCTATAGCTGCTCAGGGGTCTGATGAGTTGATTCTGAGCTTTGACAAACTATGAACTTTTTCATTTGCTTGCTAATATAAACTTCAAGGCACATGATTATACCAACAAAGCATAATTAATACTGAATATTTGTCTTAACGATAAAATAAAACACACACTAGGTCAAAAATTTCTGCAAGTTTAAGTATTGACAAATATTTATGGTATAATCACAAGCATGGTCAATAGACTCCCCTGTACAAAAATATATATAACTATTATACATACTTTTGACTCCCCATAACTACTGCATACTCTTGACTTCCCCATAGGCAGGGCATAGATTTTTTGTAGAGAAATGCGATTAGAATGTTTATTCTCTCCCATGGGTAATATCAAAATTGAAGCATAAAGGGGCGATATAAGGTGTATTTTACATGATTTATACCGAATCATAATAGATCTTCTTGAGTTTCTCTTGAAGAAGTGGCATTGTAAATATGTCAGCCAATTGATTTGCCGGTTCCATAAACTCTAGCGTGATGTCTCCTTTTTTAGTATGATTTCAGATAAAGTAATGTCAAATGTCAATGTGATGGGTCCTTAAATATTGAAATAATATTTTTTGTGAGGTTGATAACATTCTTGTATTCACATTGAATGGGCACACTTTCATAGTTAAGACCAAAGTCTTGCAAGGTTTACTTTATCCATAAAATTTGAGCCACACAATTTTTGGCTGCTACATATTCTGCCTTGGACATGGATAATGTGAAATTGTCTTGCTTCCTTGACCAATATACAAATGAATGGCCTACAAAACCGACAACTTCAACTAGTGCTCTTCCTATTAAGTCTACATCCCGTATAATCGGTATACACAAACTCGGTGAGTTTAAATGATGTATATATCATATACCATATTCCTAATGTAAACATGCCTTTTATATATTGAAAGATGTGTTCAAAGACACTGGGATATGACTTCTTTGGACACGATTGAAAACATGCACATAAACAAACAGCAAAAGGATGTCAGGTTTTGACGTAGTTAACCATAGGAGGCTTTCAATCATTCCTCGATACATCTCATCCACACTCTTGACATCATTACATTTTTCTAGCTTTGTGGATGTTCTCATTGGAGTCTTCAATTCCAAAGTTATTAATGATCTCCCGAGTATACTTAGCTTGATTCAAAAAAAATTGATCTTCTATTTGTTTGATATGAAGCCCGATGAAGATGTTCAACTCTCCTATCATACTCATCTCATACTCTCGATGCATACATCAATTCTTTTTTGCATAAATCTTCATTTGTAGCTCCAAATATGATGATGCCAATTTATATTCGAATAAGAAGCACATCTATCAACTTCCTTTTGATAAACAAGGTAGAATCTATTTTACCTTTCTCAAAACTATCATTTATCAAAAACTGCTTAACCAATCATACCAAGTCTTAAGATATTTATTTAAGCCATGGCTTTTTCAACTTTGATTACATGTTTGAGAAACTTTGGATCTTTAAACCTTGTGGGTTGCTTCATATGTACTTCCTCTTCAGTGTCCCATTTCAAGAACACATTCTTGACATTCATTTGATATACAATTATGTTTACGAAGAATGCAAATGGATGTTGCATATGAATTGATTCTAATCTTTCCACTAGGGTGGATGTCTCATCGAAATCAATTCCTTCTTCCTGTTGTATTCTTGAGATACTAGAGGCGCCTTGGTCCTAGTTATGATTCCAAAATCATCTAACTTGTTATGTATTAGCCATTTTTGTACCAATAATGTTATGATAATCTGGATTTTCAACCAATTTACAAACTTCACCCTGCTTGAATTGATTCAATTCCTCATGCATGTCATTAATTCAATGATCATCGAGCAAAGCTTCTTTGAAGTGTTTGGGCTCAAGTTGGAATAAGAAGACAAAATGAAAATAAATTGCAATAATGCGAGATCAAGTTCTTACGCCATCACTTGGATCACCACTAACCAATTCACTTGGATGGCCTCACACATTCTTCTAACTCCTTAGTAGATCCAAATATACACCAGTTTTGGGTTGTGCAACTTGCTCAATATTTATTTCCTCCACATTTGTCTTAACTTATTAATAGGTGTCTCTAATGGAAGATTTTGAGTTTCAACTTTAGGAGAATCTTCATCTTCTTCTTCTGAATTGATTTTTTCTTACTGAAGGGGTTGTTCTAATCAAAGTAAATTTTTATTGATTCCTAAATGAACTATGTTCGCTTCTTGAATACTTGATACAATTTTACTCTACTAAATATACAAGGAAAGAACATTCATCGTATTTTTTTATCAAAATTGTCCAAATAATCCCTTGTGTTTAAGATAAAATACTTACAACCAAATACATAAAAATATGAGATGTTAAGAGGTCTCCCATTCCATATCTCGTACATAGTCTTCTTGATGATTGGCAAGATCAAGACATGGTTTAGCATATAACAAGCAATATTAACGAGTTATCCCTAAAATTATAGGCAAGGTGTGTTTTTAAAAAACGTGCTTGCCTTTTTTTGCAACATTTATGTTTTCCTTTATACTGCCTTATTTCGTCTAGGAGTTATAGGAGTCAAAAAATTACACTCAATACCTGATTCATCATAAAAATACATGAAAGGAGAATCTACATATGTGATAACATTATCCCTACGAATGAAAGTTATGTAATAACCTATTTTACTTTGAAATTTGCAATAAAGCATAAAAACTCATCAAAAATTAAATTTTTAAAAGTGAGGAAGATCACCTATGTAAATCTAGTAAAGTTATCAACATTTTTCTTAATTTTGTTCAATATCATAAATGTATGCTTGATTGAACCTGATTTCCTATAACGATAATGGGAAAGATGGAAGATGAACTTAGAGATGAAGAGGAAGATGAAGAAGAAAATGATAAACAAAATGAAATTTTGATTAAAAGAAATTAATTTATTTTCTAATTAAAACCAATCTTTTAGATATATGTTTTTCTAGTGATTTCAACCATTTGATATGAAATGGTAGAGCAATTTTATCTCAAGATATAAAATAACACTTCTTTTTCTTCTTAACATCATAAATAAGTTTAATATTTTAATAAGCACCTCAACATAAAAATTCATTTTTGATTATACTATGTTTATTTTTGAAATTGTAGAATTATTTAATAAGTTAACATGCCAACCATTCTTCTCCTTCATGCAACTCCACCATCACTAGCATCACAATCATCATGATCGTCATCCACGACACCATCACAATAACTAAATCCTTTTTGTAATTATTCAACTTGATTTTCGTGTTTTTATGATGGTGGTAGTTGTGTTGGAAGTACTTCCGTCCGATGGAGCCTACAAAATTTAGAATTAACTCAACCAATGGTGTAGGATAAGTCATATGGTTGCAAGACATCATTTATAGAGAATATATATTTTTATGTGGATTTGAACTCCTAATATTCATATATATAACTTTTTTTAATTATGATTTTTTAACGATTTGAGGGTTTTCAAAAATTTCATAATTTGTTACTTTTTACAAAACTATAAAAACAATTCAATAGGTGAGATGGCTGGCATCTCTAAAATTGATGATCTAACTAAACCAAAATATGATAACGCTCCTTGATTTATTATATGAAATAAAATTAGAAGATGAGGTGGTGTCTAAGGAGGTTTGAGGGCTTTACCCAAATCAATCCATAGAGGAACATGATATGAAAATTGGAATTGTGGAGGATTTGGTGTATCCTTGACATCATCATCAATGGTGCATGCAGTGAAGTGTCATCATACTAATGTACTTTTTATTTGAATGAAAACAAAGATTACATTTTCTTTTTTGTTAAACTTTAGTAACAAAATGAACACGAAGTTGATTGCTCACTTTGACTTTGATGGTCTGTCTGGTGGATTACGTTATTTGTCACAAATGATATTTCTATTCCAGTACTTTATTATATTAATAATGGTATCATATGTTTTCTTGATTTTCCCCTTTGTGTCCATATTACATGTATCTTATATTTATGAACCAACATATAACAAAAGAAAATTTGTATTTCTAAATTTTATTGGTTCTCTTGCTCCCCCTTACTAGCCTTAGTGTATCATTGGGGACATGAACCTAACAAGTTTTTCTTCTAAGAAATTGGGAGGTGGTTCCCCCAATAAGAAAAATATGGATGAGTTCGGTAACTCTATAAATGACTATAGCCTTCACGAAATTCCCTCTAAATGATGAAAATCTACTTGGACAAACATAATGAATAGAAGTCAATTCATAAAATAAATTTTAGATAGGGTACGGTTAATTATTTGTGGGGTGTTATGTTTTCTGATTACCGACTTTCTATTTTTCCTGTCATTATGTCAGATTTACTTCCTCTTCTGAATTTTGGGTAGTTTAATAAAAATTTCTTGTCTAGTTTTTTATTTGACAAGAACATGTTGTCAGATGAGTCTTGTGATAAAGTAGTCATGACACTTGGAAAATTCTTTTGAGTTTTTTGGAAAAGGTATCCTTAAATTCATGAAGAAATTAAATTATATCACTTAAAAGGTCATAAAATGGGTTAGGGAAACAGTTTTAAATCAAATAATTCTCATTTAAATTACCTTTAAGAAACTTAATGAGTTGTATAATCTTCCATTTTTTGAATAAATTAGTGATTTTTATAAAACCTATATAAAAAGAACTAGAGTAGAAAAAAGAGGAGCCTTACTAGGCTTTGCGGTCTAAGAATATCTGGCTTCACTTGGACATATAAATATTAGTTACTAAGGCAAAAAGAGATAGAAGTCTCAAGCTTAGGGATTGATCATAGCTTGAGTATCCCAAGGCTATTAAACTTGAATTTGTTGATTATTTTTATGATATTCTTCAGTTTGTTGGTTTTAATATTATTCTACTATTTCGAATTGGGTGAAAATATAGATGATATAAATGACATACTTACTACTTTTATCTGTATCGATGAACTAGGCACTCGATCTTGACAATTATCTTGGCCTAGATGCATACACTAACTTTTTCTTTAAATATTATTAGGAACTATATAAAGTGGGCCTTATTAGGGTTGTTTTGAACATGTTCATTTATAATAGTGATGTTTTTTTTCATAATAAAATTATTATTGATTTGATTCAGAAAACAACTATTCCGGAAGGAATTGCCTTCTCCAGACCTATTAACTATGCTAAGTTCCTTTATGAAATCATTGCAACAATATCTATCCTGAGATTGCAACCCTTTATGGAAGAGCTTGTCAATGATACATACACAACTTTTATCCTTGGCAGGTTTTGAAATTATACTTATGGCTTATGAAGCTAGCCAGTTTTTCAAAAATTATAGAAATGCTAAGAAATATTTTACAGCTATCAAGATAGACATTTGTAAAGCCCATGAAAATTTAGAATTAAATTTTTTCTTTGACCTATTAAACAAGCTTGGGTTTTCAAATATTTGGGTTAATTAGATGACAATATGTGATACTAGTATTACTTATGAGGTAAAATTAATGGAATATTTATGAAATTCAAAAACCTACCAAGGGTCTTAAATATGTATACCTTTTGTCTTCTTTCCTTTTTTGTCTTTTTACCCATGCCCTATACTATACTTCATGATAAGGAGGATAAGGGCATGTTTGTACAATTGAAAATTTATAAAAATGCCACAATCATGACATGATTTGTTTGCTGATGCCAATCTTTTATTTCTAGAAGCAAGCTATCAAAAGATTAGTTCTTTTGAGGATACCTTGAACTTATATTGCTATAAATATAGTCAAAAGATCAATATGAATAAGAGTGGACTTTTATCTCGAGTTAATATTTCTCTTAAAATTCAGAAGTATTTTACTTAATTAGACAAACAAATTAAAAGACTTGGGTCAATAACTAGGAATCCCTTTGGATGGGGAAAGATCCAAGGTTAAATTCTCTAAGTGGATAATAGATATAATCATTGCTACATTATACTCATGGGACTCCCTATTGCTCTCTAATAATGACAATGAAGTTCTCATAATCTCCATTATCAATCCTACCCCTAAACATGTTATGATCATTTTATAATAATTAATAAGGTAATTAATCATATTGCTTCTCTTGCATCAAATTCTTTGAGATAAAAATGGAGATTCTAGAAATCATTGGATTGATTGGAGGACTTTCATATATTCTAAATTTGATGGAGGGATTTGAGTTCAAGGATTTACATGTCATGAATATGTCCCTCTGGACTACTAATGCTTGAAAAATTCTTCAAAAACCAAACTTGTTGTTGTGTAGAATTTTAAAAGGTATATACTTTGCCAACTCTTATTTCTTCTAAGCCTTTGTTGGTTGTAATTTATATTGGGGTTGTAAGATTCTTCTAAGTGGTAGAAACAATGTTGTAAATATGGTCCATTGGTAATGGAAAAATCATTAAAATTTGGGAGTTCAATTGGATCCATGGTTCTCCTACTATGGTTAAGCCTCCTTTTGAAGTCCATACTTATGTTTAAGAACATTTTAATGAATATAGATGCACATGGAATGTCAATATCCATAATTAGGTATTCTCTGCCGCCACTTCAACAACCATAATGCAAATGCTTATACCTTTACCGGGTTGTGATGACCTCCCTCTCTATTCTGAAACTAACTATATTAACGTCACGCTTAAGGAGTTCTCTTTCATTCATAGGAAGGGTGTAAAGGAGAAGGAGTCTGTTAAGCCAAACACTTCTTGTAACACTTCAAGGACTATTCCTAAAATCATATGGCAACATATTTGGAATTTACAAAAGAGTCAAAAATAAAGATTTCCATCTTTTGTAAATGGGCTTCATAGCAATGGGGGTAGGTATTGGAGGATGATTTGTCCCTCATCTAATCTTTTTTGTTGCAACAATGGCTTGGAAATAAATTAAGCATTTTCTAATTCATTGTTCCCGGGTTAAAACTATTTGGTTCTAGTCCTTTACATTACATATATGTATAGGGATATATTGATTTGATAGATATCTGGATAGAGAACCTTTTTGGTTATGCTAATTCTGTTAAAAATAGGGAGGTTAAAATTTATGAGCCTACATCTTACATTGCCTAACATATTTGGAAAGGAAGGAACGAGTATGTTTTTATGTTGTCCCCCTCTATCAAATAGTGATGTTATTCAAAGGACTATGATGAATATCTTGTTGCTTCTGATTTAATAACTTAAGCAAAGTAGACAAACTTCACATAGTTTAACTACCAAAGGACTGGTCCTCCTAAGATGGATGCATCTTTTCATGGACCTCAAGTTATAAATTCTACTTACACTTATTGTTATACCCCTTTACGAAAAGAAGTTCAAAAACTAATATTGATTAATCTTGGAATTATGTTTCTAATACAACTTCTATTTCTTCTTTAGTAAGGATTTTGTAGGTAATCTTGTGATGGAGCATCTTTACATATTACATCTACTTCCCATGTGGAGTCTGAAGCTAAAGGAGATAGCTTTGCATGTAGAACGGAAAGACTTAACCCTCCCAACTGAACGATAGTAAAAAAATTAGTTCTCTCTTGTGATTAAGACAATTTAATTTTCAAAATTTAAACCTATTCGCAAAAGCTGTAATATTGTTAGAGATATACTTCTCTCTTGTACTTTTTTAATATCTCCTTCATCTAATTCCTAGAAGGAATAACATGACAAATGATAGGGTGGCTAATTAGAAGCTACATAGATTTTAGTCTTTTCTTTGGATGGTATTGCACCGCCTCCCCCAATTAACCAAAAAATCTCATGAAATAGAGAGCAACGTATTAACATTGGCTAACAATTTGTAAAATTATTTTAATGCATGTGTTTTCCAACTAAAAATGTCACTAATACAAATCTGAGGGTTTTCTAAAATTTTCCTAAAAGTTTGGAGGATCTATTTTTCAAAACACATGATCTATTCATTAAGAAAATTTCTTTGAAACCACAGTTTACTCACCCCTCATCTCATCTCATCTCATCTCATCTCATCTCATCTCATCTCATCTCATCTCATCTCATCTAGGATTACAAAATCAATGGCAAATAAAACATCAAGACCAAAATATAGTTATGAGATGTTTGGAGTTGATTACTATAAGGCAAACTTATATAATTTTGAATATATGTGTAGCCCAAAAACCAAAAATACCACAAATATTAAATTTCAGATTTTCAATACCAACTAAAAACCAACAGGTCACACACTGTAATTGAAAACCCGACACGCCATAATATTTTATAGACATTTTTTAATCTACAAGGAAAAAAGTATCTCACGGGAACATCAAGATGCAACATGTTATTTTGTAGATGACACATCTAAAAGGAATATATCTTTTGTAGAGGAGACTTTAACTGCATTTGTGTCTCATCAAATGAGAGACAAATTGTAGATAATCAAAGACTTCATTAAAAAGATTGAGATGGTGTGGACGTGTCAGTGTGGTATAATGGTAGTGGAGCGAGGGAGAATGAGTATAAAGTGATTTGTGTTTTTAGTTTATGATAAAGAAATTTCATTTTATTTTTTCTCTTTATGTATTGAATATATCAAGGGTATTTTTCTTCTTTTTGATACGTGGGTGGTCTGGTCCACCTTGCGCGCACCACGATTAATTCTATGGGGATATGCATGCCTTCCCATGCATATTTCGAAGTAAATCAAAATTAGGTTACCGATGTTCAGGGAGGGGATTCGAACCCTATACCTCTCACTCCACACCCTTTAATTGTAGAAGAATTAGCAAGGTCTTGGCTTGTTGAGGTATCCCAACGGGTTGCAAGGGTACTTTCTTAATGTGGTAGTATTCGATGTTTAGTTGATAAACAAATTTTGTTTAATGGTTATTGTAAATAATATTATTCTCAAGTTATGTTATGCAATATTCATTATTAAATTCAATCAGATTTGATGATGTTTGACCATTAAATTTTATAAAAATGATGAATAATGGACTAATGGTGTCAAAAAAATTGATATATAAGGTTTAATGATTGACTTTCCAAGATAGAGGCACCGAACATCATAAAACATAACAATAAAGGGAAACATCTAGAATTTATCCTTTTTTAAAATTTTAATATCACACTACAAGTTATTTAATCGAGGACTAAGACTAGTATTGTAAAGTTGAGAATAAAGATTAAATCGAACAAATCAAAATAATTAAACAAAATCATCATCTATATCCACTGCAAAAACTGTATCCACCCTTGTACATGTATAATATTGTTGTCTGAATTCATAATCGAGTAAAACAATTATTGTGTGATCCAAAATCTTGAGATTTACCTACTTGGTCTTAAGGATTTTATAACCGAATTTGTGGGCTTCAATGATCTTAATGCTATCTGCAACATCCACCTCAAAACACACACATGCAAGGAACCAATTTCCACTTTTCTTCTTTCCTTTCCATTTCAAGAACGAAAAGATACGCCAGAATTTTCCTTCAACGGAAGGCATTTTATTAGTGTGGTATTGGGAGGGTTTCTTAAAATATTCATTTTTATCACGGAGAAGTGATCCAAGTGTATCTTGAACTTCAATCTTAACAATAGCCTTTGTATCCATTCTATCAAGGTATAACAAGGAAAGAAGAGTAAAGGGAAACCTCGTTATCTATAGAGGCGACTTGTGAGCTCAAGGAGGACTAATCCTATCTTATAAAGGATGAAGAAATCACATAAGAATTAAAATAAATTAGTGAATAGTAAAGCATTTTTTAAATGGTTTTTTCCTTTAATTAATATGACAAATAGAGTTTCCCTTGAATTAATATGGAAAAATGGCCTAAATACTTGTTACATGTTTCTCCATTTGGAAAAGATCTCAATATATGATGAAGTTAATTTTTTCAATTATAGGTTACTACTGTTCCAATCCATATATGTCAATTTTTTCTTTTTTACAAAAAAATATTCCTCTAAGAATGCACTCGAGGGTGGCCTATATGGATTATTGGATAACTCATTTGATGCATGTTTACTTAGTCACTACCTCAATATATGGATACCAATTTGATAGGTTGCAACATATATGTACATATTTCATGATTATAATATTTTGAATTAGTTGTGTTCTATCATTTCGGGCCATAGTGGGTGCGCCGGCACGAGCAGTCTCTCTCGATGTATTTTATTCAATTCTTTTGTCATGTCAGGAAACAATAGTTAGTACAGTCGCTTTCATGGTTTGACCTGGTAAGTGGTTTGTCATGTTGGTCAGCAGAGGGCTTGCCGGTTCGAACAACCAAACCACTCTCGTGGTCATATGCTTTGACTTAGCTAGTGTTACTCCCTCCATCCCAAAAATAATGTCCACTTAGAATTTTCACATAGATTAAGAAATGTCATTATTGAACCCTACATGTACAAAAATGCCCCTAATAAATGTCATCATTAATGATAATGCCCACCTATTTCTATGCCTAGGAAAATGCAATCAAGTATAAAATAATAATTCAAATAATTATAAATTAAAAGAAGAGTAGGGGTAATAAAGGAAAAAAGTAGAAAAAGTTGTCTTGAAATGGTAAGTGGACATTATTTTTGGAACACCATATTTAGTAATGTGGACATTATTTTTGGGACGGAGGGAGTATGTCATGATGTACAACAGTGTGCCTGCTAGTGAGGACATGCACTCCCAAGGTCTACTGAGAGCCACTTGAGTTTGTTGTAGAAGACATAAGTATAAGACAACAATATCCTTTGTAACTTGGTTATTACTTATTAGTTTTATGTCTAGTTATGTAGTATGGGTTGCTCAATCTAGATATACACTTTTTTCTTTGTTATTAATTACTAGTGTTGTGTCTAGTTGAGTAGTATTAGCTGTCTAGTGGGATCTACATTTATTTGAATTACTTATTTTTCTTTTTATAGACCGGTGTTCATGTTATATATGTATATATATTATGTATATATATGACAATATCTTAAATATAATTTTTTTCCTTGAGAGATTAAGATTTTCATATATGCATTACTTTTTTTCATTGATCATGTAATAGCTCACCTCTTTTTTCAGCACTCTTCCAAACAGGTTAGATATATTCATGGAAATTTTGGTAGCAAAGTCCGAGGTTTAGGACTATGTCACAGGATGCGAGTGGAAATCTATAGTCTCCAGCTTGTATATATTTTCTTTAATCAATATGATGTAATAAAAAATTGGTCACCTAATAAAATATGTTTTAAGGCACTTCAATCAATTATTTTAATTTATAATTAGTGAGATTGAGCATTCGTTCTCGGGAACGACAATCCAATAATTCATTTTCTTTTATGATCAATATTTTTCTCTCTTTTGTTATTGTACCACTTAATATTCACCTATATAATGATATTTTGACGATAAAATATGTAATAATACTAGGTATAAACCGTGCCTTAAGACACTCTAAAAATTAAAAAGAGAAAACAAATTAAATTATACAATAGTAGGAGATGTCAATTGCAATAACGGTATACCATGCTTAAGAAAATATAAAAGCATAGTTATTTAAATGGGATATATAAATTTACACCATAAGTAAAAAATATTTATAATATATAAAAGAAAAAATATTAATCATTTTTACTATTTCGTAATTCATAAATAGTCTGTATATCGTGTATTATATTCAACTGCCGCCATACATTTTAAAATGTAATAACTATTAGTTTATACAATAATAATTTGGTAATGCAAGAGAATCCGATATAGAATAAACAAATCTCTCAAACTATGCATTAATGACAATTGAGTATCACGAATTAGAAGATTAGCGGCACATGAAAGGAGAGTAGAAGATCGACAACGCTAGAAAAGGAAATAAAAGACCATGTGCATCGGAAAAGGAAGTAAAACATATTTTTAGTTAAGTTTATTCTTTTTTGGTAATAATTTTATTCCATTTTAATAAAATTTCTCTATTTTTGTGCATATTTTAGGGACCTAAGTGCAATTAAATCGAAAAAAACCTTGCCCAATAGTGAAATTTTTCTAAAATATTGCCTAGAATATCACTTTGTTTTTTTTTTGGTTACATGGGTTCCGGGCTAGCTTGCGCGCACCCGACTAATCCCACAGAGATATACATGCCTCCCCATATATATTCTCATGGTAAATCAGAACTAGGTTGCCCATGTTCAGGTAGGAGTTCGAGCCTTGTACCTCTTACTTTACACTCGTTATATCACTTTGTTCTTGTCATTTCTGATAAGCCTCTATGAACTATATTACATGTGTCAAGCAAAATATCAAACTACTATTCTGAATCATTGCACCATTTCAAAAGTAAAAGAAAATAAAGCAAACACACTTCATTAGAATGTGTGGTTACAATCTTGCTCAATAAAGAAATAATGTAAGCAAAATGCATTAATTAATTGTAGTATAGGTATAAGTTTGTTAAACTAGAATGCATGAAGTTGTTGTATATAGTAATTACATGTACATCGACTCTATATAACACATCTATATACATATATACATCTCACTTCTAGCTATTTCACATATGTTGTAATTGGACGGATCAATAACATCGAGGTTGCAAATATCATCTTTGTTGAAATCTTATTTGTTGTCCCCGTAATTTACATTTCTATTTATCCATTAGTTTTACCGATCTATTGAACAAATTCAAATATAAATAACAAAAAAGTCTTTAAATCTAGATTAAACCCAAGCAACTATCTGAATAATCTTATTCTACTTCCAAAGTCCTACCACAGTAACTATGTTAAGGATTAATTGGACCGACTTTGTATGACTTGCTACTCCGGGCCTGGATACCTACCGACAAAGGAATTCCCATAAAAATTGTCTTCTAGCAATTCAAAGCACAGATGACAACAACTCCATGTATTACATAAATGAAAAAAAATTACAACCTACAAAACAAAGTAGAACAAAGAAATTAGAAATAATCATAAATAAAGCAAATTAACATTCTGAAACAAAAAATATTACATCTCTAACCTAATGGTGTAATTTTTCCTTGAATATGTACATATTAATAATAAAAATTGAACATATAAGTAAAAATAATAAACCAATATTTGAAACACATGGACAAATAAATAAACCTCACCGGACATCACAAAAATTATAACTTTACTTCAGATAGCTCAATGCTAAAAAAATACCACCAGGAATTATAGACTTAACCCTCATTTATTATTAGTTTTTAATGGAATGTACCATAACTATTACCTCATTAATTGAACCAAGCTCCCAAACTGCGGATTAGATAATAGCCCGGAACACTATCTAGATAAAGCATACCACTCTACCAAGATACTCGAGATTAACCTATATCACAAAGTTGATTCCTTTTTTCCTTGCTTGGAGAATGCTAGAGAAGATGATGAAGTGAAGAAAACATGGGTCCATTTAATCAGCCGAAAGCCCAGGAAGCTCACAATTTGAGTTTTTAGTGTGCAAATAGCCACTAAGCAAAACTCATCGCTTCGCCATGAATGATGGTGTTGTAAGGCCTTGAAATTCTGCCTGAAGTTTCTCGAGAATTGACATGTATAATAGATATGGTTGAATTCTATGTATAGTAGATGGATGAATTATTGTTGATCGTTAGTGCAAACATTTCTTATGTACATGAGAAGCGACTCATACTTTGACTTAAAATAAAACGCACTACAACTTGTTTATTTAATTCTTGACCAACAATTCAAGCTTCTGCTAGACATCATATCTCCCCCCTCCCCAGAAAAAAAACTTTTTCCTTTAATGTTTGATTTAACAATTACTCTACTCTTTGTCTTCCCCTAACACTGAGGTAGGTCTAGGATGGACAAACCCTTGTAACAGGGAAATAAATACCTTTCACAAAAAAACAAACACCAAACTTTCATCCTAGTGAAACAATCTGACACCACTTAAAAAACAACTCAACATCACAAAATGTGAATACACAAAGAGAACACTAACTGAAAACTAACATCATTCAACTTACCATAAAAGATGGGGTTGAATCTAAATGTACCTCAACTTCAGGTACTTGACAACAACTCATAACTTCGATACATTTACCATGGTCTCATTTCCATCCGAAACCCCTGCCAAAATTTTAAAAAATACACAATTTAAAAATCAAACCTTCGTGTACATGTCACAATCTTCACAAACATTACACAGTACACATGTAACACTTCCAGTTTAAGAAACAAAAAAAAAGTATAGAAAGGTTATAAATCATCACCTTCAGCATCATTATATTCGTATTCCACACAATATACTTCTTCGGCTTTCCAAAAATCATCAACTCCATTATCAAAATCCTTATTACTCGAATACAATTGTTTCTCACCAACACAATCTTTCTCCATTTTTTCCATTATCACACGACACATACCATATATCCAATTCCATTTTCATCAACAACATATGACTATGCACTGGAAAACACAACAAAAAAAAAAGGTAAAAAAAGATCCATATTATAAGATAAAACTTATAAATTGCAATCTTTAATAAACACTTTAATTATATGAATCAAAATTAATAAATGAACAATTAAATTCATCGATAATAAGAACACCCCATATTATAAAACACCTAAATAAACCATAAAAATCAAATCTTTCAATCAAATCAGCTAAAATATTAGTTAATCGGCTCGAGCTTTAGCGGGTGGAGCAGCCATTGATATTCAGATGTATTTTCTCAGATTACGAACCCTAGATATACTTATATCGGATAATTCTGAAAAATTGTAAAAGTAATGAGATTAGATTAAAAATAACTCAACTTTTAACCTTAATTTGGGTTCTTCGCCAAGCCGGTTGATGATGGTGGAGAATGGTCCCCGAGTGGCGGCTGTTTTCTTGTGCAGGAGAGCGGCTTAGTGGGAAGGTAAGTGTGAAGAGATTATGTTATACTTCTTAGTACTTTTTTATCCCTACTTTTAAAGAGATTAGTACCTCAAAATCAACAATTTTTTATATCAAATGTCTTTCGAACTTGAGTACGAGCTCACGTAACTCGTACACCTTGACTTGTGGAGGGTAAATACCTAGTAATAAAATTGTGGGCCTATTGTATATACTCATTTTTCAACTACTAAAAACATACACACACAACAAAAATAAATAAGGTAAAGTTTATAAACATCGTTTACACCTGACGCTAAAAGATATTCCCCATCAGGAATAGCTTTAGTTCTTGTAGTTGCGACTTCGAAACTTAACTCCTGAACTAATTCCACTCTTTGCATATAATCTGAAGCATATAAAAGATAAAAAATCAATCTTTAACAATCTATAAAGCTAATTTAATGAGTGATAAATGAGTAAAATATGAAAAGAATAAATTACCATTGTCTTTACGGAGAGCTCTAAGATTCTTAGGAGCGGGCCATGTGGTATCATTGCATTGTTAGCTAGAATTTGTATACATTTTAACCCCTTTAATGGAGGTAGACTTCAAAGTAACCCATGAGAAGTCATTGCTTTACTTAGGAGTTTATCAGCTATATGAAGAAAGAATAATATATATTTGAGCTCCTTGGTATTAATAAAAACAATTGTGTGTTAAGGAAGGAGACAAAATTGGGGATATATAATATAAATAGTTGTAAGGAAAAAGACATGAACAATGAATATTAGTTGTTTGATAAAACAACTACAAAAATCAGGATAATAAGTATAATTTGTGGGACAAAAGTAAAAAGTAGCAAAGTGAATGTAATCGTTTGAAGGTGAGATTTCAGTGAAAACCATATAACAATTCAAAAAATGCACTGTAAGACCAAATTGCTCACTCTAACACTCACTGTAAGTCATGGGACCCGCAAAACTCGTACGATACTTCCCGCCCCATATGCGCTATTCAATCAGTTAATTCTGAAAAATTATAAAAGAGATGATATTCGATTAAAATTAATTTAATATTTTACCTTTAATTTGGGTTCTTCGTCAAGACGGTCGATGATAGTGGAGAATGGACCCTGAGTGGCAGCAGTTTTCTTGTTCAGCAGTGGAGGCTTGGTGGGAAGGTGAGTGTGAAAAGATAGAGTTTAATTGGTAAAAAATATTTTTTTACCGCTATTTGGTTTAGTCGCCAAGCCGGTTTGATGGTGGTGGAGAGTGAAGATTTTTTTTTTTACCAAATACAAATCGGAAGAGATAAGTTATATGTTACTCCCTTCGTTCCAAAAATATTGTCACTTATACTAAAAATAGTTGTTTCAAAAAAATTGTCACTTTAAAAAATCAAGACACTTTTTAATTCTTTATACCACTTTTACCCCTAATTAAATATTATAATTTATGTTCGCAATATATATCCAAAATTTCAAGACACTTTATGGAGGACATTTTAGTAATCGCATGGATAATAAATTATATATTTTTTAATTTGTGTGCAAAAGAAATTGTGACAACCTTTTAAGAACGGAGGAAGTAATGTGAAAAACTAGAATTTATGAGAGTTATAAGGAATTAAATGGAATTTTTTTGAACTAGACCGAGAAGGAAGAAAAACAAGAAAATATAGGTAAGTGTTATTATGTAATATAAATCATTATTTTTTCAAACACCCGACTTTTCTCTTGACGTTGATTACTATAACTATATAGTTAAATAAAATATTAATGAGTAAGATGAAGATAATCTAAGTGTTCGTTTGGGATTGATTATTTTAGAGCTAAAAGCGTTTTTTAATTCAAATATTAATATTTATTAAAAATATTAAAAAGTATTTTGACATCCAAAATCATTTTAAATAATTTTTTTAATGATCATCTAACTAGAGTTTTTCTTGAAAATGATTCTAAAAATCTAAAGTATTGTTAAGAATCTAAAATTATTATTTTTAAGTATTGTTAAAAATTTAAAATTATTATTTTAAAAAGTCTTCCCAAACAGGCTCTAAGTGTGAACTATTTTACGTAAAACATATACTTATTAAAAGATAATGATGATATCAAGAAAGAGTTTGGTTAAGAGTTATATCTTAGATTAGTTGTTGATAACATGTACAAGTTTGTATAAAAGTTTATCAATTTATCTGTTTTTTTCTACAAGAAACAAATTAATACATTAAAAGATCACCATATCATATCCAAAGAATATACATTTAGTCGAAAAAAAGGAAACGATAAAAAAGAGAAGGAAAAAAAATTGGATCATAAATTAAAGAAAACGTCTTAAATTTTAGTTTAGATGCCTAATTAGTTACTCAATCCTTTCAAATTTATTTGTTTACCATTTTTAGTACATGAATAAAAATATATTTAATGACTTCTTTCTATACACAATCACACTTATTTATTTAGGATAATATCCATTTAAATCATGATTTACATTGTCTATGCCTAAATGTTGACAGGTGAATATATCTTTCCAAATAAATTAGGTTATTTTCCATTTAAATCAATTTCACATTGTCCAATTACGTTGTTACCTTCTAGTCAAAGTCAGCGTTCAAAGTCGGATTTTTTTTTTTATTTCGCAGCCGACTAACACCAAAACCTTCCAAAATGATCATTCAATTTTCTAAACTGTAATCTCTTAAAAAATCAATTCATCGTATTCGATTCAAAATTAGAGAGTTCTGGAAGCTACGAAGGTCATGCCTGGGCAAGCCGCTGTAGTTGACGGTGGCTCCCGTCACCGTCACACTCTGCCGCAGTTACAACAGCAAGTTCAGATCGGCGGCGTCCCTCATCTTCTCGCCGGTGGTATCTCCGGTGCTTTTGGCAAAATTTGCACCGCTCCTCTCGCTCGTCTCACTATTCTCTTTCAGGTTCATATAAAATTCTCCAGATTTAGGGAGATTTGGGGATCAATAGGTCCTTATATTATGAAAAAATTACAATATAGGTCCTTAATAATTACTTATCAATTTTTTATTAGGTACAAGGTATGCATACAGATGTAGCAGTATTAAGTAAACCATGTATATGGAAACTTATGCACTACTAAAAAAAACAGTAACATGGATTGAGATTATATTGGAATGATATCTGAACAGGTGTTATGCAAATCACAACCATCAAAATTTATCTCATATTTTCATTATTGCCGATCATTAAGATTTGAAGACAAACCAGATTATTCTTATTTAAAGAGACTTTTCCGTGACTTGTTTATCCGTGAAAGTAAATGAAATACTATTTAAAGCAAATGGGATAAATTCCATCTTAGTTTGTTCACATGCAAGTGTAATTAGATGAAGTAAAGTCATTGTGAAAAAATAAGAGGTAGGGCCGTAGATGAGCAATATAAAGAATCAAGCGTGATTTGGCCAAATGTCTCCAATGAGTTATTGAACTTAAGTACCTTTCATTATAAATATGTAATTGCAAAATAAATAAATAGAAGAATTAGAGTCAAGTAGCACCCAGATTATGAAACTTGTTTGATTTAACACATAAGGTACTTTAAATTATATATATGCATGTGTGTTTTGGTCAAATTAATCACATTCATATGATTTATATGCAGACAGTGTTGGATTCAATTGGAGTCTCACTATGGCAAATAGCCGCTGAAAATGGAGGCTCGAATAAAGATGGAGATGATAGATAATTGTTAAGAGTTATGAGGATAGATAATTGAGAAATCATTGGAGTAAGTAAAGTTGTAATAGTTTATTGAGTTGAAGAAATGTTGTTAACTAGGATTTTTGTTTGTTTAACTTTAGAGATGGGACAAACCAGATATGGGACAAATCACATCTTAAATTTTTGCCTCGCGAAACAGCACATCACCATCTCCAACATATTATACCTTTAATTAGTTTCACAATAGAGATGGGACAAATCTCATCTTAGTTATACAATAGAGATGGGACAAATCCCATCTCAATATTAGAATGAAGATGAGACAAATTCATCATAATCTTAAAATTAGAGATGGGACAAAATCCCATTTAAAAAAATCGAAAAATAAAAATAAAAAAATTCAAAAATTTTAAAAAAAATCAAAAAAATCATGGACGTAGATATTATTTTATCTCATTTAAAAATGTATTTTTTTGATTTTTTTAGAATTAGTTATGATAATTTAAAAAGAGATTCCCAGACGTATGCGTCCGATGAAATTAGTAGTAGGTGGATTTTCACTTCTATGATAATGTTTGATTTAAATGGAAATGTATATTCGGTTAAAGACAACAACTAGAATAAGAGTATTATTGTAAACTTTTTATTTAAATTAAGGTGTAATCTAAATGGGAATTTGGTTTGTTATTTTGATTTAAGAGGGAATTAACCAAAAATCTATTTTCACTTTTAATATATATTATAAAAAAAATCTACTTTCATTAAATTTTAAAACCAATGTCAAAATTTGAAGAATCATGATAAAATTGTTTGTATTCTTTTACATTCTATATTTTAATTCTCTGTTCTACCTTTTTTTTTTTTTTTAAATCCTAAAATTTTGTAGAATCTTGAGTATTAATTTACTACAGAACTTGTAGTTTTACATTTTTATTTATATTTTCATTTTCACTTCTAATACGTCCTTCTTTTCACTTTTAAATCCGTCTTTACGTATTGTTTAGGCTCTTACCTAGATGGTGAAAGATACCCCACCGCTTAGACGGAGTTATAGATCACTGATTCCTATCAATTTTTCAAAATTTACCTGTTGCTCAAGTTAGAGTTATATCTTTTAGGTTCACTTTTTCTATAAATACCATTCTGAGCTTGAAATGTATTTATTCCTTTGGGAGGGGTAATTTCAAGAGATAATTACACTAGGGGTCTTGAAGACACACCCCTCTTCGAGTTAGCACCCCCACCTAGAGCCTCTTCTTACTAAAGACCTTTTAAACTTTTTAACACATGAACCCCAAAACCCCAATTACTAGACTACCCCTCTTTTGTTTTTTCTATATCTATATATACTAATTTCCATTTTTAATTTTCATTCACGTTCTAAATCCAATACCTCACCTCTCCTCTCCTCTCTCCTCTCTCCTCTCTCCCACCACCGACACCACCTAAATGGCCACCACCACCGCCGATCTGCACCACCACCTCCCTCCTCCCTCCCCCCCTCCTCCCTCATAAACCTCCACCATAGCACCACCATCTCCCTCCTCCCGCTTCCTTCGCCACCATCTCCCTCCTCCAGCAATAGAAGATCCTCTTCATCGATCCAGCAGCAACAGGCGGACCCATTGCCTCGTCGGAGCTGCATCTCTTCTTCGTTCCAGCGAAACCCTAGCTCGCCGGAGATGTGCTTCTGTTCTCGCGAGATCTTGACGCGTCAGCAACAGGCGGACCCATTGCCTCGTCGGAGCTGCAACTCTTCTTCGTTCCAGCGAAACCCTAGCTCGCCGGAGATGTGCTTCTGTTCTCGCGAGATCTTGACGCGTTGCAGGTTTTGGGGTTGTGGTGTTCTCTGTGGTGAAGAACGTGTGGTGAAGACTCGCGGATGGTGGTGGCTTCGCGAGCTTCGATCTGAGTCGTGGTTGCTGCTGGGTGTTGCTGCTGCTTCTTCTTGATCCTCGCGAGTGGTGGTGATCGGCGCAGGAGTGAAGACCAGGCCAACTTCGATGGAGAAGATGAAAAACTATCGGCTTTTTTGTTTTTTTTTTTTTCAGATCTGGTTTGACCAGATCTGGTCAAACGTGTAACTAGTTTAGATTTTTTTTTTTTGTAAATGTGTTTTATATTTTTTGAATGAAATGAATAAAATGGTTTTTTATATATTGATTTTTATAGAGTATTTATATAATTTCTAAGAGTACTCTCTCTATTTTCATAGAGTACTCCTCTATTTTCATAGAGTACTCTCTCTATTTCGTAGAGTATCGGGAAAAACTGGGAGTACTCTCTCTTTTTCATAGAGTACTCTCAGTTTTTCCGATACTCTATGTTTTTTCCGGTGACTGGTATCGGGAAAAACTGAGAGTACTCTCTCTTTTTCATAGAGTACTCTCAGTTTTTGCCGATACTCTATGTTTTTTCCGGTGACTGGTATCGGAAAAAACTGAGAGTACTCTCAGTTTTTTTCCGGTGACTGGTGGCCTGAGGTGGTCGGTGGTCGGTGGTCGGTGGTCGGAGGTCGGTGGTAGATGGTCGGAGGTCGGAGATGGGTGGTAGGTGGTAGGTGGGTAGTGATAGAGGAGAGAGAAACAGTGACATCATACTATTTTGTCTTTTAGTGTTGGTAAGGGTAGGAAAGACTATTGTAAAAAATGAGGTCCCTAAGAATAACAACTTTCAAGACACTACTCTATAGAGAAAAAATAGTGCTCCTAAGGCCCTATAGATAATTCACCCTAATTTCAACATAATATGTATCTAATGAAAATTCTAAATGTATTATTATATACATTGGTTCTAACACAAGTATGCTTCTCAGGTGATCAAACAAACTCATATTTATCTTCATTTCCAAAGAATTTCATTTTTGGAACAGCTTCATCGTCTTACCAGGTAACAAATTAAGTCCTATCCCATAAAAACTGCAAAATGTCCTTAGTAAATATACTAGAATTGTTTATGTTTTTCAATTTTGAACTCTGCAGTATGAAGGAGCTTACCTTAGTGATGATAAAGGCCTTAGCAATTGGGATATTTTCACTCACGAACCTGGTACTAGTATTTCTTGATCGGTATTGGTAAAAACTGTGGTCAAGAGTTATATTTAGTGAATATTGAACACCTAAGAATGTATATAGATATGCAATGAAGTTTTCTTTTTCATGGTTCTGCTTGATGTAGGGAACATCATAGATGGAAGCAATGGTGATATTGCAGTTGATCATTACCATCGTTACCCGGTAAGTCCTTTTTTTTCTATACATGGGAACCTTAAATCAGTAAAGCTTCAAAATAAACAATTAGTTAAGTGAATTTATACCTATTGGTGAAAAATAAATTAATTTGTTTTGTGACGTCATTGATGATGAAATCAGGAAGATATTGAGCTTATGGAACACCTTGGTGTTAGCAGCTTTCGCCTTTCCATATCATGGGCAAGAATTCTACCCAGTTATGTATCTATCACTGATTCTATATGTACTAAATAGGTTTGTGGGTTAGTTGCACTATTAGCCCCTATGCTTGCAAAATTAACAAGTATACCATTATATATGTCCTTACAGGATGCAAATTTAGTAATTTACATGTGCGTTTTAATTCGTAATGTTAAATATATATTCATCTTTCTTTTTTACATGGAAGAGCCACTTTTTGGACTCAGTGTTATTAACACAGTTCGAACATGTATCGCCTAAATGGATAATTAAGACTTTAGCCAGTTGAGCTAACCCCATGTTTATCAGTATTATTATATTCTCTTATATAAATCTTAGATTATTTATTCACATGGTACTCTCATTTTTAAAATGTGAATTCAGGGGGGAAATTTGGGAATATAAGCATGCGTGGAATTAGACACTACAACGAGTTGATTGATGTACTCCTACATAGAGGTAACATCTGAGTATGGTCAGATCCTTATTCTTTCCCTATGTGTGTAAATCTTTTTTTTTTTGTTCGGACGTGTGTGTTAATTTTTTTTGTTTTTATTTGTTTGTATACGGTGACTTTTGTCATCCAAAAAACAAAAACGTCTTATAATAGAATAACAAAGTAAATTAATTTCATAGTCATAAATTAAGAAACTTGTAAACATATATTGATTACATATACATGCACACACGCCTGGTTTTGGGGTAGGTGGGAAAGACGTCCGATCCTGGTTTTCTGATATTTATAAGGATCCCTAATCATTTAAATGTAATATGTGTACATAAATTAATATCTAAAATTTAAGTGATCAAACTGATAATATTAGTTGGTGGTAATATATGTTGTAAACCTTCATTTCGCGGCTTAGATAATCGACTGAGGCTTAACGACAAGATTATAACGGGTCTAGGCGAAATTAGACAGTTGTGTAATATTGTATATTTAGTAATATTGTATATTGTATATTAAGTAATGAAATTAATTTAACAACAATATAGTATATATAAAAATACTAAAATTTGAATTATAATATTAATTCAAGAATTTCCGAGAATAAAAAAAAATGAAAAGATTGTCTAGGTGGGTCAATTTTTGTCATTAATTGGCGCCTAGGCGGGTTAGGCGCTTCTTCCACGGCGACTAAGACGTTAGGCAAAACCGCCTATCATATATAAGCGACTGAGGGGCGGCTATTTCTGCAACATAGGTGTAGTTTAGTAGTATATGGTTTGTTTTTTTCATAGATCTTCAAGTGATGTCTTCGCACTGTTATCATAATCTCATGTAAATTATTTTAGGAATTCAACCATTTGTTACGTTAAGTCATTTCGATATCCCTCAAGAACTTGAAGATAGATACGGATCCTGGTTAAGTTCAAGAGTGCAGTAAGTGAAATTCTTCTAGACAAAGTGATCAAGTAAAAAGATAGTTGATACTTAAAAATTCAAAAATTGCAGGGACGATTTCAAATACTATGCTAATATTTGCTTCAAATATTTTGGAGATCGTGTAAAGTATTGGGTCACCTTCAATGAACCCAACATTGTAGCGACATATGGTTACAGATTGGGGGATCATCCGCCTTCTCGATGCTCGGGCTCTTATGGGAACTGCAGCTATGGAGATTCACTAAAAGAGCCTCTTATTGTTGCACATAATATCATCTTATCCCATGCAATTGCCGTCACCGTTTACAGAACTAAATATCAGGTTATTTTGCATAATATAGGGACCTATGGTGCAATTAACCAATACCTATTCATCAATATTTATCTCTTAATATATTATTCAGAAAATACAAGGTGGGAGCATAGGGATTATCATGAGTACCAGATGGTTTGAGGCTTATAGCAATTCATCAGAGGATAAATTAGCAGCTGAGAGAGCTCAATCTTTCTACATGAATTGGTAAGAATACAAAATCGAGGCTTCATACGTCATTGGATCACACATAACTAAACAATAAACATATGTGTTCAGGTTCCTAGATCCTATTATATATGGAAAATATCCAGCTGAAATGCAGCAAATTCTTGGATCTATATTACCAACTTTCAAGAAGAAGGATTTGGATAATCTGAGAAACGGTTTAGATTTCATTGGTATAAATCACTATACTAGTATCTATGCTAAAGATTGCATATACTCTGCATGTGATATAAAATCAGATATCGCTAGAGCAGAAGGATACATTCTCAAGACTGCTTTCAAAAATGGCGTCCCCATCGGAGAACTCGTATGGATCTTAACTTTTCAGTTTTTCCAATTCAGGGCCGGTTCTGGGGTAGGCCAAAGAGGCGGGCGCTTCGGACCCCCTATATTTTTATATTATTAGAGGCCCCCAATTTATAATTTTTTTAACATAGAGGGGCCTCATTTTGTAAGTTCGCTTTGGCTCTTGTCATGTCCAATCTTTGTCAGGATAGGCCCTGATAACGGTGGGCCGAAATGCAGTGAAAATATGCCCATTTTTCTGGGAAAACCATTAGTAAAGTAATACAACACTCACTAACCATAGATTTAACCCTTATAAAGTAGAAATTTAAGAACTTTTAGCCTCCATTTAAGGTAAATATACAAATTAACCCAAAAAAAGAAATATTGGGTGTTACTCCCACTAATTTTTAACTTATAGCCCCTACGGACGAAAATTCTTGGATCCGCCCTGAGGGTGGGATGATCCTTCTTAGGGGAACAATCAAATTTAAACTAACCAAAAATTTCGCATAACACAGACCGATGCTGATTGGATTAATATATATCCTCAAGGAATGGAGAAAATCTTGATATATGTGAAGGAAAGATACCCCAATACTCCTATGTTCATCACAGAAAATGGTGAGTTAAGAACATAGTCTCTACTCGTTTATGGACATAATAAACGTTAAAATCGTTTTAAAACGATGTAACAAAACTTGCAGGTTTAGGAGATTTGAACCAAGGGAACACATCTATGAACCTGTTCGATGACAAACGAGTGGAGTACTTAAATGACTATTTGGATTCTGCCGCAAAAGCAATAAGGTAGCTCGAGGACCGATAGTGAAATTTCTCTTAAAATAGGGACCTATAGTGCAATTAACTAATAAATGTACAGGAAAGGAGCAGATGTACGAGGGTATTTTGTGTGGTCGTTGTTAGACAATTTCGAGTGGACATCTGGATATACGCTAAGATTTGGGCTCTATCATGTTGATTATGCTACTTTGAAGAGGAGTTTAAAATCATCAGCTACTTGGTACAAACAATTGATAATAAACTACAAGGGACTGCAAGAACTTACCAAAGAAAAAGCAGACTAATGTATCAGACTCACACCCTATCTTTCATAGCTTTCTTGTAAATATTTAATTATCTTCTTTATATTATATACGTGTGATATTACTATGACTATAGAAACAGAATCTTCATATAATACCTAAATTTATTGTACCATATACTTCTGTGCTAAGGCTTGATTAATGGTAAATAAGTTACTAAAGTAATTGGTAAGAATGTCATTGTATGATTTTAACTTCGATTTTTATTCACTGTGAATTTATTATTGCACGTTGTTGACTTGGTTGTTTCTACACTTTTGAGGTTTGTGAATGAACAATCATAAACCCATAAAATTTAATATATGGACTATAGTACAATTAACTCAAGAAAATCCTTGTTTGGTGGCCCCTGAGCATATGCTTGTAAAAAGAATTCAAAATAAGTTCATATTACCAGAACATTAGATTCTCCCAGTATAAGACAAGTTTCACAGCTACAATAAGTAACTGTCACCAACAATACAATTGTTGTCGCCAGTGACACTTTTGTCATTGCTAATGATAGTGTTTATTTATCCGCGACGATATATCCTCGTCTTTGTTTCTTCGCCAATAGTTTGTCGTTAGAAACACCCATCGGCAATGAACTTTGAAGAGTCATACCTTTAGACCGTTGTCAGTGTCAACGCCACACATTGTCGCGAAGATAGTGTCATTGGAGTCAATGGCGAGGATTGCAGACTTAAGTTAATAGTAAGGGTAATAATGTCATTAAATAATTTTCTGTTAGTCTTTTAACATTGTGAATTTACTATTATAAGTTGTTGATTTACTTCTGTTAGATGTTTTTACAAAATTTTAAATGAAATATCACAAACTCAGAAAAATTAAATATATGGATATATAGGTCAATTAACTCAATGAAACTTTCCCAAACACACACATCCAACAAAAATTCTGGGCTCTGCCCTACACATGTGTTTATCAAAGATATTCAAAAGAACTCGAAAGTAAATAATAGATTATATCAGCTACACGCTTATGTACGGGCAAGGTTTATCCAATATCACATATGAATCAGCCTCAGTAATAACTCTTGATTTCCAATCAATCTCGGTGCGAAGTAAATAAATAGCGTGTATATGTAAAAAAAGAAATAATCCAAATTACCCTAACATTAGACTCTCTAGGTATACCATTACTCCAAATCTCTAACTAACTCTTCTTAACATTCAATTCATTGGTGTCAAAAGAAAACACTTTTCTCTTTATTTTCAATACTAATTTAGTGATTCAATTTTCGGCATCCAATAAAGAATTGTTTCGTACAAAACAATTAAACAGACAAAAATATATTCCAAACTTCAAAAGACAAGTTTTAACATGAATAATTGATGCATGGAGAAATAAAGAATTTGGCAAGTAAATCAATTGAGTAACACATATGGAGAATGACTAAGATAATAAAGTAGAAACTAGACTTATAATATATATATATATATATATATATATATGGCATATAAAGTCATGTGGACTTGTTACATTGTCACTAGCTAGTTAATAGAAGTTAAACTCTCCCGGTAAACCATGACTTCATAAGACCCAAAAACATGGCCAGATATATTAGTATCCGTCATTTCCTGAGTATCAAGGTCACATGATGTCAGTTTATAATAATGTTGTTGACTCTGCCTAGCTTGAATTAGTATAGCTTCGTTTTTCCACAAGAAACGAGGATAAAAACTTTCTGTGAAAAATCCAAGTCCACTAATACAGACTTGTTTCGTCCAATTCGACTCCTTCATTACCCATATGTCCATAAAATTTGGCTCTAAACCATACTGCAATCCATATGTGAATACAAACAAGGCAAGAGAATCATTTACAATTGTGGGAAACTTGCGAATTCCAAGCTTGTGAGCGATTACATAAGGAAGCTCTATGTCTTGAAACAATTCAGTACTCACATTGAAAGACAAAATAATGTCAATATTATTTCTTTGGGCAATCCAGTGTAATGCTCCTTCGAATGGAGCTCCTTGCAACTGATACGGGGGCATATATGGGATATCATGGTACAATTGTCTCCAAGAATTAGTATTTAAACTGTAAAGATTATAAGGACTCTCATTAGTTTGTTTGTAGTGCCAAACTTTAGCAAACACTTTGTAATCGTTATTTCTGGAATCAAAACCTAATCCAAAATTGTTCACACAGCCCCTCCATTCCAAGGGTAGTGCAGGAAGAAGTTTAAATTCTCTAGTTGCAGGGTTACGTAAAACAAACCTAGAAGCATTCGATAAACAAAGCAACAATCCATTACAAGGCCATGAAACATGAAACTGTCCTTCATTGGAATTTTCTAAGGGAGGTATTTCAACACATGGTGAGATAACATCGAGGGATTCATACGAATGAAACGATAGTATTGTTTTACTATCATTAGGAATACTAGAAATTAGGATGCACTCACGCTGATGTTTTTCATGTATTTTGATGAATTCAGGGTTTTTAATATAAGAATACCACGATTTACTTACGCACTTGAAACGCAACAATGATTTTACAGGCAACCTCACAAATATGATCGTAATTATATCTTCAGGTAAACTATTGAGCGTTACCATTATTTGAGAAATCCAATATCTGTGAAGCTCTGTGAACTCTTAGCATGTAGACCTTAAGCCGCTTGAATTTATATGAAGGGTTTGTCAGCTAACTAAATGGGCTTTTCCAAATAACCAAACCTAATTCTAATAGGTCTTTCGTTCTTCTCAGACAAGGAAAATAAAATAAAAGTTCTTCCTGGTTAATCTAAAAGTTAAATAAAATTATCGAATAAAAATTTAAAAAAAAATTAAGAAGTGTATTTTTTTTGACAGGGGAAGGTGCTTAAAGCACCAAGTCGGGAAAATTAACCTATTCCTAGTCTAGAAAAGGATAACGCTCCGACTGAACACGTGTTCCGTACCTACCTCTTTTTGCGATCTTGTCCGCTCTGCCATTGAGGTTCTTTCGTTGAAAACGGAACTCCAAAGGACCTACCTCTTTAGCCGGAGAAATAATTCTCCAGACAATCGGTTGTGTTTTCCAACACGTTGCTGACACCTGCTTAATACCTTGGATTAAGCCAAGGTTATCTGAAACAATAGTCTTCCTCTCTTTTTGAAAATTTCTACAAATTTGAACAACTTCTAATAAAGTTAATGCTTCACCTTCGGTGGCTGAATAAAAAATCGTTATCATTGCTTTCTCAGATGAAAAAACCTGTTGATTTATTTTCGCAAATTATTGCTATACCCGTCGGTTCATTTTTGCTCTTGAAGGACGCGTCACAAGATATGATGATGTTACTCTCCTCTTCTTGTATCCCGTGGCATAATGAGTTATCCGAGAATTTATAACTCGGGATATCTTGATTATTATTAATCTTTTTCCAATCTATTCCATGTACCTCTGCTATAAATTTGTTAGATAAGTGTATGATAATTTCCCCGTCCACTTTCGAATCTTCATGTAGGGCTTTTATTTTTGCCTTCCAAATATTACAACTCGTAATCATGATATAGTCCCTTACCACTTCAAAGGACCATCCACCTTTAACAAAAGTTTCAATGGTCTGTAAGAACCATTTTCCGAAGTCTTCCTTCATCTCATCTTGGATTTTAATTTGTAAAGATGTTCCTGTTCATATTTTTTTACACATGTTGCATTGTAGTAACAAGTGTTGTGCGCTTTCTTCCTCATTATTACACCATAAACATCTTTTAGTTTCCGAGCATTTCCTTGCATATAGATTCTTTCGTGTAGGCAAAGTATCATTTAATATTCTCCATGTAAACATTATGATTTTTTTTGGGGGATATTATATTTCCATATGACTTTCCAGATCAGTGAATTATGTTTTACTATCTCGATTGCCGATGTAGGTTTATTGATAACCACAACCTCCGAAAATATTTTGTAGCCCGTTTTTGTGTTATAAGAACCATCATAAGAGAAGGGCCAAATAAACATATCTTCACAGTTAGTATCGTAACTCTTAAGGTTCTTTATAATTGAAATAATGGATTCTGGAAAAATATCATCTAGAATTTCTGAGTTTCAATTATTAGTGCCCTATATAGATAGATCTTTGAATTTATGTATATACATACATTTGGTCGATCGAGTTTCCATTCAGTATCTAGCCGTTTATCCTCCCATATATTGGTATTGGCACCATTCCCAATAATGTTAATCCCATATTTATTTAACATGTCTCTCCCTTTGATTAAACTCGTCCAACTCCACGACCGATTTTGTCTTAACTTTATATTCATAAAAGAGGATTTATTATAGTATATACCTTTAAGGAGTTTAGTAGCTAAATTACATGGGTTATTCATTATTCTCCAAGCTTACGTTGCTAATAGAGTCGTATTCATCTTTTTAAAATCCTTGAATCCTAGTCCTCCAATGAGTTTCTCCATTGCAATTTTTTCCCACGCTACCCAGTGGATCCTATTTTTCTCACCAGAATTCCACCAAAAATTAGTTATACCTGAAATAAGTTTTTCGCAAAAGGTAATAGGAAAAGAAAAAATCAACATGTAATAGTTAGGTGTAGCTTATATCAACTGAGACTGGATTTTTTTTTTGGATTATAAAAGGGCAGTCTGATAAAAGTATTTAATTACTAAAGGGTCAATTACCCAAGAGGACTTGAGGAGCAACTTAGTGCCACATGGGAACCAAGTGATTCCTCTCTCCTACTTAGAGGCCTCAGAATTGACAAATGTCATTACTACCCTTGTAGTGTATATAAGACAAAAAAAATAGATTATTCTCTCTCCTCCATTACCATTATTCTCTCTCCTACATTACCATTAATCTCTCTCCTCCATTACCATTAATCTCTCACTCCCTTTATCATTTTTCTCTCTCTCCTCCTTCATTAACAATCAATAATTTCCAGTTCCGGCCACAACCACCGACCACCGCCGACCACCACCGGCCACCGCCGGAAAAAGTACTGAGCATATTTTACTGAGTTTCGGAAAAAAGTGTTGAACATCGAAAATAGTTGCTGAGTATTCGAGTTATCTGATGAGTAAATTTACTAAGCATGCTTGTATGCTCAGTAAATTTACTGAGTATTAACAAATCAGTTATACATTAACACAAATCTCTATACATTAAACACAAATTAGCTATAAATGAACACAAATCAGCTATACATTAACACAAATCAGCTATACATTAAAATTTATGAGTATTAACATCTCCTGAGTATGGCCTCGAAAATTACAATGACCTATTCGAATAAGAAAAATGAAAAAAGAAAAAGAAATTGAACTTGCTGAGCATGGTTCGAATTTGCTGAGCATGGTTCGAACTTGCTGAGCGTGGTTCGAACTTGCTGAGCGTGGTTCGAACTTGCTGAGCGTGGTTCGAACTTGCTGAGCTTGCTGAATCTGTCCACCTTCGAAGCTTGAACATGAACGAAACCAAATCCATGTCAGATCTGAACTCCAACTTCACGAAGTTTGAACACCAGCGAACCAAGCTTCGTCACCTCCGATGCACCACCTCGAACCACCACGAGATCTAAGAAGAGTTTCGCTGGTCACTAGCTACCACCGCCACCGCTGCACGAAAGATCTGCCATGGACGGAGCTTCGAGCTCCAGCTCTGCACGAAATATCCGCCATGGACGAAGCTTCGAGCTTCAGCTTTGCACGAAATATCCGCCATGGACGGAGCTTCAAGCTCCAACTCTTTTATTTTTCTCACATCTTGAATCGCAGCCATGGATTTCTGAAGAGAGAGAAGATAGGAGCTAAGAGTTTGACGTGAGGTCTAGGGAGAGAAGAGAGAGAAAAAAGAGAGGCTTAGGGTTTTAAAATAATTCTGAATAGAAATAGTATATATATGGAACTAAAATACAAAAGGGGTAAGAAGGTAATTGGGATTTTGGATTACAGTGTTAAATTTAGTTTGTGGCCTTTAGTAAGAAGAAGAAAGTCAACTGGTGTTGTTGGGTCTTGAGGTGGTGTTTTCAAGACCCCTTGGGTAATAAGTTCATTATTAAATTAAGCTTTCAATAATTTATTTTATAAAAAAATATTTAATAAAATAATTATTTATAGAAAAGATTCTCTTTATATTTTTTATATCTTTATTATCCATATTATTAAATATATTATTTTATTTTTAATACAATATTTATTTTTAAATATTAATCAAATAATAGGTTACCAGCATCACCATCACCACCACCACCTACTAATTCTCTCACACACGCGCGTCCATGATTTTTTTTTTTTAAACTGTCATAACTAATTCTTAAAAAATCAAAAAAAAAAATTGCATTTTTTAATAAAGCATATTAATATTTACGTCTATGATATTTTTTTGTTTTTTTGGTAGGTTTATTTTTTAGTTTTTACGATTTGCGAAAAAATATGTTATTGTGATTTTTTTTCGAATTATTCTGGATTTACGAAAAAAGGATTATGAACCTGTTCGATGTCAAACGAGTGGAACGATGTCAAACGAGTGGAAACAAGTGGAGTACTTGAATGGCTATTTGTATTCCTCTGCAAAAAGCCAAAAACAATAAGGTTGCTCGATGACTGATAGTCAATTTTCTCATAATATAGGGACCTATAGTACTTCAAAAAAATATTCTCTAGGTATACTCCAAAACTCTATGATCAGTATCCTCTTCTTAACATTCAATTAATTGGTTTCAAGAGAATACAGTTTCTTCTTTGTTTAAATGAGGATGGCTTTACTCATTTCTTCTGGTCCAATTATGAATCTTTTCAAACGAAGCAATTACGATATTGAATTAGACAAAAATGATTTCAAACTTCAAAAGACAAGTTTTATATGAATAATTGATGCATGGGGAAATTAATAAGAATTTGGCATTTAAAGAATTGAGCAACAAATATGGAGAATGACTATAATTTAGTAAATTAGACCAATGTAAAGTAGACACTAGACTTATTATATGGCATGTAAAGTCATGGACTTGTTTTATTGACACTAGCTACTTAATTGAAACTAAACTCTCCCGGTAAACCATGACTTCATAAGACCCAAAAGCATGGCCAAATATTTTAGTATCCGTCATTTCCTGAGTATCAAGGGCACATGATATCAGTTTACTATGATGGTGTTTTTCTTTACTAGCTTGAATGAGTATAGCTTCGTTTTTCCACATGAAACGAGGATAAAAACTTTGTGTGAAAAGTCCAAGTCCACCAATACTGACTTGTTTCGTCCAATTAGACTCCTTCATTACCCATATGTCCAAAACCTTCGGCTCTGTACTGTCTGAAGCATACTGAAATCCAAATGTGAATACAAACAAGGCAAGAGAATCATTTAGTATTGTGGGGAACTTGCGAATTTTAAGATCGTGAGCGATTACATAAGGAAGCTCCATGTCTCGTAACAATTCAGTGCTCACATTTAAAGAGAAGATAATGTCAATATTATTTCTTCGGGCAATCCAGTGTAATGCTCCTTTGAATGGAGCTCCTTGCACCTGATATGGGGGTCTATAATCAAACTTATATGGCATGTCATGGTAGATTTGTCTCCAAGAACCCGTATTCAAATTGTAAACTTCGATTGTAACCTTATGATCATTATAATTCGCATTAGTTTGTCCGAAGTGCCAAACTAAAGCAACCACTTTGTAATCGTTTTCTCTGGAATCAAAACCTAATCCATAATTGTGCACCCAGCACTTCCATCCCGGACACGAAAAATGCCGTGGAGGAAGAAGTTTAAATTCTCTAGTTGCAGGGTTACATAACACAAACCTATTAGCATTCGATAAACAAAGCAACAATCCATTACAAGGCCACGAAACATGAAATTGTCCTTCATTGGAATTTCCGGAACTGAAGGAGGTATCTCAATACATGGTGAGATAACATCTAGGGATTCATACGAATGAAAAGACAATATTGTTCTACCATCATTAGGGATACTAGAAATTAGGATGCATGCCCGCTGATGTTTTTCATGCATTTTGATGAATTTAGGGTTTTTTATACAAGAATACCACGATTTACTGACGCACTTGAAACGCAACAATGATTTTACAGGCAACCTCACAAGTATGATCGTTAATATATCTTCATGTAAAGTATTGAGCATTCCCATGATTTGAGACATCTAACAGCTCTGTGAATTCTTAGCATATAAATCCTAAGACGCTTGAAATATGAAGGGTTCGCACGTTAGCTAAATGGGCTTTTCCAAATAGCCAAACCTAATTCTAATAGGTCTCTTTAGTTTATAAGGCCCAAGACCCTTACCCTTTTTTGTTTTAAATCCCAAACCAAATCACCTCCTAACTAGTTCAACTAGTAAAGGGATATGACCAATATACCCCCACCTTTTATCCTACTATGAAAAAGCTAAAACCTATCCCAAAACTCCATTGGTATAACCGAACCCCCCCACCCCTCATTCACTCTCTCTCTCTCTCTCTCTCTCTCTCTCTCTCTCTCTCTCTCTCTCTCTCTCTCTCTCTCGACCGTGCTTCACCACCACCGTGAAATCCACCCTGCTTGCACCAACACCACCCAACTGACCACCTCGCGCCGCCTCTGCTCCACCACCACTGTAACCCCCTCACCATATATCACCACCGTTAACACCACCCCCCTCTCCCGTCACAGCACCACAACCAACACCACCACTATCTTCATCACCACAACCCACTGACCACCATAACCACCCTCCTCTTTCCCCTCCCAACAGATCTGGAACCTCGCCCTTCTGCTGCAATGCTTTGACAGCCACCATCACCGGCGCTGGAAACCGCTGTAAGCCACCATCACCGGCAGGATCAACACCACCATCTTCTTCCCGGATTCAGATCTGCTCCAGCGCCCTAGCATCGCTGCTCTCCTGCACCCCACCACCATGGACGCTGCTCTCCTGCACCCCACCACACTGCGCCGCCTTCCGAGATGCAGAGATCCGCCATCCACCAACCCACCCATCGAGATCCGCCATCCACTAACCCACCCCTCGTTCGAGATCCGCCATCCACCAACCCACCCATCGTCGCTGCTCTCCTGCCACGTCAGCAACTCAGTGTTCCAGGCCACCACCGCCCTCGGATCTGCTCTTCGCCGCCATCAAGCAGGTTCCAGTCCATCAAGCTGGGTCCAGCCCCATTGGGCTCATGGTTGTTACCGGGTCCAGCCCCTCTACCGTTGAAGACCAAGATCCAGCCCTATTGGGCTCAGTTTTTTTTTTTTTTTTTTTTTTTGTGTATTGTTAGGCATAATGGGGCCAGCCCATGTTGCAGTTGGGCCAGCCCCATATAGGTGTAGGAATTTTTATATTGTAATGGGTACAGCTCTAGGCCCATATAGATGTATCATGGGCCAGCCCCATGTAGAATATTTGTGTAACATGGGCTGGCCCCATATAGGGTATTTGTGCAGTATAAAACATAAATAAAAAATAATTCATTTCGTTTAAAATTAACCTTAAATGGGTACGGCCCCAAAAACAATTTAGAGGGTATAGGTCTGCCCCATATGACTATATCTTATAAAAGACTTAGTAAAAAAACGTAAAAAACCCATTGCAAAAAAATGTATATGATCCGTACCCATTACGTGATAAATTAGATCACGATAGACTCGGGTGGGGTCCGTACCCAATAAGAACAAGGGTAAAAATGTAAAATATCCAACTAGGCAAATGAAATTGGGACTTAAAAAAAAATTGCCAACTAGGATTTATATCACAAAGATTTTACTGTTGAGGCCCTATATTATAATTTCCTCAGGTCTTTTGTTCTTCCAAATTAAACTAGGAAAAATTAAATTAAAGTTCTTCCTGATTAATCTAAAAGTAAAATAAAATTATCTGATGTTCTAATATTTATTATCAATAATCATGTATATTATAACACTTATTTTATGTTTTAAAAGATCAAGAAATCTAATTGATATATTAAGAATTAATTCTACATTTATCTAAGTACCATAGTTATTTTTAGAGAAATGATATTTATCATCCCTTTTTGGTTCACTTTTATATCACCTCGTGGATGCTTAAAACACCAATCAGAGTCATCTCTTACGTGGATGCTTAAAACACCAATCAGAGTGATTCTCTTTTTTCTCTCCTTTATTTAGTGACACATAAGGTGACACATAAGGGTGATGCAAGGGTGATCCAAAAAGAGGTGACAAATATCATTACTCTTTTTTTATTAGAGTTAAAAGGACTATTAAAATAAGTACCATAATTTTTCCTAAAATTAGGATAAGCAAATAATTTTTTTCGGGTCTTGTGATTAAAATATCCTTACATAACAAGTAATAAAACACAACAATTATTTATTTTATCATTACTCTAACCAGTCAATTTCGACGGTCAAATTTGGTAAACTCTGGCGAGATACTTTTTTCTAAATTTTTTGGAACGGCCACAAGTTTACTCTGGTACGACCGATCCAACTCCGGTAAATGTACTTTTCGGTCTTCACAATTTTTCAAAAAAAAAAATATGTTACTGTGAATTTTTTGAATTAGTTTGATTTTTATATGGGATAATTCTATATTTAGGCCTCAAGTGCAATAATCTTTCCAAACTAGGCCAAACATTATAAGACTTTTAACTAAATTATCCTTATATAACGAATAATAAAACAAAAAAAATATTTATTTTATCACCACCACTGCTGCTGGTTAATCAATTTCAGGGTCAACATTGGTCAACTCCGACGAGATTTTTTTTTTAATTTCAGGGCGGCCAGTAGTTTCCTCCGGCGATGACCGAAGGTCAACGCCGGTCAACTTGGGAAATTTTTTTGTTTTAAAACTTTATGGATAAAAATATATCCCTATGATTTTTTTTAATTTTTTTTGATTTTTCCAACTCAGGCGAAATATTATACCTAAGTTGTACCAGAACTGCAAGTACAGTATTGTACTTGTAGCGAGACAATATAGTATTTGCAGATGTTCATGGTGTGATCGAGAACGATTTTCAACAGCTAATGGTGCCTTTAGCTAGTAGTCTTTATAATAAATTCACTATTATTAAGAACATAGTAAGTAGTATTTATTACGTTCATGAGTTATGTACTCTAAATTCTATTTTTTAAGAGAGAAAACAACAAAGCGGCAAAATGGGTGTGCTAAAATATGCCAGTAGGCGATGTCTTTGACGTTTGTTTACACCCGATCCTAGATCAATTAGGAAAATTTAAATCTTGATTCATCTGCTTTAGGGATAAGCTAAGTAGGTTGTAATATCTTTTGTTTAATTATAAGTGTTTAGAACAAAAAAAAATTGTTTCCATTAAGGGGAAAAGTTTTTTCTTTTCTAGAGGGGATCCCAAGGGGGCAAAAAAATTATTTAAGATTTTTTTCTATTAAAGTGGAGGGCAGATTTTTTAGATTTTTATATTTTCCAGCATGGGTCCCGGGAGACAAAAGATTTATTAGTTTTTATCTTTTCCAGTAAAGATTCGGGGTAAAATATTTTTTTAGTGATAGTCAACATTCAACATGGGAACATGGTATAAAATTTTAAACATGGTCAATTTCATTCATCAATTCAACCTGAGAAAGGTTATCAAGTAAGAAATAAACCCATTTAACATGATATCATGATCTAAAT
Source organism: Nemophila menziesii (assembly GCA_029959085.1). NCBI lineage: Eukaryota > Viridiplantae > Streptophyta > Magnoliopsida > Boraginales > Hydrophyllaceae > Nemophila > Nemophila menziesii. The sequence goes on along the minus strand of JARWIR010000004.1, from coordinate 39,230,090 downwards.
CCTAAGAAGGTTAAAATATTCAACATTCATTTCTCGATTCAACCCGAGAAAGTTTGGCAAGTATGAAATAAACTCATTTAACATGAGACCGTGACCTAAAATAAGGTTAAAACAGTCGACATACAATCCTCTATTCAATCTGAGTAAGGTTATAAAGTATGAAATAAACTCATTCAACATGGGATATTAAAATCTAAACATTCTTTCATCGATTCAAATTTGTTCCTATTTGCCCCTAATAGACGAATGTCGTCCACTTCACCGTTAAGTTATTATTAAATTATTATTTAATCATTTTTAATTAATTTAACTATTTAAGTCATTATTTTAATCCATAAGTTTGAAAAAAAAACAATTTTGACCTCCTAATTTTTTTTTAAACATTTCCCCTCTGATCTCTAACTAACCCATAAATTTGAAAAATTAAAATATTTCCTCTTTTAAAATAATTCAAAACCCTCCCCACTTACATAAATTTCAAAAAATTGGAACCCCCTCCACCGGGAGCAAAAAAATTAGATTTTTTCCTTTTCCAGCGAGGGTCTCGGGAAAAAAATTTAAAAAAATTATATTGTTTCTTTACAAACCTAGGCTTGGGGGAAAAATATCTTTTTAAAGATTTTTTTCGAGCGAGGGGACGGTAGGCAAGATGGAATTTAGATTCGTTTTCTTTCCACTAGGGGGAGAAGATTTTTTTTCTTTTCTAGTGGGGAGCCCGGCCAAGGCATTTCTTTTATTAAAGTGGAGGGAATTTTTTTTTAGATTTTTATATTTTCCGCATGGGTTCCGGAGGACATAAATTTTATTAGTTTTTTTCTTTTCCAGTAGAGGCTCAGGGAATTTTTTTTTGAGACGGACAACATTCAACGTGGACATGACATAGTAATTTTAAACACGGTCAAAATTCATTCAACGATTTAACCTGAGAAAGGTTAGTTAGTAAGATATAAACCCATTTAACATGTGATTATGACCTAAATCCTAAGAAGGTTAAAATATTTAACATTCATTCCTCGATTCAACCCGAGAATGTTTAGAAAATAGTAAATAAACCCATTTGACATGAGATCGCGGCTTAAAACTTAAAAAGGTTAACACGATCAACATCCATTTCTCGATTTTTTTGTCAACTCCTTTTCTCGATTCCACCGAACTAAGGTTCTAAAGAAATAAATAAACTCATGCAACGTGGGATGATGACCTAAAATCTATCAAGATTAACACGGTCAACATTCCTTCCTCGATTTGTGCCTATTTGCCCTTTATAGACGGATTTCGTCTATTTTCCTGTTAAGTTATTATTAAATTATTTTTAGTTATTTTAATTAATTAAAAGCATTTTAAATCATTGTTTTAGTCCATAAGTTTGAAAAAAATATTTACCTCCTAATTTTTAAAATATTTTTTTAAACACTTTCCCTGATCTCTAACTGAACCATAAATTTGAAAAAGTCAAAATCTATCCTCCAATTTTTTTAATTTTTTTCAAAACCCTTCCCTACCCACATAAGTTAATTTCAAATATTAGAAAAAGAACCCATAACTTTTAACTGCACACACACCCACCCACTCCTTCCATTCTCCTCAACATCCACATCGATTTCCTCAAGCGCAGACATATCCATAGCTACAAAAAAAATTGATAGACTAATGCTGACTAAATTCATATAATAGAATCAAACTATACATCATTGTTTAAACAAAAAATCTATTGCTTATAAAATCTTAAAGGGTGTGTACTTTCCAAATACACCATCTGAAACAGCTAACTTAGGTTATTATCTATCATGGGGACAGAAAGCTTATTATTAGGAAGAATTCAATTTCTACCAGACATAAAATGGGTAGTTGGTAATGGAAAAATGATTAATGTTTGGAATGATGATTGGATTCTCCAATCTGATTAACTAATCAATACGTCTAATTGCCCTATCTCATATATATATATGAATTTATCTCTGAAAAACATACATGGAATAAGGAACTACTTACTACTACACTTGGCCCAGATAATATGGAAAAAATCTCTGCTATAAATATTAGCACAACAAATGCCCCTGACACCAATGTTTGGAAACATACAAAAAATGGGAATTTAACTGCTAAAGAAGTATACAAAAAGTAAGCTACTGAAACTACAACTGAATTAAAAAAAGAAATCCAAAATATTTCAACTATTTCATTTACTCTAAATGAAAAATTCTGGGATGAAATTTGGGAACTTAACTTACCTCCAAAGATGGAAAAATTTACATGGAGAATCATCACCAACTCTATACCTACTAAGCAAAATAAATTTCAAAGAAAGTGTGCATTAAATGATAAATTTAAACTCTGTGTAAACAACATGGAAAACATTGAACATTTATTCTTCTCTTTCTCTATAGCTCTAGATCTCCTTGGTTTGCAACTCATATTTGTCTTTTATTCTCAAGATTATACACTTAGACGTGATAGTTGGCTTCAAAAACTTTTAGAAGCTAAACATCCAAATAATAAAAGAGATGGACCTATAGTTGAGGTAACAATCTGGATATTATGGTTTATATGGAAAGCTAGAAATAAGAAAGATTTTGAAATTGTGAGCATAAGTCCCATTATGAATGCTACAAAAGCCTATCAAGCTTAAAAAAATTCATAAATGATACTAAATTTAACTCTGAAGTTGATATAAACTACTCCACCAAAACAAATGAGCAAGTTGATTTACATAGCAGGAAGTTAAAGACAACAAATCTTACTTATATTCATGTTGATGCCTCTTATCTTAAATGTACTTATAAAGCCTCGCCAAATTTCGGAAGCTAAAGCATGGATTTTCTATACAAATTTCGCTGAAAAAGCAGAAGCTATTGGGATTCGACATGCTCACCAAAAAGCTGCTGCTCAACCAATTAGAAAGTACATTTTGATGAATTATTGTTCTAATCTTATGAAGAGTCTTAAGAATGGCTCAAAGTTTGAAAATCGTTACTTATCTCACATTTTTGAAGATACCCATACGTTAGCGTGCTCAACAACAGTTAACTCCATCTCATTTCAAAGGAGTTAGATCAAGCCGCATATTGGATTACAAAAGAAAAAGGTAACCAACACTTTACCTTGCGATTGGCGGTTTCTTTACCCCCACCCTCCTTAATCTATTCTTAATTGATCTTGTAGCCTCCGCCATAGGTTAGAAACAATTTTAAACTTATTGTATGACTATTTATTTTTGTTTAATTCTACTTAAGTCTCAAAAAAATAAAATAAAATCAAACTATATATTATTTTTTTTCAAAAATCAAACTATACAATATAGTAAGTAGTATATGCTTTCAATTTTCTCTTTTTCTCTTTGATACTACTCAAACGACCTGTCGGTGGGCCTCTGCTACTTAACTTTCAAAACTTGAGTGTACTCATTACCCTTTGCTTTATTTTCCAAAACATGCCCCTGAAAAATGGAGAATATTCATTAGTAAATACAGTTGACAGGCAAAATTGTAACCAATTTAAATTTTGGGGTTCTTAGGGCTTACCGTAGCCAAGTGATCTGGAGGAGCTAGGGAGTCATTCCTTCAGTCTGCACCTCGATACGACAAACCCCAAAACCTGCTACTTTAATAGAACTATCAGCAGAAATGAGCAGATTATCATATTACAGATCATGATCAAGCTCAATCCGTGGACGTATTCCATTCTCTTATCCACATCCAATGCTTGCTTAACTGCCAGTTTCAATGGTACGGACCTATTCTGTCGTCGATTGAGAAACTGACGGACTGAACCTCCCTTCGCATACTCTGTCACAATACAACATGATATTTTCGCATACTTAAGTCATAATACACCATAACATTGTCTTACAATAATGTTTATTCAAAGATATGACTGTGGCCAGGTTGAGGTTTTTATAATTTTTATTTTGGGAAGAAAGTGGGGTGAAACAATTAGATTCTGGAGGGGAAGGGGAAGAAGAAGAAGAGACGGGGGGTGGGGCGGAAGGTGTGGATGGGTGATGGGTATTTTAATTTATTTATTTTTAATAAATATATAAAAAAAAGTTAAAATAATCATATGGGGTATTTGAAATAAATTTATAAAATTGGGGGTTAATTTTGAATTCTTTTAATCTTATAGATTAAAATTATAATTTAAGTTAATTAAAAGTAATCAAAAAATAATTTAATAGTAAGTTAGCGGGTATTTTGGATGGAATCCGTTAGTAGGGCCAAATTTGGACTGACTTGTAAATTAAAGGGTAAACTAACAATCGTGTCATAATATAGGGTAAAAATAGTGTATTTACTATATAGTTTATGTTCTTTCTACTAATGATTATTATATGTTCCATAATTTGAAAAGACGAGAATGCTTACTTTGGTGGGAAACCTCTAGTTGGGTAACCAAAAGCGTCATTTCGCTGTAGAGCTCGTGAAACTCTGCCATAATACTTTCTGACCTTTTGGTTGACAAGGCATTATCCTTTTCAAGATGCTTAATCCTACCATGAGAAATATTATCATGGTTCAAGAATTGTGTAATTTACGAGCAAGCGATAAGTCAAGTTACGAAGTTGTTTAGAGAGTAATGAGTGAAAAGTAAAAGACGAGGAAATGACTAAAATACATGCACAAAAAGCTCAAACTGATATCTATTAAAAGAAACATATTGCAAAATATATGACCTTAAAAACATTTCATTAGATCAAATCAATGTAAATTGACCTAAGATATTAAGCTTTAACATAAAAATTACGCAGATGGCCTCTAGTGACGTATTAGTTTATTTTGTTCTTGAAGGTTACTAATTCTTTGCAGCAGCAACTTAATCTCGTGCATTAATATGACCATTCTCAAATGCAACTTAAAGTTCCTCATAAAAACAACATGAATCATTTGGAAACTTTTTTAATTGGAAGTTTTATATCTACAATCCTAATTGTCTGACTTAATCAAGATTTTTTGTAATTGAAGTGTCGTAAGCATTAACATGATGTAAATTAATCAAAGTAGTAATGAAATCTGCTTTCTTTGTAACATTCTCTTCCTTGGATGTAGTTATTACTGCTAAGAAATATTTTCTTATCCATATATGGAAGGTAATGTCACTGGTATAAGTAAGCTTTAAGTCTCAAGTAGTATACTTATAATTGTAATGATTGTCTTGTTGATTACTAGGGGTATGAATTTTATGGAGCGCATAAATATGGAGGTATAGTAAGCTAAAAGATTGGATGATATGTTAAGTGGGGAATTTAATAGACAGGATCAAATAGAATCAAGAATACATATCAGAAACATGCTTATGGATTGAAGTCGAATGACTATGAGAGGGTTAAACGGGAATGAATTCGGGACGAGGTGGGGGTTGATATTCGAATTGGGGAGGGGGGATTATGAATAGGATAATTACAAGATTAATGTGGAATACATTACTGGTTGTGGCAGAGTTAATAATAATATACGTGGGATTGATATTAGTAGAGTGTTTGTAGGCACTGATTTATATGTGGAGCATGACTCTATGGTAAAACATTGTTAAGAAATACTAAATAACACTACACCGGGAAAATTGATAAGAAGGACTAAATAACACTACACCACTTCCCTTTGCTAATTTTTTTAGACACATACTTTAGTGATTCTACCAATATTGGGGTAATTATTTTTCCAAATAAAAAACTGCACATACATAATAAAATTCTAAAGGTGTGAGGGATTCATCCCCCCTCTCAACCCACGTTGATCAGACCCTAGTGTGCATAGATGTATACCATGATATCGTAATGTAAAATTAATTTAATTTACATATACATGTATAATATATTATAGCTAAATTTCATGTTTTTATATTTAATCTATTTTTATATATATATATAACAATAGCCTAAATATGATGTCTTACCATGCTGATTTTGAAATGTCATGGCCAATGATCTTGATCTTGATAAAATCATAATTCTGTTTTCAATACATAAATCTGTAAGGAAAATTTTAATGAATTGACTAATTTTATTCTATTCATCATATATAGAAAACAATTAATCGTGAATAACTGAAAAATATGTGTAGGATCCTTTTTTAAATGTTTAACGCACAACTAATTAAGTAGATATGACTGGGAGTTCAAAATGGCTTTCTGATGTATTTAAAAAAAAACTAATTAAGTAGATAAAATATTGATTATAATACTCAACTACATTACATTTCTATTTTTACTAATAATATTAATTAATATTATAAAAAATGTATGTGCGAGCGTGCACATCTATAACTTAATTTTAGATTTTAAAATTTATCCAATATGTATATCACCATTTCAAATTAGTCTTGTGCATAAATAGTCACATGCCATCACATAAAATACATCACATGCTTAGATCATATAGAAATATATGGTTTCATTTGCACACATTTAGTAAATATTAGGGGCTCTTACGAAATTGAACATTGAATACTATTAGAAATCTTAAAATCAATGGAGTGAGTCTTGAAATTTGTCTTACAAATATCAATTGAGATAAAAATCGAATTGTAAAATCTTAATATCTTTTATCAATACATATATGAATTAAGAGTCCACAATTATAATGAGAAATGATTATAATGGGTATAAAAGATCTTCACGCAAATACAAACATTAAAATTACTCATAGAAGCTTTAGGTATATACATGTATGATACTCTTAAAATCACATATACTAATTTTATTAGCAAAAATATCGATTTTCAATTTGAAAAAAAAAAGTTCAGTTTTAACAAGACAAACCAATTCTAAAGCATTATTACACGTTTAAAAAAATAACACATTAATATTTGTTGGTCTTACACACATAACACATATTGAAATTAACGATTGTATTTCATGTAAAATCAACAAAAAAACAATTACTTCAGATTTTGTTACCTCGGTAGCATCGTTGTCTCTTTCGGATCATAGATCTGCCAGATCTCCCACAAATTTTTTGATGTGTTACATAAATTATAAGCAAAAATTCCTTTGTTTATAGATATTATGTATAATAGGGTAATTGTGGATAGTTGCAAATAGATTGGTAGATATTGTGTGACAGATGGGGTAAAGGGGCAGAGAATGGCGAATGAAGTCGTATAATGGTGGTTAGGGTTTGAATCGCCGTAAATTTCTTTATATAAAGGTTATATATAAGAGTTTATTTCAATGTTACGAACTTACCTATATTCTAAATATTTGTCCCACTATTTCAAAATGTCCTATTTTTTAGCCACACGATAACCCACGACACTCTTATGGTTTATTCCACTAACTCCGTCAAAAAATTAACAGAATTAAAGGATATTCTCGGTATTTCTTCGAGCATAACTATTTCCAATATAGGTCATAACTATTTTTATTTCGATAGAGTCCACTTTATTTCGATTAATTTAAAATAAAGTTAAATTTCAGTATTGATACCTTTATTTTGCGCAACTACACTTTTGAATTTCTACAAATCTTTATATGAAGCATTGTTTCATTATACACCTCTATATTATGAAAAGGTTACGACGCAATACCATATATTATTTATATTTAAATCTTAAAATATATAATATTTAATTTTTTACCCCTAAAGTTAATAAATACTTTAAATTTAACCTCTAAAATTTTAATAATTCTTCATGTATGTCATTTGGGTCTGTTAATTGCAAAGTTTGTCTTGGCTAATTGAAAAAATGGTCTGTAATAATTATTTTTAGCCCAAATCAATATCAACATCATAATTGTTAATTTTATAATTGGAACTTTCTCGTTAATTGCAAAAATTGATTCATGTTACAAGAAATAAGAGAATGATAAATAATTTTGAAATTTCACAACTACATTAATTACACTCTATTTTATTTTCATAAAATTGATTTATGAACTTATTTTCCGTTCTATTAGAATTTCAACCACCTATTATAGACTTACCCTTGATTTCATAAAAGACACTCCCTCAATTTTAACTTTTGGGTGTGTTATGTTAAATAGCCAAATGTACATGTTTATGTCAAAAGGGTAGATTTGCAATTATACGTGTATGCCGTAAAAAATGGTGAAAGTAACTTAGACAAGACATTTGGTGTACTTAAGAAATTAGCTTCTAACCTAATATGTGATACCACATACTGATCTATCATAAAGAATGAAAGGATATTGAGTGGTGCATATAGATATTGGTGTTACTAGTGCGTGCAACAAGTACATATATACTCGAGGTCGTAGTTATATGCTTTACCTATATTGTGATTGGGGAGTTATGGATGAGCATAATGAGACGGCACATCGTGGATATCAAGACATATTTGATACGAATCTTGGGTAACTAGGACCAATTTTGAAATTAATGGAAAAAGGACTAATTATGCGATTAACAACTATGATTTTGCTGCTAATTTGGGCAAAATAAGAAACTAACACATGCATGTGTTAGTTAATTATTTTGGGCCTCTTAAGTAATTGGTATAGCAGAGTTCACTTGGATCTGGTAGTTAGTCCATTTATATTGATCTCGTTTAACATATATTTGAACAGTGGCTACATCTTCGGTTAATATGAGTCTTCGATAGGCATTTCTTGATGTGATGTTGAAAAATCAATGCTTAATGATAGGTAAATCATAAGGATTGAAATCATTAGGGCCTTAATAAGGGGAGGAACTAGGCAAGAGGATGGGGAGGCCCAATCCTCCCAAAATTTAGAAAATGTCATTCTTTTGAATGTCTTTCATAACATTTTCACTAATTTTACTCGTAAAAGGTAATAGTTTAATTAATTCACAAAGACAGAGACATAGGGAGAGATATAGCGAGAGATAGATAGCGTGAGAGGAAAGCGATGATGTTAATTACCTTTTGAGAAAAAGAGACTGTGCGAGTTTCGTGAGTGATCTTTGTGAGTGAGTGAGCTTCGTTAATGGAAGAAGCCGTTACAGACAGAGAATGAGAGAATCTAATTTGGTGCGTGAGTGCGTGAGCTAATGGAGAATTGATTACCTAGTGTATAATAAATATAGTATTTATATAGGGCGAAAAAGGAAACCTAGATAATTAAGAGATGTGATCTCTAATTAAGTACTTTATTAAGAAGGTATTTGTTTCTAAATTAAAAAATTAGAGGCTAACCCCATGAAAAAAAATGGAATTTGTTCTTTAAAGAAATTTAGGAAATACCACTTTTCCACGTGGAGGAAATACGGAACGTGAAAAAGTTAAAACCAGAACCTATAAATACACACACTATCATGCACATAGTGTTCTTCACTTTCTTCATTTCCTTTCTCCAATCACATACCGGAACGTCATCGAAACTCGGATGACGTAATCATCTCTCTAAATCACAAAATGTCAGCATGGGGATTAGGATGGAAAAGACCATCGGACACGTTCCATTTAACGTTAGGATACGGGTCAGACGCAACCACCACGGCGGAGTTTGGTGACACAAGCCCGACGTCGTATCAATCTCCACCCATTGAAGGTTTTGACGACGATTATGATGATAATGATGATGATGATGATAAACAGCCCCACCGATCAAAACTAGGATCAGGGTTTCAGATCGACGTTGATTGGGACGCAGCAGATGGAGACGATCAGGTGGCTATAAAGCTTCAATCTCAGGTAATGGCGGAGTTACCTCCGCCACAAGACACGGTGGTGGTTGATATCAAAGAGAAGGATACTGAGGTGGAGGTTGAGGTGGAGGTTAGGGTATTAAAGAGGACTGATCCTTTAAAAGCTGTGACAATGTGGCGGTCTAGTGGGTATGGAACACAAAGCGATGGTATGGGTGTGTTAAGGAGGTTAATGAGGTTAAATTTTGTGAATGTGGTGGGTCCCACAGGGATAGTGGGGTCCACAGGTGGAGTAGTAGAAGGGTGTGGTGAACATTGGAAGAATGTAACCCTGGTTAGTTTATCGGGTCTCGGAATATCGGTGAGTATTTGCACCTTTCAGTACTTTTGAGCACTTTTGAGTAGCTGTATTGTGTGTGTTTTCAAGTATTGATTTGTTATAGTTTAGTAGATATATAAGCATTGATTAATTGTTTAGGTACATTGAATTTCAATTACCTTATTAGGAGAGTACAACGATTTTTTTTCTGAGTTAATTGCATAATAGGTCCCTATATTATGCAAATATTGCACTATATATCCTTAGCTATATTATGCAGTAATTGCATTGTAGGTCCCTATATTATTGAATTAGTTAGCTTTATCGGTCCCTGTATTATGCAAAAATTGCAATATAGGTCCAATATTTTTGGCAGGAAAAAATTCCTAATTAATTGCACTATAGGTCCCTACATTAAAAAAATTGCAATATAGGTCCCTATAATATGCAAATATTGCACTATATATCCCTAGCTATATTAGGCAGAAATTGCATTGTAGGTCCCTATTTTATGCAAAACAATGTATATTATTGAAACAGTTAGCACCATAGGTCCCTGTATTATGCAAAAAAGCTTACTTCTTAAAATTGCTCTATAGGTCCCTATATTATTCAAAATAACTTGAATTATAGTGACAGAAGTTGACTTTGATTTTTAGTTGCATTATTGGCAGCCGAGCTAGAACTTTGTATTGCTAGTCAATTTTTCTGAGTTGATTGCAATATAAGTCCCTATACTTGGTAAAAATTGCAATTTAGATTTCTATATTATGCAAACATTGCACTATAGGTCCCTATATTATGCAAAACAGCCTATAGGGACCTATATTCCTGTGAAGGGGTATATTAATGTACAACACAGGGGTATAATTGTCTATTTCAGATCATCCAGTGACCAATAGTGCTATTTTCTCAACTCTATTGCAGGTATTCCCGATTGAAGTTACCACATTACCCCTACTTGAAAAGCTATACCTTGATAATAACAAGCTATCGGTTTTGCCACCCGAAATTCGTGAAATGAAAAAGTTAAAAGTTCTTGCTGTTGACTATAACATGCTTGTCTCTGTACCAGGTAAGCTTAAACTTTATATTATTTACAATTTACCCCCTCGTGATTTACAATAAGTGCGCTATTTCCCCTAGTTCCAAAAGTGCATCCTATTCTATTAAGCGTAGTTTCAAAAGTGTAAATATTGCTTCAAAACTAATTTATTTAATTTGGCACATATTTATTTCAAGGAATATTCCTTGAATGGTCCTTGAATTGTAGGTTATTTATTGGTTGAGGACCTGAACTTTGAAAGTTACCCAAATGGTCCTCGAACTTTGTTTTTTACAACCGTAGTCCCTGCATAAAATTCCGTTCTTTTTTACCTTAAGTGTAGCAGTTATTTTTGTAATCATTTATAAAGAAAATTCACCAAATGGTCCCTAAACTATCCCCTTTTACCAGTTTGGTCCGTGACAAAAAGGAAGTTCGAGGACCATTTGGGTAACTTTCAAAGTTCAGGTCCTCAGCTGATTACTGGCCTATAATTAAGGGACCATTTGGTAAGTTTTCCATTTATTTTATATTGACCAGATTTATTAATTAAACACATAGTTCATAGTGTACCACACTTTCCGTTAGTTTTAACAGAATTTTGGATGGATATTTTGTTATCACAAGGGATGAAGCACATTTATGAAAAAATAGGGGTTTGTGTGCACTATTTCAATACTACATAGACATAAAATGCACTTTTTAAAACTATAGGGAGGTAAAATGCAAATAATCCTAAAATCATTTGTTATACCATGCAGTTGAACTTAGTCAATGTGTTGGACTAGTTGGATTATCATTAGAACACAACAAATTGGTTCGACCTATTCTCGATTTCAGGTCACTTATCTAACTCTTTCTCAAAACTTGAGGGACTTAATTGCAAAGTCTAATAATTCACGTCCTCTTTTATTTCAGGGCTATGCCTGAATTACATGTTCTAAGACTATTCGGAAACCCATTGGAGTTTCTTCCTGATATTTTGCCTTTACATAAACTTCGCCATTTATCTCTTGCAAATATTAGAATTGAATCTAACGTCAATTTTAGATCCGTAAATGTACAAATCGAGGTATTTTATGCGTGGGTCCCACATTATTTTCATAGTAGTTTCGATAAACGAGACAAAAAATTACTTAAATGGTCCGTTAACTAAGGGTTCAGGTCCAAAATCGTCCCTAATATATTTTACAATTGTCTTATTTAAGGACTCTCCGTAAGTTCATTGCCACGTGGGAAAGGGGGGAGATTGTTTTGGGGTCAACGCTCCTGAATATAAAATCCGAACTAATTGCACTATAGGTCCCTATATTATGCAAAAAATGAACTATAGGTCCCTATAATATGTAAAAAATGCTCTATAGGTCCCTACATTATGCAAAAATCGCACTATAGGTCCTACATTATGCAAAATATATAGGTCCCTATAATATCTAAAAATTGCCCTATAGGTCCTTACAGTATGCAAAATACGCACTATATTATGCAGAAATTGCACTATAGATCTGTGCAAAAATTGCACTATAGGCCCTGTAATATTATAAATTGCATTATAGGTCCTTACAGTATGCAGAAAACGCACTATAGATCCTATATTAAGCAAAAAGTGCACTATAGGTCCCAAATTAGGAAACAATTGCAATATAGGTCCCTATAATATATAAAAAATGAACTACAGGTCCTTACAGTATGCAGAAAACGCGCTATAGGTCCTATATTATGCAGAAAATTCACTATAGGTCCCTATATTATGTAAAAATTACATTATACATCCCTATATTAGTTCTTAAAATTTATTACACCATAAATCCCAATATCATACAAAATAACCATTATTCTATTACAAGCAAAAGAGAAATATATACGCAAATAAAATAAATCAAAGCTAGTATTATAAATATCTTTTTTTTATCAACCCATAAGTGAAGTTAAGGAACTATTTCACTAACGATTATGCACACTATAGGTCCCTACATTATGCGAAAATTGCACAATAGGTCCTATATCATGCAAAAATTGCATTATAGGTCCCTATATTATGTAAAAATTGCACTATAGGTCCTTACAGTATGTAAAAATTGCACCATAAGTCCTTACAGTATGCAAAAAACACACTATAGGTCCCATAAGTGAAGTTAAGGAACTATTTTACAGACGATTTTGAACCTAATCCCTTAGTTAAAAGAACCATATTGTCAATTTTCACAATATAAACTAACATAAACTCTTGAAATTGTACTATAGGTGGGAAATGCTTCGTATTTTGTTGCATCAAGACATCAATTAAGCGCGTTTTTCTCGTTAGTATTTCGATTCTCTTCGTGTCATCACCCTTTATTAGCATCTGCTTTAGCGAAAATTATGCAAGATGAGCAAAATCGTTTACTTATCGCGAAAGATGAAACTGCGATTCGCCAACTCATAAGTATGATAACTAGTGATAATCAACACGTGGTAAATTTTTGTCTATCTTTTTTTTAATTTTTTTAAAATTATACCCATTTTGTCCTTTATCTTTGTGTGTTTCGACAATTTAGTCCTTTATCTTGCAAACGTAACATATTAATTCCTTGTTTTGTAATTTTGTTTCAATGTTATTCATTTTTTCGCGTCATAAGGGTATTTTAGTCTTTTATCACATCAATGATATTGGTGATATGTGGATTGAACGCATATAATGTAATGGATATACCGAAAAGGACTAAAGTTGTCACAAAATCAAACGATAAGGGACTAATTTGTCAAAAATGTCAAAGATAAAGAACTAAATAAGCTATTTACCCTTTAATATTGGGTAAATAGCCCGTTTCATCCTTTATCTTTGCATATTTTGACGACTTAGTCCCTCATCTTGCAAAAGTAACATATAAATCCCTTATTTTGCAATTTTGTTACAAGATTAATCCTTATTCCGTATATTCATTGTGTCATAAGTGTTGCCATATTTTAGCACGACACTTGGAAAATGTTAAAATAACACTTTCGGGGGTAAGGGTACCACCCCAATTTATTTTTCCAACTTAATTGCACTATAGGTCCCCATATTATGAAAAAATTACACTATAGGACTATATACTATGCAAAAATTGCAGTATAGATCCCATTTTTTTAATTAATTACACTATGAGTCCCTATGACTTACAAAATAACCTATTTTAAAAGTTGGGGGAACTAAATTGTCAAAAAGGTCAAAGATAAAGGACTAAAAACGTTATATACCTTTTAATATTTTCATCACTAACATGACATGCTATTTTGTAGGTGGAACGAGCATGCACAACTCTTTCATTACTAGCTTCAGACATATCAATAGCAATGCAATTAATAAAATGTGACATCATGAAACCTTTGGAAAGATTAATGAAATCAGCTGGTGCAGAAGAAGTTATTACAGTATTACATGTTGTTGTCAAATTAGCTTTCGTATCTGATGTTGTTTCACAAAAGATGTTGACTCAGGATGTTCTTAAATCACTCGAATCTTTATGCAACCATAAAATTCCAGAAGTACGTAAGAATTGCGACACTTAATTGCACTGTAGGTCCCTATATTATGTAAATATTGCATTTTAGGTCTTTTGATATGATATAAATTTATACTTATATCTTTCATAGGTATAAAAATTGCAGAAATTGCACTATAGGCACAAAGGAATTTTTTCCTAATTAATTGCACTATAAGTCACTATATTATGCAGAAATATTACTATGGGTCCCTATATATACAAAAGTTTCACTTTAAATCTTAATATAAATTTAAACTTATGTCTCTCACAAGTACAAAAATTGCAGAAACTGCACTATAGGCAAGAGGGAATGTTTGCACTATAGAACCCCCTATATTACGCAAAAATTTCATTTGATATAAATATAAATTTGAATCTCTCAGAGATATAAAAATTGCATAAATTGCACTATAGGAAAGGGGGTTTGGGAATAAAGGGCCAACTTTTGTTTTGAGTTAATTGCACTATAGGTCCCTATATTACGCAGAAATCGCACTATATTACACAGAAAGTGCATTATAGGTCCCTCATTTTTTTCTGAGTTATTTGCACTATAGATCCTTACATTACACAGAAATGGCACTAGAGGTCCATATACTATGCAAAAATTTCACTATATGTCCCTATATTATGCAAAAATTGCACTTAGGCCATAAAATAATTTTAAATATATATTTCATATAAAAGTTGCAGAAATTGCACTATAGGAAAGGGGGTTTGGGGCCAAGGTCCTTGATTTTTTCTTGTTAATTGCACAATAGGTCCCTATACTATGCAAAAATTGCACTTTAGTCCTTGATATAAATTTAAACATAAATCTTTAACAGGTACAAAGGTTAGCTTTATTTGCAGTTGGGAATTTAGCTTTTTCTTTGGTGAATCGTAGAGTACTTGTATCATCTGAGAGTTTACGAGAACTTCTTTGGAAACTAACAATGGTTTCTGATACACGTGTTAGTAAAGCATCTGCTCGTGCTCTCGCAATTCTAGGTTAGCTTTAAAACTTTATCTTTATTTGCACTCTAGGTCCCTATATTATGCAAAAATTTCAATATAGTTCCTTGTATTATTACCTTTCGGAATTGAACAAAAATTCGAAAAGATAACCTCAAAATCGAAGCTATAAATGTTGAAATAATAATTAAATTCTTTTTTATTTTCTTTTTAATATGTTTAAATTATGATTAAGTATCTTTATATAATCCAGTTTGATATTTACGTCATGGGAAATTCCCTAAATGGTCCTTGAACTATAGGTTATTTATTGGTTTAGGACATGAACTTTGAAAAGTACCCAAATAGTCCTCCAACTTTCTTTTTTGTCCCCCCTTAATCCCTGTTTCTATCTCTGTGAGATTTTTACCCGGAGTGATCCTCGAACTTCTAAAGTTAGCCAAACAGTCCTCGAACTTTATTTTTGTACCTCCACTTTTACCATTAAGCCCATGTGGAAACGGGTATTTTTGTTACCCAAATAGTCCTCAAAGTTTTAAAATTCCCCAAAATGGGCCCTGAACTATCCACCTTTTACCGATTTGGTCCTCGAGCGTCTTTGCCACATGGTACTTAACAGTCAAACCCTGATGGAAAAAAAATGAAGTCCGAGGACCATTCCGCGGAATGGCCTATAGTTAAAGGACCAAAAAGAAAATTTCCTCTTTCTATTTTTTATAGTGGTCAAAACTTTTCTTTTTCAAAAACTATAGTTCAGAGACAATTTGGGGAATTTTCCCTTACTTCTTTTCGGAACGTACTAGGGTATTAATCTGTTGTGTGTCAGGGGAAAACGGAACATTAAGACGTGCAATAAAAGGGAGACAAGTGGCGAAACAAGGTTTGTGTATATTATCAATGGATGGTGGTGGAATGAAAGGTTTAGCCACAGTAAAAATACTGAAAGAAATAGAAAAAAGTAGCGGTAAAAAAATACACGAGCTTTTCGATCTTATTTGTGGGACCTCTACTGGTGGTATGTTAGCTGCTGCTCTTGGAATTAAATTAATGTCCTTGGATAAATGTGAAGAGATTTATAAATCACTTGGTGAGTTTTTTGCATTTTAGATCCTTATATTATGTTTCTAGGGGCATTAATTTCCTTTTTGTACCACTTAACTAATGAATTAGTTTATCAAAATGGTTCTCAATCAACTATTCTGGTATTCAACTGTTGAAAAAAGAACATTAAACGTGTGTATGCAAGGGTATAATGGTCAATTGCTTATTTAATTTAAGGCCTAGTATATTTTTAAATTTTTACCACCAAATATTAGAGTTAATTTCACTATAGGTCCCCTATATTATGCGAAAAATTGCAATGTAGGTCCGACAATTGTGGCTGTATTATTCAAAGTTGAAATAAAGGTCCAATTTTTGTTGCAGAAAAATTACCGAGTTAATTTTCCTGTAGGTCCCTACATTATAAAATACTGCAATATAGGTCCAATTACATAAAATTGACATATATTCTAAAACTTTGCATAATATAAGGGACCTAAAAATCAAACCTATTTTGCAATATTTGCCTAATATAGGGACCTAACAAATATTGGACCTATATTGCAACTTTTTCATAATATTATGACCTATAGCGCAATTAACTTGGAAAGTTTTAAAGTCCCCCCAAAAAAACAAACTATCCTGGCTCCACACTATTTTGATAAATTAAGGGTTTGTTCAGAATCTTTATTATTTAAGTGGTCTAAACAGGACTCTTGTGACAGTTTAGGGACCCTAGAAACATTTACCCTTATGTAATAAATTGCACTATAGGTCCCTATATTAATTATTGTTTTTTTGTGTATTAGGAAAACTTGTCTTTAGTGAACCTATTATGAAGGAGAATGAAGCTGCTACTTGGAGAGAAAAGTTTGATCAAATTTACAAAAGCTCATCACAAAGTCTCAGAGTTGCTGTGCATGGATCTAAAGTATGTAATATTATATTATCATTTAGTCCCTAAATTTTATCTATTCATGCTTTGAAGCCATTCTGTTTAGATTTGTTTTACACCATCCGATTTTGAAATTTTAGTGATTATTATAGAATAAATTAAGGAAAAATTCCCCAAATAGTCCCTGAACTATACCCATTTACCAGGTTGGTGCTTGAACTTCTAAACTTACCCAAATGGTCCTCGAACTTTGTTTTTTACCACCGTTTGTTCAAATTCCATCCATTTTTACGGTTAAGTTCAAGGACCATTCTGGTATCTTTTGAAGTTAGAGGACCAAACCGATGAATGGTATTTACTTCAGGGACCATTTGGAGAATTTTTCCCCTAAATTTAATTCAGGGAAAATTTCCCAAATAGTCCTTGAAAGTTGGTCTTCAAACTTCAAAAGTTAACAAAATAGTCCTCAAACTTTGTTCTTTTACCACTGTTAGTCCCACATCAAATTCCATTTATTTTTACAGTTGAGTCCACATAGCAGTAGGTATTTTCGTAATTATTTATAGGGAAAATTCCCCAAAAGGCCCTTGAACTAAAACCTATTTTACCAGTTCAGGAACCATTTGTGAAATTTTCCCATTATTTTATGTTTTGAACCCATTCTGTTAAGAATTGTTGATTTTGAAAAGTTAATGGTCAAAACATGAGTTAAAGAAAAGTTGAGGGACCTAACTGTAAATTTATTCCAGCACAGTGCAGATCCATTCGAGAGGTTATTAAAAGAGTTGTGTGCGGACGAGGATGGAGATCTTTTAATAGAATCAGCTGTTAAAAGAATTCCGAAAGTTTTTCTTGTATCGACTTTAGTTACTGCTTCGCCAGCTCAGCCTTTTATATTCCGCAATTACCAGGTTGTGCTTTTACTTTATTGCAGAAATACCCCAAATAGTCCTTGAACTATTAGCTAGCTTTTTAAATTACCCAAATGTTCCTCGAATTTCATTTTTTTCCCCTGTCAGATTTCCAACGTTAAGTGCCACATGGCTAGGGGCGAAAAATTGTTCTTTTGGCCCCTCTAATTTTAAAAAAGAAAACACCATGGCCTTCTAAGATTTTGAGAATGTCACTTGGGCTCCCCAAACTTTACAAAAACTTATGTTGTTTGGTATAATATAATATAGAGACCTATAGTTTAATTTTAACATGATAGAGGGACCTATAATGCAATTTTTACACAATATAATAATTTATATTGCAATCAAATCAAGAAATAAATCTGGAGCAACACCCCTTGCCAACCACCCCCCCCCCCCCCCCCCCCCCCAAGTTTTGAAAATTATTTCTTTGATCCAGAAATATTGTTTAAAAAAATTCACTTGCCTACCCAAACTTTTGCATAATATAAAGAGTTATAGGGTAATTTTTTGATAATAGAAGGACCTATAGTGAAATTTTTACATAATATAGGCTATGCTGTAGATCTCGGTTCCGCGGCTTAGGCGGTCGATTGGGGCCTAGCGCCTAGGAGAGACTACGCGGGGCCTAGGCGGGATTACGCGGTTTTGAATCCTGCTATGTAATTTTATATATTTAGTAATACGCGTGTATAATTATGATAATTTTATCTATTTAAGTCATAAAATTCATCTAACACCACTATATTGAATATGAAAAATACTAAAATTAGAGTTATAATATCAATTCAAGAATTTCCGAGAGTAAAATAAATTTAATGGAGGGCCTAGGCGGCAAGTTTTTACCATTAATCGGTGCCTAGGCGGGCTAGGCGCCTCCTCCACGGCGACTAAGGCGTTGGGCAAAAATGCCTAGTATTTTTACTAGGCGTAAGCGGTTGAGGGGGGAGTTGACGCCTAGACGGCGCCTAGGCGGCGATATCTACAGCATAGAATATAGGGACATAGGATGCAATTTTTACGTAATATAAGAACCTATACTACATTAACTAACGCCCCTCATGTGGCAAAGACATCCAAAGACCAAATCAGTAAAAAGGGGATAGTTCAGGGACCATTTGTAGATTTTTTCCTATCAATAATTACGAAAATACCTGCTACCATGTGGACTTATTGGTAAATATCTAACAGAGTTAGACGCAGGGACCAAGAAAAAAAATGAAGTTTGAGGACTGTTTAAGTAACTTTAAAAGCCGGGTAAATGGGATGTAGTTCAGGGACTATTTGGAGAATTTTTTCTACATTATTATAGAATGCAATATTTACATAATGGTCCTTTATTTTTAATTTTAGTACCCAGCTGGCACACCTGAAACCCCATTATCTAGTGGTGGATATGGAGCAGGAGCAATTGGTGTTGGACATAAACGCACTGCTTTTGTGGGGAGTTGTAAACATCGATTATGGGAAGCTATAAGAGCTTCTTCTGCTGCACCTTATTATCTTGATGATTTTTCAGATGGTTAGTTTTTCTAATTTAATTTCACCCTAGGTCCCTCTATAATGCAAAAATTGTACTCTAGGTCCTTATATTATTGTAATGTTTTATCTGATGGTTAGTTTTTTTTGAGCCAATTGTTGATTGATGCCTATTAAAAAACTTATTTAAAAAAAGGTGTCCAGAAAAAAATATTTATTGAAAACAGCCCCATCCCAAATTACTCTTATAATTAACAATTAAAAAATAAAAAAAAAACTAATAAACACGCGCGTCCGTGAATTTTTTTTAAAATCGTCATAACTAATTCAAAAAAAAACAAAAAAAATCAAAAAAATTATATTTGGATAAATCAAATTAATATTTACGTCTATGATTTTTTTCGGAATTTTCTGAATTTTTTGATTTTTTTAATTTTTTTTCGCAGACACGAAATTTCATGTTTAAAACATGGAATTCCATGTTTTCACGGTTTAAAACATGGAATTCCGTGTCTGCAAAAAAAATTCAAAAAATTCGAAAAAATTCAAAAAATTCAAAAAAAATCAAAAAAAATTCATAGATGTAAATATGAATAAGATTTATTCAAATTTTTTTTTTTTTAATTTTCTGATTTTTTTTGAATTAGTTATGACGATTTCAAAAAAATTTCACGGACGCGCGCATGTGATGGAATTAGTAAAGGTATAGAAAATATAAAGGGGATGTTTTCTATAAATAATTACTTCATTAGGCATTTTTTTATAAATAAGATTATTGAAGGCATAAAAAAACAATTAGAGAGTTTAATGAAGATGTTTTCAATAATAACCCCTTTTTTTTTTTTTGAGTTAACTGCACTATAGGTCCCTATATTCAGGAGTACTTGTTAGGGGGCCTGATTTTTTTAAGTTAATTGCGCTATAGATCCCTATATTATGCAAAAATTGCACTCTAGGTCCCTATATTCAGGTGTGGAACTAGGAATATCTGTTAGGGTGCCCCGATTTTTTAAAGTTAATTGCGCTATAGGTCTCTATATTATGACATATTACTAAGGTTCCTATATTATGTAAAATATGAAATGTAAAATTGCGCTATAGGTCCCTATAGTAAGACACCTCGATTTCCTTCCTCCCGCAGTTATTATGCTGTAGGTTATGCAAAATTGCATTAAAGGTCCCTAAATTATGAAAAATTGTAATATAGGTCCCTATGTTAAGAAAAACTGTACTATCAATAAATCCCTATAGTACAAAAGTTGCACTATACGTCCATATATTAATTCTTTTAATAAATTAATTACACTATAAGTCCCTAATAATATACCAAATAACATATATGTTATTAAAGAAAAATAAAATAAATCAAATCCTAATAAGAAAACTTTTAAAGGTTAAGATGAGTGAAAGTGAAGATTAGAAAAATTTCAAGCGGAGGGGGGGGGGGGGGGGGGCATAATACAGTAATATAATTTATTCTTAAATAAGGATAAAAAAATCAAAGTCAGGAGGGCCATGGACTCCACTGAGGTCTATGTGGTCCCTATATTATAAAAAAATTGCATAATAGGTCCTTACATTATATAAATTGTACAGGTGTACACCGTTGGCAAGACGGAGCTGTTGTAGCAAATAATCCAACTATTTTTGCTATACGAGAAGCACAACTTCTTTGGCCTGACACTAGAATTGATTGTTTAGTTTCAGTTGGAAGTTGCTCTGTTCCTACAAAAGTAAGTATGAATTTCCTTTTCAGTCCTTGAACTATAGTCCATTCCCCAAAATGGTCCTCAAACTTTTAAAGCTACCCATTCAATCCATTTTCACCGTTGTCCGTGGCAACAGGTATTTTTGTTACCCAAATGGTCCTCAGTTTTAAAATTTCCCAAAATGGTCCCTGAACTATCCCCTTTCCTTGAACGTCTTTGCCACGTGGCACTCAACCGTCAAAATTCGACAGTCAAAAATGAAGTTCGAGTTCCATTTGGGTAAATTTAGTAGTTCTAGGACCATTCGAGAAAATGGCCTATAGTTCGAGGACCAAAAAGGAAATATGCTCATATATGTTTTAATTTTATTTTGCAAAGCTTAGTTGGGCGCTTTTGGATCATACGAAGGCCCAAATCGAACAAAATTGTGTTTTGGGTCTTCCAATGATTCAAACGGGCCCACGTGTTCTTCAAATGATCTAAACGGGCCCACCTAATTTGTACTTGACTAGGTTAGAAAAGGTGGATGGAGATATATGGATACTGGACAAGTATTAATTGAGAGTGCGTGTTCAGTTGAAAGAGTTGACGAAACTTTGTGCACTTTGCTTCCTATGCTACCTGATGTGCAATACTTTAGGTTTAATCCAGGTAATAAATTATATCTTTTTTGGTCCCTAAAATTATAGGTTATTTATCGCGGAGGACCTGAACTTTGAAAGTTATCAAAATGGTCCTCGAACTTCATTTTCGTCCCCCGGTTCGAGGACTACACCGATAAAAAGGGGATAGTTCAAGGACCATTTTGGGAATTTTCCTTATTAATAATTACGGAAATACTTACTGGCACGATGATTTAACGATTTGATGTGGGGACTAACGAAGGTTAAAACAAAGTTTGAGGACCATTTGGTTAACTTTCAAAGTTTAGGTCCTCAACCAGTAAATTGCCTATAATTCAAGGACTATTTGGCGAATTTTCCTATTCTTTTTGTACTGAAATTAATCTAAGTAGATAGAATCTGGATACATAACCTATTTGGTCCTTTATCGTTGATCTTTTCGGACAATTTAGTCCCTTATCTAAACCTTAGGGGTTAAAATGCAAATATTAATTTTATCTACATTTACAGTTGATGAACGTTGTGATATGGAGTTGGACGAAACTGACCCTGCTATTTGGTTAAAATTAGAAGCTGCAACTGATGAATATATTCAAACAAACTCTATTTTATTCAAGGATCTTAGTAGAAGATTACTTGAAAACCCTTACGAAGAAATATCTTCAGCAAATTTGAAATCTCGTGCATTTCATCAATTAAAGAGTTCTCCATCAGGTATACTACTTAATTTTTTTTTTAGTTTAGGCCCCTTATCTTTAGGGTTATTACCCAATAAAGCCACTATCTTTCATTTTATTCCCATCGTCCAAATTTTTGTCCGATTTTTTATGCATGAAAAAAATACAATAGCCCCTAGATTTAGCTCTTGTAGAAATAAAATTCCAGATTTTTAACCCATCTGGTAATGTGAATATACAAATTAACCCAAATATCTTTGTTTTAAAACTGTCTTTAAAGGCAAAATCTGTCGCCAAAACCCTGTTTATGTGTAGTGCCTATTCTTTTGAGAATCATCTTTTTTTTTCTTCAAGTATAGGCCAGTTTCCAGAATGGTCCTCGAACTTTTAAAAGTTACCATTTGGTCCTTCAAGGTTGTTTTAATCCCCCATTAGTTCTCCATCCAAATTTCCGTTAGTTAAGAGTGACGTGACAAACATTTTTAAGGTTAATTTCAAAAATTCGAGGACCATTAAGAGAACTGACCTATATTTGAAGGACCAAAAAAGAAATTTTCTCCCCTTAAAAATACTCACGTCACGGAGTTTGGGTGAAGGACTAACGGGGGATAAAAAACAAAGGTGAAGGACCAATTGAGTAACTTCAAAAGTTCGAGGACCATTCGAGAAACAGTCATATTGTTGGAGGACCAATAAAGAAATTTTCTCTATTGTTTTTCTACACGTTTTTTTAGAAAAAAAAAAATCACTACGAGACAAATAAAATCCCATTAATCCAACGGTGGGAATAAAATGAAAGGATAGTGTCTTTAAATACTCAATTTAATAGCTCTATTGGGAAAAAAAACCCAAATATAAGGACATATGTAGTAATAATACCCTATTTTTATTAAATCAAACAATTAACGAAATAAATTTATTGATTAGACGGGAATACCCCTTCATTGGGATGGAGACGTAGCGTCCTACTAGTAGAAGCATCAAACAATCCAGATTCAGGCCGAGTATGTCACCACGTTCGTTCACTCGAAACATTTTGTTCCGAAAATCACATAAAACTCTCTTTAACGAACGGAGTATCGGAAACATCTAATACTACTCCCGGACCATCATTTGCAACACCATTATTCACCGGAAGTTTTCCATCAACACCTCTTATTTTTACACCTAAGTCTCAAAGACCAAGTAAAAGTGATTTACCTCCACCTTTGAGTTTAGATGGAGCTCGAAGTGTGAAAGTTTCTTCTGAATCGCCTGATTTTCCTATACATAGACATCAACCTTCTTTACTTGTGCAATCTTTGCATGAGAAGTTACATAATTCTCCTCAAGTTGGTGTTGTTCATTTGGCTTTGCAAAATGATACATGTGGCTCTGTTTTAAGGTAAAGTTACTATAATCTCAAGATTGTTCTAAAAACTACTATGTGCAGTTTTAGATTCATTTTTTTCTTTAAAATATATGTATTAGTAATAAATTATTTTAACCAAAATTACGATAATTTATATTTGGGAAAAAGACCACGTGGATACCCGATGTTTCGTGTTTTTTTAAATATTTTTTTTTTAGTTTGACCAAAAAAAAATGTCCAAGGTTTCAGAAAACGGAAAAACAGGTCCCCCAATGTTTCATTTTTTACCCTCCGTTAGTAACTTTAATTTTGGTGTTAAGTGATGACGTGGCAGGGATAAAACATGTATTTCATAATTAAAAATAATGTATTGAAACGTTGGGAGAAAAAAATGAAAACGTTGGGTACCTGAATGTCCATAATGTAATTAATTTAAAAATCCAATAACTCTGAGATAATTTTATTTCTAATTATCTTTTTTCTTTATCATAGTTGGCAGAACGATGTATTTGTGGTAGCTGAACCAGGAGAATTAGCTGATAAATTTCTTCAAACAGTTAAATTTAGTTTACTATCAGTAATAAGGGGTAGACATAAAAAATATATAACAAAAGTTACCAATATTTCAAGTGTAGCTGATCTCGTATCATTCAGACCTTACTTCCATATCGGAGGTGTTGTTCATCGCTATATAGGACATCAAACACAGGTCTACATTTAGCGAAAAAAAATTATTTTATTTTTTAAAAATATATAAGTTGACAAGAATTTTTTTTTTTGTGTGAATATATTATATTTAGGTTATGGAAGATGATCGTGGAATTGCAGCTTATATGTTTCGTAGAACAGTTCCGTCTATGCACTTAACCCCAGATGATGTTCGCTGGATGGTACGTGTCTTGATCATTTATTGAATTTGCTGATTAGTCCTTTTGGTCAAAATAATTTCACTAAACCCCCCTGTAATCTCGTCGTTATTGCACCATAGGCCCACCATTAATTTTTCTGTCCAATAGGACCCCGTTGGACCTTCTAGTGATAGTAATGGTGGAGATGGTTGACAAATAATTATAATTAATATTGACAATAATTAAAAATAACACAATTAAATGAAAAAAATTGATAAATATTCAAATTAATTAACATAAATAAAATTATGTAACTATTATATATACAAAAATCAAAATTACATCTTTGAACCTAAGTAGTTTTTAATTGTTTGTCAACTAAGGGTAAAATAGTCATTACACTATTAAAAAAGATGGGGAAAAAAGAACCGTGGATACCCAGTGTTTCGCGTTCTGGATAAACAGGCGTTTTACTTCTTTTTTTTGGTTAGTACCTGGCGTGAATTCTGGTGTTAAATGATGACGTGGCAGGGGTAAAACAGGTATTTCACAATTAAAAATAATTTATAATTAATTCAAAAATACTATGCCACGTCAGCATTTAACTGCAAGTACTAACGGAAGACATAAACAAAAACGTTGGGTACATGAATGTCCATTTTTTGAAAAATTGTGTATTTATTTGTCAAAATTTAAAACAGTAGATATTTGGGAGGTATTTCTCACTTTCATAACTAAAGGTAAAATAGTCATTACACTAATAAAAAAAACTTATATAATGGTAAATAATGATAATGTAGATGAATAATTGAATATATTGTGTTTAATATAGATTGGAGCATGGAAGGACAGGATCATAATATTCACAGGTCAATACGGACCTACACAAGCTTTAATCAAAGCATTTCTTGACTCGGGTGCAAAAGCTCTTGTATCTCCTTCAAGTGAACCAGAAGATATGCATTTTACATCTTTTAATGTTTTAGAAACCGGAAAATTTGAAATCGGAGAAGAAGAAGGAGAAGATGAAGAAACTGAACCAGTTACACCTTCAAGTGATTGGGAAGATAGTGAAACAGATGGTGAACAATCTGTATCTTTTTGGGATGATGAAGAGGAAGAATTGTCTAAATTTGTGTGTGAATTATATGATTCTTTATATCAAGGTGCTTCAAGTGTGGATAAAGCGTTGAAATGTGCTCTTAATTTGCATCGACGGTTGAGATATTCTTGTCATCTTGGGAAAGTTCGTTAGTTTTGTGGGGTTAGAAGGTAGAGAGTAGATGTAATGGAAAAGAGAGTAAGAAAGAAAATAAAGTAAAATAAGAAAGTTGAATAATTTTGTAAGGTAGATAATATATGCTTATAAGACATTTTATAATTTTTCTTTTTGTTCAAATCGACATTTTATAATCGGTTACATATTTAAGATTATCTTAGTCTGATCCAACAACATATACTATTTTTTCAACAAT
The DNA here is from genome assembly GCA_029959085.1 of Nemophila menziesii. Taxonomy (NCBI): domain Eukaryota; kingdom Viridiplantae; phylum Streptophyta; class Magnoliopsida; order Boraginales; family Hydrophyllaceae; genus Nemophila; species Nemophila menziesii. The sequence continues at coordinate 39,203,692 of JARWIR010000004.1, read as the reverse complement.
TCTTAATGTCTGACTAATGGAATAGTTAATTTAGAATCATTTGAAACCTTTATTAGTAAATTAGTTCTCCCCTTTAGCCGAGGCAAACATTTTTTGCAATTTCTTTTTTACTCTATCATCAGCTAAAGCAAAGTCAATCGTATCTCTTGCTAACTCAAACATTTTTCTCTTTGTAAGTCCTTAATATTCGAAAAACAAACATTTATTAACTGACAGATTTTTTAAATTGACAAGTGAAATGTTTTAAGCAGATGTTGTAAGATAATATTCAATGCATAGGCTTGTAGAAAATACTTCAACATTATTAGTGTAGAGAACTAAAAGATGATGTGAATTATACAAATTTATAATGTTATATTTATATTTTTACTTTTTAATATAAAATAACATAAAATTGAAAATATTATAAAATTTATGTAAGTTTATAGTAAATTGTAAATTTAAAATAAATTTAACTTTTATCATTAATATGAATGAAATGTTATGTTATTAAATAATTTATAATCATTTAATTATCTTATAAATAAAAAGAATATAATATAAAAAAAATAATGTAGAATTTGTTCTCGAACATTAATAAATTTTTAGGCCATTTTCAACAACAACAGAAAACTATAAATCTATCATGATTTTTAAATATCATTTTACTGACCAAATTTAAAGTTTTGTTTAAAAATTTCAAATCTTGAGAATTGATCCTATCAAACCAATACCATCCATTTACACATGAATAACCCATCTACACAATTGTAAACACTATTTTCTATTCACCAGTCTTATACCTCTCCTATGAATACTAATTTAATTCTCTTTGGAATATATACAAGAATCCAAATAGAATTCTTAAATTTAATTTAGTGAATGTAAAACCATTTACCTAGTAAAGAGAATGAAAAATGCTTATAGATTATGACATCATGTTCAAAATATATGTTTTCACAATAAGAATGTGTTATAGTAAAAACATTAAATATTCAAATTTTATTTTCAATTTTGTAACCTACCACCAACACTATTTCGCTTGACTATCCCATCCTATTAACATATCCCAATTCTTTGACGTGTCTAGATTTATGGTATATTTACTTAGGGTGAATTATCTATAGGGTCTTAGGAGAACTATTTTTTCTCTATAGAGTAGTGTCTTGAAAGTTGTTATTCTTAGGGACCTCATTTTTGACAATAGTCTTTCCTACCCTTACTAACACTAAAAGACAAAATAGTATGATGTCACTGTTTCTCTCTCCTCTATCACTACCCACCTACCACCTACCCACCTACCACCCATCTCCGACCTCCGGCCATCGACCACCGACCACCGACCACCGACCACCAGTCACCGGAAAAAAACTGAGAGTACTCTCAGTTTTTCCCGATACCAGTCACCGGAAAAAACATAGAGTATCGGAAAAAACTGAGAGTACTCTATGAAAAAGGCAGAGTACTCTCAGTTTTTTCCGATACTCTATGAAAAAGATAGAGTACTCCGAGAATTAAAAAAATACTCTGACAATTTAAACGAATACTCTATAAAAAAGGACAGAGTACTCTATAAAATATAGAGAGTACTCTATGAAAAATAGAGAGTACTCTTTGAAATTACATAAATACTGTACAAAAATCATGTGTAGCAATTTAAATACCTTTCTATTCAAATTTAAACTCAATTACAATAGATAAATAAAAAAAATCTAAATTAATTACAAGTTGACCGGTGGTCAAACCAGATCTGAAATTAAAAAAAAAAAAAAAGCCTACACCTAACGCGTACACAGTACGCGAGTAAAAAAAAAAAAAAAAAAAGGAAGCAGTCCGGCGAAGCTCAAACCGGCGAAGCACAAACCTATTTCCTGTTCATCTTCACAACTAGATCGAGCCTCCACTGCAGCTCCACAGCAACCACGAGCTCTTTCTCCTCCGGCGAGCTCTTCATCTGCCATGGCTGCGGCGCCGAGCTTACCTGCAACTGAGGCGAACGGGTCTCCTGCAACTCCGGCGAACAGCAACCTGGAGAAGAAAGAGGCGGCGAGACCACCGATAGATCCACTCTTCACTCGCCGGCCTGGAGAAGAAGAAGCATCGAGACCGAACCGACGAGAGCTTCATCTGCCATGGCTGCCATGGCGAACAGCTCCCCCTCAACTGCGGCGAACGGCTCTCCTGCAACTCCGGCGAACAGCTACACTGCGAAATCCGGCGACACCTTCACTGCAACGCACGAACATCTTCACCTAGGGTCTCGCTTTGTCATCGAATGTACAGATCTGAAGAGAAAAGATCCAGATCTGGTTCGCAGCTAAACTAGATGCTGTGGTGGTGCTTCAGTGCTAGGTTTCACAGTGGTGGTGGTGTGCTCGGTGGTGGTGGTGGTGGTGGCCATTTCGGAGGTGGTGGTGGTTGTTGAGAGGAGAGAGGAGAGAGGAGAGAGGAGAGAGGAGAGAGTGTGAGGTGAGTAAATGAAATTATAACGTGAATGAAATTAGAAATAACAATTAGTATATATAGGTACAGAAAAAACAAAGGAAGGGTAGTCTAGTAATTGGGGTTTGGGGGTTCATGTGTTAAAAAGTTCCTGAGGTCTTTAGTAAGAAGAGGCTCTAGGTGGGGGTGCTAACTCGAAGAGGGGGGTGTCTTCAAGACCCTAGGTGTAATTATCTCATTTACTTATTATCTAGGATATTTTAAGTCTATTTTACATTGTTAGTTGGTGATATTACCAAAAATATATAGGTAAAAGATCAGTTTTAACTTTTTTTAAGAAAATGAAACTAAAAATGAAATATTGAAAAGTCTTACTTTTAATATTTAATAAAACAAAATTTGGGAGATCGGACCTTGAGACATAATCAGAAGGCACGAATTAGACAAGCAAAGTGGGTTTGAGTTGAAGGTAACTTTCAACCCCATGAAGTCTCTTGTTAAAAATACCCATTAAAGAAGTTAGAAAAAGATATCTTGGAATAGAAAATGGTTGGAATTTCGGAAACCAATTTATTACACATAAAGAGAAATCTTCTTCTTAGAGGCCGAATAAAATTTTATGTGTACTAAATACTAAATAATTCTTAATAAAACCAAAAACACATATAGACAAAAAACAAGTGGAAAATGATTACTGACCAACAATTTAGATAGTTACTGAGCACCGGCACTACTCATCGTCGACCACAGACCATCGTCGGCACCAGGACAATCTCAAAGAATCTTTGAGCATGAGAGACTCTGAATATGAAGTCTCTAAGTAGTAAATCTTTGAGTATGTCCAAAATATCTGTAAAAATGCTCAACAATTCTTTGAATATATCGAGTAAAACTTTGAGTATACTCAGGTATATAAAAAAAGGGATTATTGCTAAAAGAAACCTAATAAAAGTAGTTAATGGTTATAAGTAGCGTTCAATAATATATTTTAAGAAAAAATGCTACCCTTATTATTAAATTTATTATTTTATTTATAGTACAATATATAATTTTTTATATTAAACAAATAATGTGGCACTTCCACCACCATTACCACCATCACCATGTAAAAAAAAAAATTTAACCACCGCAAACATAATAAAAAAATCAAAAAAATTAAAAATACTTTATTTTTGGATAGAGCAAATTAATATTTACGTCTATATGGTTTTTTATCATGATATTCACTATTTTAAATACGAAATTTACTATTCAAAACCGTGATTTTTTTTTCGCAAACATGAAATCCACTATTTTAAATATACAGTTCACTGTTTGAAACAATGAATTTTATGTCTGCAAAAAAAATCAAAATTCCTTATGTTATGCCAACAGTGGCATATTTAAAATTTCTTAATAAAGCATCAAACTTTAAACCGACAACAAATCAAAACTAATTTTTTTTTCGTTCGGTGCTTTTTAGTCTCCTTGGATGCAAATCAACACATCAAGCCTCTGTTTTTTTTTTCTCAGGGTATGTGCTAAAGCCTAATAAAAGTACCTAATTGTTATATGTAGCCTCTAATAATTTACTTTATAAAAAAATACCTAATAAATAATTATTTATACAAAGCATCTTCTTTATCTTTATACCTTTGTTATCAAATAAGTATGGTCCTGGAACAATGACCTTCACCAGAAACCAGCATATTTGGAGTTTGAACAGAAACAGATGAAGAGAGAACACTTCAATCTTCAACCAACAACATAAAAAACCTTTCACCTGTGTTAAGAATAAAAAGGTTTACATAAATGATCCAACTTTAGTTTCCAATTTCTTCAGCAAGTGTCTTTGGGCTTCTTCATAGACATTATTTGATGACCTTGTAAAATGTAAAAGACCGAATTAAATGAAACTCTACTGAAACAGAGAAAATATTATTTGAGAAGTAAAAGGCAAAAGCAAGCTTCAAATGCATAAGTTGAAGAATCCTAGTTTAGTGTTGTGTCTTGTGTGGAGAGAGAGAGAGAGAGAGAGAGAGAGAGAGAGAGAGAGAGAGAGAGAGAGAGAGAGAGAGAGAGAGAGAGAGAGAGAGAGGGTGGAGAGAGTGAGAGAGAGAGAGAGAGAGAGAGAGAGAGAGAGAGAGAGAGATTTACGTTGGTTGGAGTAGAATCCTTAATCAAGGTGAGAACAAGTCTCAATTTCTTTAAATGAACAATTGAGACATCGAATCCCGGATTCAAAGTCCTGATAAAAAAATCTCTAATTTATTGCTTTGATTGTAAATTAGTCATCTTCAAATACTTTAGAGATATATGCTAGGGGTATATTTCATACCTTCAACCACAAACTAAATTCATTCACCGCTTTCTTATGTGACGTTCTCGTATCTTCTGTATCCATAACTACTATGACCACATTGTCAAGGCTTGTTGCACTTAGCTGTCCGGCACAAAATTTATTCATCTTTGGGCATTCGGTAATTTCCAGCTCAGTCAATGAAGGAAGCTCTAGATCAACGTTTACCAAACACAACATTCGGAAATCATTACTACTTTCAATTGCCAACTTAGTTAATTTCGGGAACACAAATATGTTTGTGTTTTCTTCTCCAAAATTCTTCTTCTCCTCTATCAAATAAGTATGGATTCTTATATTTGTATTATCTACGCAATACGAAGAAACATATTAGAAGAGAAAAATTAATTTTCCATAATTTGTGGATTAGAAAATAAGAAAGTACTAAAAGTGATTTAAACTAATCATTAACAAGTTTTAACGGGTTACTCCACTTTGTCTTTTTTAAGTAAAGTTACTTTGCTTTGTCTAAAGACTAGTAATAATGGTATGTGCTCCTTCTTTGCATACACCAACTCGCCTAATAATAATTTTTAATGAGGTTCAAAGGTTAGGTGAAGTTCAAATTATCTACTTTTTCTAGATCAATTTTTTATAGTGTCTTCAGGGACAGGTTATAGATCAATTTTTTAGATAGTATTTTTGTTTTTGTTTTGTAGAGTTATGAGTGAAATGTATATATACATAGAAGATGGTAATTTTTTTTGGTTACATCGGTTCCGAGCTAGCTTGCGCGCACCCGACTAATCCCACGGAGATATACATGCCTCCCCATATATATTCTCATGGTAAATCAAAACTAGGTTACCCATGTTCAGGGAGGGGTTCGAGCCTTGTACCTCTCACTTTACACCCGTTAGGGAAGAGATTCGAACCATTGATCTCCCCTTTTAAGTGCTGAAGAAATAGCAAGACTCTGGCCAGTTAATATATTTTTATCATTTTCATTTAATTAGAAATAGAGATAGGTGTTCCATACACATAATGAATATATACAAAGACTCTTCTTATTGGATCCCTTGATGAAACATACTTGCATATTACTAGAAGTCATTAACGACATATAATGAGAGACATTAATTAGCCTTCATTCCGAATATAAATTATATGATAAAGAAATATGGATTCAAATTATAACATTATTAAATTCATTTAATCAAATATGCTTAATTTAATATTAAATTAATCTAAATAAAAATAAATATCATAAACTAAAAATAAGAGTATAATATATGTAAATAATATATATTAGTAAAATGGTCAATTACCCAAAAGATATTGAGAAGAATTATAGTGCCAGGAACCAAGTGATTCATCTCTTTTACATAGAAACCTCAAAATTAACAAATGTCATTACTACTCTTCGAGTGTATATAAGACAAAAAAAAATAGATTTTTCTCTCTCCTCCATTACCATTACTCTCTCTCCACCATTACCATTAATCTCCCTCATCTTTTTTCATTTTTCCTCTCTCCCCCTTCATTAACTATCAATAATTTCCAGCTCCGACCACCGACCACCGCCGGAAAAAATTCTGAGGATAAAGTACTGAGCATGAAAAAAGTTACCGAGTATCGGAAAAAGTGCTGAGTATCGGAAAAATTTGCTGATTATTCGAATTTTTTTGTTGAGTCGATTTACTGAGCATGCTCGTTTGCTCAGTAACTTTACTAAACATGAAGGAAAAGATTGTTGAGTTCTATTATTTTCTTAATTAAAAATTATTTATTGTATTAAAGAAATTGCTAAGTATTAAAGAAAAAGAATAAAAAAATAAAAAATTGCTAACAATATCAATATCATTTTCTCATATTGTGTTGACCAAGAACAAGAAAATGATGATAAAGAATATACATACACACATACACATGCACTGAAGTTCTTTATTAAGATGATTTTTCAATCAAATATGGCTAAACAATGGGGCCAACACATTTCTACTTCCTTCTTCTTCTTATATTCATAATATCTAATTCCTCAGCTACAATTTTGTTGAGAAACATCACAACCGATCAAGCTTTTCTTTTAACCATAAATTACACGGTAACATAAAATAGTCAACCATAACTTGGCAAGGCATCCACACAAATTGTAGTGGTTGCAGCCATATTATCTTCTTAACAACACATCTGAGCCTCATTTTACTAAGAGCTAACATGGTATTTTCTCTGTTTCTGGAAAAAAAGAATGTTAACTCATAAGAAAAAGTTGCTCACCATATTTTCTCTGTCACGTACCCACGTTGGCAGAGCCAACCACCACCTAGATCTGGATCTATACTGCTTCAACGGAGCTGAATCATAACTAAACATAGAAAGCTTCAAACCTTTCTCTAACGAAGATTCAAGCGCAGGATAAAGCTGCATTTCGAACAGATGTAAGCGTTAAAGAGGGTCTTTGGGGAGGGTCTTCACCATGGCTCTTCGGAGGGAAACGTTGCCACTCGAGCAAGAAAACCACCTCAATCTGTGGCTCGTTTGCAGAGGTGCGATAGCAGATCTCAGTTCGCCGACTTAACGGAGGTGCGCCGGCTTCTCGGAGGTGCGACGACTTGGAGGTCAAAAATGCCGGCGAGCTTGGACGAGCTAGTTCCTTATGCAGGTTCGTGTGTTTGGCCATGGAGTCAGCTATGAAGTGAACTTGTATTCACGTGAAGAAGAGAAGGAGAGAAGAGGAAAGAGAAAATAGAGAGAATAAAATTTAGGGTTTTTAGAATATTTCTGACCAAAAGTAGTATATATAGGAAAATAAAAAACAAAAGGGGGTAAGAAGGTAATTGGATTTTTGGCCTATAGTGTTAATTTTTGGTTGTGGACTTTAGTAAGAAAAGAAAATTCCCCATCTTTTCAGGTTTTGGAGTGGTGTCTTCAAGAACCTGGTTTTTTTTTTGTTCAAAGCAATTATATAGATAAAGATAATAGGTTACAAAGTTATCCTACTCCTATATGGTCCTTGTCAACCCTAAGGATAATTGCTATATTTACCTTAATTTGGATTCTTTGATTGTTGATGGCGTAGCCGAAAAAATTGCAATGGTAAAATTTATTATTGGTCTCGGAGAGCGGCTTGATGGGAAGGTGAGACCTGAGTGTAAAGAGATGTCTTTTTGTTTTTTGTTCCGATACCACTTGAAGACACAGAATGTGCAGTGGAAAGGTGAGACCTGAGTGTGAGATTTCTTTTTGCTTTTTGTTCAATGCGAGTTTTTTTTTTTTTTTGGCGCTTAAGACATTTCTACATTATCCTATCTCGATTTCTATTATCCAATCCCTAGCCGAGAGAATAGCGAAGTAAGCCGATCAGAGGTAGTCTCATTTTTTAATAAAAGCTTTTTTTATTGGGGATAAAAGCTATTGGTTTTGTACTTTTTTTACTTACAAAAGAGACAAAAAGTACCCAATTTCAAGATAATACACCATAGAACAAAATTTCATGACTCACTAACAAAACAGGAAGATTAGATTCTCTCAAGCAAGAAAAATGGCGAATACACAGAATCAAGTAGACGAACAAGTAGAGCTTAATTGGTTAGTGAATCTTCCAAAAGTTGAACTTCACGCTCATCTCAACGGCTCCATTAGAGACTCCACTCTTTTGTATGCTTTCTCTTCCATAACCCATTTCCTAAATTCTCACCATTTTTGCATATAACGAAGAAATTATACTTCTATAATCTATAAATAATAGCGTTTAAATTAAAATTTGTTGGAAATTTCCATTTCTGAAGATGGTTACGAACATTGCGTTCCACGTGGCGGTACCAGATCCCCTAGTTTTTTGAAAGAATTTTTTTACCCTCTCGAATTTCAGAATCTTCACTTGGGCCCCAGTTTTTTACAATTATCTTTTCAGTCTTTGATTTTATAATTTTCTATGTAAATTATATGTTTTTTTGCATAATATAAGGACTTATAATGCAATTAACTCTTAAACATTTCATATAAGGACTTATACTACAATGTTTGCATAACATAGGGACCTCTCGAATTTCAGAATCTTCACTTGGGCCCCGGTTTTTTAAAATTATCTTTTCAGTGTATGTTATTTTTGCATAATTTAAGGGCCTATGTTGCAATTAACTCGAAAAACGTTTGATATAAGGACCTATACTACACTATAATTTTTGCAAACAATAGGGGCATATACTGCAATTTTTGCATAATATAGGGGCATATACTGCAATTTTTGCATAATATAGGGACCTATAGTTTTTTCATGACCAAGGAGATATACTGTGCAGAGGACTTCAATGACTTTGATAACACATATTTTTAAAATTTTTTTGCACGATAAGTCCCTATATTATGCAAAATAGCGTATATTTTTAAAAATAATTGCACTATGAGTCCCCAAAAAATAACTGAGGTAATTGATATATATTGTGCAGAGAATTAGCTAGAGACTTGGATAAAAAGGGTATTATAGACTTTTCAGACGTGGAGCATGTGATCTTAAAACGTACGCATTAAATTTTTTAATCCAAAAATTTCCTTTTATTTTCATTAAATAATTGATAAAAGGGCATTTTTGTCTTTTTTAATCAGAGGATCGTTCACTTCATGAAGTGTTCAAGATGTTTGATTTAATTCATATTCTCACCACTGAACACAAAACTGTTACAAGAATTACCAAAGAGGTATTTAATAAAGTGTAATTTTACATTTTTGCCCCTTCGGAATTGTATTTATTTTTATTATTTTAATTTTTTTTTCTTTTTGGGGTTAAAATAGGTTGTTGAAGATTTTGCAGCTGAGAATGTTGTTTATTTAGAGCTTAGAACTACTCCAAAGGTATGAAATTGTTTATATGCCCCTGATATTATAAGTATTTTCAATTTGGCCCTGGTTTTTTATAATTATGTTTATTGCTAAATTTGTGTTGTTAAACAATGTGGAGGACCTATAGAGCAATTAACTCAATATATAGGACCCAATTCTTGCTGTTTATATTGAAAATTCCCCAAATAGTCCCTAAACTATACTTTATTTACCGAGTTGATCCTTGAACTTCAAAAGTTAACATAATAGTCCTCGAACTTTGTTTTTTATCACTGTTAGTCCCCACAGCAGGTATTTTCGTAAATATTAATAGAAAAAACTCCCCAAATGGTCCCTGAACTATATAATTTTACAAGTTTGGTCCTCGAACATATTTTCCACCTGGCACTTAATGGTAAAACTTGACATTCTAGGACCATTTGGTTAACTTTTAAAGTTCAGGTCCTCAGCCTGTATAAAAAGCCTATAGTTCAGGGACCATTTGGGAATTTTTTTTTGTATTTTGATAAATATAGGGACCTATAATGCAAAAAAAATCCATTACTTCACTGTTTAATGACAATTAATGATCAATTTTATAATTTGTTTCCCTTCATTTTACTTAAAACCAATTTTCTGTATGATAAAATTTAGGTTATTTTGTTAAGGGACCTATAGTGCAATTAATTAAAAATATCCATTACTTCATTCTTTATCGATTTTAGACATAATTTTTTTCGTTTCTATAGGTTATTTTGCTTAATATAGGGACCTATAGTGCAATTAACTTAAAAAAAAATCCATTACTTCACATTTTAACGCCGATTAATTATCGATTTTATACATATAAATTCTATAAAATTTTCCTTATTTTATTTTACTAATTACAGAAAAATGATTCAAAAGGGATGAGTAAAAGATCGTATATTGAAGCAGTTTTTGAAGGATTAAAGTCAGTTAATACAGTTGAAATTGAATTTTCTCGTGGATTAAATTCAAATAATCGTGAAATTAATGAATTTCAAAAAAAGAAAATATTTGTTGGAATTTTACTTAGTATTGATCGTCGTGAAAGTACTGAAGCTGCAATGGAAACTGTAAGTATATTTATATTATTTACTTATTTGGTCCCTCAAGTTTTTGAAATCTTTACTTTGGCCCCTCTCTGACTTTTCTTTTATTAGGTTTAATTGTTGTGAAGTTATTTACTATTATGTTACACATTTTTTGCAAATTAAGAGTCATAAATTCGATAAAATTAATTGTAGGGACCTATAGTGCAATTAAGTAATTTTTTATTTATTTAGAGACTAATAATTTAAGTATCAAGAAAAATTAATATAGGGGCCTGTAGTGCAATTTTTTCATAATATAGGGACGGGACCTATAGTGCAATTAACTAAAAATAATATAGGGACCTATTGTGTATATTTGCATAATTTTGGGACTTATAATGAAACTAACTTAAAAAATCAATATAGGGACTAATAGTGCAATGGACTCAAAAAAATTAATATAGGGGGGACTATAGTGCAATGAACTTAAAAAATTTATATAGGGGCCTATAGTGCAATTTTTGCATAATATAGGGACCTATGATGCAATGAACTCAAAAAAAATATAATGTAGGAGCCTAAAGTGCAATGAATTTAGAAAAAATATAATGTAGGAGCCAAAAGTGAAATAATATAATATATGGAGATATATTGCAATATTTGCATAATACAGGGGCCTATAGTGCAATTTTTGCATAATACAGGGACATATAGTGCAATGAACTTCAAAAAAATATAATGTAGGGACCTATAGTGCAATGAACTCAAAAAAATATATAATATAGGAGCCAAAAGTGCAATAATATAATATAGGGAGATATATTGCAATTTTTGCATAATATAGGGACCTAAAGTGCAATTATATTGATCATTTCAAAGGTGGAGCTTGCTATAGAAATGAAAGATAAAGGAGTAGTGGGTATTGACCTCTCAGGCAATCCTCTCATTGGTATATGGTACTCTTTGACCCCTGATATTTATATTTATTACCACAAAGGCCCTTTTTATTTGGGGTCTTTTCCAAATAAAGCCACTATCTTTTAAAATGAGCTTTTATTGCCACAATAAAAAATTTTATCTCATCTTTGATTGTGGCTTTGAAGGCTCATTCTGATAGATGAAGGACCTTTTAAGTAATTTACGAAGTTATATAATATATTGTTTGTGTTCTTTTAGGGAAACTTTTTTGCCTGCTCTGAAGTTTGCTAAAGATCAAGGATTATCAATCACACTTCATTGTGGCGAGGTGCAATTTATTTAACTGAGAAATAATTATGGGGACCTATTATGTTATTTCGCATACTATAGGGACTTGTTATGAAATTAACTCAAACTATTATTATTTGGACATATAGTGCTATGAACTTAAACAATTTATATAGGGGCATATAGTACAATTTTTGCAAAATATAGGGACCTATAGTGCAATGTGCTAAAAAAATTAGGTTTAATCGTTGTGAATTTATTTAGTACTATGTTACATTTTTGCAGATTAAGAGTCATAAACTCGATAAAATTAGTCATAGGGACCTATAGTGCAATTAACTTAAAAAATTTAATATAGAGACTAAAAGTGCAAGTATTTAAGAAAAAATAACATAGGGACCTGCTGTGCAACTTTTTGATAATATAGGGACTTATAGTGCAATTAACTAAAAAATATTATAGGGAATTATAGTGTAAATTTGCATAGAGTGCAATAAACTCATAAATAATATGGGGACCTATCATGTTATATTGCATACTATAGGGAGTTATAATTCAATTAACTCAAAATATTAATATAAGGACCAATAGTGCAATGAACTCAAGAAATATAATATAGGGTCCTAAAGTGAAAATTCTTGCATAATATAGGTACCTATAGTGCAAGGAACTCAAAAAATATATTATAGGTGCCTAAAGTGCAATTCTTTCATAATATAGGGACCTATAGTGCAAGGAACTCAAGAAAATATAATATAGGGGCCTAAGATGCATTCTTGCATAATACAGGGGCCTATTGTGCAAGGAACTCAAAAAAAAAATAATATTAGGGGCTTAAAGTGCAATTCTGGCATAATATAGGGACCTATAGTGCATTGAACTCAAAAAAATATAATATAGGGGCCTAAAGTGAAATTTTTGCATAATATAGGTACCTATAGGGCAATGAACTCAAATAAATATAAAATTAGGGTCCTAACTTGCAATTCTTGCATAATGTAGGGGCCTAAATTGTAAGTCTTGTATAATATAGGGGACTAAAGTGCAATTATTGCATAATATAGGTACCTAATCCAAAGGAAATTCATGCAATGCTTGATTTTCAACCTGGTAGAATAGGCCATGCTTGTTGTTTCGGAGATGAAGAGTGGAAAAAGCTAAAATCATCTAATATTCCGGTTTGAAATTTACTTTTTGCATAATATAGGGACCTATAATGCAATTAATTAAATATTTGTTTGATATGTACAGGTGGAGATTTGTTTGACATCTAATATTAGAACTGAGACTATTTCTTCTCTCGATGTTCATCATTTCGGTGAGGTGTTTTCACTTTACGAAATTTTATAAGTTACCCCTAAGTTTTTAAAAATCCTTTTTTTGACCCTAGCTGATAAATATTCATCTCAAAAGAATTTAATATCAGAACCTGTAGTGCCATACAAAATTATAGGGATCTATAGTGCAATTAACGCGAAACAAATTAATGTAAGGGTCTATAATGCTATTTTTGCATTATATAAGGATGTATAGTTCAAATTTTGCAAATTCTAAGGATATGTAGTGTAATTGACTAAAGACAAATTAGTATAGGGATCCATAGTGCAATTGACTCTAAACTAATTAATATAGGGGCATATAGTGAAAATTTTCTAACATAAGGATCTATGGTGCAATAAACTCAAAACAAATTCATATTAAGAGACCTATAGTACAATTTCTGCATAATATAAGGACCTATAGTGCAATTTTTGCATTATGAGGACATATAGTGTGCAATTAACTAAAAACAAATTTATATTAAGAGACCTGTAGTGTAAACAACTCAAATTAATATAAGGATCTTTAATACACTTTTTGCATAATATAAGGACCCATAGTGCAATATTTGCATAGTCAAGGATCTACTGTGCAATTTTTCCTTAATGAGGACATATAGTGCAATTTACTCAAAACAAATTAATGCAGAGACTTGTAGTGTAATCAACTCAAATTAATATAGGGACATATAGTACAACTTTTGCATAATATAAGGACCTATAGTGCAATATTTGCATAGTTAAGGATCTACTGTGCAATTTTTACATAATGAGGACCTATAGTGCAATTAACTCAAAACAAATTAATATAGGGACATATAGTACTACTTTTGCATAATATAAGGACCCATAGTGTAATATTTGCATAGTCAAGGATCTACTATGCAATTTTTGCATAATGAGGGCCTTAAGTGCAATTAACTCAAAAAAAATGGCAGCTACTCCTAAACAGAGAATAGGTTCACAAAAAGGTTATATTAACAACTTCCATCTCGTACAATGTTAGGGACCTATAATGTAATTTTCCATAATATAGGGACCTATAGTGCAATAAACTCAAAATTAAATCTGGCAGCTACTCCTAAACAGAGAATAGGTTCACAGAAAGGTTATATTAACAACTTCCATATCGTACAATGTTAGGGACATATAGTGTAATTTTTGCATAATATAGGGACCTATAGTGTAATTAATAACTTATCTTTATAATTGCAGCGGATTTATATAATTCAAGCCATCCTTTAGTACTCTGCACAGATGATTCTGGAGTATTTTCTACAAGCTTATCTAGTGAATATTATATTGCATCATGTGCATTTGGTAAGTTAAAAACATTTAATTTTTTTATTAATTTAAAAGATGTGTCACTAATAAATGTTTTTTTTTTGAAATATGAAGGTCTTAAAAAGAAGGAAATGTTTGAGCTAGCACAAGATTCAATTAATTTTGCTTTTGCTGATGATGAAGTGAAAAAGAAATTGAGAGAAATGTTTGTTTTAGCTAAAAAGGAGCTACATTTATGATTTTTATGTTATGTGAAAGGTTTTTTAGAGTAAGATTAGAACAAGATTTAGTTATGAATTATGTTTTATATTAACTATTACCTTTGTGTTAGTGAAAAAATGTTGCATTATTGGTCCTTTTTGGAGGGGAGGATTTGCTAAACTAGTGTATAACATGAGTATATTTGGGTATTTCGCGTAACATGAGCATTTAAACTATTATACCATATCTTATATCTAACATAGTAAATCTTAAATAAATAGGAAATATTAAGTTTACATAAATGCCAAATTGAGATTAAGAGAATGTACATTTTACCTCATCTACTTAATTCTATAAGTTTAAAGTAATAGCCATATTATAAATCTAGTATTAATTAAGTTACTTCGAATAAATCTACTATCATCCAAGAATAAAATAAAAATACACCACATAAAATATGAAATTTGTATACTTTCACACCTTTAAAGATACTTTCTTGTGATGTGGTAACCTTTTCAAATGGTAGTTTGTTTTTCACTCAAAATAAATCGAGAATTCAAGGCTATACAGTACACTTTTCTCCTTCAATTATTTTCATCATTCAACTGTTTGAATCATTTAAGAGTTCAAGATCGTGTTTATCTTCTAACTAATTTTTTACATCCTTTCAAATAATTCTCAAAATAGATGATTATTCGTTTCAAAAGTATCGTCACACATCCCGCAAATTAGGGCCAATTCTATATACAATATCCTATCTTTTGTTTGTAATTTTTGTTGCAAAGACATCCACACTATATTCGCATGTTTGGAAATTAAACAAAAATTTGGAATTATATTTGTCCAAGGTCTATGAGAAGATCAGCAGCTAAAATTATTGTAAAACTTTTTATACATACAAAAAAAAAATATTCACCATTTAGAAAATCGTTAGCCGATCAAATATCCACAATAACATATGAAAAAGGATAATGAAAGAAATAAAAATAAATATTTTTATTCCCATGTCACCCATGATGGGAAAGACATGAGCGTACAGGGAAGTTATCTTTGATAACTTCCCACTTTGATGGTGGAGGAAGTGGAGAAAGTGTGAGAGTGGTTTATTAACAGCTAATAAACCAACTCTCCAGCTCTATAAATAGAGACTTTCTTTCTCACAAAACAACAACTACAGACAATCAAAGCTAATAAGCGTACCTTTCTTTTCTCTCCAAATCAAGAATACAACACAAATAATTCTGAGACATTTAGGTTGTGAAAACAAAAGGTTTAGTTCTAGTAATTAAACTTACGACCAGAGAAGCGATTCCTTCATTCCAATTCAATCAATTACAAGAAGGCTAAATTCAGGACTCTTCATTCCAATCCGCTGCGTATAAGGTTTGTCTGATAAACCTTCTTGTTTATATTCAAGTGTAACAATTGGTATCAGAGCATGTTACCAAATTGCATATATGATTGAAATAAATTTTGAGCTTTTATTTTGTGTCGAAAAAAAAAAAATTGAAAGTATTTTTTTTGTTCGGTCAAACAATATAAGAAGAAGGAAGAAAGTGAATTTGTTTTTGTACGCTCCAGTAGATATAAATTCATTAGGTTAGTTTTTGGGCTCTTAGATTAACTTGAGCCATTTTTATTGGATTAATTTTAGACCAAATTTTATTAAATTAGTTTGGGTCACGAGTAATTTTTTTTTGGGCCGGCCATTGGGAATTTTTTATCAAGTATTTTCATGGGCCGTTAGTCTATATTTTTTGGGCCTTCTTTTTTATTAATTATTATTGGGCCGAATTATTTTATTTGCCAAGATTTTTTTTTGGCCGAATAGGGCTGTTCTAATCATGGGGACCGTATTTTTTTTTTTTTTTTTTTGGACCTATTTTTTTTAAGAAAATTGAAATGACATGTTGAGGGGATTCGAACCAAAACCACTAGGTCCAATGACTAGTAGCCTTACTAGATTTGCTACCTTAAGTTATTGTTAATGAATATAATTTATGGAAAGATACTATTATTTTTTCTTGTTTCCTAATCAATTTTGGTATATTATTTTTATCGTTCCTATTTTCTATATGTAGAAAATGATGGAGACACGATCCCGGGGATCGAAAGAAAAGAGGCTCCGTCTATTGGGAGCTTACCGAATGCTCCATAGAAACGTAAGAAATCCTAATGGATCATCAGGGATCCATAGACCAAAAGTTGCAAGGACACCGAAAGAAAAACAGTCTTTGAGAAATAGTATCAAAGCACTCCATTATAAGAAGAAACCTCATCACACCCTAGTGCAACATGTGGCAATTGTCAATAGGTTGATTCAAGATGTCATAAATTGGGGTGATATCATATATGAAGGACATAAGGTTAAAGTTCTTTACAAAACTCTTCCAAGAGAGATGAAGAGGGATATCGAAATCTTATGGGAGTGTGATTTTCCGGAGAACTATGTTCATGGGAGACAAGCTACATATGAGTGGCTAGTCTATGCTTTGACTGAATCTCACTTGTGGAGGCACTATAATAATTCCACTAGGTCGGATCAGTGCAACTGTGGAATGCATTATCGAACTACTAGTGTTGATAATTATTTTCCAATTAGACTCTATGAGGAAGTGAACTTTGAGCAGTTAATTCCTAAATTAAGGTTTTGGATATGAAAGGCGTATGCTAGTTAGGACTTGCAATAGGTAGTTTGCTTAGTGTTTTGTTTTTTCCAATTTTTAATCCCTGTTTGTTAGGAATTGCATTAGTTGCTTTGATTCAGTTATTTCTTTATTGAACATGTATTTCATTTATGTATGAATTCAACTAGTTTCTTTGTTTTTTTTATGTTATTAGTTATTTATATTCATACATTTTCACTCTAGTTATGTTAGAGTAAGTGGGAGTTCTTGGAGAACTTAATTTTTGCAGTTAATGAAATTGATTGAATCATTAAGACAAACAAAATATGGTGGTTCATGATTGGGAACATAGTGAACTTTCTTTATCACTTATTTTGTTATCTTTCTTATTCATTCTATTTGCATTAATAGCATTGGGTAGTTAAATAATTGTATGAATACTAATGAAAAATCTCTTACTTTATAAGAAAATGACAACCGTCGTTGATGATCTCAATGGAGACATAATGAATGGTGAGAACTATACCCTGATAAACTTAAAATACATTATGTTCTAGAGGAACAAGAATTCTTGAGGTTATTAACAATGTCATGGCTCAGCCTAAGGAAGGCATCACAGCTCAAAACAAGAGGGACATGGAGGCTTATGAGAAGTGGAAAAAGATATATTCCACTACAAGAGGCATCTTGATAAGCTCCATGTATGACGATCTTGTCCATGAGTGTCAATAATACACCACCGCTCACGAAATGTGGGACGCTCTTAATGAAAAGTACAAGGGTACAACTATGACTAAGATGAGTCAATTGATCATTGAGTTTGACACTTACAAGAGGAAGCCTAATCAAACCAAGCATATTTGGGAGATGTCTAATATGATTAGGGAACTTGGACTGCAGGTCATAACCTTGCTGATGAACATCAGGTTCAAGATGTGATCCAATCTCTTTCAAATAAGTGGGAGCATTTGAAGATAAACTTGACTTAAAATGTGACGTTGGAAGATGAACGTCTTAATGCAGTTAAGTCTTAGGATCAGACTTATATATTGCTGAGTCAAGTTCCCACCAAGGTTCTTGCATTAAGTGCAAGAACAATGGAAAGAGAAACGAAAATGAGCATGCTTCCAAGAAGAATAAGAATGGTGGTAACAACGTTTTTTTTTGAAAGACGAGAGTAAAGTAAAACGCTATAATTGTGACAAGATAGGTCACTTCGCTCGCGAGTGAGGATAAAGATAGCAATATCATCTACTTCATATAACTTTACATATGTTACCAGTACTGTTTGCTAGTTGATTCTAATCCTTTGTGGACTGTGGATTCAGAAGCGACAGACCATGTAGCCTAAGACCAAGAGGCATATGTAGAGTACCATCTAATTCCAGAGGAAATGTGATGAATATAAGTTAGGAGACAACAACAAGGTTGAAGTCAACGGATTTGACACTTGCAAGTTGAACTTGCGAGGTGGTCAAACCTTATAACTACATAATGCACTTTACACACCTGAAATTCGAAGGAATTTGGTCTTGGTCACTGTTCTTCTAGGATTAGGTTTTAATATTCATTTTCATAACAATCAAGTAGACATCTATTATGACGCTAAGTGTTAAGTTTTTGGTTTTTATTTCTCATGTTTTAATAGTACTAGATGATGATAACTCATTTAATAGTTATTGTGTAAGTAATACTTCTTCTAGTAATAACGTAGAAGAAAGTGTATGGAATGCTAGACTAGGTCATATAACAAAGACCATATGAATTTGTTGGCTAAGGCGAACTTTTTTTGGGTTCATTGACTAGAGTCAACTTGCCAACTTATGAAAATTGTCTAGTAGATAAAGCAAGGGGAAACCATTTTTTGAAAAGGCTAAACGAGGCGAGTACCCATTGCAAGTAATTCATGTAGATATCTGTGACCCAATGAATGTTCAAAATATACAGGGGGACTTTATTTTATCACTTTTATAGATAATTTCACTAGTTTTGGTTATGTTTACCTGAATTTTCATACATCTGTAGCATTGAAATTTTCTTATGATATATTTCAATGAAGTAGAAAATCAGTTAGAGAGGAAAATAAAAACCTTAATCACGTGAATATCTATTGGATCAGTTGAAAGAACTGTGTGATGAAAAAATGAGAACTCTCCTAGAAATGGTTAAGTTTATGATGGCACAAGCTAATCTGTGGAGATGCCTTGCCTACTGCTAGTTATATACTTAACCAAATACCCACAATGACTGTTCCATAAAACTCCTTATGAACTACTTGTGACCCTAGGGTCGACAGACTATGTTCATGATCTATCTCATAAATATGGGAAGTTAGGTCTAAGAGGTAAGAAGTGTATCTTTATTAGATACCCAGCTCACTTTAAAGGATATGTGTTTATTGGTGAACATAACTATGGGGGTCTTACTGAAATTGAGTCACGAGATGTTACATTCTTAGAGAATGATTTTACCAACAGATGTGAAGTTGACAGAATTTTCATTTTATGTGAATTAAATTAGATTCAGGAAGATGATATGCAAACAAATGTGACACCTGATGAGGTAACACATACTAAAGAAATAGAGAAGGATACTCCTTGAAATCTTGAGACGGAAGAAACCATTGCATCATCTAGTAATCCTATTTCTCAAGATTCTCAACTTAAGAGAAGTGCTAGAGTTTTAGTTCCTCGTCGTCGATTTGAAATCGAAGGAGAAGTCTTTATGATAACTCCACAAGACGAAGAAAAACCTCGATCGGTTAATGAAGCATTCTCATGTCCTGCTAAGAATGAATGGAAGAAAGCAATGGAAGAAGAAATGGAGTCGATGAAGAAAAACCAGGTATGGGAACTGGTTAATCTCCCGAAAAGACGTAAGGCGATTGGGAATAAATGGGTTCTCAAAATGAAGAGGAAAACCTGACAATTACATTGACATGTAAAAAGCTCGCTTGGTAGCGAAAGGCTCTACTCAATATGAAGGAATAGTTTTTGAGGAAATTTTTTCTCCTGTTGTCAGATTTACCTCAATACGTCTTATTTTTAGCTATTGTGGCGCATCTCGATCTGGAGTTGCACCAAATGGATGTTAAAACTACATTTCTAAATGGAGATTTAGAAAATGTTATTTTCATGGAACAACCCTCGGGTTTCGTTGCAAAAGATCAAGAGAATAAAGTATGTAGATTGTTAAAATCAATATATGATCTTAATCAAGCCTCGAGACAGTGGAATTTGAGATTTCATAAAGTCATTTCATCAAATGGATTTGAGATGATAAGTGAAAATCACTGTGTTTATGTTAAATGTTCCAAGAAATTTTGTGATCTTATCTCTATATGTAGATGACATCCTATTAGCAGGGGATGATAAAGAGTTTATTCAAGCTAATAAGGAGTAGCTAGCTTCTCAATGTTATATGAAATATATGGGAGAAGCAAATTATATTCTTGGTGTTAAGATTAGTAGAGATAGGTCTAGAAGACTATTATCTTTGTCTCAAGAACCTTAAATCATGAATATAATTGAGCGCTTCAGTATGAATAAGTGCAATTCCATTGGCACTCCTGTAGCAATTGGAATAAACTTAACTCTCGACATGTGTCCTAGTACTCTAGAAGAGAAACAGAAAATGTATACAATGTCATATTTTAGTTCATGGATAGTCTTATATATGTTATGATGTGAATTAGGCCAGACATATGTTATGTGGTAGATTTAGTTAGTCATTTTAATTGAACCCGGGACAAGAAAATCCGAAAGTTGTGAAAAAGATATTGAGATATCTAAAAGGCACTATGGATTATGCCTTTGCTTTCGAGGAAAAAGATTACACCTAGAAGGATATATTACGCTATTTGGGATAGTGATATATATGGGGGTAAATCTACATCAGGTGATGTATTCATGTTGAATAAATTGCGCAATTTCTTGAAGTAGCAAGAAACAAACCTGTATAATTTTTGTCCACAATGGAAGCTGAGTTTGTAGCATGCTTACCTGTGGTTCCAGAGGCTGTTTGGTTAAAAAGGTTATTATGAACATTTAGGATTCTCAGGCAATAGTGGGAGTCCCATTATTATACATTGTGATAGTCAAGCTGAAAAGGCTTGTGTGAAAGCTCCTAAGTATCACAGTATGACCAAACACATTGATATAAAGTATAACGTTGTTAGAGATATTATTGCACAAAAGGATGTTGATTTGCAATACATACACACACGCAATATGCTTGCTGATCCATTCACAAAGGATATCCCAAGGGATATATTTATGGATATGTTAAATCTATATGATTAAGCAAGATATAATGTATGAATATTGTGAGTTTATGTGCATTCATGTATATATTTTCATTAGTATGTTTATTTTAATAATATCATGTTTGATATATATTATAATGCGTGTAATTTTTGAAGTATGTATGTCCTATAGACTAAGATTGGCCCTATCACACGGGCAATCGCCTTTGGCACAAGAGGTGCGCAAAGATGAGACTGACTCATAGTAGTGAAGAACCCTTAAGATAACTTGAGTTAAGATAGTCGCCTTAACTAAGTGTTAAGATGAGATCATAAACATGGATAAACCATGTTAAGCTTATATTATGATCGAAGTAGAATCCCACTATCTACTTAGTCTATAAGAGCCAGATATGAGTTGCTTGATTGATTTCATAGAAGGGTTGATCAATCGAAGAATTCATCTTAGGCAACGAGGCTTGTCTAATTATATATCTGTATGGTATTTATAAAATTGTGACATACAATTGGAGCTATATGAATAATACCATAACACGTGTGTCATACCACGTGTGCTTTCGACCAGAAGGAAGTGAAGAGTCGATCCCTGTCTCTTCATTGTGTGATGCCTTCAAAATTGTGCCCTTATTACTTTTGACTATGTCTTGGTATTTTGATTAGGTGTATGCTACTTTGAACATACTACTAATGATCATGAATGATTCGGTCTAATGGGGTATGTTTGGGAAAGCAACCTAATCAATGTAAAAGGATATAAGTGTAAAGGGAAGACTAAAAATTTGTATCAAAGTGTGTGCTTGCAGGTACCGATCATGTACGTCAATTTGGACTATGACATGATAGTGAGACACATGAAGTTATGTCAGTGAACTCTTTTGATTACATAAACGATGTGATATAAATTTAAAGGGGTCAGAGTTACTGAATATGATACAACAAATTATTAGTCTGGGGTACTACAAGATACGTAAGTAATGAGGTTTCATTTGAGCAACTATGTACCCTAACAGGTTATTAGTAACGTATGCTCGTATGCTTGTCGGTCGCACGACCTATTTTGTCAAGTATGATGAATTATTCTAGAAATGTGTATGTGAGAAGATTTGAGAAATATTGATGTATGGTGCATTGAAATGCATGTATCTAAAGGAAATGATTGTAACTCCATCATGTGCGAGTGGGAGAATGAAAGAAATAAAAATAAATATTTTTATTCCCATGTCACCCATGATGGGAAAGACATGAGCGTACAGGGAAGTTATCTTTGATAACTTCCCACTTTGATGGTGGAGGAAGTGGAGAAAGTGTGAGAGTGGTTTATTAACAGCTAATAAACCAACTCTCCAGCTCTATAAATAGAGACTTTCTTTCTCACAAAACAACAACAACTACAGACAATCAAAGCTAATAAGCGTACCTTTCTTTTCTCTCCAAATCAAGAATACAACACAAATAATTCTGAGACATTTAGGTTGTGAAAACAAAAGGTTTAGTTCTAGTAATTAAACTTACGACCAGAGAAGCGATTCTTTCATTCCAATTCAATCAATTACAAGAAGGCTAAATTCAGGACTCTTCATTCCAATCCGCTGCGTATAAGGTTTGTCTGATAAACCTTCTTGTTTATATTCAAGTGTAACAGATAAGGATATGAAACATGCAAGTGGGAGCACACAATTTAGAAAAAAAAGACAACAAACAACGTCCTAAAAGCTCAACCTGTCAACGTGAATTATCAAAGTAAATGATAATTATACCATATGCAACAAGAAACATCTCTCCCATATGTTCGAGACTTAGGTATTCAAAAAATAATAAAGATTTAAATGAAATAAAAGCTATAAATTTATAAATGTCTATTAAAAAATTTATTTGCTAAAATCATCTTTTCGATAAAATTATTTATTAAAAATATCATTTGACAAAATTACCTTTATATAATTTTTTTAATTACTCTATTATTTATCTTTTAAATTTAACCATCATATTACAACTTTCCACCACCACAACCACCGCCACCACCACTACTTACTACCAATTTCATCGCACGTGTCTGGATTTTTTTTTAAAATCGTCATAACTAATTCTAAAAATAGCTGAACAAAAAAATTGTATTTTTGAACGAGATAAATAAATATTTACGTCTATAATTTTTTTTGAATTCTTTTCGCAAACATGAAATTTATGTTTCAAACAGTGAATTTCATGTTTGCGAAAAAAATTCACTATTTTGAACAGCGAATTTCATGTTTAGAACAACGAATCATGTTTAGAACAACGAATTTCATGTTTGCGAAAATTAAAATTTAAAAAAAAATCATAGACGTAAATATTAATTTGTCTTGTCCAAAAGTGTAATTTTTTTATTTTTGTTGTTTTTTAAGAATTAGTTATGACGATTTTAAAAAAAAAATCTTGAACATGCGCATGTGTGATAGAATTAGTATTAGGTGGTGGTGGTGGCGGCTGTAACGATGATTATTTTTTACATGGTGGTAGTGGTGGTGGAAGTGCCACATTATTTGTTTAAGGGTGAATTACCCAAGGGGTCTTGGGGACCATCTTAGAGCCATATAGGAACCAAGTGGATTCTCTGTTCTACTTAGAGGCCTCAAAATTGACAAATACCTTTACTACCCTTATAGTGTATATAAGACAAAAAAAAATAGATTTTTCTCTCTCCTCCATTACTATTATTCTCTCTCCTCCATATCCATTAATCTCTCTCCTCCTTTATTAATTTTTCTCTCTCCTCTGTCATTAACTATTAATAATTCCAGCTCCGACCTCCGGCCACCGACCACCGCCGACCACCACCGACCACCGCCGGATAAAGTACTGAGCATAAAGTACTGAGCATAAAGTACTGAGCATGGAAAAGTACTGAGCATGGAAAAAGTACTGAGCATAAAGTACTGAGCATGGAAAAAGTACTGAGCATGGAAAAAGTATTGAGCATAAAGTACTGAGCATGGAAAAAGTACTGAGCATGAGCATGAAAAAAGTATTGAGCATGGAAAAAGTGCTGAGTATCAGAATTTTTTTGCTGATTATTCGAATTTTTTTGTTAAACCGCTTTATTGAGCATGCTCGTTTACTCAGTAACTTTACTGAGTATGGAGAAAAATTATTTAAGTTTTTGAAATTAATAATAAATGCAATAGATCTTGTTCAATTTTGAGATGAAAACACGATATAAAAACTAATTACAACAATTAAACTAAAAATCTATTTATTTTCTTAATTAAAATTTTATTTACATACAAATAAAATTACAACTCAAACTATTATGAGTATTAACCTATTCTACCAAGAAAAGTTAAACTTAAAATAATAACCTCTTCATTGCCTGCACAAGAAAATTAAAAAAAATGAAGTACCGCCTGCACAAGAAAAATGAATCGCGAGTTCAAAAAAGAAGATGCTGAGTATATACTCAAGCACATATTCTTTTAAAAAAAAAATAGGACAACTCAGCACATTTGCTGAGCAATAAACAAAAGTAAAAGTAATTGAGTACAACTAATGTAGAAAATGTAAAAAAAATAATAAAGCAACGAAAAACATCTTCTTCTCAACCAGTGAGCTTCTCGTCCAAAAAAAAAAAGAAAAAAACCAGTGAGCTTCTTCTCCGGCAACAGCCATGGCTTCTCTACTGCGAACCACAGCATCTCATATCTCGGACCGAGATGTCTTCGAACTGATTCGTGGCTGCAACCTCCATGGCGTGTAGATCTACTAAGTTTCGTGCAGATCTGCGAACGGACGAGAACCACTGGTGCGACTGAGCTTCGTGTCCTCCGGCGGTCGAACAGTTAACTCTACAATAGATCTATGGACGGAGCAAGATTTTTTCTCCATTGAACGACTTTTCAGGTAAAGAAGAAAGAGAGAGAGGAGGAGGAAAGAGAAAAGAGAGAGAATAAAATTTAGGGTTTTAAAAGATTAATGAACAAAAATAGTATATATAGGACATTAGAAAAACAAAAAGGGGTAAGAAAGTAATTGGGTTTTTAGTCTATAGTGTTAATTTTAGTTTGTGGCCTTTAGTAAGAACAGTTAATCCATCTGGTGTTGTTGGGTCTTGAGGTGGTGGGTTCAAGACCTCTTGGGTAATAATCTCTTTGTTTAATATTAAAAACTAAATGTTTTATTAAAAATAAAATAATATATATAATAGTAACGGTAGTAAAGGCATAAAAAATGAGAAAATTACCCAAGGAGTCTTGATCACACCACCCCGGGACCTAACAAGACCCCTTGAATTAACTCTTCTTACTAAAGGCCACGATAGAAAATTAACACTATAGACAAAAATCCTAGTTACTATCCTACCCCTTTTTGTTTTTATTATCCTATATATATTACTTTATAACAAAAAAATAATAAAAGCTAATACTCTCTCTCCTCTAGGTTTTCTGCAGCACTTTTCAACGTTTTTCCAATCCCTCCTTTGGTCAACTCTCCGGCGAAGACTGAGAAGACTGCCGCAACTCTCCGGCGGTCTCTATTGTTCATCTCAGGTGAGTCTTCCTACTGCTGTGGAGGTCCGATCTGCTGCGTTTTCAGGTGCTACGATGGAGCTCGAGTCTTCCTGCTGCTGCCATGGCTTCGCTGTCTTCTTCGAGATCCAACGCCCAGATCGAGCAGCAACGGAGCTCATCGCTATTGGCATCGCCGCGCGTCACTGGAGTGCTACGGTGGAGGTCATGGCTGTCGCCGGCGGTTCGCGGTGGTGCGAGGGGACGACGAAGCTCAGGCGAGCTGCTGAGCATCGGTAATTGAAGGAATTAGGGTTTATTACCTCTCATGAAGCATTATATACACATAATTCTCAATCTTCTGCATAATACTCTTTTCAGTTGCAAATTTATCCAATTAGGGTTTGGGTTTTTTGGGCTGTGAATAAGAAGAGCGGATAAGTCAGTTTGTGGTCGTGCGAGGTGGTGCGTGGTGGTGGTGGTGCGTGGTGGTGCATGGCAGATTGTTTTCTATTAAAGTTTAGGGACCTGTAACTCATCTTTTGCATAGTATATAGAACTGGAGCGCATCTTTTGCATAGTACAGGGACCTGAAGCGCATCTTTTGCATAGTATAGGGACCTAGTATAGGAATTACATCAAGTTTCTAATAGCTTCGTTTATATTGTAGTGATATTCATGAATACAATTATCAATTATCTTTCTTTATTTTTTAGGTGCTTCAATAAGTGATTAAATAATGAATATTGCTATTTAATTGTTATTAAATGATTGAATCAAGAAATTATTTAAACGAAACAACTTTTGTCTAAATGATCAGCACTTTTATTGATTATTAGGAGAAATGCTCAGCACTTTTATTGATTAAAACGAGCATGCTCAGCACTTTTATCGATTAAAACGAGCATGCTCAGTACTTTTTTCACACTCAGTACTTTATGCTCAGTACTTTTCCATGCTCAGTTTTTTATGCTCATTACTTTTTCGAGGCTCAGTACTTTATGCTCAGTACTAGGCTCAGTACTTTATGCTCAGTACTTTATGCTCAGTACTTTTTCCGGCGGTGGTCGGTGGCCGGAGGTCGGAGCTGGAATTTATTAATAGTTAATGAAGGAGGAGAGAGAAACTAATGGTAATGGAGGAGAGAGAAGAATCTATTTTTTTTGTCTTATATACACTATAAGGGTAGTAAAGTTATTTGTCAATTTTGAGGCCTCTAAGTAGAACAGAGAATCCACTTGGTTCCTATATGACACTAAGATGGTCCCCAAGACCCCTTGGGTAATTCACCCATAAAAAATACCAGAGATGTTTTTTATAAATAATTATTTTACTATGCATTTTTCATAAAATAAATTATTAGAGGTTACTTTTAATAATAAGCTACTTTGATTAGGCTTCTTTTACAATAACCTCGTAAAATAAATAAAGTATTTTCTGTGTATGTTGCTCAAGTTGAACCTTTTTTACAAGATACTTATATCAAAATTATGTATATGTGAAGGCCTCAGAAGACATTGTTGGAAATGGTAAGCATGTTATATATTCTTTTCAACAAAAGGCCAGAGATATGTAGTAAACAAAATTGTACATGGTGAATTTGACAGAGATAGGTATTAGGTTTCCAGAATTTCTCAGGTTTGTAACATTTCCCTCTTAATCCATAAAGAAAAACATTCGATGCATAACTGTCAGAGCTCCGAATACTTTTTGTCTTGAATGAAATGTGTAACTGTTAGAACTCTAATATGAGTTTCCAGCTCTTTTCTCTGTCTTAGCATAATAGAATTCAGTTTGATGTGTTTGTGAATGATTGTATTGCATTATTGAACGGGGATGATTGATACTTTTAAATGGCTGCGAAATACGATGTTCGTGTTGTTGAGATTCAGCAATTGAAGAATCTCACTTGACTATCTTGGTATATCTTCGTTTTCTGGATGACCTTTTTAATTTTCTTACCTTCCAATATTCAGTACAAGAAATATGAAAAAGAGGGGTCTGTGTATATATTATTAGACAATATAATACATTTTTTGTGTTCTTGAAATGAATATTTGGTACATTCCCTAAGCTACACAATTGGTCCATGTGGTATGTGAAATAACAAAATATCCCATATGGAATGGAGGGTGGATTTGCAATGTTAATTCTCTGACATACAAGGGTACGCTTGTATATTTTGAATAACACAAGGACCAATGGTGCGATGAAACCATTTTATTTCATATTTCATTTATTAATTCTCATTTTTGTTTGATTAATTAGCTATACGTCTTGGATTACCCTTCATTCGAAGCTATCTTGGACAAACCTTTTCTTTAGAAAATATGAACTGAGGTGTGAATTATGATTCAGTTGGTGCTAGAATAATCTTTTCAAGTGCTTTTGAATTCGTAATACACTTTATTTTAATTAGTTTGTATCATAAGTTGCACCATTACTTCATGTATATACTTGTTACTTCTTTAAAAAAGTGTAATTCTAGATATATCGCATAACATAAGGACTAATCGTGTTGATTTTGTATAGACTCAACACATCCCCCTTACACAACATATTCAACAAGTAATTGATACATTTCAATAGTTTATACTAAACAATACATTACTTGAGTTAAAAACCCCATTTTTCGTTAATTATTTTCAATTAGAGAATAACAATGGAGCTTTAATTATTTCCAATTAGAGAATAACAATGGAGCTGAAGCAAAACCTATTGATATATCAGAATGACATGTTATTGAACAACTACCCTCTTATGGAACAGGCGTCGCACCCCCAAAATACAAATCTCTACTTGTCTGCAACCCGTACTACCCAAATTCTTAAGTTATACATAAAAGGGTGGATGGAAAGAAGGGTGAGCTACTTGACTAGTGAAAAAACAAACAATCGTCATATGCAGACTTTAAACTAGGGGAGGTAATTATATTCAAGACGTGGGCATTGAACTTATATAGGTAAAAAATATAAATTAATTATTCATAAAACAATAAATAAATCAAATAATGTGTATATCAAACTAGACAGTTCATACTATCCAACAAGATATGTACACTAGCAAGGAAGAGTCAAGTTACAAAGGATATTGTTGTCTTTCCCTTATGACTCCCGCCACAACCTCGGGTACACTGAACCTACGACCCGCTGTTCAAGGAAATTTCTGCCACATGCGTCAGGTGGAAATATATTATGATAGTCGTGTCAACCTTAACAAGTCCATGTCGCACATTGCAACACTAATACTATGTCGAACAATTAACACCGATAACAATGACAAATATCACATATGAAACGGCCAAAGAGGTCATTTCGAACATATAACATTTAACGTTTAATGGACAGACAACGAGTTAGGTTGTGATATCTCAATATATAATTAATTAATCATATGACAACGAGATAATTCAAATAGTTACTATCACGGATAATCAAAATTTAGGAATTAAAGTACTATGGAATAATTTAAATCTAGGTTGATAGTCAACATATTTAGATATTATTTAATTAATCACTTGAAAATGAGTGATTGCTGTAATTTGATCTTGAACTTTTTATTTTTTTTCGATTATATGATTTTTCATAATATAACTATAATATATTTTTTTTAGATGAAGAAATATATAGTATCTATTTTATGAAGAAATATATAGTATCTATTTATGAAGAAAAATAGTTGTGCTATTATCATATGTATAAGTGTATGGTTTCTTTTTATTTACGCATACATAAACTAATCATTCCATTTATGTTATAATATTTATTTTTAGATTAAGTTTTGTATAATTAAACAAATATTTATCTATCGGTTATAACCCATAATGGATATTTATTCCACCTTATAGGTTTGTAGTCAAGCTAATGAACATTAGGGTTAAAAGTTATCTATAACCTATAAGTAGGAGGTCTTACTATATAATCTTTACACTCTATGATAATAAACAAAACGTTACGTTTTCTCTCTCTACCGTTAACAACACATACAACACGTTATGATCACGATCGTCTCTACCTTCAAAACAATAACAAACAGTAGGTAAATTATTTTTCAAAGTTACGATATTAATGTAACATTTTTTTCTTTCTCTGTTCAATGAATAAAATCAGCCGCCATGTATATAGTCCATCAATATTTTATAAATACAAGTGATATGGGTTTGGATAATCATATTTAATAGAAAAACTCTCATTAATTCAAATAAGCTGATAAGTAATTGATAACATAAGTATAACACATGAAAGTATTAATATAATTGCCTAATACTGATAACATATGAATTTATACACGTAGTCACATATTTCTTCTCACATCATATGTATAACGCATGAAAGCAATTGATTAAAACATCAATTAGAATACATCTTATATGTATGTGAATCAAATATTACATTTATATTTATTGATTAACGAGGAAAAAATACGTTTATCTTTCTTAAATAAATTTTGATGTTTCACCGCTGTGAACGAAAGCTTATGTACTCTACTTTAACTTTGTTCTTTTTCACCATTGTGAACGAAAAAATGTGCCGTCGTGAAAAAAAAATCCTTTTTATATCCATGTTCCTTAACTCGATCGCACTATTGTTATATATATATTTTCTTTCAATCCTACCTTATAACTTACAATGAAAAAAAAAAGAAAAAAAAAAGATATTTTTTCTTTCATAAAAAGAAGAAAAAGAAACAAACAAAGCATGTGATGTATATGTATGGTATAATACATTTTATTTATTTTCATTAATTGTTGTTTTTTCCTTTCTATACGTAGAATAATGTTTATTTTTCTTATTTATTTAATTTTATTCTTAAGAATAAAATTTTAAATATTATAATTATTCCTATGAAAAATTATATACCTAATTAAAGGTATATATCAAATACATAAGGCATATACATTAATTGTATATGAATTTTATGTTTATATCCTTTGATATAACATAACCTATACAAAAATAAAAGAAAATGACATATACACAAGATGTACATAAATTATTTGGATATATCTACTAATATAATATAACCTATAGGCAAAATAGGGCGTATACACAAGTTACATACGTATTTTATGTATATCCGCTGATATATCATAACCTATAACAAAAAAATATTAGGCATAACTTTATGTAACTTATGCGAACGCATAGATGCCAATTTGAGATCGTATTTCGGTTAACAAATGAAACAAAATATAGAGTAATTAAAGATATGTTTTATGCACATATATCACATAACATATCAATTAATTCGTTTTTCATCCGCATAACCTAAGATATAAAATAGATTTCTCCGATCTTCAAGCTCCTAAAAGAAATGACAATATCATATCTGGTACATCCAACCTAATAGAAGAATTTTAAAATATTTGTATTGTGCTTCTAAGATTTACATTTATCAAAACTCCAAATGATATTCTATTAGGGAATGTATGATGATATGACTTATATATAAAATTTCTGAAAAACCAAAATTACATTTTTTAGAAACATTGAGTTCAATAAGAGATATTTTGACTATAGTAAAATAAATCTACTAAATTTGAAAAGTGAATTAATTTGTGATCCTATCACTTGTATTTGAAAAATATCACTATATGTTATATTTTGCCAACATTATCATATGTATATTTGACAATGTAAATTATACTGAATATTCACAAGTGATAATATTAAAGATCAAGATTATCAAATAAAAATTAGCAAATTGGCTAGGCACAAACAAAGATTTTTATCCTAAATAATTTTGATACTAAATCGTCTATTTTTTTCAAGACGAATTCAAAGGGATATATACAAGTCTAGTAAAGTTAATTAGAATTGTATATGCCGAATCACTAAGACTAATGCTCATAGTAAATACCTCTATTGGTCAAAAACCAAAAATTATATCCATCAAAAAATAAAAAAATTAATTGTGCAATTTTATTGCAATTGCTCCACGGTGGGATATGAGAATATGTTATATATGATATTCTCAAGAATACGGGAAGAAATTAAAAAAATAAATTAACTGGAATACAAGTATACACCATTTATACTAATCCTTGTACTCATTCAAGTGATTGGAATATTATAAAGGTGTAGAGACTAAGTCACGATAACCAGTTATTAATGCTCCTAATTGAATTTATGTCTCAGAAGATCTATCGTATAAAATTAGACTATTGTACGCTTAAAGCGCAATAGATCAATTTGGTTCCAAAGATAGTATAAAGGAGCAACAACATGAGCAAAGAATTTTGACATCTTATAAGTATCAAAGTAGTGTATATAACTGAGAATTAAAATACTCATTCTATGTATCAGGTACCTGATTATATATTGAGATCTCTATTAGTTATTTTACTACTTTAAATTATTAGAAGCTAACTAAAAATTGATCATGATTGAATATTTATATATGCGCACAATAACTATTAATATATGAATAAAATCAAGATTTTTTTGATTAAAATGTCTAAATAAACTGACTGGCCATCAGTAAAAAGACATAAATAAAGCAAATATTTTTTTTAATTTCACTTGTACGACGTGAAATTTTTACAATTGTGAAAAAATAGGCTACAAGGGGGAGTCACTATATAAGATAGTATGTTGTAGCACATATGATTTATTTATTAAAGAGATATAATATCCGGTGGTGGATGCAATATCATTTGCTATTATTTTTTATGAAAAACTTCATATAAGTCTTATGTCGAACACTTTAAATCATTATATATGAATGAAGGGTCGATCGAATTTATGTCGTATTATTTATTACTCCTATTAAATGTCTCAAGTTATACACCACAGTGTTATACTTACATTAGGGTGAGACATTTATGCAATGCACTCTTTTTCCATTAGTATAGGTTTTTTTCCCACTGAGTTTTCCTTGCAAGATTTTTAATGAGGCTTGTTTATAAGTGTATTGACAAAATTGTACTCTTTTTCTTTAATTAAGATTTTGTCCCATCGGGTTTTTCTTAGATATGTTTTGATGAGGCATAATCTCAAAATTAAATATTTAAGGAGAATGCAATCTTTCAACAAGTAAACACAGTCCAATAATATGCTACTTGTATCGCCCAAGTCAAAGGAGGCTTCATCAAAGGTCATCGAATCAAGCACATCTTCCCAAAGTTCTTCTTTACGCATTAACTCCAAAAGAAATGTGAAATAAAAGTTCATTAAGTTCGCTCAAGTGACAATTTGACTGATTTGCGCACAAAGTCACTGCCTAAATCGACATTGAAGAAATCGATACACAAGATTGGCATGCGATGATTTCAATACCTTTCCTTAGATGCTGCCAAGAGGGGAGACAAGTACGCACTACACTCTTTTCCTTCATCACAATTTTGTCCTAGTAGACTTTTCTGATAAAGGTTTTTAATGAGGTAGTTTTAGAAAGTGTATAAAGAGACGTACTCTTTTTTCTTCTCTATATTTTTTTTCTACTAGGTTTTTTCTAGGAAGGTTTTAACGAGGCATATTCTTAAGGATTGAATATCTAAGGGGGAGTGGTATAAACCCATATAATGGATATTCATTCCAGCCCATGGGATTGTAGTCAAACCCATGAACACTAGGGTTTAAGGTTACCTATTACCTATAAATAAATACTCCCACTATGTAATCTTCACACTCTCTGATAATAAACAGAATCTTACGCTTTCTTTCTTTACCGTTCACAACACTATCATAATTACCAAATTTTTTATGGCCGTCATTATATATCTCGTATTTGACCAACGTTTAAAAAAATGTTACTCTCTCCGTTTCAAAATGTTTGTCCACTTTGGTTTTCACACAAATTAAGAAATATAATAATTAAAATTCCTACTACAAAATTACCCTTTATAAAGTGTCTTGATATCTTAAATGTGTATTGGAATAAATTTTAATTTTTTAATAGAGGTAATAATGAAAAAAATTGGAATAAAATGTTTTAAAATACTAAGTAGATAAACATTTGAAACAGTAAATTTAGTAAGTGGACAAATATTTTGAAACAGAATAGAGGGAGTAACTTTTTTTTTTTATCAGTTAAAGATATTTGATTTTCACCCAAAAACTTGATTCAATTCCCATCAACTAAATATTTTTTTCTTTGAAATATTTAAATATATATGGGGTCATTTGTTTATGGCTCTCATATGTATTAAAAAAAAACATGATCTTCTTATCATCAATGATGATTGTAATATCAACACCACATACTCTAAACCACACAATTTTAGTCGGCCACTACTCTTTCAAACTTTACTTACACTACCTACTCTATAGTACACAAATTTACTTCACCACCTCTTTCTCTTTATCCTAACTTTGCTTGGTCTGCCTTCCTCTCGTCTCTCATTCTCAAAACCACCTCATTTTCAATAAACGCTTAAGAACGAGGACGAACACTTGGTCTTGATCGAGATCGTATATGTAAGTTTAATTTATGCTAATTTTTTTTTTCAATTTGAGATTAGTTGGTGAGTGTCTTAGCTATGTGAGATCGAGTCAAACTCCCCAAGTAATCCGAGTATAAAGTCACATCTGTATTACCCCAATATAGATATGTGAATTGTAACACGCAATATATATTTAATATGTGTTTGTATTCTAACCACAATCTTTTAGCATTCCAAGACAAAATCTTTTTTTACTATATTTAGTAAGTTATAGTAGAATAAAATTTTCTAGCTTTTGGTTTAAGTCGGTAATATTATAACTTATTTACGTCGAAGTATTTTTTACATAAGTTATAAACGAGTCCAAGAACAATATTATTTTTTATTTATTCAAGACCGATCAGCTAAGATCCTTGCTGGATCAATCCTCTTTCTTTAAAGATTTGCCAGTTTTTTGGACTTCACTAGCTTGACGAAGGATTATAGCAGAACTACAGTTAAATTCTTCACATTTCTCTATGTTCTGTCTTCAGACTTTTGTGGTTTAAGTCTAACGAAATATTTTCACTTGCATATAGTTATCTGTTCTAAAGAGTTCTGATAAAAATTTACTTCATTACTACTCCATGTGAAAAAAATTACTTATGCGCAAGAAAGTCAATATGAAGAACAAATTAGAACGTTGTTTTTGGTAGTATAAGGGGGTGTTTGTTTGCACTTAATGAGCTCTTAATCTGGTTCATTAAGACACTGGACTAATAAGACTGTTTGTTTATACTGACCAATTCAGATCTGAATACCTTTTAATTGGTCTGTTTCATTAAGATTTCAAATCAAGTCTGATTCATTCAGACACTGTCACTTAACAGAATAAGTTCTATTCAGCTGTTATTCAGCATTAAGTACTTATCACTTTAAAAAATCAAACGACACCTAAGTGATTAACGGCCCAAGTAACTTTGCAAGGCTTTAATTTTTCTTTTCATTAGAGAACGAGTAAGTGACCAGATTCGGATCATCTTATAATTTTTTAGGTTCCCATGATTTAAAAATTCCTTTTTTTAGAACAAAAAGAGTGTTATTGCTATACCTTCACTACTGGTTTCGGCTTGTTTAGCGACGACAAGGGTCGTCGCTAATAACCCGTATTTCGTCGTTAAGCGTGGTTAGCGACGTCATGCCGTCGCTAATCTGTCGTCTCTATCCCTTCGTCGCTATTTAGCCCATTAGCGACGATTTGTTGTGATTTCGCTGTTAGTCACTCAGCCGATCATCGACGAGGCGTGGCGTCGCGAAATTTAAAAGTTAGCGAGGAGGGCCCATCGTCGCTAACTAATGAATTACTTTTTTTTAATCGCTTATTAATTATATATTTTTTTCTTTTTTAAATAATCTAACCACGAAATAATAGCGACGGTTACGTCGTCGCTATTGTTTTTTTAATTTTTTAATTTTTTTAAAATGTTGTCGTAAATCATTTTTTTTAATTTACATGTTTGCGACGAAACCATTGTCGTCGCTATTCATTATTGTTTTTATTTTTTTTATATTCATTTTTATTTTGTTTTTTTATTTAAATTTTAGTTTTTATTATTATTTTTATTTTAAATATAATGCAAAATTTACAAATAAATAAACATCCAAAAAAATATATATAATACGATAATTCGATACGAAAATTAAACGTGAAGTCAAAGTCAAACATAGTCAAAATAAAAGTTAAACATACGAAATAAACTTAAAGTCATAAAAATTACAAACCATCCGAATAAAATAAACATAAATCAATCGTCATTCAAGTGGTGCTCGTCTTCTTCATCTCATCTCTCTTCGCTAGTGGGCCCGGGTTTGCTGATCGGCTGAAGTCCTTGAGCGATTCTCATGCCGTTTAACGCTTCGCAGAGAGTGTCCGCCATGCTCGGGGGTTGACTCGACCGACTCGAAGAAGCTGTGGGCCCGGTCGATGCGAAGGCTGGATCCGGTATAGGTTCAAGTCCTTGAGCCACGCGAAGCTCGTTCATCCCAGCCAGAATCGCCTTAAGCAGCTCCTTCTCCCTATCCGGATGTGTAGGAAACCTGGATCGTTTTCGGACCGGACCAATGGGAGGCACCAAGTATTTTGTCTTGGGTGGGTGCGTGACCTCCATGATAGTCTCGAGCATGGCATCCATCTGCTCCTGGAAAGTAACTTCAGCTCCCTCCACTCCGGCCTGCACAACCTTCTTCTTCATCTTCTCCCGAAGAACCCCCTGTAATTAGATTTCAATTTAAAAATAAATTAGATTAATAAAAAAGTAAAGTTAAAAATAAATAATTAATTTAAAGCAATTTAAAAAAAAACTTACACTAGCTTTCTCCAAACGCTCGTCACGCCAGCTATCGGTAGCTGCATCGTAAGATAGGTGGTCGAAATAGCCGCTTAAAGGAGGAAGCTCCATCTCCTCCTGGGTTTGATCATCTAAAAAAGTCAACGGCTCTTTCGTCACCGTCTCCAGCTTCCCCTGGACAGTATACAATAACATATATTAATTAGTTAAATTTATAAAATAGTAAATTAAATTTTTATTATTAAAAGTTATACCTCTATAATCACCTCCCGAGTCTGGGACCAGTTCCTTGACCCCGCCTTGCTCGGAACTGTCTGCAGCTCTCGATTCTTCTTGTTTATCTCAGCCTGACTCTGTTACAAATAATAAATAAATAGTTATAAAATTAATAAATAAAGACGTATAAAATAATTAATAAATGATTATTTTCTACCTGTTTGGCCTCGTCATCCAACATCTTCTTCGTCGCCGCCCAATACTCCGGTAGAACATCTGGTGGATCTTCACCCGTGTAGTAGTATTCGTTCTTCAAATCCAACTTCCATCGCCTGTAGGCCGTAGAAGTCATCGTATTCAACCTCTTAATAATATCCCCCCAATCGTCTCGCCTCCTCCACTCCTCCAAATCAAAAAACTGGTGTAGTCGCTGCATAATAACCCCTTTGTTATGGTCGGGGACATCTGACCATCCTCTGTAGCACGAAGGAACGGCTTCTCGAACTGCATTCCCCACCACCTGACCCACGTGTTTGTTATGTGGGCCGACGAAGTTCCACGTGCCGTCGAGAACAGAAAAGTCAACTGGAATGGGCCAGCCGACTCTCTTCAAGGTCTCCTGAGCTGTCCGTATAGATGTGGCAGCTTTAAGGCGTCTTCTTTTACGTTCACCTGTTTTAGTGAAAAATATTTATTAATTATATATTATCTTAATTGAAATTATATTAATTGAATTTTTTATTACCCGATGGTTGGGCACATTCGGCCATAGGACGGTTAGGACCCCTCGAGGGATCGTTACTCATCCCGTTTCCGCCGTGACTTCTACCCATAACAGCAGCCATCTATAAAATTTACTAATTAGTCCTTTACTAATTATATTTTAGTCCTTATAAAATTTTATAAAATTGCAAATAAGTCCTAATTTTATAAAATTGCAAATAAGTCCTAATTTTTTTAAATTGCATTTTTGTCCTTATTTTTTTAAAAATTGCAAATAAGTCCTAATTTCTTTAAAATTGCATTTTTGTCCTTATTTTTTATAGAATTGCAAATAAGTCCTAATTTTTTTTTTAAATTGCATTTTTGCCCTAATTTTTTTTTAAACATTGCATTTTTGTCCTTATTTTTTTAAAAATTGCATTTTTGTCCTTATTTTTTTTAAATTGCATTTTTGTCCTAATTTTTTTTAAAAATAGCATTTTAGTCCTATTTTTTTATGAAATTGCATTTTAGTCCTCTATTTTATGATTTGCATTTTAGTACTATTTTTTTTTAAAATTGCATTTTAGACCTATTTTTTATAAAATTGTATTTTAGTCCTATTTTTTTATGAAATTGCATTTTAGTCCTATTTTTTATGAAATTGCAAATAGATCCTTATTTTTATAAAATTGCATTTTAGGCCTTAAACTATTTTTTTAATAATTGCATTTTAGTCCTAATTTTTATAAAATTGCACTTTAGTCCTTATGAAATTGTAAATAGGCACACATACAATTTTAACATATTGCAAATAGGTCCCTATATCTTAAAACACAATTAAATCACAATATCACAACAAATATTACAATAAAAATCCAAAAATCATAACAAAACCCTAATTTTAAACAAAGTCCAATTACAAGTTATTTTTTAACACAAAAAAATACCAAACATCCCAGATTAATATACATAAAATTCGGAAATCAGTAAAACATGTAAACATTCATGAATTTTTTCAACCAAAAATAAAAAAAATTGCAAGTTTGATCCGGAAATTGGAACCTGTTACGTAGAAATGGGGTAGATTTCGTACATGAATCCATGCCAAGAAGAAGGAATCATACAAAAAAACACAAGAAAAGATATTAGAAATTAGAAATGAAAAAATGAAAAAGAATAGATTAGAATGTGTTATTGGATTGGAATCATTACCTTGATGTCGGATTTGGTGTTGTTATGCCTCGGAATAGCTTGGTAAGGTCGGAAATGGCGATTTTTGGTGAGTTTTTGAGTGATTGTTATGGCAGAAATGAGCTCGGTTAGGGCTTTATAGAATAATTAATTAGCGACGACACGTCGCCGCGAAAATTTGGGAATTCGTCGCTAATTTTCGTGGGCGGGAAACTTGACCGCCCACGTTGACCAATTAAATTTTTTATTATTTATTAGCGACGACAAACTGGATGAATGTCGTCGTTAAATATTAGCGACGATATTCATCCTTTTAATGTCTTCGCTAATCCTTTGAATGTCGTCGTTATTTTTTTTTTAATAATTCTTTTTTGCTTTCCTTTTCTTGCTTGTTTTTTTCTATTTTTTTTCTTGTTCCATTCTTTCTTATTGAGGACTTGTGTAGAATAGGAAAGGACATTGAACGAAAAGTTTAAAAGAAGTTACTCCTATTACCATGATTACATCACATTAATGACGAATACTAATCGACAAAATTGATGGGACCATTTTGACCCTCTCAGTGAAGCATAATTACGCTCATGTGTTCAATCAACATTTAGAGTCAAACTTGAGTGTTTGGGATCTTTAGTCAACATTTAGAGTCAAAGTTGAGTGTTTGGGGTATTCAGACAACATTTAGAGTCAAACTTGAGTGTTTGGGGTGTTCAGTCAACATTTACAGTCAAACTTGAGTGTTTGGGGTGTTTAGTCAACATTTAGAGTCAAACTTGAGTGTTTAGGGTGTTTAGTCAACTGTTAGAGTCAAAGTTGAGTGTTCGGGGTGTTCAGTCAACATTTAGAGTCAAACTTGAGTGTTTGGGGGTATTCAGTCAACATTTAGAGTCAAACTTGAGTGTTTGGGGTATTTAGTCAACATTTAGAGTCAAACTTGAGTGTTTGGGGTAGCTAATGGATCGCCACGTGAATGAATTCCATGAATCTGTTATACAAAAATAATAGTTAATACTTTGATCATAAATATATAATTTTTAAACCAATGCCTAAAATTACATACCTTTTCCAAAAACCATTCCTTAAACATTAGACGATGCCTAATATTTATTTCTGTACTCGTTCCCGTAAGTGTGGATTTGTGTTCACTAAAATTGTAAATGAGTATAAATAAATTAATATATTTATATAAATATATTCATATAGATATATAAATAAAATTAAAAATAAATATAAAAATATTCATATAAATATATTCATAGATATATTCATTAATATATTCATATAAATATATTCATAAATATATTCATATAAATATATTCATATAAATATATTCATATTAATATATTCATATAAATATATTCATATAAACATATAAATATAAATATATTCATATAAATATAAATATAAATATATTCATATAAATATAAATATAAATATAAATATAAATAAAGATAAAAATATATACTTACGTCATGTATGCTTCGAGTTTGTCGCAATTATGCAAAATATACCAACTTATGTGCTCCTTCTCCTTATATGGTAAAGAACCATACTCTATCTTGCCAACTGGAGTGCATTGGGAACTGAAAACGGATAGCTCTTTTGGGACCGGCGGTGGTTCGTTGTATCTACCTGGATCGTTGAACTTTGTTTTTTCTTCACTAAGATACCTTGATATGAAATTCAACATCTCTTCCGCAACGTAGCCCTCGGCTATTGAACCCTCTGGTCTAGCCGGATTTCGAACATACTCTTTCAACTTTTTCAAATACCTTTCAAATGGGTACATCCACCGCATTTGGACCGGGCCCCCTAGCAATGCTTCATCCTATAAGTGTATCACTAAGTGGATCATTATATCAAAAAAACGCGGGAGGCAAAATTATTTCCAGCCTACACATAACTTCAACCACTTTCTTCTTTTCCGATTCTAACTCTTTCCTGCTTAGATTTTTATTGCAAACGACTCTAAACACGTTCGCTAACCCAATAAACACATCACTAATCACTCTGTCTTCAATAAGCCCTAGGAGACTAGCCACGAAAAGATACTGCATCATCATATGACAGTCGTGAGATTCATGCCGATAATCTTTCCCGTATCACTTTGAACATTGTTTCTCATACTAGATGCGAAACCGTCGGGAAACTTCTGTGCCTTCAGCCAGTCAAGAAATATAGTCCGCTTTTCCGTTGTTAAAGTGTACTTTCCCCGTTCAATATTTGTTTACCATTTCTCGATGTCAACCACAATTCTTTCCTAATGTTCATTTTCTCAAGATACATTCTCGCTTTGACGTTATCTTTGTTAACTTTCCCATCAAGACCTATAACTGTACCGAGAAGAGCATCACACACATTTTTCTCGCAATGCATAACGTCAATGTTATGTTTCAACAAGTTTTTGGACCAATAAGGTAAACGATAGAAAATACTCTTTTTCTTCCAATTGAATCGCCGAGTAACAGTTTGCTTCACGATCTTTCCCCCAAAATCCTTGTGTTTACCGGGAAACACAATGGGAAGCCGATCTAACTGTGTGTGAATATCGGCAAGACTATATTTCTT
This sequence comes from Nemophila menziesii, assembly GCA_029959085.1. Lineage (NCBI taxonomy): Eukaryota > Viridiplantae > Streptophyta > Magnoliopsida > Boraginales > Hydrophyllaceae > Nemophila > Nemophila menziesii. The sequence continues at coordinate 39,162,351 of JARWIR010000004.1, read as the reverse complement.
CGGTGGGCCCCTATGATCGGATTTCTTGTACAAAACACTTTCGCTTCTAAATCGATGTCCGGTAGGTAACCAACGTCTATGGTCAAAGTAAACAATCCCTTTATTCACACTCAATGACAGAGTATAATCCATGCATTCTAGACAAGCTTTGTAACCTTGACCCGACCATCCCGAAGTGTATGACCTAGCGGGAAAATCATTAGTCGTAGACAACAAACAAACATTCATCGTAAACTCTTCCTTCTTGTGGGCATCATACGTAAGGATCCCTTTATCCCACAACTCTTCCAACTCATCTATAACAGGACGAAGAAAGACATCCATGTCCTTACCGGGTGAACGGGGTCCCAGAATCAACAAACAAAGCTGGAATGTGGTTTCTTTCATGCATACCCACGGTGGCAAGTTATAGATGGTCAATATGACAGTCCACATGTTGTACGGGTTGTTCCGCATAGAGAAAGGACAAAACCCGTCGATTCCGAGACCCAGATATACATTACGAGGTTCGCTAGCAAACTCAGGATGTAGCGCTGCAAATCTCTTCCAACTATCACCATCAACCGGATGACGCAACACATCTGGATCGGCACTCTTTCCGGTATGGTGCCATATCATGTCTTCAGCGGTGTGCTTCAAAGCGTATAGACACTGCAATCTAGGAGCAATCGGAAAGTATCGAAGCTTCTTATGCGGTACTTTGATACCCTTCTTTGGGTCCCATCTAGACTCGCTACAAACTGGACACTTATCGAGGTCTTTGTTTTCTTTATAATAAATGACACAATCGTTCAAACAAACATCGATAGTAATATACCCCATACCCAAACTTTTCAACTTCTTGTTGCATGCTTCATAAGAATCGGGCAAATTGTGAGGTTTAGGCAAAATACGACCCAACAACTCCAATAGCTCGGTGAATGAGGTGTTAGTCCATTTGTTCTTTACTTTTACGTGCATTAGCTTGGCAATGAAATTCAACAAACTCATCGATGTACAACCATGATATAATTCTGTCTCCAATTCTTCAAACAATGTTTCGAAACTGCTTCGACTTGGAAGATGTGCATCTCTCATCTCGGTGTCTCCCGGATGTCCACCAACATCGTAACTCTGTCTCACATCGTCATAAACATGTTGAATTTCATTTACTATAATTGGATCTTTACTTGCAGGGGGTGTATGTGTTTGTATCTCATCCTCACCGTGTTTTGTCCAAACCTTATAATCATGGTTAAACCCGTCTTTTAGAAGGTGGGCCATAACAACTTCGGTTTTTAATCGACAGTAATTATTACACTTCTTACACGGGAAAGACAAGTAACCAGTATAACCTTTACTTTTCTTAGCGAATTCGATAAACTTAAAAACCCCAAAACAATATTCGCCCGTGAAATGATTCGTCGTTTTGATCCAACTCTTATTGATACTCATGTCCGTACTCGATTCCATCTCTTAGCAACAATTTTATTAAATTATGCGACTATATTCATATAAAAAAATAAAATACATAATTATTACAACGCAATGAATAAAATGAATAAAAATTACAACACAATAAATAACATAATAAAAATTACAAACTCATTGAATGAATAAATATTACAAACCATTGAATGAATAAAGATTACAAACTATTGAATGAATAAATATTACAAACCATTGAATAAATAAATATATATAAAAAACAAACAATTAATTAAACAAGTAAAAATATATGAGCACAAAATATAAATTAACACAACACATGCAAAATCAACCAACAAACATTTTATTCATGAACCTAATCATATGTTATATCAACTAGCTAATATAATCAAATAAATAAAATATTTAAAAAACATGAAATTTAATGAAAATACCTTGAATTAGATGGATAAAATGAAGAGTGATGATAATTCCCCACCAAGAAATTGTATTAATTCACCTAATCAAACCATATCGAAAGAATAAAACACAAAATTAATTAAAAAGTGAATTTCATGCAATTACCTTAAATTTTGTGATGAAAGTGGATATTAATGGTGCCCCACCTTGATTATTAAACCTAGAATGATGCAAGATGAAGTGGAGAAGAAATTACAAATAAAAAAAAGGAAATTTAGTTGTGTTTTTGGGAGAAAATCGGAGGAATTTTTTGGGGTTTTTGGGTGTTTTGTGAGTTAAAAAACCTGCTGTCTCCATTAAATAGGATTTTTAATTAGCGACGACCCGTAAATCGTCAATAATCTAACTCGTGTCGTCGGTAATCAACAAAATAACGACGACATAATGTGTCGCAAATATAGAGACGACACATCGGCGATTAAAAAAAATTCTAAACTAAAAAAAAATAATTAGCGGCGAAAAACAATAACTTAACGATGAATCCTCGCGTCACTAATTAACGACGGCTTTTTTTTTTCGCCGGTAAGATCTTGTCGTCGCTAATTTTGAAAAATTAGCGGCGAATTATGGGTCGTCGCTAATTTTTCGTTGGTAAACATCGCGAATCCAGTAGTGCTTTATCATTAGGGTAAGCTGCTATGAATTTTTTTTCTAATACTATCTTATCCTTTTAACTTTACTTCCACAGATCTCTTAGTTGTCACAAGGTGATTAGCTTCTGCAAGATTTAGAAGGAAGAAACATTAGAAAATGGCAGAGCAACTCATTCCTGTTGCTGCCCAAACTGCAACAAGCATGATTAGTAAGATTTGGCAGCACTTTAAATGTTTGTGGGACTACAATAAAAACATTAATAAATTGAAGGAGAAAGTTAATGACCTTGAATGTGAACAAAGTACAATAAAGTTGAAAATAGATGACGCTGAAAGAGATGCTGAAATTATCAACCCCAATGTGTCAAACTGGATGGTAAATGTTGATGATATGAAGAAACAGGTGGATGAAGTAGTGGCACGTACAAGTAATACCCAATGGGGGTGTCTCTCTTGTAAGTGTCCAAAGCTACATTCTCGATATAAACTGAGTAAGAAAGCTTTGAAATTGACTACTGAAGTTATTGGGCTAAAGACTGATGCAAGCAATCTTAATACGATTGGACATCATGCACCGCCAGGGTGGATGCCATTTACATCAGTACAAATATTTGAGAATGAATCACAAACGAGGATTGGTAATGATGTTATGGAAGCCCTCGGAGATGATTCAATCACTACAATTGGAATATGCGGCATGGCTGGTGTTGGAAAGACAACTCTTGTCAACGAAATTGCTGATAAAGTTAAAGCTACTAAATTGTATGGGTTTAATGAGGTTGTGATGGCAGTTGTGTCCAAAGATTTCAGTATTCGAAACATACAGGATCAACTTGCTGAAAATATGGGACTCACAATTCAGGGAACAACCGATCATCGAAGAGCAGAAGAGCTTTATTTAAGACTAAAACAGAAAGATAAAAAAATTCTTGTGATATTGGACGATCTTTGGGAAAAACTTGATTTCCATAAGATTGGGATTCCTAAAGAAGGTGAGCGTGGTGGGCTTAAAGTTCTGTTAACTTCAAGATATATTGGGGTTTGTAAAGACATGAACGCAAAACCTTTTGAGGTAAATGTTTTATCTAAAGAAGAATCGTGGAATCTTTTCAAGGAGATTGCAGAATTTTCGGAGGAAATGGATGGAATAAGAGACATAGCCCAAGATGTGGCGGATGAATGTGGAGGCTTGCCTCTTGCAATCGTGATTGTTGGTGGGGTTTTAAAGGGGAAAAAAGATTATTTTTGGAGAGAGGTCCTTCGACAACTCAAAGATTCCTGTGTGACCAGCTTTCCTGATGTGCCTGACAAAGTGTACTCAGTAATAAAGTTAAGCTATGACCATTTGGAAAATGAGTCACAGACACTTCTTTTACTTTGTTCTCTCTTCCCTGAAGATTATAACATTCCAGTTGAAGATTTGGTAAGATATGCCAACGGGTTTATCGATGTTAAAACAATTGAAATAGTAAGAGATAAAGTAGATATGATAGTGGATGTTCTGAGAGGTTGTTATCTACTGCTCACAGGTTACAACGAGAAGCATGTAAAGTTACACGATGTTGTACGTGATGTATGTTTGTCAATTGCTACTTCTGGTGAGCATATACATACGGTAAGACATAATGCATTAATGGAGTGGCCTCAAGATGATAGATGTTTATCTTCTACTGCCATGTCGCTTAGTTTTGATAAAATAAATCAGCTTAGTTGTGGTTTGGAGTTTAAGGAACTCAAACTGCTACGGTTGAGTTTTTATAGTCATGAGCTACATATACGTGAGGATTTTTTTGAAAGGATGAAAAAAATCGAAGTTCTGGAAATCAGTTACTTTAAAGGTAAACTTCCACCATCGCTCGAGTCGTTGATGAATCTTCGAACCTTGTGCTTACATGATTGCACCTTGTATGGTGATATGTCAGTCATAGGAAGCCAAACCAAACTGGAAATTCTGAGCTTTTACAATTCTTTCCTTGAAAATTTCCCAGATAAAATTTCTGAACTCAGCAATCTAAAGTGCCTGGATATAAGATTTAAAGAGGGTCCATCTCTTCCATCTGGAATCCTGATGAGATTGCAAAAACTTGAAGACTTATATTTGGGTTCTCGTAAAGAAGAGGAAGAGTACTCTGTAATCATTTCAGAGATAAGTTCATTATTAAATCTACAGACATTCCAATTCTATGCAATCGATAATCAATGTTTGGAACAAGTTTTAGAACGTTTGCATTATGAGAAGCTTAAAAGATTTGAAATTTTGAGTAAACCCGCTGGTGAAAAGAAAGTGGGAGAATACCAGCTTGGAAATGTATTGTGTTTCGAGAACATCAATGTTGATTTGCTCCAAAAGCATGATACTCAATATTTATTTTCAAACACTAAAGCTCTTTCACTGCTGAGAACAAAAGGATTAACAAATTTAATTCAGGACTTGGATCCAAAGGGTTTTATGAATTTACAGAAATTAGAACTTGAGGATTGTGACTTCAAGTGTTTAATAGATGCAACAAGTTTCAGTACAAGAGGTGGTGGTGGTGGTGTCTTTATTAACTTGGAAAAGTTGATTATTAAAAATGCTGAAAAGTGTGAAGAATTATGTCATGGAGATCTTCCAATTGGGTCGTTTGGTAGATTAAGAGAAGTTGAACTAATTAACTTGCCTGTATTGAGGCATTTATGGAGTGATGTCCAACAACCATTCTTTGGTAACCTTAGATTTCTATCAATCACTAAATGTCATTCTATTGGAAAAAGTCTATTTCCAAAATCTGTAGTGAAGCACCTTCTCCAACTCGAAGAGATGAGCATACATGATTGTGACCAGTTGGAGACAATTTTTTCGAATGACGAAGAAGATGACACAGGTTATATTGAGTTACCGATGCTAAAGTTCTTGAAACTCTGGAGTTTAAAAGGATTCAGAAGTTTTGAGACCTCCAGCACCAAGTTAATATGCGAAGGTCTTTTTGAAAAGGTGAGTTTTACAATTCAGCTAACATTTTAAGGATTTTATTATGTCTTTACTTGTGATTATTGTAGTTAATTATAACTAATTTCTTTTATTACTATTTTTTTTGAAATATTGTGTTTACTTTATTGTTTATTTTTCATCTTTTATGAGTTTCCATTATAATAGTTTCTACTTTCTAGTCATGTGTATATAATTGCATGTCTATGAGATGAAAGATCCAGAAGTGGAGAACTCAATGATAATGTTTTCAAATTCAATGACAAACTGACGGATGTTTAATGTTTATGGCAGGTCACGTTGCCCAGCTTGAAGGATTTAACTATTAGGGGTGTTAATAACATAAAGTGGATAGTGAATGGCCAAATGCCTACAAGTGAATTGAGTAGAATGCTACATAGTCTCCATTTTCTTGTTGTTTCTTATTGCAAATCAGTAGAAGTAGCATTTGATTTCACAGGTTTAAATGTTAACGTAGAAGAATCATGTGAAAATCTGTTTGCTCAGCTAGAATTAATGGAATTCTTTAACCTACCTAAAATGAAGCATATATGGAGGATGCTTCCAGAAGGAATTTATGCATTCAGAAATTTGAGACATCTCACTGTTCGCGAATGTGATAGCTTAAGATATTTACTCTCACCATCTATGGCCAAAATGCTTGTGGGTCTTGAATCTCTGATGATTTATAAATGTAAGAAGATAGAAGCAATCATTGGAGTTGATGAAACCGAAATAGTTCAAGACAGTGTCAAGAAAGAGAAGAAGAATTTTGGAGAAGAAAACACAAACATAATTGTGTTCCCAAAATTAACTGAGCTGTCAATAAACGGGAGTAATGATCTCCGAATGTTGTGTTCGGTAAACGTTGATTTAGAGCTTCCTTCATTGACTAAGCTGGAAATTACTGAATGCCCCAAGATGAATAAATTTTGTGCCAGTCAACTAAAAGCACCAAACCTTGACAATGTGAGTTTCAAACTGAGAAAGATGAAATTTGTCCAAAAAGTGGATGAATTTAGTTCTTGGTTGAAGGTACAACTTTTTCATATATTTTGATGACTAATTTACAAACAAACTCTCTAAATTTGAACATTTAAAATTCATCAGGACTGCGAATCCGGGATTCGATGTCTCAATTGTTCATGTGAAAGAACTGAGAACTGTGCTCATCTTGATTAAGGATTCTACTCCTACCAACGTAAATAGGTGCATGCATATATGAATTGTGTATGCGAATTCTGAAGAGGATTCCTCAACTTGTGCATTTGAAGCTTGCTTCTGCCTTTTACTTCTCAAATAATATTTTACAAGTTCATCTTTTACCGTCTATGAAGAAGCCCAAGGAAACTTGCTGAGTTTATGTTCTTTTTCCTCTGTTTCTGTTCATATTCCAAATATGCTGCTCTCTGGTGAAGGTCAATATTCCAGGACCATCTTTTATGTTTGTGAGGATTGATATTGTGTGATATAACACTCGCAAGGTTTCGAGTGTGTTTTTAAATTGGTTTGCGATTATATTTATATTTTTGTAATGATTGTTATTATATTGCATACTATATGTAAAGATTAAAGCGTATTTGTTTCTATTGGTTGGTCGTCAAGTTTAATTATGTTAAGATTACTGCAAGCAGTGTGTAGGTTAAGAAAAACATTACAAAGATGCTTTTAACACCTTGCTGACAGAAGTAGAATAGAAAGTTAAGGAAATAACAAGCTCAAATCCTCAATTATCTGCAAACAGTTGTTACGAATCAGAATCAATACATGAAAAGGATATTTTTACAATTCACAATATTGGGAAGAAAGCTTGATCAGATCACTGAGTCCAAAAATAATTCTTCAAATCTCTAGGAATTTTCCCAGTTTTAGTGGATCCGATACTATTGATTGGGTATTCAAAGAGGAACAATATTTTGATTACTATGGTACCAGTGATCTTGAATATTTCATATTTTTTCCATATGGATGGATTAGCTCTTAATTGGTATCGTAATCAACAGTTTCGGTCTTGAATTTTTCCTTATAAAAGCCCTTGAATTTTTCCATATGGATAACTTTCAGTTTGAAGAAGTGCTGCAGATCCAAAAGACTAATAGCGTTAAGCCCGAGCAGGTTCACAAACCATATGAATCGGCTTTAATTAGACATATATGTTTCTTTCATCTGCAATACAAAGAGAGTAAAATCAATTTTTAAAATAGCTTATTACCATCAGATACGTGTATACATAAAGATGCTCATTAAAAACCTTCTCTCATTTATTAACTCTGGTTGGTGATAGGATAGGGTTGGGTTCTTATTGATGGGAGTTATTTCAAGAGTTTATATAACTTTGAAGAGTTTTATTTATTTGAATCAAAACTTAAAAACTGAAATTTCATTGCATTTGGGATTATAAATGTATAATTGTATTAGCTTAAACATTGTTATGTTAGTCATGTGAACTGCTACGAAGGAAGCTTCTAATATTATTTTTTCCTTTTAACTTTACTTCAACAGGTCTCTCACTTTTCACGAGGTTATTAGCTTTTGCAAGATGTGAAGGAAGAAACAAGAGCATAAAACATAAGATAAGAAAAGTGGCTGAGAAGATCGTGTCATCAAACTCTTGTCAATGAAACCGCTGACAAAGTTAAAGCTGAAAAAGTGTTTGACGAGGTTGTGATGATAGTTGTAACCAGTTATTTGAGATATTCGGGATGAACTTCCTAGGTAATATACTATGTATTCTTTCGCTCAAGTGTTAATGAATGTATATAAAATCATAACATACAAATAACAAGTTAATATTTTCTTCATAAATCTAAGATTGAGATCATACATAACCTGGAGACTCGAAACAATCCTAAGTGTAATCATCGGCTTATATCTTTTAGCTGATGTCAATTCTATAAATTAGCGAGGAAACTTTGTACAGTACCGGTTTTTCTATCGACTCCGTTCCTATCCTAGCTAGCTAGCCAATTAATTGTTACATTTATTCATTTCTCACTAAAGTATGACCTGCTTTACATTCCCTATTCCTATGTTGCATTAAACACAAACTCTTGATTTCCCAATATACCAATATACAAATCTCATCATTCACTACTGCATGCGAAATCAACGAATTGGCGTGCATCAGCCAGTAACAAGGGAGTTCTGCCATTCGAGTTTCACGCTCTTTATATCTGAGTTTCCGTTATTGCTTTGCCACTGTCAATTGATGGTGTTCAAGATCTATGCTTCATTTGAAACTTTCATTCGAAGCTTTATATATGTCTACATGTGTATGAATATTACACTAGATAAGAAGTAGTTGAGTTAAAGGGTTTTTTTTTATTTTCTTTTTTCTAAATAATGGGGGTAGTTTTTGTATCTTTAAATTTTATATGGACTTAATGTTTTTCTAATTTTTTTAAGAAATTTTAAAACTAATTACCGCATGTATCCCTAAAAAAGGAGAGAAAGTGAGTATTATGAGCTTTGCAAGTAGTATTTAAGATTAAATTGTTGGAGGTTTAACAAAATTTCTCTTTAGGTAATATAGTCTGCAAAATTTCTGTTAATGTTATTCTTAGTGATGGCTATGCAACGATACTGACATGGCTTTGACAATAATTTTTTCTTTCTGCTTTAACATTTTGATTTATGTGCTGATAATCACACTAGAACATTAAAACCTTATCTTAAAAACAATCATAAATAAATATTCCTTCCTTCTTGTGATGTACTAATTGGAAATTCCTTTCCCTTATTTTTCCCCTTTCATTTCTTCTCGAAAAAGCAATCAATATTCCTTCCTTTTTTAATTCCTTGTAACAGGCAAAGTATGCTCCTTCAAAGCTACAAAATCTGATCAAGCTGCAGATTCTAATCACAAAAAATAACATCAACACCCTTCAAATTTTCACATACCTTGACCAAATTTATGTAGAAGCTTAGTCTATCTAGCTCTATAACACTCTAAATCTCATCTAAAATACAGGCGGAGGAGATTCATATGTAAAGGTACGAATATACGCGTTTAATTATACAAGAATTTCTGTTGAAATTGTAAATCTTGTTGTTTCTTTCATGATTTTCCAGTATTCCTGAGTTAACATACTGCTCTAAAAAAATCATACCAAAATTGCAAAAAATTCACACGTCCATGCTCACTGATATTGTAGGATTAATATTTTGTTTTGTTAGATTACCCCAAATAAATGTAAGTTTGCAGTGTCCATATAATCAGTCTCGGAGCCAATAGAATGCCTGGCAACAATAATTCCTGAGCTTTGAAAAATATTTATTTTACTCTTAATTTGTTTTTTATAATAGCTAATGTCTTCCCACAATTCTGAGAATTTAACTAGACCCTTAATCTTTTCAAAAAATCTAAAAAACAAGTTGTGTTTTTAATTTATTTTGTAATTACAAATTACTCTAATTGATTAATTTAAGGTTTTGATCTTTTTTTTTTCATATAGGTAACTTTCAAAATACAGGGTTCCATAGTGAAATTAACTATCCATAGTGAAATTAACTAAATATCACTATAAGAAAAGGTATCTTTAGCGACAAAAATTTTAACACAAAATCTTAATTTTGTCGCTAATAGCCGCTATTTGTTCGTCCCTATAAGTTCGTCTCAAAAGATACCTTTAGTGGCAAATGATTTGTTCTTGCCTCTATTGACTTTATCTTTAGCGGTAAATATTTCCGCTAAAATCTAATTCCCAGCAAAAAAAAATATTGCCGCTAAAAATGTAACTAAAGACCATTTTGGTGTTTAAAATATCATCAGAGGCCATATTAGTGTTGTCACAATAACCTCGTCCTTAATGATACTATTTTTTGTCGGGTATATAATTTATTTTACATAATATAGAAATTTATAGTGTAATATTTGAAAAATATAAAGACCTTAGTAAAATTATGATAACTAAAAAAAATGAACCACACCAAAAATTTCAAAATATGACCTTGCATGTAAAATCAAATGTTATCAACTATTATTCTATAACATTTGAATTCTTGACTTTCATAATTCTTAGTGAGACTTTCCCAATTTAATTGCTACATATCTAAATAATTATCGATATATCTTTTTACATATATAATAAAACGAATTATGCATTCATCATTAGTTATACTTATATATTATTTCCAATATACAAATATTATGTTGATATTTTTTTTATTTACTAAAAATTCAAATTTTGGTAATCGAATAAAAATAACAGTACAAAATAATATAAAAAATGTTTTGGAAATTTTAAATAATAAATAACAAATATTTAGAAACATATTTTGTAATAAAATAATGATTAGAATAAAGAATAATAATACACAGAAATTGAATCGCCACCTTAATTAAAGAGGCTATCCTGAATACCTCTATTTTTGTTTGGTGATGATACAGTTATATATCTCAATACTAGTTATATCTCGATGTCATAATTATCTAGGCTAAGGAGATCAATAACGATTACTACGTATTCTTTAAAAGGTAACTTTCTCTCTACCTTTAAATATATATAAATGTGAGATTTGCTTGTCCCTATTTTTATATACAAGTAGAAAATTATACTAAACCTCTATATAAAACAATCGTAAATATTAGTCTGTTTGTTCTTATATTTGTAATGACTCTCCATATAATTCATCTAGGTAAAGGGTTCATATACCGTATCAATCCAACCATTGATTTCATTATTTTCCTTGTTAGCCAATATATACAAATTAGTTTTGAGCTCATGATAAATGTGACACACCTCACAGTTTCCATTTTTGGTAAAAATATCCATAAAAGCTCATAACATGTCATGAGATAGACCCTTAGAGCTAGTGACGCATTTCACTACCCTTCACTATTGTTGCGACTCTAGTGAATTTGATTAAATGCATAATGTACCAGAAGTCCTCCCTTATGTCATCATAAGGCCAAAGTGTTATCTTGGAAAGTTTTCTATGCCATGTCCAATTCAAAGCACACAAAAAAGACCTATTCCTAAACCAAAAAAGATCACCAATATACCAAAGGACCCATTCCTAACCCAAAAATAGACCACCGAGTAGATAAAACAACCCTCTACATTGATATAGCCACCACAAGATCAATCTATTTACATAGTTGATTATCAGTCAAAATGACAACTCTCTATCCCTTTCCTTGGCCCACACTTGTATAAAGTCATGTGTTGCATGGAACACTCGCCTTGTGAAGCTAACTTTAGCTGGAATCAGGAAGCCTAAATTCTGGTTCAACATATACTTGTTTCGGTCCACCCACTACAACACGTGTTAACATTAAGTAACAACTTTCTCTCGATGTTGTCATTTTTATTTCCTCAACAATAGTATATTCTTACTATGCATAAAAATATTTACACTATGGTAAGGGTGTAATTTAAACTTCATACAATCTATAGTTACAAAAGAGCACTAAGGCTTTACACTAAATCTCACTTTAAAAATATCACCCTGCTACAGTGCTAACATATATACAAGCTATTCATCTCACGATACAATAATATTTTGCTCACTTATTGTAGTAGCACAACAAACTATAAGCTGCTAGTGAAATCTTATAAAGCTTAAACTCTATCGACGATATACACTATATATCTACTATGAACTTTGAAGGACTGTTTTTCCAATTGTACAAACTATATCTTAGACAAGGCTACTTATAGGATAAACTCCAAAGAAACTAGGAAAATGACAAAAAAAATTAATGTACAAATAATAAAATACACGTATACACCTCCATCTTTTTCAAACAATAGCACAACAACTACACATATGCACATTCAATCCAATTGAAATATGTGCCTTAAAGCCTAGTCGTTTCAAGCCTACACTACCCCACGTTAATGCTAATTTTCTTGATCAAATATAGACGACGCATAACCTGAGAAAAAATTCAAAGGATATTGGATTCGAGCGTTTCCTAATCAAAGCTAGCGGATTTACTTTCTAACTAGTGAACATGATGCATTGAAATGTTCTGTTTTTTAGTAAATCAAGGAAATAGAAATCATATAACATACTTCTGTACTTCGTATATGTTATTATATGTGTGTTAATATTGGGCCTGGACAATCTAAGTATTATGAGTATTTCTTAAACAACCCAACCTTTAAAATTTCTCGTAGGGGCCACCCAACTCTTTACTCACATAGAAATTTTTTATCATGAGTATTTAGTCATACTCTAATTGTACTTAACCAAGATATATGATAGAGCATTAAAATTATAGCTTATCCTAACACAAGGCATTATTACTTGTCATAGGAATAGATATGAAGGTTACCCCTACAATACTTCACTTGAGCGATTTATACCCGAGTTCTTGGGACCTTCAATAATCTAGATAGGGATCCCATAAATAAAATATTTTGATATACAATTCATGCCATTACCTTAGATAATTTATACACTTTATCTCTAGACATGCATCTTGTTAGCCAATCCACAATGTTATCCCTTGACTTCACATAGTCAGTAGAGATACCCCACCAGGAAAAAAAACCTTATGGTATTATGTCTGTTACAAATATGTCTTGATTTACCATTATAGATCTTACTTAAGTCTCTTCCAGTGTATGATTGAGTATATCAGAGTATACTGATAGCTAGCACATGTTTTAGACAATTAGGAATATCTTCTAAGAAATTCGAAAGCCACAAAGCTTTCTCTCCATCTTTATCCAAAACTATAAACTCATATTACATTATAGATCTAGGTATATACATCTATTTAGAGTATTTCCAAGTATCAGCTGCACATCCTAAGATAAAGACAGACCCACTGCTGGTGGATCTAAAATCATTTGTATTAGATATCCAATTAAGATGACTGTACCCTTCTTGCACAACTAGATATCTTCTATAGTGCTAGCCATTGTTCTTAATTTATCTCACATATCTAAGAACTCCTTTAATAGTATTCCAATGATATTTTATTAGGTTACTAGTAAACATACTCCATTTATTAAATGCATAACCAATTTTGGGTCTTGTACAACTCATTAAGTATATAAGACTATCAACTAGTCTCTTAAACTCGAATATATATGTGTTTTTGCGTATCTTTGGCATCATGTTTGTACTTTTCAAGTATCTTATCGATATAATGAGTTTGGGATACTACTATTCTCTTGGATTTTTTTTTTGGTAATTTCATTCCCAAAACCACATATGCTAGATCTAGATCCTTCATCTAAAATTTCATGGTCAATAACTTCTTTGTAGATTTGTTGATATTATTATCACTGATGATAATAGCATGTCATTTGTGCATTTTACATAGTTGCATTGGTCATACTTATTGATTTTAAACTATTCGATAACATTATATTTTTTAACCTTATCAGGACATTTCTTTGGTGCTTGTTTTAATCCATAAAGAGATTTTACAAGTCTACATACTTTTTTTCTTAACCTGAAACCATAAAATCTTCTAGTTGTTTTATATTGATCTCCTCGTATATATCTCCATATAAAAAAATCGCTTTTACATCCATCTTATAAGTAATATATATCGAGATTATAACTAGATGCCATAGCTATTAAAATTCTGATTGACGTAATCCGAGTCACTAGTGGGTAGGTATCAAAGTAGTTATGACCTTCATTTGCAATAACCTTTTACTAATGTCATGGCGTTGTTTATCGATCGACCCATCAACATTCATTTTTCTCTTCAAAATACATTTACACACTACATGTTTATTTCTAATATGAAGATCTACCAATTACCATGTATATTTAATTATAATAGATTCAATTATACTATTTATCGCCTCTTTCCACAAAGGAGCTTCAGAGGTTGATACCGTTTCCATGGAAGTGCGAGACTCGTTTTGTAACAAGTATGTCAAAAACTCTAGACCAAAAGACCTAGTATTTTTAGCTCGTTTGATACATGTTGGTTCATCTTCATTGTTATCTAGTGTAAAATCTAGCTTTAAAAAAGTTTAGTAATTGATACACAAAACATCAATGTGGTCTTGTACAATTTTACAAGGACATGTAATCTTGGAGAATTCTGCATTCATTGACTCTATGTATTGGTGTGCACGTCCTTAATATCAAATTTATGCACGAGAAATATCTATGCAGTATTATTGTGTCCCTATCCAATAAAGATACAATATGATGTCTTTGTACCTAATTTGGAGGAGAGGCTTCTATCTTGGCGAGACAGCCCATTTCCTATTAAGTATTTGAATGAATAAGGATGCCATTTACACATTATGTATTGTGTCTTACACAACTTATTGTGGGGTAATTTGATACTATAGTTTGTTGTAAACAACCCACCCCCACCCCCCAACCACACAAGTTGTGTGGTATCCCCAAATTAATTAGGAGAACATTCACCGTCTCTTTATATTAGTACAGTTCTTACACTCAACAATTCCGTTATGTGGAGGTAAATAAGGAAAAGTTGTAAGATGAAAATTTTCATGTTCGCCATAGTATTTATCAAAAGGAGTTACATACACACCTCATCTATCACTTCTCAATTTCTTTATTTGCTTGTTGAGTTTATTTTCAACCTAATTTTTTTGAAGTTTTAATACATCCACAACCTTGTTTCTAGATAAAAATAACAACATATAGTACAATCATTATTAGAAGTAATAATATACTCTTTTTCATATCTATTTTTCACTAATTCTAGATCTTATATATTAATGTAAATTAGTCATGGATTTTCATTACTTCCTTCCCCTGACTTAAATATTTATCTTGTTAAATTTGATTCCACACACACGCATACATGTTGTACGAGTTTAGATCAAATTTAGGTATTAAACCTAAATCGACAAGATTATATAATGAATCAAGGTTCACATTTACTAACCTATCATATCATATATTAGGCGAGTGTACAAAATCAGCAACCCCCTTGTTTTTTTACTCATGTTGGTTTTGTCAATTGTCTGAACTATTGATCCAACTCTTGAGGCTATGGATACGTTAACTTTTTTTAAACTACCACACATGTAGCCTTTTCCAACAATGATCTCACCATTAGGGAACCAAGTTTTTCAAATTCATTCACTAATATGAATCAGATTTTACTTAACAATGATTCGAACACTATATTCCTCCAAATATTTGGAACATGTAACCCATTTTTTATTGTTTTCTCTTTTCACAATGTCATATTTAGTATTTAATCTACTAATTCTTTCCACCTTCGATGCGGATGAGTTACCCATAATCAACTCTTTCTTAGTTGTTTGGTCTGAGGTGAATATACTCTTATCCAAACAAGTATGACATGTTGCTCTAGTATCGACCCATCATTCAATGACCTTACAATTAGCCAGTTTCAGTTTTGGCACTATATCCCACTTTCGCAATGCTACTTTATTGACGACGACTTGCCGCTCATCCAGATCCTCACCATCTCTAGGTGGATTCTGACATATATTTTTGTTCTCATTATCATTGTCATTAGAAACAAAATCACAAAAATATTAGATAGTTATCGATCACTAAGATAAAATTCTAAATTACTCTTAAAAAAATTCTTTCAAAAAAAAAAGATACCCAAAATTCATTAAATATAAAACCAAATAAGAAACTCCTACTTTGAATAAAAATTCTTAAGTTTGTTAATAAGTATAGCTGCTTATCGCTTATTATTATGGAAAATAGTAGTCAAGATTAAAACAATATTATAAACAATAATAAAATTATAAAGAGAACTATGTAATACAAGTTTATTAGAATTAATGTAAAAAATAGAGAAATAATACAAATCGCATATTAAGATTGAGTCAAGAGTTAGACTTGTTTTCTTTAAAAATGATAGACCTTCTATGATTCTCATAAATTCTCGGTGTACTTTTCCAGGATAAAAAAATATTTTCTCCACTTATATTAGTAGTAGACCAGACTATAAGCCACTAGCAAAATCGTACATAGATTAAACTCTCTGGACACGATGCACTAACTATTTTACAAAATCTAAAAGATTGTTTATCTATTGGATAAATATAGTCAAGACAAGGTTTCTTATATTTAAATGAGCATAAAATTAATGTCCATGTAATAAAATACATTGATACACTTTTAGTTTTTCCTAAGCTTTAGCAACGTCAGCCATACTAATGCACATTGAATCCAATCGAAATCTGTTCCACAAAGCCTAGGCATATCAAGCCTACATAAACATCTAGACTGATTCAACACCACAAATAATAAATACATACAAAGATAACTTATCCCTTATCCAATAGTCTTGCCATAACCTAATATTTATGCCATTTCCAATTTCATGTTTGATAAATCTAAAAGCAATAATCCTCAAATTTAAGATATGTTACTTTAAATGATTTACATATAGGGTGAAAAGTATATACATACTTTAAAAACATACTATTCATTATCATTAGACATGACACATCCATTGCTAGAACATATAGATAATGATATATTGGATATCCTTACCTCGCCATTAACACCACCAAAGAATAATTTCAAATATACATGGCTTATAAGAGAAAACATTTTAGGAGTTAGATATATCATTACTATTTTAATATAGTGTTCAAGAAAGTTCATATCATTATCCATCGATAAAATCCCATGATAATATGGCATATGCTTTTGATTATACAACTTTGAGTGTGCATCTAAGAATGATTCTCACCCTACCATATACCGTCGTCAAGTTGTGAAAGCGAGATATTTTTCATTATAAGCGTGTTCTTAACAAATATATTAGTTCAATCAAATCTCCTTAGACAACACACATTTGGGTATATTTGTAAGATATCTAAATTGTAGTGTAAAAAACATATTATGAATGAATCAATTACCTAAATAATTTTGGAGTAAGGCTCGTATAAGTTAGGAATTGTCAAATAACTACTAAGTGGTCACAACCCTAAATGTACACGTACGGTGCTACGATACACCCCATCTATATATATAGTATAACGTGCATGCTCGTCCAAACAACTGAGATAAAAGGATTATAAGAATTTATTTATAACATGGATAGTACTCAAGAAAAACTAATATGGTGCTCTTAGTTCTTAAGGTTTATGGTACTTGATTGGTAAGATCGAGAGGTGTTGTTTTAAGATATTATGATCAAGAAAAAATGGGTGAGTAAATAAGTCTATCAACAATATCATGTTCGTTTTGAATGTTTAAATTTAGTGTACGCCTAGGACTTATACCTTTTCTACCATAACCTCTTGATAGATCATGGGATACTATTATGTTATTCATTATACTTTTTCAAGTTACAAATACTCTTAGATTGATGGAAACAGTATTGGGAAATATCATCTTACACCCTTTATAAAGAACTTTTGAAATGCATCCATAGACTATATTATAACAAGTGGTAGTTATACATTATTTCAAATAGGTAGGTTGAAAAACTTTAGGAATAAGCACAAAATTTGTAGTGTTTTATGCTTTACAAAATTTTCTAATTAAGAAAAATAATCCACTATAATAGTATTCCAACGATCTTTTCTTAGGTAACTACTAAATGTACTACATTTATTAAATAAAAAAGTAATGTGTAAGTAAAATTCATTAAGTACATAAGGCTATCGATTAGTCTCTTAAATATTCTAGTTAAAATAACTAGATGTACACTTCAATATATATATATATATATATATATATATATATATATATATATATATTTGTGAATATTCGTCATCATGTTTGTACTTTTCAAGCATCTTATTGATATAATTTGTTTGAGATACTATTATTCTCTTGGATGTTTTGGTAATTTCATTCCCAAAACCATATCTGCTACACGTAGTTCCTTCATATAAAATTTCTTGGTCAACAACTTCTTTATGGATTTGTTGATATTATTATCACTAACAATAATAGCATGTCATCTACATAAAAAAATAGCATACTCATGACTTGTGCATTTTTCACTTTTTCCAAGCATGATCATCAACTCTACAATTAGAACATCCATATAATTGTTGCAAAATTTTTACCTTTCCTTTTTGGCTTTTGAATCCTTGTTTCACCGCTAATGTCAACTACTTCACCTAATCTTCCAATGTAGATAACTTAACATCTATTGCGATATCACTATTAGAATGTAAGATACCCCTTGACAAGACACCCCATTCTCTTAAGTATTTGAATAAATGGGAATGACCTTTCTACATTAAGTATGGTGTCTTACACAACTAATTGTTAATATAGTCTACTGTCAACAACCCACCCCCACCCCAACCCCCACCCCCACATACAAGTTATGAGGTATCCCCAAATTAATCAAGAGAGTATTCACTGTCTCTTTCTTAGTACGGTTCTTACGTTCAACAATTCCATTATGTGGAGGTAAAAAATAAGAAGTTGTATGATGAAAAATTTAATGTTCTCCATAATATTCATCAAAAGAAATTACATACACACCTTCTCTATCACTTCTCAATTTCTTTATTTTCCTGCTGAGTTGATTCTCAATCTAATTTTTTTGAAATACATACATAACCTTCTCTTTGGAATGGAGTAGATAAATATAACAAAATATGATGCAATCATTGATAGAAGTAATAATATACTCTTTTCCATATATAGTTTGCACGAATTCTTGATCATATATATCAATGTGTAGTAGTCCTAGAGTTGTATTACTTCTTTCCACCGGCTTAAATAATTTTCTGGTTAAATTTTATTCATACCTATTGTGCGGGTTTAGATAAAAAAATTAGGTATTAAACCTAAATCAACAAGTTTATATAATGAATCAAGGTTCACATTCCCTAACCTATCTCGTCATAGATTAGGCGGGTCCAAAAAAATAAGAAACCCCTTGCTTTTATTACTCATGTTGGTTTTGTCAATTGTCTGAACAATTGATCCAACTCTTGAGGCTATGGATATGTTTACTTTGTAAAAATTACCACACATGTAGCCTTTTCCAACAATGATCTCACCTTTACTTAGCTCAAGTTTTCCAAATTCAGTCACTAATTTAAATCATTTCTTACTTAACAATGATTCAAACACTAGAATCCTCCAAATATTTGAAATATTTAACCCATTTTTTATTGTTATCTCTTTTTTCAATGCCATATTTACTATTTACACAACCAAATCCTTCCACCTTCGATATGGATGAGTTACCCATAAACAACTTTCTTTTAGTTGTTTGGTATTAGGTGAAGATACTCTGTACCAAACAAGTATGTCATGTTGCTCTAGTATCATCACTACTAGAATCGCAGGGTTTAGCGACGACACGCGTCGTAGCGAAACTTGGAGATATCGTCGCTAATCCAGTTTAGCGACAAAATTTCGTCGCTAAGTTGTCGTCTTTATCCTTTCGTTGCTATTTGGCCATTAGCGACGAATAATTGTGATTTCGTCCCTAATTACTCAGACGTTTAACCACGAGGCCTGGCGTCGGGAAATTAACGAATTAGCGACGGAAGAATATCGACGAAAGGTCGTTGCTAATTTCTGAATTAGTTTTTCTTTATTTTTAATCGATAATTTATTAATTGAATTTTCTTTTTTTTAATTAATCTAACCACAAATAATAGCGACAGATTCGTCGTCTCTATTATTTTTAATTTTTTTTAATTTTTTTTTAATCTTTCCGTAAATCATTATTTATTTTTTAAATTTACTTGTTAGCGACGATGCAGTTGTCGTCGCTATTCATAAATTTTATTTTTTATTATTTAAATTTTATTTTTTATTATTTAAATTGTAGTTTTTATTATTATTTTGATTTTAAATATAATGCAAAATTACAAATAAATAAAAATCCAAAAATACATATAAAATACGTTAATTCGATTCAAATATTAAACATGAAGTCTAAGTCAAACGTAATCAAAGTCAAAGTCAAAGTCAAAGTCATTTGGTTGGATGCATCCCATCGTTCAATGACTTTATAATTAGTCAGTTTTGGCACTATATCCCATTTTTGCACGATGCTACTTTATTGACCATTTCTCGCTCATCTAGATTCTCACCATATCTAGGTGAATCCTGATATATATTTTTGTTCATTCCTAGTCACGTCAACTATGTTATTAAATTTATTAACTACTCTAGCTTAGTTAATTATCTTGATAATTTCGATAATTTTCTCAAGTGTCATTGTATTAGAAACGGAATCACAAAATGTAAGATAACGAGTTATCGAATATTAAGATAAAAATCCTAAATTAATCTTACGAAAAAACTTCTAATAAAATGAATACCCAAATTTCATTGAATACAAAATTAAATAAGAAACTCTTAATTTGATTAAAAATTCTAAAATTTGTTAGAAAATATAGCTGCTTATCGATTTTTATTCTGGTAAATAGTAGTCAAGATTAGACCAGTATTATAAGAAACAAATGGGATTATAAAGAGAACTATGAACTGCATGTATATTAAATTTAATGTAGAAAATATAGAAATAATACAAATCGCATATTAAGATTGAGTCATGAGTTAGACTTGTTTTCGTTTAGGAATTATCGCTCCTCTATGATGCTCACAAATCCAAAGAGTATTTCTCCCATGATAGAACAATATTTTCTCCAATTATATTAGTAGCACACAAGACTATAAGCCATTAGCAAACTCTTAATTAGCTTAAATTCTCTCGACACAATGCACTAACTATTCAAAATGTAATAGATAGTTTTTTCTATTGTATAAACTATAGTCAAGACAAGATTTTTAATATTTAAATGACCATAAAATTAATGTCCAAGTAATAACATACACTTAATACACTTTTAGTTTTTTTTTCTAAGCATTAGCAATGTCAGCCACACTAATGCACATTGAGTCCAATTGAAATGTGTTCCATAAATCCTGGACATAATAAGCCTACAAACACATTTTGACTGATTCAACATCACAAATAATAAACACACACAGAGATAGCTTATCCCTGATCTAATAGTCTTACAATGACCTAATATTTTTTTCATTTCCAATTTCATGTCTGATGAATCTAGAAGCAATAACCTCCAAATTAAGATCTTTCACTTTAAATGATTTATTTTTTGGGTGAAAAGTATATACAAACTTTTATATCATATTTTATCATTAGACATGACACATACATGGCTAGAACAAATAGATAATGATATATTAGATCTACTTACCTCGCCTCTAACACCACCAAAGAATACTTCCAAATTTACATGGATTATAAAGAGAAAAACATTTGAATAGTTAGACATATCATTAATATTTTAATATAGTGTTCAAGAAAGTTCATATAAACATTCATTAGAAAAATCCCATGATCATATGTCATATGCTTTGATTATTCAACTTTTAGTATACATCTAAGAATGATTCTCACCCTACCATATACCATCACCAGGTTGTGTATAGCAAGATGTTGTTCATTATAAGCCGTTCTTGACAAATATATTGGTTTAATCAATTCTCCTTAAAGTACATACATTTGCGCATATTTGTAAGAAATCCAAATCATAGTGTAAAAGATATATTGTGAATGAATCAATTAGCTCAATAAGTTTGGAGTATGGCTTGTATAGGTTAGGAATTGTCAAATAACCACTAAGTGGTCACAACCCTATATATGCACTTATAGGAGGTCGTGGTAGTTACGATACACCCAATCTATATAGTGTAATCGGTCATACTCGTCCAAAAATCATAGGTAAAAGGATCATAATAAATACTTAAGAAGTTAATTATCAAGAAAAACTAATCTAGTTCCCTTAGTTCTTGAGGTTTGTGTTACTTGATTGCTAAGATCGAGAGGTGTTGTTCTTTGGTATTATGCTCAAGAACGGAGGGGGTTAGTAAATAAGTATATCAACTATATCATGTGCTTTTTGAATGTATAAATTTATTGTACACCTAGGAATTATACCTTTCCTACCATAACTTCTTTGATAGATCATGGGATACCATTATGTTATTCATTATACTTCGTCCGGTTACAAATGCTCTTGGATCGATGGAAACAATATTTGGCAAAATCATCTTATGCCTCTTAGAAAGAACTTTTGAAATGCATCTATAGACTATATTATAACAAGCGGTAGATGTATATTATTCCACATAGCACGGTTGACAAAATTTTGGAATAAACAAGAAATTTGTACTGTTTTACGTTTTACGCCTTAACAAATTTTCCCATTAAGAGAAATACAAATTTTTCCATAACTTTACTTTTTGTTGAGTATTAAAAGTGATTAACAATAAAAAAACATATACAATGTCATATATCAAACCAAGGATTTATAATCCACTTCTTCCTCTTAATTTTTGTTTAATTTACAACGACATTATAACATTATAGACATGTATCTTCAATATTTCTCATAAAACATTGGTGAATGATCTAAAAGCATATTTTTATGAAGAAGAGTACTGTCGTATTACATTAAAACTTAATGTAAGCTCATATAAAGGAAAATTCTAATATTATCTTTTCCTTCTGCAGGTCACTCTAATTTCTCTAGGTGATTAAAAGGAATAAACAAGAGAAAACTTAAGAAAAATGGCAGAGGAGATTGCCGTTAACTTGGCTACCAAAGCTGCAGAAAGCTTAGTTAGTCAAATTTGGCAGGACCTTCAATGTTTGTTGAACTACAATAGCAACATTAAGAAATTGAAGGAGAAAGTTAAGGACCTCGAATCTAAGCAAAGTACAATCAAAGTAAAAGTAGATGCTGCTGATAGAGATGGTCAAGTTATCATGGACGATGTGTCAAACTGGATGGAAAAAGTTGATACTTTCAAGAAAGAGGTGAATGAAGGTTTGACACATACAAGGAATACTCAACATGGGTGTCTCTATTGTAAGTGTCCAAAGCTACATTCTCGATATAAACTGAGTAAGCAGTCTTTGGATTGGATTACTGAGGTTACTGCACTACTCGGTGCAAGCAATTTCGACAAGGTTGGATATCACGCACCGCCAGGGCTGATGCCATTTACATCAATCCAAAAATTGGAGTACGAATCACGAACGAGAACTAGTAATGATGTTATGGAAGCCCTCCGAGATAATTCAATCAAAACAATTGGAATATGCGGTATGGCTGGTGTTGGCAAGACAACTCTTGTCAACGAAATTGCTGACAAAGTCAAAGCTGAAAAATTATTTGATGAGGTTGTGATGGCAGTTGTGTCCAAAGATCCGGTTATTGGAAACATTCAGGATCAACTTGCTGAAAGTTTGGGACTCAAACTTGAGGAAAAGTCTGACCGCCGAAGAGCAGAGCGGCTCTATGAAAGATTAATAAAGAAGGATAAAAGAATACTTGTTATATTGGATGATCTTTGGGACAAACTTGATTTTCACAAGATTGGGATTCCCACTGAAGGTGAGCGGGGTGGGCTTAAAGTTCTATTAACGTCAAGAAAGAAAGACGTTTGCATTGACATGAAAGGAAAACCCGTTGAGGTAAATGTTTTATCTAAAGAAGAGTCGTGGAATCTTTTCAAGGAGATTGCAGAAATTTCGGAAGAAACAGATGGAATAAGGGAAATTGCAAAAGAAGTGGCGAAAGAATGTGGAGGTTTGCCTCTTGCAATCGTGATTGTTGGCGGGGCTTTAAAGGGAAAACCGGATTATTTTTGGAGAGAGGTCCTTCAACAACTTAAAGAAGCCAATGTGACTAGCATTTCGGATATGCATAGCAAAGTGAATTCAACAATAGAGTTAAGCATCAACTCTCTTAAAAAAGAGTCCAAGTTACTGCTTTTACATTGTTCTCTCTTCCCTGAAGATTATGATATTTCACTTGAAGATTTGATAAGATATGTCAACGGATTACAGTGGTTTAAAAATGTTAAAACAATGGATAGAGTGAGAGATAAAGTAGAGCTAATAAAGGATGATTTGAGAGGTTGTTATCTACTACTCCCAGGTTCTGACGAGAAGTATGTAAAGATACACGATGTTGTACGCGATGTATGTTTGTCAATTGCTACTTCTGGCGAGCATACACATACTGCAAGACATGATGCATTAAAGGGGTGGCCTCAAGATGATAGTACTTTATATTCTACTGCCATATCACTTAGTTTTGATGAAATAGATCAGCTTTGTTGTGGGTCCGAGTACTATGGAGAACTCAAACTGCTATGGTTGAGGTTTTATAGTCATGAGCTACATATTCGTGAGGATTTTTTCGAAAGGATGAAAAAAATCAAAGTTCTGGAAATCCGTAACTTTAAAGGGAAACTTCCATCATCTCTCGAGTCGTTGATAAATCTTCGAACCTTGTGCTTACACTATTGCATCTTGTATGGTGAAATGTCTGTCATAGGAAGCCAAACCAAATTGGAAATTTTGAGCTTTTACAATTCTATCCTTGAAAATTTCCCAGATAAAATCTCTGAACTTGGCAATCTAAAGTGCTTGGATATAAGATTTGACAAGGGTCCATCTCTTCCATCTGGGATCCTGTCGAGATTGCATAATCTTGAAGAATTATATTTGGGTTCTTGTAAAGAAGAGGAAGAGTACTCTGTAGTCATTACAGAGATAAGTTCATTATTAAATCTACAGACTTTCCAATTCTTTGCAAACGGTAATCAATGTTTGGAACAAGTTTTAGAACGTTTGCATTATGAGAAGCTGAAAAGATTTGAAATTTTCAGTGATCCCGCTATTGGAAATAAAGTGGGACAATACCAGCTTCGAAATGTATTGTATTTCGAGAACATCAATGTTGATTTGCTTCAAAAACATGATACTCAATATTTATTTTCAAACACTAAAGCTCTTTCATTACTAAAAACAAAAGGATTAATAAATTTAATTCATGACTTGGATCCAAAGGGTTTTATGAATTTACAGAAATTAGAACTTGAGGATTGTGACTTCAAGTGTTTAATAGATGCAACAAGTTTCAGTACAAGAAGTGGTAGTGGTGGTGTCTTTATTAACTTGGAAAAGTTGATTATTAAAAATGCAGAAAAGTTGGAAGAATTATGTCATGGAGATCTTCCAATTGGGTCGTTTGGTAGATTAAGAGAAGTTGATCTAAGTGATTTGCCTGCATTGAGGCATTTGTGGAGTGATGTCCAACAACCATTTCTCGGTAACCTTAGACGTTTAAGTATCTGGAGGTGTGATTCTATTGGAAAAAGTCTATTTCCAAAATCTGTAGTGAAGCACCTTCTCCAACTCGAAGAAATTGACATAGGTAATTGTGACCAGTTGGAGACAATTTTTTCAAATGAAGAAGAAGATGACACAAGTTATATTGAGTTTCCCATGCTAAAATCCTTGAACCTCTTTTATTTAAAAGGTTTCAGAAGTTTTGAGGCCTCAAGCACCAAGTTAATATACGAAGGTCTTTTTAAAAAGGTGAGATTTACAATTCAGCTAACATTTTAAGGATTTTATTATGTCTTTACTTGTGATTATTGTAGTTAGTTATAACTAATTTCTTTTATTACTATTTTTTTTTTTGGAATATTGTGTTTACTTTATTGTTTATTTTTCATCTTTTATGAGTTTCCATGATAATAGTTTCTACTTTCTAGTCATGTGTATATAATTGCATGTCTATGAGATGAAAGGCCCAGAAGTGGAGAACTCAATGATCATGTTTTCAAATTCAATGACAAAGTGACGGATTTTAATGTTTTTGGCAGGTCATGTTGCCCAACTTGAAGGAATTGAATATTATTCGTGTTCCTAACATAAAGTGGATAGTGAATGGACAAATGTCTACAAGTGACTTGAGTAGAATGCTACATAGTCTCCATATACTTGCAGTTGGGTATTGCTCCACAGTAGAAGGAGTATTTGATTTCACAGGTTTAAATGTTAACGTAGAAGAATCATGTGAAAATCTGTGTGCTCAGCTAGAATCAATGTGGTTTTTGGACCTACCTAAAATGAAGCATTTATGGAGGATGCTTCCAGAAGGAATTTATGCATTCAGAAATTTGAGATATCTCAGAGTTGACAAATGTGATAGCTTAAGATATTTACTCTCACCATCTATGGCCAAAATGCTTGTGGGTCTCGAGCAACTGGAGATTTATGATTGTAAGAAAATGGAAGCAATCATCGCAGTGGATGAAACAGAAATTTCTCAAACCGAAATAGTTCAAGACAATGTAAAGAAGGGGAAGAAGAATTTTGGAGAAGAAAACACAAACATAATTGTGTTCCCGAAATTAAGAAAGCTGATAATTAGATGGAGTAATGATTTCCGAATGTTGTGTTCGGTAAACGTTGATGTAGAGCTTCCTTCATTGACTAAGATGGAAATTACTGAATGCCCCAAGATGAATAAATTTTGTGCCAGACAACTAAAAGCACAAAACCTTGACAATGTGAGTTTCAAACTGAGAAAGATGAAATTTGTCCAAAAAGTGGATGAATTTAGTTCTTGGTTGAAGGTACCACTTTTCATATATTTTGATGACTAATTTACAAACAAACTCTCTAAATTTGAATTTAAAATTCATCAGGACTGCGAATCTGGGATTCGATGTCTCAATTGTTCATGTGAAAGAATTGAAAATTGTGCTCATCTTAATTAAGGGTTCTACTCCTACCAACGTAAATAGGTGCATGCATATATGAATTGTGTATGCGAATTCTGAAGAGGATTCCTCAACGTGTGCATTTGAAGCTTGCTTCTGCCTTTTACTTCTCAAATAATATTTTACAAGTTCATCTTTTACCGTCTATGAAGAAGCCCAAGGAAACTTGCTGAGTTTATGTAAACATTTTACAAGTTTATGTTCTTTTTTCTCTGTTTCTGTTCATATTCCAAATATGCTGCTCTCTGGTGAAGGTCAATGTTCCAGGACCGTGTTTTATGTTTGTGAGGATTGATATTGTGTGATATAACACTTGCAAGGTTTCGAGTGTGTTTTTAAATTGGTTTGCATTTATATTTATATCTTTGTAATGATTGTTATTATGTTGCATACTATATGTAAACATTGAAGTGTATTTCTTTCTATTGGTTGGTCTTCAAGTTGAATCATGTTAAGATTACTGCAAGCAGTGCGTAGGTTAAGAAAAACATTATAAAGATGCTTTCATTTTATCAAACACCTTGCTGATAGAAACATATTAGAAAGTTAAGGATTCAAATCCTCAATTCTCTGCAAACAGTTGTTACGAAACCAGAATGAATACATGAAAAGACTATTTTTATAATTCACAATATTGGAGAGAAATCTTGATCAGGTCATTGAGTCCAGAAATAATTCTTCAAATCTCTTAGAATTTTCCCCGTTTTAGTGAATCAGATACTATTGATTGGGTATTCAAAGCGTAACAATATTTTGATTACTATGCCACCGGTGATCTTTAAAGGTTGTCTATTGCAATCAACACTTTGAGACTTGGAAAGAGTTTATTAAAGCCATTGAAACCAGATTTGCATCAGTGAAGTTTGATAACTCTCATGAACTCCTTGCTAAAATGACTCAATCTTCTTTAGTACCTTCTGTTGTTGAACCGTTTTGGCCTTAGTTTTACACACTCTGTTGCAAAAATAAATGTGTTTATTAAAAGATAAACAACTATTATCATTTAATTCTCATTTTACTGCAAATCCTTGATGGTGACGCTATTAAAGGAAAGGGTGATGTAGAGTTGTATATTCACGTTTTTAAAGCTATTAAATTAGTGAATGATATAAATATTTCTTAATTAGAACAAATTTCCATTTTGGTCCTTGAACTATAGGCCAATCTCCTGAATGGTCCACGGATTTCTAAAGTTACTTGAATGGTCCATGGACTTCATTTTTGTCCCCTGGTTAGTCCCTACGTGTAAATTTGTCAGTTTTTGAGTGAGTTCGAGGACCAAAATCGGTAAAAGGGTGATAGATCAGTGACCAGTTTGGGGAATTTTAAAACTTTGAGGATTATTTGGGTAATGAAATTACCCATTGCCACACGGACTTAACAATGAAATTTGATGACAAATTTCAAGGACTGTTTGGGTAACTTTAGAAGTTCGAGGACCATTCGGAGGAATGGCCTATAGTTCGAGAACTGAAAACGAAATTTGCTCAAGTTTTTAAACATAAGAGTCAAACTAGAAAAGCTTATATTCAAATAAGGTATAAGAAGTCCTTTCCGACATGCATATTAAAATGTAAAATGTAGACTACAGAAATCAATTCACAACTTATCATGGATTCTCCTTTTCCAATATCAAAAAAAATTGACGCTTGTTCAAACGCCTTATTCATATGGTTGAATTTTTTCGGAAGACCCAAACGCAAACAATATTATATGTACAAAAATATAAATAAAATGTGTTTGATTATACCTATACATAAAAGTACAGACAAAAGTCAAAGTAGTAGATCTAGTTTGCCGTATCATTAGCTGAAGTGAAAATAATTGACACAACTTTTTGAAGATGAGTTTCCAAATAAAACTGATACTTGAGCAATTTAAAATTTTCTTCGGAAAGAATTGATAGCTAAAAGAAGTAAAAACCTAAGACTTAATATAGTGTAAATCTGATCTATTATTGGAAAAAAACTAAAAAACCATCTTCTAAAACTACTTGTGCATTGGCAAAGGGAACACGTGTTGCTTCATAAACAGTAGCAAGTAATACTCAGGCCTCACCTATTAAAAACATAATAACTCCAATAGATGATGCTTCTGATGTACAAAGCATAGGATTTGGACTAATTCTTTTCATATATAATATAATGTTGTGGCTGTTTCCAGATCACAAGCAAATAAAAGTCCAAGCTTGGTAATAACATAAATCGTACCATACTTATGGAATATCTGCCAAAATCAGCAAAAGAATATGTTATATATAAACTCAATCGGACTTTTAATTAGATTTCCCACATAATAAGAAAGAAGAATAAGAATACTTCTTTATAAATTCGGAACTGAGAATGCCGAAAGACAGGATAAAAGATGGACATGGAAAATATTTATAAATAATTCTTGCAATGCTGCCCTTTCAATAATTCGAAGAAACGATAACTAATAATTCTGGAAATGGAATAACCTACTTAAGTAAACATTTGCCTTTTCTTTTTATATGAGGGGAGACTTCTCCAGTATCTACATTTGCTAGTAGATTCATTCCCACCTTGTCTACAAATGAGATAGATGTCTTTGATGCTTCTGAGTCTTTAACACACCCATTAATCAAATAATTTATGGACCTGAAAGAAGCAGTGTGAAGTTTTCTAGACTTTGATTCAATGCCAGAAGATGAACCCATGGCTTTCAAGGAGGCTTGACCTACTTTCGAAGCTTATGATGAACACACCTAGATTTCAAAAGTTAGTATATTCCGAGATTATTTCAATTCTAATATACAAAAAACTGGAAATTCTAAATTTATCTCCAATTTTCAAATTCTAAATTCTGAAGAAAAAAAATACCATTAAAACTCAGAAAATACCCATAAACGAGATTCAAAATTTATTCACTGTATGATTACCTTGAACTTAAGTGTTAATGAGTGGTTGAGAAAATGACTCTCTATTAGCCATGAGTTAAAATAAAATAAAAATGAGCTGCGCTAAGTATTTAACTGAGGCTTATAGCAAACACCTGTAGTCTGCATTCAATAGAAATGAAATAAACCTCAATAAATAGTTGTAATGGAAGAACGTTATAAGAGCAGCTTGATTTAAAGGTGGAGAAAAGCTTTACAGAAACAATAGGCTATTACAGTATTCTTCACCACCCCGTAAGTTTAGTCGTTTTTATTCCAAACATAACGATACAATATTACATATGTTTCTAGCTTTGCTTAATAGTTCAGATAGTTAGACATAAAATACCAACATGTTTAGAAAATGAACATACATATACCTTTAACATACATAGTTCAGATAGGGCCCTTGCCTCTCAACTAAGAGGTACAGGGTTCGAATCCCGAAGGTGAAAAAAAGTTAAACAATGTTATTGGCCGGAGCTCTATTGTCTCATCCATGAGGTCCAAGGTTTGAATCCCGAAGGTGGAAGAAAGTTAAGAAGGTTATTGGATAGGGCTCTATTGTATAATCCATGAGGTCTAAGGCTCGAAACACTCCCAGAACATGGGTAACCTAGTTCTGACTTGCCTGGGGATATGGTTGGGGAGGCGGTCATATTCCCCGTGGGATTAGTCGGATGTAAGCTCGGAACCCACGTATCAAAAAAAAAATATATATATATATATATACCTTTTGCGTTTTCACAATAATTCAATAGTATAATTCAGGTGTTTTAAGGTGATTCGTGAAAGAACTACCACATTATGGTCCTTCATGGCGCAGAGAGGGACCATTGTAATGCCTCCACCTTGTCATGGTGGTCAGAAAAGAAGGATATCTTTTTTATTTGAAATAACATATAATTAATTTTTATATCTATAAATAAAAAATAAAAACCCAATAACAATTGCATACAAAGCAAGGAAGCGATTAGCCTCTGTGATATTAGATCGTTCTCTATGGTTGGACTTTCCCGTGTCAGTGGATCTGATTTCATTGAGTGGGTCTTGGAAACAATTTATAGAATCCCTTGAAACCATGTTTGCATCAATGGAGTTTGATGAATCTCAGTTTGAAGAATTGCTGCAGATTCAATAAAACTAAAGGATTTGATTGTTTGTATCGTTTTGAGACAGTGTAAAAACTCCTTATAATATAGGGATCTATAGTGTAAAAACTCCTGGATTATCTCTTTGGAATTCATCATTTGTTGTGAGTTCTTCAGGTTTTTGATATCTCAACTTTACAAATATTTCTGCCTTATGAATTAGACTATCTGCTTTGCGTCCGTACAAAAATGTGGCAGGTAACATTTATTAACATGATACTTTCTGAATGTGACAACTCGATCTTTCTGTTTCCAACCCGTAAGATTTATATAAATTGCGATTGACCCCTGAGGTTTAATTTATTAACTTCAACTATAAAAGGTGTTGTTGCGCAAAATAAGTACACTAAAGAATGTGCCGATTAAGTAATCGAGTCATTTGGTACATTATGTTGCTTTTAGTTAATGCATATGTATAGTATCCCTGGCTCATTCTATATTTATTATCTAGGTGTTAATGTGAAGCAGAGATATAAGTGTGTGGGAGATCCAGAGGCAGATATTGAGAATCCTGTTCTGAAGGATGAACAAGAACAGGCTCATTTGCTGATATACTTTTTAGAAATTTCTGAGTCTGAAGCTGTATTTTTTATTTGTCTCAGATTGGGAAGGGTTCTCGAAGTGATATGACTATATTTCCAAACTCTTGTTATAAATATCAGTCAATACAGAGGTATGTATATGAAGAAATAAATTGTGAAATTATTTGTCAAATAATTAAAAAACGAATATTTCACGTAAGCTGGACAAATGAGCGCCATATGTTCGGGATTTCAGGAAACTACAGATCCAGTTTTTTGTTTAAGCGATGGTATGGTAGATACTTTGTAAATATTGATCACTTTCTTATTATTATAGATATTCAATGACAGGTTAGTCCTTTATCATGCTCAATATGACAAAATTTGACAGGTTAGTCCCTCTTTAAGTCTCAAATTGCCAATTTAGACCTTATCTTGTTGGTTAGTCTCTTTTTAATGCAAAATTTGACAGTTTAAGTTATTATCTTGCTCAATTTGACAAGTTAGTCCCTTTTTAATTCTTAAATTGATATTTTAGTCCCTTATATTGTTTAATTTGACTGTTTAGTCCCTTATCTTGCTGAACTTGACAGTTTAGTGTCCCCTATCTTGCTGAACTTGACAGTTTAGTCCTTTTGAATGCTCAATTTTACAGGTTAGTCCCTTATCTTGCTCAATTTTACAGGTTAGACCATGTTTAATGCTCAATTTCTATGTTTAGTCACATATATTTTAAAGTATCATTTCTATATTTACAGGACCATTTGTGATATTTATTACTAGTACTGATGGCCCTATATTTATAGGGCTAAAAATAAATTTTAGATTTCAAGGAAAACCGAGCAGGGGCATACTAGTGAGTCAGGAATTTTGGGTAATGTGGGTGTAACTAGGCTACTCTATCCTGGAAGGGTCGAAAAATATGGGTGACAATGGCTACCGGCCGGTAAATAGAACTATCAATAAACTACTCTTGTCGATCGAGGTGTAGTTAAAACATTGACAACACGAGTATAGGTCACTATGTATGCTAAATAGTGTAGTGGAAAGATATGCTCCCGCTTTAAAAGGGTCAACTTTAAAAGAGTCGTCTAAAATAAAAAATGAAGTCTAAAATAAAAAATGAAGTCGTCAAAAACTATTTTTCATGTTGTAATGAAAGTAAAAAATGTCAAAATGTTTCTAAAATATATAACAAATCTTGCAGGGCGAGAAGATTTTACCCTTTTCCTCAACAATGATAAACGAATGGAGTACATAAATAGCTATCTGGATTCCGTTGTAACAGTAATAAGGTAGCTCATCATCAATAGTATAACTTTTTTTTCATAATATAGGGACTTATAAGGAGACAAACTCAGAAAATGGCGGAATGTGGTGGTGGTAGATATTGTGAAAGTGGTGGTGGAGGTGGCGGTGGTAGTGGTCGAAAAAAATTTACCTGAGGTGGTGGTGGATACAACACTGATCAAAATATTTTACAATAGAAAAATACTTGCCGAAAGTGGTGGTGTCGGATTTTTTTATTTTTTAAAGAAGGTCGGTGATCGTAGTGGAGGTGGTGGTTGTGGATGCATCAGTTTTGATATTTTTAGATGCTTTTTCAGACACTATGGGTGGTGGTCAAAAAAATTTCTTAAGAAAATAAAAAAATTAGCGGGTGGTGACGGTAATAGTTGGAGATGGTGGTGGTCGTAGAAGGTGATGGTTCATTATTTGTTTAATATTGAAAAATAAATGAATATTATTTTAATAATAAGATATAATAATTTAAATTTAGAAAAATAGATGAAATATTTTTTTAATATTTAATTTAATAAGTAAATTTTAATAAAGTAATTATTAATGTTTTTATAATAGAGATATTAACTCATATAGTCCTAGAGCCCAACTATCCACCCCTATCAAGTCCAACCCATGATTTACACTCTAACAAGTACAACGTTATTTACTATATACCATCATTACCCCTCAATTAAATAAAAATAATATAATCTCTTCCTTTATCCTTGCTTAAGAATAATTCTATTATATTAGCAGATACATTAAATTCCTATAATCATGCACTCATTTTAGTAAACTTGTTATACATTTGTAATCTTTTTTTTGTTTCAATTATATGTTTGTAATCACATTCATCAATTCACCACCAAACTCCATTCACGCCGCCCCTCTTGATCCAAACTCCGACCATCACCGCCTGACATCCGACCCACCAATACCTCCGAGCAGATACACAGCGACAACAACAAGCAGCACCCAACCTTCAGTCTTCTCTATCGAACTGAACCCCTACGCCATCAGTCTTCGTCTTCTTCAACAACGACAATCACCACCACGCTAATATCAACATTGCCCCAACATTACCACCACCCTCCTTCATTCTCAGCAACAGCCTCCATCTCCGAACCCATTTCATTGGTTAGTTAGTTTCTTCATTTTGTAGAATGCCTTTAGTTGAAACACTTTCTCATCAGATTTGTAAACGCATGAAAGTCAGAAGGTGGGAAGCATCGCAGAAATAGGAGCACACTAGGTCGTGGTGCCAGGTGGTCGTGCGAGGTGGTGGTGGTTTTTGGGTGGTGGAGAAGTGTTGTTGGTGGGGTTGAAGACACTGTACATTTACTACACCATCGTTTTTGACAGAGAACCCATCAAAACAAAACTAATAACCCACTGGTATCTAAGTCTTAAAACATGTAACCCACCACTTCTATCTGTTACAAAAACGTACCCCATCAATATGCTCATGCACACCATAAAAAATAATATTCATTACCCACCATCTAAAAATCAAACTTGGTAGCATTCCATGTACCACCATCTTTAACTGACAACCCATTCAAGAAACAAACATTACCGACCCCTATTTCTACTACCTAACACAGAACATTTATGAAAAAATTCATATACCATGGAGTTTAGTGGACAACCCACCATCGTCCATTTGAATAAAAGTTTCAATATTTTCTTCAGTTGCTGCATTCAAATTTTTGATTTTAGCTTTTTTTTTTGGTAACAAATTTATTTGTTTTAATTTTCAACCGATTGCATGATTTTAGCGTTTTTTTTTGTAAAAATTTATTTTGTTTTAATTTTCAACTGATTCCATGATTTTAGCGTTTTTTTGGTAACAAATTTTCAATTAATGGGTAACTAGGGGCAAGTCAGTCATTTGCGGTGGGCTGGACGTGGTGGACAATCACTGATGGCTTGTGGACTCTATAAGAAAATCACCCTTTATAATAATGTATTTTTATTAGATTGTTTTTAATAAAAATTTCTTTAATTATATAATTTGAAATTTTTTTTTTGTTACATAGGAGAGCACAGTATTAGATTATTGATTCGATTCAAATTTTTAACATTAAATTGGATGACCAAGCTCTTATCTAGTGAACTAATACCAAGCGGTTAAAATCTTTTATAAACAGAGAGAGGTATAATATTGTCAAACACAGATGCATGCACTCCACTCATTATCAAACTAAGATGTGTTGTCCCACTCCTCTCTTAAGGATTACTTGGTCTCGCGAATTAGTTAAAGGATTAACTTGAAGAAAATTCACATCTATTAATGATTACTTGGTCCCGCAAATTAGTTAAAGGACTAACTTGAAGAAAAGTCACATCTCTTAAGGATTACTTGGTCCTGCAGATTAGTCAAAGGATTAACTTGAAGAAAAGTCACAATGATCATGTTGGAGGCCTCCCTCTCTTTTGTTTTTAGTACTTTCCTTTTTTCTTCCACCTGAAACAATAAAATTATCCATAATAAATAGGGAGCAGTTTTCTTTTATACTCACTAATTTTTTTCTCTTTCTATATATCTCTCACACACAGGGCACTGAAAAGAAGAAAAGAAAAAACATACACAGTCTTAAAACCTCACCTCCAATACACACTGCACATAGAGCCAAAGAAAAATCAAAGAATGACGACGAAAGAGACAGTGTTGGGCCTGCGGATTTAGTGCAGGTAATTAAAAGAATTTATGTTTTTTAAGTCAATGTAATATCCTGACTTGGATTATAGCCACTTAATTGTCATATATTTTGAGAACTGTGAACCAAAAACCAAGTGTTGATTGAATTATCGAGATGAGACCATTGGTTGGCCAAACGAAATTTCAAATTCTACAGGAGGATTAATTTCGAATTCTATGGGAGGATTAAGATTTCAAATCATACGAGAGGATTAATATTCCAATTCCTACGAGAGGAATAAGATTTCGATTCCTGTGAGAGGAATCATATATCGAATCCTACGAGAGGATTAAGAGAATTTTTTTATTTTGTGCAGAAAGGATTGAAATGATAACCGAAGAGTATTCTGGATGGTGGATCTGATAATATGTGAGGTATCCAAATAATAGGAAGAGAGAAAATAAGAGAAGAAAAATCATATATTAATAATACGAGAGCCATAAAGACTCGAGAAGAAGAAAAATTGTAAAGACTACATCGTGAATATGAGTTGTTTTAATACAATAGAATGAGATCCTATTTATAGGACTAATAACTTGGTGAACAAGAAATCTAATACTATGCTAACATGTGAAATAAATATTATATAGAAATAAAGTAATCTAATAAGATAAAATATATTATTGTAAGAATGTACTTAACATTAGACACTCTTTACCCATAATTTACCACTTTACACTCGGTGAATCATTCAAGCTTGTGTCTCTTCCACAAAAGGTCTATCTCACAATTTTCTAGTCTATGGAAGAACACCTATTTCACTAAATCAAATCAAAACACTAGGTTTTAATATCATCCATATCTACCTAGCCCAAGCTCTTAATTTCTGAATGAGTTGATTACAAAAGTGTTTGGGCTAAAAATAAACAAAACAATATGTAAGAAGTATTGTTTTGAAACTTTCCTGAAGATTGCTTGGGGTAGGATAAGGCGGCCTTTTTGAATATCGGTAAGCTTGGATAAGTTTTGAACTTGTAGAGAGTAAGAACCACTTAATAGAGTCACATAATGCCTCTATTTATATACAGAAATCATCCAACGTCAGATGGAAGGTGAAGAGAAGATATCTAAGATGATGGAATAGGGTATCTAAGGCAAGAAAGAGATTATTTTTTTTAATTTAAACATAATAAATTATCAAAGGAGATAAAGATTAAACGTACCTTATTTACATTAATACGAGAACCCTTGGAAAGATTCTCTTCTTTGTGAGAGCGCTTATTTTCTTCTTTTTCACATATAACTACATGTAACTTGCATTTCTTTTTCTAACTCCATTTTTACAATAAAAAAAATTGGCGTATACTTGGAATCGAATATTTAAATTTGATTAAAAAGTGCATCTAGTGTCTTTTGCTCCAACTATTCAGTTTTCATTGTCTCATCCTCAATCTCCAACAGGCTTAGGAATTTCGCCTAGTTCTAGATTCGTATGTCTGGACTTCGCTTCTACTTAGCTCCAATTTCTATTGGTTTAGGAATGCCACCTAATTTTTTTCAGAGTTCCATTCATCAGGTCTTCTCAAATTTGATCCACAACTTGTATAGGCATTCTGCCAATTTTTCACTTCGGAGTCTGGTCTTTATCGTCATTCTTTATTTCTTAATGTAACCATATTAGGCCTTATTTTTTAGCTTCTATGAGATCCAGTTCTATGTTTCCATTCTTCTATCTATCTCTTTCCATCTCACATTCTTCATCCAAGCATCATGTTCTTGTTTCAAGCATCATCATCTTAGATCCCTAAGAATCATAACCCAAACACCCATTCTTCATCTTCTAAGTTTCCATCCTTTAACTTCTAATAACTTCTTCTAATTATCTCATATATTATTCACACTGGCTTTCATCTTCTTTTCTGTATCTCTCTTAATCTATCTTCTTCTTCTTTTTTGTATTTTATAGTTCTCATGCTTCCTTGAAACTGCATGTAAAACTACCGATCTCAGGTTCACCGCAAGTTCATGCATGTGCAGAATGTATTTGTTTGGTCACCAGTTATCAATCAAAATATATTCTTTAGGTTACATGAATTAAGGTGTCAACACTTTTAAATAAACTTTACTAATTCGAAATATATATGAGCTACTTTAATTTTTTAACTATGTCAATATACAAATATGTTGTAAATTTTAATAAATTTAGTTAAATGGTACATAAATAATAAACTAAAATCTATAAGTATTGCCTTCTTATGTGCTGGGGATAGATTCCTTTCCATTTTTAATTCGACTACTATTAAGATTTATGCTTTCCTAAAAGGTATCTAATATCGCCTTTTATGCACAATTATTCAATAAGGACTATAAATCATGTTTTACCTATAATTTCTGAAATTTGACATAATAAAAAGATAAATAGGCTCATAATGTCCTACATATTAAGTAAAAATTCCAATTATTTGGACACTGTGATGTTTTTTTTTCTACAATAGATACCTTTCCTTTGTCCTAAAAAGAGTTACACCATTACATTATATTTTTAGCTTTATCAAACACTAAAAGTGAGTTCATTTATTATTGACCTATGGTTGAGTTTTAACTCGTAATGAATTCAAAACCTTTCTGGTAGTCCTATTTAGACGTACCTGATGAATTCAGTAATGTGTGATGAAGTTAAGCTATTTATCTCTGAATGAGTATGATGGCGAAGACGGGTAGTTAGATAAATTTTATTAAAATCACCTCTATATAAGCGTAAAGGTAGTTTTTGCCTTCTATGAGTGTAAAGTATTTATTGGGTGGAATGATTGTTATCTCACTTCACAATATGTCAATCCCACTTTTTATTGGATATCGGCACTTAAGTACAATTCATACCCATCATTTCTAAAAAAATATTTTATATTACAGAAATAATGGAAGAATATAAACGAGAAATAATATACTATCAATTAGATTAGAGCCACAAAGGTTCCAGAAAAACTCTTACGACCACCTTGTGAATATTATTTCTAATACAATGGAATGAGACTATATAAATTACTTGGTGGACAAGAAACTTTGGTAAAAAAAGACTACAACAATATTAAGAGCAAATACAATATAAAAATAAATACAATCCTACACTAATAAGAAAATAGAGTAATAGGGTAATATAGCCCTCAAACTCAAGTAGGTTAGAGAGAATAAAATGAGTTTGAAATCTGAATCGAGATGACGTGCATTCGGTGATATTGATTAAGAAGAGTAATGAAGGTGTTGACGTGACAATGCCGATGTGGTGGCGTGTCAGGAGGTTGAACAATGAGTGGAGTATTACGAATCGCGAACCAAGAAATGAGTGTATATCGATTAACCCATATGATAACCATTGGATGACCGACAAATATGATCTTACGAGAGAATTGATTGGCAAGATCAAATCATACATAGGAAACTAAGATAGACCGACCTTACCAAGATGAAACGATTATCTATTGGAGAGATCAAATGATACAAAAAGAAATGGAGAGATCAAATCCTACAAAGATGAAACAGTGATTGATTGTAGATATTGAATTATATGAAAGAGATCGAATCATACAAAGATGAAATAATAACTGATTGATTTGGATAACTCCTAATAAAATTAACCAACCATAAATAAACATAATAGCCGAATAATTACCCAACTATGTAGTTACGAGAAATAAAACGAGAGTCATAAAGGCTTGAGAACAATAATGAAAATGATTGAAATGATAATGAAAACGATAATGAAAACGATAATGAAAGAGAAACATGAATAATGTCTATGATACCAAAATTTAAAGTAATCAATGAGTGAAAAAATATACAAAATAAAATATTGATAATGCGAGAAGCATAAAGGCTTGAGAACAAAGAAAATGTACAAAAAGCATCATGAATAAGTTGTGTAATACAATCGAATGAAATTATTTATATATATATATATATAGGTAATAACTTGATAAACAAAAAACCGACTTAGTAAAAAAGAATGTGAAGACTAAACTATTTGGAAAATAAATACGATATGAAAATAAACTTGTTGTCTAATAAGGTAAAAATATATTATCACCTCCATTCAATCTCTAGTACACCGG
This sequence comes from Nemophila menziesii, assembly GCA_029959085.1. Classification (NCBI taxonomy): domain Eukaryota; kingdom Viridiplantae; phylum Streptophyta; class Magnoliopsida; order Boraginales; family Hydrophyllaceae; genus Nemophila; species Nemophila menziesii. Next base: position 39,122,805 of record JARWIR010000004.1, on the reverse strand, counting down.
AGAAAAACCAACTTGAATTTGAATCTAAATAGATACGGCGTGTCTTGAACGTTGTTGATTGAGAACCGTGACATAAGTGTTGGCGGGGTGTTAATGTTGATATGGTTGCGTGGAGGTGGGGTGAAGCAATGAATCGAGTGTCGAGAATTGTGAACTAAGATGCAAGTGTTGATTTAATTGTTGATATGAGAACCATTGTATGTCCTAATGAGAATGGATATGAGAGAATGATTAAAGAGATCAAGGTACATAAAGAAAAATTGAGTAATTGAGTCTACAAAGATGAAAATTTGATAACAAATTTTGAACAATTCTTTTTTTTTTTTAACTTTTTTTGCAATAATATATATATTATTAGGATTTGTTATTATTGATAGGCTCATACTGTTGTGATATTTATCGATATCAATTGCACAAGTTATACATACACATATTTGTATTTATACGAGTTCATTGTAAATATCTTTATAACTAACATTACTGTAACTTATAACTAATTTAGTTGCTAGATATCATTCCCCCTCCAGTTGATGGTGGGGACTCAGAGAACACCATAAGATATTTGGCTTTCAAATAATGAATTTGCTTATGGTGGGACTCAGAGGTCACATTCTTTCGCCACTTCTTCTTTGTTGTGGGCTGCTGTATTTCGTTTCTACGCCTTCTTTCTGAAGCTCAAGCTTGGACTCGATCGGCTTTTGCCTTAAACATTCAATTTTTAATTTAGTTTTCCGATTCTGAAAAGAAACCATAAAAATTCCCAAATATATTTTAAAAGGCTAAAGAACGAGGCTCTAATACCAATTGAGTCAATTTAAATTCCTAAACATGTCTTTATTCAGATTCGGATACATATATAATACCATTATGCAGTAGATTATTAATTAAAATCATGCATTTAGACATATACCAATACATTACATAAATTTGTAAAACTTTCTGATAAATAGATAGATTACAATTTATATTATATATTATATATAAACATAAATATATAATTGAATAGGACATATTTAGTATAAAAGATGGATTCAAAACTGAGAATCTGATATTGGTAGAACTAGAAATCTAGCGTTTGTTGCTAGGCTTATTAACTAAGATTTTGGCCAAAGTGACTTTGCAAGACTTTAATTTCTTTTAATTCATATAACGACTTAATGACCCAGTTTTGGATTTTCTCCTAGTTTTGTAAGTTCCCATGATTTACAAATTCCTTCCATTTTAGTACAAGGAGAGTATTATTGCAATACCTTTATCATTAGGGTAAGCTGCTATGATATCTTTTTCGAATAGTATCTTTTCCTTTAACTTTACTTCCACAGGTCTCTACGTTTTCACAAGGTGATTAGCTTCTGCAAGATTTAGACGGAAGAAACGTTAGAAAATGGCAGCAGAAGGAATTTATGCATTCAGAAATTTGAGAGATCTCACAGTTGAAAAATGTGATAGCTTAAGATATTTACTCTCACCATCTATGGCCAAAATGCTTGTAGGTCTCGAGACTCTGGAGATTTATTCATGTGAGAAGATGGAAGCAATCATTGGATTGGATGAAACAGAAATTTCTGAAACCGAAATAATTGAAAACACAAACATAATTGTGTTCCCGAAATTAACTAAGCTGGTAATTCAAAAGAGTAATGCTTTCCGAATGTTGTGTTTGGTAAACGTTGATCTAGAGCTTCCTTCATTGACTGACCTGATAATTTATAACATTCCCAAAATGAATAAATTTTGTGCCGGACAACTAAAGGCACCAAACCTTGACAATGTGAGGGTTGAATTATTACAGCGGTATAATCTGCCACTAGGATACAGATGTGATGT